>CM028246.1:20373898-21099662 GCA_016432835.1 Brassica nigra
AGATTTAATCCGAATAGCAAAAGATATCACATATTAATTAAACATACGATATGCTTAAGTGTTATTACAGACCGAGATTAAAAAGTTCAAAGCATAGAGTTGAGAATGGTTCAACAACATTTAAAAATGTGAACCATTTAACCGAGATAAGTTCTTAAGAAGCTAGAAACACATGGACCAAGCCATGAGCGAACGATCTGACGAAAACCTCACCCATCGATCCTTCTACGTCCTCGCGGGCCGTGGTTGTTGAGTGCTGGCAAATCAGCTCGTATGCTCCAAATGTTCACTCCTCCAATGTGTGCTTCATCTCCGGGAAGCACTGGGATCTCCTTCTGAAACAGAAGGACCTGATAGATAAGATTGGGAAAGATGATCTTCTTCTCTTGATCAAACTGGCGAGCCATGGCCAGAACCTGATCATACACCAGTTCACCAAAGTTGATGGCTCGGCGGTTCAAGAAAGCATAAAGCAAGCGAATGCGCAGCTTGATCATTGCATCAGTATCAGGGCCCGGAAGCCAGTTTCATTCGCAGACGCGGTAGAATATTTGATATGGAGGAATGAGAGCATTCAGTGTGAAAGCAGGCCAAGCGGAGCAATGGTATCTAGTGCGAACTGAAATGGCTCTTTAACTTGTTTTTCTTAAAATAATTGTTTTTTCTAAAATAAAATACACTTATGCATATGAATAGAATTTTATTTCTTTTGCTGCAAAGGTTTTTAAAATTATTTTAGCTTTAAGAAGGTCCTTTAGAACCCTAGTATCACTGGCAGGTCTGAAAAATACAAAAAAGAAACACTAGCAAGCCAGTAAAATCATTCGCAGGCTAATGGCAAGCGGAGAGCAAGGACTGCCACCGCTTGACCAATTTTAAAGGGATTAAGATCACCGACTGTTGCGTTGCCATGTATAACTAACTAGGTACACGTAAGAAAATCTAAGTAATTATCTGGTCCCATTAAAATGTGTATATAAATACATCCCTACGTGTATAACTGGGTACACCTAAGAAATTCTAAGAGCATCACCAGCCAATATTAACAGGATGAGACCACAGTTGACATTCGGGTTATACCTAAGTTATGGGCAAAATATAAACTTCCAATCCATCGGCAAGGTAAGACATTTTGATAGCAGGAAACAGTAGAACAAAAGAAACAGCAAAAAATAATTGATAAACGTGTGTTTCCTTGTCCGTTTACCTTTACAAAATACGCTGCACAGATTGTCTACTTAATTTTTCCATCTATGATGTCTGTTACAAGTGTGGGATCCCACATATTTGCACCTTCTTTTGTTGTTGCTAAATACATCTCCACAAAGAGTTTTTCCCTCACTTCGGCCATCTTGGCATCGTTAAGATGTATGGCTTTTAAATCAACACCCAGCATTAGACACTCAAGGAATTTTAGTGCATAAACTCCACAGTCCCCATATTGAGATCTTGCTCGTGGAACCCCATCCCGTACACATTCGATTTTAAAAGGGTTAAGATCCACAGATGGCTGTTCTTCCTCACTAGTGTACATATAAATCGTGTAGGGAACCATAAAAGCAAACGGCTCCGCCTGTTTCTTTAACGCAATATCTCCGGCCGTACGCCTCCCACTATCATAGAGTTTGACAGTTCGTTCTGGAATGGAAATTACCATGGCTACCTAATGAGTGTTATTGTTCACATTAAGACAGGAGAAGATCGTATCCACATCGCCCTTCCACCACATATATGTTCTAGTATATCGTGGAAAAACTCTGTGGTAGTAACTATAGGTCCCACCAGGAAGTATTGAAGATCTTTGCCACTCCTTGTAGTTATGTACCCACATCATCTGGAACGTTACGTCCAAAATAGCAATCTTTGAAGATGGGAACATACCTTGCTGTTGTTGGAATCGTAATCTATAAAAATTCAAAGCTGCGTCCATGTGCTACAAAAGGAATGAAAATATATAAGAGTACCAAAAAATGACCTAGGTATGTGTCAAATCTAAGATCTCTTACCAAGTCTTCCAACCAAGCCCTCGGCTTCAGAAATACGTCGAAGAACTCACTGGCACTTTTCTCCGAGCCAGTTGGATAAATGGAATCACTGCACGTGAAAATGAGAAATAAAGTTCGCGTGGTATATGAACCTCTATAGAAGCCACTTGATACTTTACCAGTTATTTCTAAAAGTGGTTAGCGCTGTAATATCTGAAGCTGCAGCTGGAGCATATACTACCTCCTCCAGTTGGTTTAACGTGAAAGTCTTCACATATCTGTTTAATACCCCTTAACTTGGGTATCATCAAGTAAAATGGGCTTCGAGGTTCTGCCAAGACAGGGATCCTACTATCTTGAAACCTAGGAGGGGGATTGTTTGCCTGAGGAAGCATTTTTTTTCATCTCTCTCTAACACTTGAAGTTCCAAGTCTTTAGAAGGCAAGATAATGGTGACATCAGCAGATGAAGTGGTTTCAAAATGGTATGTTTTCTCCTTTGGCGTGAAAGGATGTGGGTAAGTTAAATCGTTTGACTTTGACGATAGTGCAATAGCCCTTTCATAATCTGGTTCCTTGTTGGACTCTGAAGCCGCTTCAACCTTTGGAGTTAACAAGCGTTGATCCTGTTTCTTTGAAGGCTCGGCTTTCTCCAGTAAGTAAGATTGATTTATATCCTGCAAGAGTTCATCTACTATGTCTTCTCCTGCATTCTCTGCCTCTGGGTTATCTGGGTGACCCCTTGCTGTTTGTTGTGCACACTCTTCAACATCTATGCCTTCGCCTTCAAATGTCAGATCATGGTCTATGTCTGCTCCTGCTTTCTCGCCCGTGAGAACTTCCTTTACTGTTTGTGGTGCACACTCTTCAACTTCTATGCCTTCGCCTTCAAATTTCAGTTGATCGTCTATGTCTGCTCCTGCATTCTCGTCCGTGAGAACTTCCTTTACTGTTTGTGGTGCACACTCTTCCACTTCTATGCCTTCGCCTTCAAATGTCAGTTGATCGTCTATGTCTGCTCCTGCATTCTCGTCCGTGAGAACTTCCTTTACTGTTTGTGGTGCACACTCTTCAACATCTATGCCTTCGCCCACATCTTCCAGGTCCTCGCTTATGCCTGCTCCTGCATTATCGTCTGGGTGAACTTCCCCGACTGGTTTGTCTTCTTTTTTCTCTTCTTCTTTTTACGGGACCTGCGGTCCACCAATTCCTTGTTCTGTAGTCTCTCCTATGCTGCATTCTAATTTATGTGACAGAAAACAACAATAATCATAGGGGATAAGAAACATCACATATTGTTGCCTTGCCACTGATTACTGAAACGAATGACATACTTCTAGTATAGCTGGTTTTGCTGGAAGCTTTGTGTTAGAAAACCGTGGGAACCAAAATTCGCACTGTCAATTTTCGATGAACAAATATGGAGGAAAACCGAGTTAACCCGATCTTCCTTGAAGGTCCGAATTCTCTGCGTAATCACTTTAGAATCGATAAAAGAGAAATAGCAAGATAAGAATGAATGGTCGCTCAGAGGCGTTTTATTAGTTAAAAAGTATGAGTACAAAATTTCTCCGAGAGGAGTAGAGATATGCTAACTATCGGAACAACATAACAAGAGACGTCCAAGACGTCCTAAGCCTTGCCGTACTAGTCTAACCACTTAAGTCCTAAGTTCTCTAAGCTAGCAGGAGTTCTCTAAGTCTAAAATCTCGAATCCTCTTCTATTCTGCCCCAGCCCTCCTTATATAGTCACTTTAGGTCGGTGGCCCGTTTAACCTTTCGCCTTTGGGCCCAAGTTTATCTCTTTTGGAAATATTCCATTTTCCGTCGATCTTCGTAGTTATCCTCGAGCATTGACATTTATCTGCGGAAACTTAACATTTATCCTACTTTTTAATAAGTTAGGATAAATCGTCATAGCTCTTATTGGGCTTGGGTCTCCAAAATCGTGAGTGAGCCCGTGGACAAACCTCAAGCCCTCGAACGTTTGTACGATCTCTCGGAAAGATTATCTTTTCCGCAAAATAAATCGTATAGCCTAAAGAATCGATGTTCGAGTTGATCGTCCTTGTTTTACACGATACATTTTGCGGAAGAACCATCCTTCCTAGCTCTAGTTGTAATACTTTGAGGATAACTCCAATCGAGTTGAACCGAGGAACGTTAGGTCCATAGCTAAGGTGCTATGACTTGACGGAAACCACGAGGTGCGATCTAACTCGGACGAGCTAGGAACAGACTGCATGCACCGCCGCCGGGTGCCAGCTCGCCCGTGCTGGCCCCGGGCTCCGGGCTCCAGCACCGCCCGGGGCCAGCATGGGCGAGCCGGCGCCAGGTGCCAGCACGGGCGAGCCGGCGCCCGGTGCCAGCATGGGCGAGCCGGCGCCCGGGACCTTGGTCGTGCCTGTTCTTTCGATCCAACCTTTGTTGATCCTTTTTGCGGAAAGTCCGTATACAGGAAATGATCTTAGCCGTTGGTTTCGAGATAACCGTTTCGACCCCAACAGTTAGCCCCAGCCCGTAAGACTGGAGACGATTTTGCGGGCGAGTGACTTGAGTTTGAAAATCAAAATTTTTGGCTAAGAATATTTAATTGCGAAAATCCTCATATCCTTATAAGTAGTAGCTCATTACTTCTCATTCTTCATACACTCCCCCTTTTCTCAACTTCTTCCTTTTTTGCTCTCACAACGAAGATGTGTTCCTCTCAAGTTGAAAAGAAAGATTCCGACGTCGAGATGGGTGAGGCCAGTCAGGCTCCGCCGGTCTTGGCTGTTCATGAAGCCACTCAGTCTTTCATTGCTGGGTTCGACTCTTTCAAGGAAAGATTGTCGTCGCGTCGAAGCGCTGCGAAAGACTCGACCTGGGCGAGAACGAAGCACCCAGCGTTCCTCCTTCGCCTGTGCCTTCGTCCCCAGCCCCTCGCTCCGAGGTTCCGTCTGATGCTCCCTTGCCCGCGGGAGGGCCGGTTGTTCCCGAGCAGATTCCCGACGTTCAGGATCGTCCTTCAGGCTCCTCTACTGCTCCGATCATAATTTCTGGTCGGGATGACGTGGTAGAGTCCACGCCTCCGGGTTCGAAGATCGTTTTGGGACAACCAGCACCTTGTACTGCACCGTTGCCTAAGGGCGTTGAGGGCGGTTACACTAGGCGATGAGGAAGAGGTGCGCTAAGAGCGAAGCGGGCAAGCCTTCGGGATTGTTGTCGCAACATCGTTCCTAGGTTTGATTTTGATTTATCCGCAATTCTTCTTTTCTTTTCTTTTGCGATGATCCTTATCCTTTCTCTTTGCGGACAGTTTGTGTCGCTGATTGATGGGATGCTTGGTGACTGCGGATCGGAGGTTGCGCGTCTGTCGAAGGAGTTGGAGTCGTCGCAAGAAGCGTCAAAGCGTACCGAGGCCGCATTGCAGACAGTCGAAAACGCCCTTGCCGCCCAGACGTCTCAGCTCAAATTTTGAATCGGCGACCTCGAACGCGATCTCAGGAAGACCGCGAGTTCATTGCTCAAAGTGAGGAAAGAAAAGAGACACAAAATCTCGGAAATCCGTCGTCTCCAACAAAAGATCCAGGATTACGAAGAGATGAGCGCTCATTAGTCGACAGAGACCGTCGATCCCCGCGGCGACTTCTTCGCTCGTTTGACGAGGATGGCCAGATTGTTCGAGTCTCTGATAGCTGTCCGTGAGAGGGACTTAGCTTTGGCGGGAATCAAAGGGAGCTTGAGCGAGCTTCGGCTGCTTAGGGACAATGAGGCCCTAACTCTGGATTCCGAGGAAGCCAGGCTGCTGTCTTGCAAGGGAGATTTGGTGGCTTCCGAAGGGGACTTTGACTCTCGCTGGTCTGAGGTCCGAGTGCACCCTTGTACCGCATTCGGAGGGTTCGGAGGATCAAGTTCAGGCAGCAGAGGATCGTGAGGCTGGCGCGGATGAGGCAGGCAGTGGAGGTGTGATCGAGGGAGTCGATGGCGAGACCGTTCCCGCTGCGGGTGAGTTTGAGGATGAGGGTGATGCTCCGAGGAGCGTCTAGGTTTACCAATCCCTTGAGGGATTTTTATTTTGTTTGTGTTGCGGCCGCTATGAGGCCATGATGTATTTTATTGGGACTGGCCGTTGGTGGGTTTGAATCCCTGCCCTTTTTAGCGCGTTTGTTGAACTCGCGGCTCAATCTAAAATATTTTGGTTTTTATGACGTTTAAATGAACTTCTGTTTATCGAAGTTAGAGGGACAGGGTGTGAGTTGTCGTCTCATTCCTGCCTCTCAGATGATCACCGTATCCATCGATTGTACAAAGCGAGATTTTCACGGTTTACTGATTCTGTGAAGGTTCGTGAAAGCGAATAGACTTAAGCGAAGAGAAAAATTTTGGGATCTCGTATCGGGTACTGATACTATGTCTATGAGATGTCAAGATCCAGCGTGGCTGGGTTTAGGGCAAGACCTAGGTTTACTCTCGGACTGAGGCTTTGCGATGACAAGTCGGCTTTCGTTTTGCCTGTTTGCGATTTTAACCTGACTCGTACCGTTTAAAATCCGCTAATTGTTATCGGCTTATCACGATTTGTTTAGGTGCGAATCGAGCTACTTCCGTTTGGAAGAGCTAACCAAAATTTTTGACTTCTTGTATAGCGCGCTATGTTATCCTTGTCGAATGTAAGAGAGCCTACCTTAGGGGGTGGCTTATTGTCTGTTTAGGATGTTAGAGTTCGTTTGTTGTGATCAGCAACAACGAAATGATACCGTTTTGAGGTGTGTTTGTATGTTTTGAGTTCTAGGCGAGGATTTCGTATGTTGCGAATGTTTGCAGCCAGAAAACTGCTGTTTCAGTTTGGGCGCAGGACCAGGGGTCGCGTAAATTTGACCCAGAGGGAAACATCAACATTCACTGCGCTTCGTGAAGTGTTAGCCTTTTGGGATTTGTTTTTTGGATGTGATAATCGCTTAGTGCATACTTGATCCGTTGTTGCCGTTTAGTAGTTGGCGAAATGTGTTGTCTATAAAGAGTTTTGAAAGTTTCAGAATTTTCGAAATTCGTGGGAGTATCTGATATCGCACCGCCTCCCCTTTAATCGGGATGAACTCCCGGTTAGCGAGTTGCCTACGTACCCTTTTTGGGGATCAAGCCATCTCGTAGTTCTTTGTACCACGTCATTGTTAGTGATAGCATTTTTTAAGATGCATCGCGTTCCAAGTTCTTGGGATTTTTACGTCTTGCATGTTCCCGATTTGGTACGAACCTGGTCGGACAACTTTTATGACTTTGTATGGTCCTTCCCAGTTTGCTCCCAGTTTTCCTGCGTTTTGTTCGGCAGTGTTTTGGAAGACCTTGCGTAAGACTAAATCGGCTTCTCTGAACCTACGATGGCGTACGTTTGAGTTGTAGTACCTTGCTGCAGCGTGCTGGTAATTTTGAATTCGAATGAGCGCCTGGTCGGAGCGTTCATTGATAAGATCGAGATTGTCCAGCATCATAGCGTTGTTTAAATCTTCTCGTTCGGGGAGGAATCTTCTCCGTACTCCGGGGAACTCTACTTCCGCAGGGATCATGCATTCTGTTCCGTAAACGAGGGCGAATGGGGTTTCACCCATAGCCCGTCTCGGGGTTGTACGATGTGACCAAAGGACTCCTTCGAGCTCCTCTGCCCATGGCCCCTTTTGGCGTCTGCGCTTTTCAGTCCGTCAGGGCGGTCTTGTTGATGGTTTCTGCCTGGCCGTTGCATTGCGGATATCTGGGAGTCGACTTGGTAAGTCGTATCTTCCACTTCTCGCATACCAATCGGTAGAGATGAACTGAGACCCGTTGTCTGTCACGATTTCGTAAGGGACCCCGTGTCTGGTGATTATGTTCTTCCATACGAAGTTCTCGACTTGTACGTCTTTGATACTTGCGTAGGAATCTGCCTCCACCCATTTTGAGAAGCAATCCATGAGGACCAGGAGGAAACGTTTCTGCTTCGAGTTATGCAATGGCCTGACGATGTCCATGGACCATCGCATAAAGGGATCTGAAGCGAGATGGGCGAGAGGACTTCCGCGGGCTGATGGATTGTCGGTGCGTGCCTTTGGCATTTTTCGCACTTTCGAGCGAACTTCTCGCAGTCTTTGATCATAGTTGGCCAGTAATATCCGTGGCATTTTATTTTGACTGCGAGAGATCTTTCGCCGGAATGGTTCCCGCACGACCCGGAATGGACCTCCTCCATTACTCTTCGCTTCAGCGCAGGTCATGAGTGGGCCGGAGAATCTCCATTTGTAGATTTCTCCTTCTACCGTTACGTATCGTGCGGCCTGAGTCTTGATTTTGCGGGCTGCCCATTTTTCGGCAGGAAGGGTTCCGTCGATTATATGCCTCGGATTGGTTCCAGCCAAGGGCTGTCGCAGCAATTCGACTGATCCATGTTTTCTTCGGTGGGTCATCCATTTCTTCCGTGTTTTGATTTGTGCTCGAATAAGATTGGCGATCACTGGCGGTCCGATGCTTGGATGTTCAATGAACTCGACGGGGATTACCCGACTTAGTCCGGGGTCTGAACTTGACGCGAGTGCGGCCAAGGCATATGCCTGAGTGTTTTCCGAGCGAGGAATCCTAGTGAGGGCGAAGTGGTCGAAGTTTCGGGAGAGATCTTGGATGAGTTTAAGGTATGCGTCCATTCTTTCGTCCCTTGCTTCATATTTCCCGCTGTACTGATTTGCGACTAACTGAGAGTCACAGTAAGCGTGAATGTTGCGGATCTTCAGCCCTCGGGCTAGCCGTAAGCCCGCAACGAGTGCCTCATATTCGGCCTCGTTGTTTGACGCATGGAACTCCAATCGGAACGACTGCTCCAAGATTTCGCCAGTCGGAGACGTGAGCCGGATTCCGATCCCGGATCCTTGTTTGGAAGATGATCCGTCGACATGAAGGACCCAAGTTGAGTTCGGTTCTGTGTTCGTCATATCTCCTATGGGCAATTCCACCAAGAAGTCCGCCAATACCTGAGACTTTGCGCAGGTTCTTGGGCGGTACTCTACGTCGTACTCGCTTAGTTCGATTGCCCATTTTGCGAGTCGTCCTGACTGACTCGGACTGTGCAAAATCGTTCGCAAGGGAAAGGTGGTGAGGATTACAATGGTATGCGACTAAAAATACGGCCGGAGTTTTCTTGCCAAAGTTACAACCGCAAGTGCTAGCTTCTCCATCAGGGGATATCGGGTTTCAGCGTCTAGCAACGTTTTGCTATGTAGAAGATTGGTTTCTGCTCACCGCTTTCTTCTCTAATCAAAACGCCGCTTACCACGCTGTTGTGGATACTGCGATGTATAGGAACAACGGTTCTCCCTCTACTGGTTTCGCGAGGACGGGAGGAGTGGCCAGGTAATGCTTTAGCTGTTGGAAAGCTTTTTCGCATTCCTCTGTCCATTCAAACTTCTTTTTCCCTTTCAATGTGTCGTAGAAAGGAAGGCATTTGTCCGTTGAGCGGGAGATAAAACGGTTTAAGGCGGCAACTCTCCCTGTTAGCCTTTGGACTTCCCTTTTTGTTTTGGGCGAGACCATTTCTATTAACGCGTTTATCTGTTTGGGATTAGCCTCGATCCCGCGACACGTGACTAGATAGCCGAGAAATTCTCCCGATGCCACGGCAAATCTACATTTAGCCGGGTTCAATTTCATGTTGTGCAAATTCAACCTTGCGAAACACTCTTCCAGATGGGCAACATGGTCGTGTTCGTCAAGGGATTTCAGAAGCATGTCATCGATGTATACCTCCATAGTTTTCCGAGCTGCTCGGAAAACATTCGGTTGACGAGTCGCTGGTAAGTAGTGCCTGCGTTCTTGAGGCCGAAAGGCATTACTTTGTAGCAATACGTCCAGCGGTCAGTGATGAAT
Organism: Brassica nigra; assembly: GCA_016432835.1. Classification (NCBI taxonomy): domain Eukaryota; kingdom Viridiplantae; phylum Streptophyta; class Magnoliopsida; order Brassicales; family Brassicaceae; genus Brassica; species Brassica nigra. The sequence continues at coordinate 20,383,749 of CM028246.1, forward strand.
GCGGTCTTCACATCATCGGGTTCATCATAATTTGATTGTACCGGAGAAGCGCCCATAAATGATAAAGTTTGTTTTCGGCTGTTGCCTCGACAAGTCGGTCGATATGCGGGAGTGGAAAGCAATCTTTTGGACAGGCCTTGTTGAGGTCGGTGAAATCGACGCAGACTCGCCATTTACCGTTTTTCTTTTTGACCACGACTGGGTTAGCGAGCCAGTCTGGGTACCTGACTTCCGTTATTGACCCCACTTTAAGGAGTTTTTCAACTTCCTCGTTTACCGCGGTGGCCCGCTCTGGTCCTAGTTTCCGCCTTTTGCTTGACGGGTTTGTAAGTCGGGTCAATGTTGAGCTCATGGCAAGTTATGCGATGTCGATCCCGGCATATCCTCCAGCGCCCAGCTTAATGTGCTGAGGTTTCTTTTGAGACAGGCTATGAGCTCTATTCTCAAAGGTTCGCTGAGGTTGGCTCTGATCTCGACGCATCGTTCGTGGAACGATTCGTCTTGGCAGACCAAGATTACCGGTTCGCAAGTTGGTTCGCTTCCGTCTAGGACTTGATCCTCGAGATTGCCGAAGGCGTCGAGTCTTGTTCTGGGGCGTTCTTATCGAGTAGGCTTTACTTTTGCCGAGGCTTCAACTGCTGAGTTTTTTCTTTTCAGCTCGGCAGCGAAACATACTTGTGCCATCACTACAAGAAAACACAAGATTAACGACGGCTGAATTCCTCGTGAATTCGTCGTTAATGAGGTATTACGAGGAAATAGCGAGGAAAATGGTTAGGTCGTTAATCGTTCGTCGTAACGCGTATTTCCTCGCCAATTCCACGTCAGTTAGCGAGAAAAATATTTTGTCATAAAGACCAAGTACATTATTTCGTCGTAAAGACCATGTAAGCTTTCCACGTAAGGAACTCGCTAAGTTTCCTCGTAAAGACCACGAAAATTTTGCTCGTAAATATCACGTAAACATTTTCACGTTAATTACACGTAAAAGTCACGAAAACATTTCCTCGAAAATTCGACGTTAACTTTCCTCGTCATTTCCACGTAAACTTTCCACGTGAAAGACACGTAATGTAGTCGAAAAAATCCTCGTGAAGACCACGTAAAGCTTACGAAGTTATTTCCTCGTGAATTAACGAGGAATTTACTTCGATTTTTATATACAGAATTATAAAAAATATTTATAATTTTAATTATAATTATAAAATTTGAATTAAAAAATACACAACCAATAAAAAGAAAAATATATTTATTCATAAATAATTAGAATTTATATTTACAACGAATAAAAAGGAAATAAAAAACTAAGGCTCGTTCATCGCCTGGAAGAACTCATCACTCCTCCTCTCTACATCCGCCTCGTTATGGGCCTCGCTTGTCGACTCGCCTAGAATTGGATTTTGTCGTCGCAAGTTCCTCAACAAGGACTCCCATTCCGGATTTGTGGCCGCTATGACGTCCAAGAAGCCCTCGACTACACCCTGTCGAGCTGTGAACGCAGATGTTGTCGAGGCCAACTCGTTACGCAGCTGAGTGACCTCGTCTTCCCGTCTCTGACCATAAGACGATGTCGCTCTCGGAACATCGTTGACGGAACCAATCCCCAACGTACGTCCCTTTTTCTTAGGGACAACCTTAAAAACCAAAAAAAATTATTGTTAGTAAAAATTTAAATTTAAATTAAATGAATAATTTAAAATTATAGTTTTAAAATTTACCTCCTCGAAATCCTATCCACTTCAATGTGGATAAGGTGACGGTAGTCCGTCGGGGAGACTGCTGTGTCAGCTGGGTCTGACGCTCTTGGACCGGTCAGCAACTTCATTGAAGATTTGCTCGGACCTAGGATCTACGAATCGACCCGACTTGTTCTTGTGGGTCTTCTCGTAAAGTTCCATAAGAGTCGGGAGCTGTCCCGTCTCTTTGGCCTACAAAACATTTTAGAGAGTTAGTATATATAAATATATTATATAAAAGAAATTAGTTAAATTCAATATTTAATTATATACCATCTCCAAACGGATAGCGTGGGTGAAGCATCGCCCGTGACGTGCTCATCTACCGTGTTACGGAGGCAGAGCAAGACTGGGCGATTCTTATGGCGTCGGAGTTTCCCAATAACGGATGAGGCCATCCCACACCTCAGTGGTGAGCTCAGCGGGTTTACCACGCTCATATCCCTTCACGATCCAGTCCCCTTTCAGTTGGAGACCGTGTCCAACAGCGAAGCTTTCACCTTACTGTTGAACGCTTCCTCACTTTCTCATTGACCCCAAGGACCAATGATACTTTTGCTGTAACAGAAAAAAAAAGTTAATAATTAGTATTTTTAAAATTTTGAAATATAAATTAAAAATAATAGTATATATATAAAATTAATAGTAACTTACGAAAATCTTGAACCACGTCTTTCTGATGTAGGCGAGTCTTCTTCCAGTTCGATGGGCATGGAGAAGTAACCCTTCATCGTGTCGGTTACATCTGATGCGAGACATCCGTCAACCCCAAACCTAAAAACAAATTTAAAGTATAAATTAGATACTAATGTTATTAAAAAATTTAAAAGAATCTAAAAAAATGTAACATACCACAAAGTTCCGTCCGGTCGGTCGGGGTCTATGACCGGTAAACCTTCTCTGCACGGCTGAGCGAGAATGTCCTCGACAGTGTACTGCGAGTAAGGAGCACTCGGCAGCACCATTAGATCCGGATGAATGGGAGCGGCATCGCCCTGCATCTCCGCAGCCATCGGTGGAGGCACTTGAGGTGGCACAGGAGGTGGCACCTCTGGGACATGATGATCATGAGGAACCGGTGGTGCAACCGATTGTACACCAGAAGGAGAGACTCTCTGAGAAGACTGAGTCTCTAGGGCGCTATCGGACCGAAGAACTAGGTGCTATAAGAAGAACCGGGGTGTAAACGACTACCCGGCACACCGAACATCTGTCTTTCGTGGGGAGTAAGTTTGTTCTTTCGTACCTATTAAAAAAAAAAAAATTCAAAATTAGCACTCAAACTTCAAATTTTTATAGATTAAATTCCTAATTAATCACCTAATCAACACTAATTAACCTAAAATCCGTAAACCTATCTAAATTCCCTACAATAACCACCTAAACTACCCTAAACTAATCAAAGGGAGGAGAGAGGACTTACCATGATTTTAGAGAGGAAGTGGAGAGGAAATGAGAAAGTGAGAGAGTTCGTGGGTATATATATAGGATACATTACCACGTAAAAACCTCGTAAATTAACGAGGAAATTGCGAGTCCCGTCTTTTTCTTTACGAGGAAATCGCGAGGCCCGTGTTTTCCTTTACGAGGAACTCGCGAGTTCCGTGTTTCTCAGTAACGAGGAAATAATGAGGATATTTCTTAAATTCCTAAAATCCAAAACCCTTAACCCCAAATTATAATTTTAAAATTTATGTAATTGCTGGAATCGTAAGTGGGAAGAGTACGTGTCTTCACACTCGTGATTCTAGATATTTCTTCTATTTTTAAAGAATTCTTCAAAGAAATAGAAGAAAGATACTGGAATCACAAGTGGGAAGAGACCGTGTCTTCGCACTCGTGATTCCAGACCTTTCTCCTCTTTTTTTTTAAGAATCTTTCTTCTTTTTAATTTTTTGGAATTATGAATTGTGACAAAATGGTCTTGGTATATATAGATGTAGATTTCCTCGTTATTTCCTCGTGAGTTAACGAGGAAATAACTAGGGAAGTCTCTTCGTTTCCCGAATTCGTCGTTAGTTCCACGTGAACTCATGTGGAAATAGCGAGGCCCGTGCTTATTTCCACGAGGAAATAACGAGGCTTTGTTCTAAATCCTTACAACCCAAAACCCCAAACCCCTTCTTCTTATAATTTTATAACTTCAACCTCTACTTCTTATCACCTATACATCCCATCAATGTCTAAGGAAGATAGGGCTTAGGGTTTTGGATTTTGGTTTAGAATTTGGGGTTTGGAATAAATGAAGTCAAAGATAAGATAAGGAAGATAGGGTTTAGGGTTTAGGGTTTTGGATTTTGGTTTAGAATTTGGGGTTTGGAATATATGAAGTAAAAAATAAGATAAGGAAGATAGGGTTTAGGGCTTAGGGTTTTGGATTTTGGTTTAGAATTTGGGGTTTGGAATATATGAAGTAAAAGATAAGATAAGGAAGATAGGGTTTAGGGTTTTGGATTTTGGTTTAGAATTTGGGGTTTGGAATCTTTGAAGTAAAAGATAAGATAAGGAAGATAGGGTTTAGGGTTTAGGGTTTTGGATTTTGGTTTAGAATTTGGGGTTTGGAATCTATGAAGTGAAAGATAAGATAAGGAAGATAGGGTTTAGGGTTTAGGGTTTATGGTTTTGGATTTTAGGTATTTAAATATAAACCACGTTATTTCCACGTAAGCTAACGAGGTCTTTACGACGATTTGTGCTTACGTGGAATTAAAGACTTTTTTTAATAATTAAATTTTTCTCGTTATTTCCACGTAAGCCAACGTGGTCTTTACGACGATTTGTGCTTACGTGGAAATCGCGAGGTCCGTGTTTTTAATTCTCACTTTCGTCGTAAAAACCACGTTATATTACGTGGAAATAACGAGGTTTATCTTTAAATCCCTAAAATCCAAAACCTAAACCCCAAACCCCATCTTCCTTATCTTCTACTTCATATATTCCAAACCCCAACCATCTTCCCTTTAACCTCAATCTTTTTATTCCATTCCAAAATTCGAAAACCACAATTCCTTAAGTCTGAAAATTAATCATACATCAATACTAATACATCAATCGGATACATCGACATTCTCGTCATCACTAGAAACATCATCATTTTCATTAAACTCGTCTTCAACACCTTCGTCCATCGCATCGTTGGTAAGATCTTCGTACTCATGATTATGCGGATCAATGAGAAGTATGTCGTCTGTGGCAGCTTCAGGTTCCTCGACTACATTTATCTGTTCTTCTTGCAATGGTGGTTCTTCTCCACTTATGATTCGTCCACGAGGTGTAACTTTGATCACGGATAACCAATTTATTCCTGATTCTCTCATCCGAGGGTATGTAAGGAAGCTAACTTGGTCTGCTTGTGAAGCTAAGATGAAAGGCTCAAATTTGTTGTACCTTCATACACCATTGACATCAACTACACCAAATTTGTTAAACCGAACACCTCTGTTGACGACAGGGTCGAACCATTCACATTTGAAGAGGACGCATTTCAGCTTCAATATCCCTGGGAATTCGACTTCAATAATCTCCGTCAAGATCCCGTAGAAATCTGTTTCCCTTTCACACATATTCCATAGTTACTGGTCACCCGCTGTCTACCATACTCATATGTGTGAAAAGTATAGCCTTGTGTGAAATACATCTGTGATGTGGTGACCTTTACATGTGGAGATTGAATTACTTCTTGTAACCACTTAGGATAATCTGCATCGTCGTCATAATCAACCTTAAAAAAAAATAGAACATTGAAATATTAGTACATATAATGTATGAAAAAAATAATTTGATCGAGCTGCAAAAATTAATACCTGATTCTTCAACCACTTAATAAAGTGTTGATCTTTCCTTTGCCTACGTCACTTGTGGATATACCTGGGAATGTTTCTTCGACTTGAGAAACAAATAAGCTGTAAAATCATATTTTACATCAATTAATCTTAATTTCACAATTATATAATTTATATTTATTATGTGTGTTTAGAAGTGTCCATATATATGTACCTTTCAAAATAGCATCAATGGATCCTCATGATTGAGTAGAATATAGTGTGTGTGCACTATGGCGTCTTCTTCACTCGACCACCAAACCTCTTTTGATTTCCCACCGAAGCCCAATCTGGCTAAAGATGTCTGGAACACCAGCAACTGCATATGTTGGCGCGACACCACCATCATCATATCTTCTAGGAGCTCTTTTCCGGGTACGTACTTTTGACCCAAAGTAGTACGATGTAAAGTGAGAAGTTTCTTCCGTCAAACTTCCAGCAATTATAGAACCTTCAACTTTTGCGAGGTTTTTGGCTTTTCCCTTCAAATATTTCATGGCTCGCTCATACTGATACATCCATCCGTAATGTACAGGTCCACGAAGCAATGCCTCATATGGGAGGTGGATAGCTAGATGCTCCATGACATCAAAAATCCCGGAGGAAATATTTTCTCCAAGTTGCACAATAAGATGGGAATGTTCTCTGAAGCTGTTCCACAACTTCTTCTTTAAGAGTGCGTGTGCTCAGATCCCTGAAAAATGCTCCGATGCCTAATTCCAAAACAAAATAAACACATTAGTCATATATTATTGCAAACTAAACCATTATAAAATTACTGGGTTATAATTTATTACCTGCAAGTGCTTCATATGCGTTTGTTGGAAGTAGCTCCAAATGCAAAGGGAAGTAGTAGTTGCATAAATACATGACAATCATGACTCTTCATCCCAGAGAACTTTTGACCCTTTTCAACACATCTAGAGAGATTTGAAACATACCCATCGGGGAACTTCACTTCTGATGCCACCCAGTTGAACAACACCGACTTTTTTTCTGAAGACAATCTGAATATCGGAACGGGAACTTGTCCATTGCTTTTTATATGTAACTCACTTCTTGAGCAAATATCCGGCAAGTCCATCCTCGATTTTATGTTGTCTTTTGTCTTCCAGGACATTCAATATTGTATTCATGATGTTCTCAAAGAAATTCTTTTCTATATGCATCACATCGAGGTTGTGGCGCATAAGAAGATCCTTCAATATGGCAACTCCCAAAATATACTCTTCTTGTGCCAATTGTGCTGAACAGTAAAATCAGGCATATTACCGGGACATGCCAATTACCACCACGGGAACTGTTTCCAGAGCTCCATAGTAATCGAGTTGCTTCAATTTGTTGTCCAGTTAAATATGGAGGATGAGTGTCTCTCACAACTCTTTTGTGCCTAAAAATTTCTTGTTTCTTGATACGGATGACCAATGGGAAGAAATCGCGGTGACAATCGAACCAACTTGTCTTCCTACCATTCTTCAGTTGAAACGCATCTGTCGTTCCATTACAATATGGACAAGCTAATCTCCCATGTGTAGTCCATCCAGACAACATCCCATAGGCAGAAAAGTCACTTATGGTCCACAAAAGCATCGCTCGCATCGTAAAATTCGTCTTCGTTGAGCAGTCATAAGTCCTCTTCCTGTTGACCACAAATCCTTCAACTCTTTTATCGTGGTTGTAGGAAAACATCCAGAGACCTTTTGGAATGGTTCAGACCAGGTATTAATATGGTCAAGAATAGCAACTCCGTTGCATGCACATCTCGGTGGCAGGTTGTATGGCGTAAGAAAGACTGGCCACAATGAATATTGTCTCCCTGACATTCCGAATAGACTAAATCCATCTGTGCATAATCTGAGATACACATTCCGGCTATTGCTAGCGAATTCTGGATGTACTTTGTTGAAATGTTTCCAGGCTCTTGCATCTGATGGATGAGTCATCTCACCATCCGTCAGTGTGCTCGGCATGCCATCTCATCTTCCCAGCAGTCTGCTCTGATTGGTACAATCTTTTCAATCTGTCTGTAATTGGTAGGTACCACATCTTTTGGTACGGTACCCTATTACGTCCCCGTCCCTGCGGCTTGAATCGTGGCTTCTTGCAGAATCGACATTCTTCTAACTTCTCATCATCTCCCCAGTAGATCATGCAATTGTCAGTGCAAACATCTATTATCTCGAAGGCAAGCCAAGACTATAAACCAGTTTCTGAATCTCATAATAAGAATCAGCAGATACATTATCTTCCGGCAAATACTCTTTAAACAAGTCTGCCCATTCATTCATGCAACTTTCAGGTAGATTGTGATCAGTTTTAATATTCATCATTCTAGCTGCCAACGACAATTTAGAGAGACCTTCTCTACAACCACTGTAAAGTGGCTGATTCGCAGCATCTAACATTTCATAAAACTTTTTTGCATCTATATTAGCTTCTTCATCTTCATCATGAGCTACGAATGCATCAGCTACCATATCATGAACCCTATCAAAATCTACCATCTGCTCTTCTTGATGGTAACTATGTTCATTATGCAAATGATGATGATCAACCGGTTGTTCTTCCTGAAAATTGCTATTACTACTACTAGCTTCATGATTCTCATCATAATTATAACCTTCTCCATGTTGAAACCAGATATAGTAATTTGGCGTGAAACCACTATTTATTAAATGCTTCCAAACATTTTCACGATTTGCCAATTTTGAATTGTTGCATTTCCGACAAGGACAGAACATCTTACCCGCTTTCTTGGGCCAGCGGTGTGGAATCTGCCTGATGCATAAATATCTTCAGCCCCGCAAGGTATTCTTTCGTCACTCTCCCGTTAGCATCTCTATGCATATACATCCACCTCCGCAACTCGAAAATATTTCTTGAGCCCCGACATTTTTTTCTTTCACGTTTTTATTTTTCTTTTCTTCTTGGTGTGTTTAAAATGATCTTCAATGGTTCATATTTATAGAAAATTTTCGAATCTGGTAGTTGAGATTTTACTACGAAATAACCACAAAATTTTGTTAGGTAGCCGAAAAAACGTGTTTCACCTACAAAGTTGGTAGACTCGAAATTTCGTCGTTATTTACACGCAAAAGTTTTCCTCGTAAAGGACACGCAAGTTTTACGTGGAATTTACGTGGAAGACTATTTTCCTCGTAATAACCACGTTATCTTACGTCTTTTTTACGTGGAAATGGTTTCCTCGTTAGTTTACGACGAAATGACGTTGCTTTTTATTTTCCTCGTAAGTAACTCGTAAAGACGACGTTAATTTACGAGGTTTAATTTTCCTCGTTAATCTTCGCCGCTAATGTTGTGTTTTCTTGTAGTGCATCCTGCGATTTCCTTGTATAGTTTCGATTCCGCGAGGGGTTGGAAACTTTAGACACAGATGGAATGTCGAGGGAATCGCTCGCATGGAATTCAGCCATGGAATACCGATGATCGCGTTATGCGATGTTGGACGGTCGACGACTAAGAATTCCATGATTTTGGCGATGCTCCCGGCTTTAACCAGGAGGCTGATCGAGCCGAGAGTCATAGTAGCATCTCCCGAGAGTCCGAATATCGGGCTAGGTTCTTCTGTGACGGCGCACAGGTCGACCTCCATTCTCTCGAGGGCACTCTTTTAGATAATGTTGGCCGAGCATCCGGTGTCGACTAACACTCTTGCTACGTCGATGTCCTGGATCGTCAGTTCGATTATAGGAGATCGTTGTGGGGTTTGGCCTGGTCGGTCGTTGCCCGATCCTTGAAGGAAACAACATCGCTGGCTACTGGAGCGGACATCCTATATCTTTTATTGCTTAGTGACTTTCGAGTTAGAGAATTCGTCCCCTCCTTCTAGCGCCAAACTGTGGGAACCGAAATTCGCACTGTCAATTTTTGATGAACAAATATGGAGGAAAACCGAGTTAACCCGATCTTCCTTGAAGGTCCGAATTCTCTGCGTAATCACTTTCGAATCGATAAAAGATAAATAGCCAGATAAGAATGGATGGTCGCTCAGAGGCGTTTTATTTGTTAAAAAGTATGAGTACAAAATTTCTCCGAGAGGAGTAGAGATATGCTAACTATCAGAACAACAGAACTAGAGGTGGCCAAGACGTCCTAAGCCTTGCCGTACTAGTCTAACCACCTAAGTCCTAAGTTCTCTAAGCTAGCAGGAGTCCTCTAAGTCTAAAATATCGGATCCTCTTCTCTTCTGCCCCAGCGCTCCTTATATAGTCACTTTAGCTCGGTGGCCCGTTTAACATATTCCCTTTGGGCCCAAGTTTATCTCTTTTGGAAATATTCCATTTTCCGTCGATCTTCGTAGTTATCCTCGAGCATTGACATTTATCTGCGGAAACTTAACATTTATCCTACTTTAATAAGTTAGGATAAATCGTCATAGCTCTTATTGGGCTTGGTTCTCCAAAATCGTGAGTGAGCCCGTGGACAAACCTCAAGCCCTCGAACGTTCGTACGATCTCTTGGAAAGATTATCTTTTCCGCAAAATAAATCGTATAGCCTAAAGAATCGATGTTCGAGTTGATCATCCTTGTTTTACACGATACATTTTGCGGAAGAACCATCCTTCCTAGCTCTAGTTGTAATACTTCGAGGATAACTCCAATCGAGTTGAACCGAGGAACGTTAGGTCCATAGCTAAGGTGCTATGACTTCACGGAAACCACGAGGTGCGATCTAAATCGGACGAGCTAGGAACAGACTGCATGCACCGCCGCCGGGTGCCAGCACGGGCGAGCCGGCGCCTGGGACCTTGGTCGTGCCTGTTCTTTTCCGATCCAACCTTTGTTGATCCTTTTTGCGGAAAGTCCATAGACAGGAAATGATCTTAGCCGTTGATTTCGAGATAACCGTTTTCGACCCCAACAGTTATCCCCCAGCCCGTAAGACTCGGAGACGATTTTGCGGGCGAGTGACTTGAGTTTGGAAATCGAAATTTTTGGCTAAGAATATTTTATTGCGAAAATCCTCATATCCTTATAAGTAGTAGATCATTACTTCTCATTCTTCATACACTCTCCCTTTTCTCAACTTCTTCCTTTTTTGCTCTCACAAAGAAGATGTCGTCCTATCAAGTTGAAAAGAAAGATTCCGACGTCGAGATGGGTGAGGCAAGTCAGGCTCCACCGGTCTTGGCTGTTCATGAAGCCACTCAGTCTTTCATTTCTGGGTTCGACTCATTCAAGGAAAGATTGTCGCGTCGCAGCACTGCGAAAGACCCGACCTGGGCGAGAACCGAAGCACCCAGCGTTCCTCCTTCGCCTGTGCCTTCGTCCCCAGCCCCTCGCTCCGAGGTTCCGTCTGATGCTCCCTTGCCCGCTGGAGGGGCGGTCGTTCCCGAGCAGATTCCCGACGTTCAGGATCGTCCTTCAGGCTCCTCTACCGCTCCGATCATAATTTCTGGTCGGGATGACGTGGTAGAGTCCACGCCACCGGCTTCGAAGATCGTTTTGGGACTCCCAGCACCTAGTTCTGCACCGTTGCCTAAGGGGCGTTCGAGGGCCGGTGCCACAACTGGGGCGATGAGGAAGAGGTGCGCTAAGAGCGAAGCGGGCTAGCCTTCGGGATTGTTGTCGCAACATCGTTCCAAGGTTTGATTTTGATTTATAAGCAATTCTTCTTTTCTTTTCTTTTGCGATGATCCTTATCCTTTCTCTTTGCGGACAGTTTGTGTCGCTGATTGATGGGATGCTTGGTGACTGCGGATCGAAGGTTGCGCGTCTGTCGAAGGAGTTGGAGTCATCGCAAGAAGCGTCGAAGCATACCGAGGCCGCATTGCAGACCGTCGAAAACGCCCATGCCGCCCAGACGTCTCAGCTCGAAGTTCGAATCGGCGACCTCGAACGCGATCTCGGGAAGACCGCGAGTTCGTTGCTCAAAGTGAAGAATGAGAAGAGACACAAAATCTCGGAAATCCGTCGTCTCCAACAAAAGATCCAGGATTACGAAGAGATGAGCGCTCATAAGTCGACAGAGACCGTCGATCCCCGCGGCGACTTCTTCGCTCGTTTGACGAGGATGGCCAGTTTGTTCGAGTCTCTGATAGCTGTCCGTGAGAGGGACTTAGCTTTGGCGGGAATCGAAGGGAGCTTGAGCGAGCTTCGGCTGCTTAGGGGCGACGAGGCCCTAACTCTGGATTCCGAGGAAGCCAGGATGCTGTCTTGCAAGGGAGATTTGGCGGCTTCCGAAGGGGACTTTGACTCTCGCTGGTCTGAGGTCCGAGTGCACTCTTGTACCGCATTCGGAGGGCTCGGAGGATCAGGTTCAGGCAGCAGAGGATCGTGAGGCTGGCGCGGATGAGGCAGGCAGTGGAGGTGTGATCGAGGAAGTCGATGGGGAGACCGTTCCCGCTGCAGGTGAGTTTGAGGATGAGGGTGATGCTCCTAGGAGCGTCTAGGTTTACCAATCCCTTGAGGGATTTTTATTTTGTTTGTGTTGCGGCCGCTATGAGGCCATGATGTATTTTTTTTGGGACTTTGAATCCCTACCCTTTTTAGGGCGTTTGTTGAACTCGCGGCTCAATCTAAAATATTTTGGTTTTTATGACATTTAAATGAACTTCTGTTTATCGAAGTTAGAGGGACAGGGTCTGAGTTTTCGTCTCATTCCTGCCTCTAAGATGATCACCGTGTCCATCGATTGTACAAAGCGAGATTTTTCACGGTTTACTGATTTACGCGAAGGTTCGTGAAACGAATAGACTTAAGCGAAGAGACAAGTTTTGGGATCTCGTATCGGGTACTGATACTATTTCTAAGAGATGTCAAGATCTAGCGTGGCTGGGTTTAGGGCAAGACCTAGGTTTACTCTCGGACTGAGGCTTTGCGATGACAAGTCGGCTTTCGTTTTGCCTGTTTGCGATTTTAACCTGACTCGTACCGTTTTAAAATCCGCGAATTGTTATCGGCTTATACGATTTGTTTAGGTGCGAATCGAGCTACTTCCGTTTGGAAGAGCTAACCAAAATTTTTGACTTCTTGTATAGCGCGCTATGTTATCCTTGTCGAATGTAAGAGAGCGTACCTTAGGAGGGTGGCTTATTGTCTGTTTAGGACGTTAGAGTTCGTTTGTTGTGATCAGCAACAACGAAATGATACCGTTTTGAGGTGTGTTTGTATGTTTTGAGTTCTAGAGACGAGGATTTCGTATGTTGCGAATGTTTGCAGCGAGAAAACTGTTGTTTCAGTTTGGACGCAGGACCAAGGGGTCGCGTAAATTTGACCCAGGGGGAAACGTCTACATTCACTGCGCTTCGTGAAGTGTTGGCCTTTTGGGATTTGTTTTTTGGATGTGATAATCGCTTAATGGATACTTGATCCGTTGTTGCCGTTTAGTAGTTGGCGGAATGTGTTGTCTATAAAGAGTTTTGAAAGTTTCAGAATTTTCGGGTGGGAGTATCTGGTATCGCACCCCCCCCTTTTAATCGGGGGGAAGGGGATAGCTGAACCCGCCGGTTAGCGAGTTGCCTACGTACCCTTTTCGGGGATCAAGCCATCTCGTAATTCTTTGTACCACGTCATTATTTGTGATAGTATTTTTTAAGATGCATCGCGTTCCAAGTTCTTGGGATTTTTACGTCTTGCATGTTCGCGATTGGTACGAACCTGGTCGGACCACTTTTATGACTTTGTATGGTCCTTCCCAGTTTGCTCCCAGTTTTCCTGCGTTTCGTTCGGCAGTGTTTTGGAAGACCTTGCGTAAGACTAAATCGCCTTCTCTAAACCTACGATGGCGTACGTTTGAGTTGTAGTACCTTTCGGCAGCGTGCTGGTAATTTTGAATTTGAATGAGCGCCTGGTCGCGGCGTTCATTGATAAGATCGAGATTGTCCAGCATCATAGCGTTGTTTAAATCTTCTCGTTCGGGGAGGAATCTTCTCCGTACTCCGGGAACTCTACTTCCGCGGGGATCATGCATTCTGTTCCGTAAACGAGGGCAAATGGGGTTTCACCCGTAGCCCGTCTCGGGGTTATACGATGTGACCAAAGGACTCCTTCGAGCTCCTCTGCCCATGGCCCCTTTTTGGCGTCTAAGCGCTTTTTCATTCCGTCAAGGACGGTCTTGTTAATGGTTTCTGCCTGGCCGTTGCATTGCGGATATCTGGGAGTCGACTTGGTAAGTCGTATCTTCCACTTCTCGAGCATACTCGAATCGGGTAGAGGGTAACTGAGACCCGTTGTCTGTCACGATTTCGTAAGGGACCCCGTGTCTGGTGATTATGTTCTTCCATACGAAGTTCCCGACTTGTACGTCTTTGATACTTGCATAGGAATCTGCCTCCACCCATTTTGAGAAGCAATCCGTGAGGACCAGGAGGAAACGTTTCTGCCGAGTTATGCAATGGCCCGACGATGTCCATGGACCATCGCATAAAGGGATCTGAGACGAGATGGGCGAGAGGACTTCCGTGGGATGATGGATCGTCGGTGCGTGCCTTTGGCATTTTTCGCACTTTCGAGCGAATTTCTCGCAGTCTTTGATCATAGTTGGCCAGTAATAACCGTGGCGTTTTATTTTGACTGCGAGAGATCTTCCGCGGAATGGTTCCCGCGACGACCGAATGGACCTCCTCCATTACTCTTCTGCTTTTAGCCTTCAGTGCAGGTCATGAGTGGGCGGAGAATCTCCATTTTAGATTTCTCCTTCTACCGTTACGTATCGTGCGGCCTGAGTCTTGATTTTGCGGGCTGCCCATTTTTCGGCAGGAAGTGTTCCGTCGATTATGTACGCTCAGATTCGTTCCAGCCAAGGGCTGTCGCAGCCGTATTCCGACTGATCCATGTTTTCTTCCGGTGGGTCATCCATTTCTTCCGTGTTTTCGATTTGTGCTCGAATAAGATTGGCGATCACTGGCGGTCCGATGCTTGGATGTTCAATTAACTCGACGGGGATTACCCGACTTAGTCCGGGGTCTGAACTTGACGCGAGTGCGGCCAAGGCATATGCCTGAGTGTTTTCCGAGCGAGGAATCCTAGTGAGGGCGAAGTGGTCGAAGTTTCGGAAGAGATCTTGGATGAGTTTAAAGGTATGCGTCCATTCTTTCGTCCCTTGCTTCATATTTCCCGCTGTACTGATTTGCGACTAACTGAGAGTCACAGTAAGCGTGAATGTTGCGGATCTTCAATCCTCGGGCTAGCCGTAAGCCCGCAACGAGTGCCTCATATTCGGCCTCGTTGTTTGACGCATGGAACTCCAATCGGAACGACTGCTCCAAGATTTCGCCAGTCGGAGACGTGAGCCGGATTCCGATCCCGGATCCTTGTTTGGATGTTGATCCGTCGACGTGAAGGATCCAAGTTGAGTTCGGTTTTGTGTTCGTCATATCTCCTATGGGCAATTCCACCAAGAAGTCCGCCAATACCTGAGACTTTGCGCAGGTTCTTGGGCGGTACTCTACGTCGTACTCGCTTAGTTCGATTGCCCATTTTGCGAGTCGTCCTGACTGACTCGGACTGTGCAAAATCGTTCGCAAGGGGAAGGTGGTGAGGATTACAATGGTATGCGACTGAAAATACGGCCGGAGTTTTCTTGCCAAAGTTACAACCGCAAATGCTAGCTTCTCCATCAGGGGATATTGGGTCTCAGCGTCTAGCAACATTTTTCTTATGTAGAAGAATGGTTTCTGCTCACCGCTTTCTTCACTAATCAAAACGCCGCTTACCGCTGTTGTGGATACTGCGATGTATAGGAACAAGGGTTCTCCCTCTACTGGTTTCGCGAGGACGGAGGAGTGGCCAGGTAATGCTTTAGCTGTTGGAAAGCTTTTTCGCATTCTTCTGTCCATTCAAACTTCTTGTTCCCTTTCAATGTGTCGTAGAAAGGAAGGCATTTGTCCGTTGAGCGCGAGATAAAACGGTTTAAGGCGGCGACTCTCCCTGTTAGCCTTTGGACTTCCCTTTTTGTTTTGGGCGAGACCATTTCTATTAACGCGTTTATCTGTTTGGGGTTAGCCTCGATCCCGCGACAAGTGACTAGGTAGCCGAGAAATTTTCCCGATGCCACGACAAATCTACATTTAGCCGGGTTCAATTTCATGTTGTGAAAATTCAACCTTGCGAAACACTCTTCCAGATGGGCAACATGGTCGTGTTCGTCAAGGTATTTCACAAGCATGTCATCGATGTATACCTCCATAGTTTTTATGAGCCGCTCGGAAACCATTCGGTTGACGAGTCGCTGGTAAGTAGCGCCTGCGTTCTTGAGGCCGAAAGGCATTACTTTGTAGTAATACGTCCCGCGGTCAGTGATGAATGCGGTCTTCTCGCGATCATCCGGGTTCATCATAATTTGATTGTACCCGGAGAAGGCGTCCATAAATGATAAAAGTTTGTTTCCGGCTGTTGCCTCGACAAGTCGGTCGATATGCGGGAGTGGAAAGCAATCTTTTGGACAGGCCTTGTTGAAGTCGGTGAAATCGACGCAGACTCGCCATTTACCGTTTTTCTTTTTGACCACGACTGGGTTAGCGAGCCAGTCTGGGTACCTGACTTCGGTTATTGACCCCACTTTAAGGAGTTTTTCAACTTCCTCGTTTACCCGCGGTGGCACGCTCTGGTCCTAGTTCCCGCCTTTTTTGCTTGACGGGTTTGTAGGTCGGGTCAATGTTGAGCTCATGGCAAGTTATGCCGATGTCGATCCCTGGCATATCCTCCGCGGCCCAAGCGAATGTGCTGAGGTTCCTTTTGAGACAGGCTATGAGCTCTATTCTCAAAGGTTCGCTGAGGTTGGCTCTGATCTCGACGCATCGTTCTGGGAACGATTCGTCTAGGCAGACCGAGATTACCGGTTCGCAAGTTGGTTCGCGCTTCCCGTCTAGGGCTTCAATCCTCTGAGATTGCCAGAAGACGTTCGAGTCTTGTTCTGGGGCGTTCTTATCGGGAGTAGGCTTTACTTTTTGCTTCGGGAGGCTTCAACTGCTGAGTTTTTTCTTTTCAGCTTGGCAGCGAAACATACTTGTGCCATCCTGCGATTTCCTTTAGACACAGATGGAATGTCGAGGGAATCGCTCGCATGGAATTAATCCATGGAGTACCGATGATCGCGTTATACGATGTTGGACGGTCGACGACTAAGAATTCCATTATTTTGGCGACGCTCCCGGCTTTAACCAGGAGGCTGATCGAGCCGAGAGTCATAGTAGCATCTCCCGAGAGTCCGAATATCGGGCTAGGTTCTTCCGTGACGGCGCACAGGTCGACCTCCATTCTCTTGAGGGTACTCTTGTAGATGTCCTGGATCGTCAGTTCGATTACAAGGAGATTGTTGTGGGGTTTGGCTTGGTCGGCCGTTGCCCGATCCTTGAAGGAAACAACATCGCTGGCTACTGGAGCGGACATCCTATATCTTTTATTGCTTAGTGACTTTCGAGTTAGAGAATTCGTCCCCCCCTCCTTCTACCGCCAAACTGTGGGAACCGAAATTTGCACTGTCAATTTTCGATGAACAAATATGGAGGAAAACCGAGTTAACCCGATCTTCCTTGAAGGTCTGAATTCTCTGCGTAATCACTTTAGAATCGATAAAAGATAAATAGCAAGATAAGAATGAATGGTCGCTCAGAGGCATTTTATTAGTTAAAAAGTATGAGTACAAAATTTCTCCGAGAGGAGTAGAGATATGCTAACTATCGGAACAGCAGAACAAGAGGCAGCCAAGACGTCCTAAGCCTTGCCGTACTAGTCTAACCACCTAAGTCCTAAGTTCTCTAAGCTAGCAGGAGTTCTCTAAGTCTAAAATCTCGGATCCTCTTCTCTTCTGCCCCAGCCCTCCTTATATAGTCACTTTAGCTCGGTGGCCCGTTTAACATTTTCCCTTTGGGCCCAAGTTTATCTCTTTTGGAAATATTCCATTTTCCGTCGATCTTCGTAGTTATCCTCGAGCATTGACATTTATCTGCGGAAACTTAACATTTATCCTACTTTAATAAGTTAGGATAAATCGTCATAGCTCTTATTGGGCTTGTGTCTCCAAAATCGTGAGTGAGCCCGTGGACAAACCTCAAGCCCTCGAACGTTCGTACGATCTCTTGGAAAGATTATCTTTTCCGCAAAATAAATCGTATAGCCTAAAGAATCGATGTTCGAGTTGATCATCCTTGTTTTACACAATACATTTTGCGGAAGAACCATCCTTCCTAGCTCTAGTTGTAATACTTCGAGGATAACTCCAATCGAGTTGAACCGAGGAACGTTAGGTCGATAGCTAAGGTGCTATGACTTCACGGAAACCAAGAGGTGCGATCTAAATCGGACGAGCTAGGAACAGACTGCATGCACCGCCGCCGGGTGCCAGATCGCCCGTGCTGGCCCCGGGCTCCGGGCGCCAGCACCGCCCGGGGCCAGCACGAGCGAGCCGGCGTGTAAGACCCGATCCTGGCCTCTCAAGCCAGCGGTCGATGCCTCACGTCGCTCGGTCCATACCCTGACCGAACCTCTAAAAATTTTGCCCTTTATTTAAAACATCGCCCATAGGCGAGGGCTAACTCAGATCCTAGCTCAAGACTACCTTAGTCATTCCCTAGCTTAGATCATTTCAACTTATGCACAGCGGAATAATATCTACAAAACCATTGGTCTAAAACCAATCTAACACTTGTCTGGTCAGATCACCTCAGCTACTGGTCAGTAAACACATATGCCACCTAGCTCCAAGGTCGATCCTGAACCTGACCAAGTCATACCAAATCGAGGTTCCATTCACCTAACCATTCTATCTAGATCTATGCAACATTGATAGATCATACCTTTGCCACATCCACGGAGATTGTTAGCTCATTGTCCCAGCTGACTTAGCTGTTTAGCTAGCTCATCCAGCTAGCTGAGCTGAACCACTTCACTTGAGGTTCCCCACTCTCTTCCAGCTGATCGAGCTGTGAGGTAGCTTTGCCCAGCTCCTGTCCACTCGTCCAACTCCCTTATACCTGCATAAACTCTTCCCTTGGGTACTTAGTCATTCAGCCAACCATCCCCACAGACTAAGTACCTACGGAAGTCTTCAGCAAAATGACCTCAAGCAAACATGCTCCAAAATTAATTAAAATTCATGACAAATACTGATAATTCCCCACTAAGAGGAATCCACAATCAGATTGATCAGAACCGGCCTAATTCACATAGAATTTGGCCAAATCCCTAAACCGCCATAACTGACCACCATCAAACCGCCTGATAAATCCAATCAAATCACATGATAAATCATGATAAATCCTCACTAAGAGGAATCCATGGTCGGATCCCATCAATTCCATCCAGAACTATGAGATCGGACCTAGCTGCCCAACCAAGGCCATGGAGAGTTCCACTGAACCGGCCAAGGCCTGGTTTAGTACCACCATGTCTCAGGCGTGTGCTCCCTGTAACAAATTCCTTTCATGGACTAACAAGGCCCATCAGATCCTAAGTCAATCAACCAACCACCCCACATGACTCAGAACTGATGAGTCTTCACACTTCCTAACCGCCATGGAACCATGTCCCACTGAACCTGATTAGTGTTGCTCTTACCACCAGTGCATCCTTTGATCAATCAGATAAGACACCTTGATCCACCATCCAGGGATCAGGTCGTCCATCCTTGCCCATGATCAGATCACACACGGCCTTTCTTGTATAAACACACCAGCACAATACTTGTTGTCCACACCAACAAGTACTAGCCTTACTCCTCTCCTTTGCTTGCTGTTGGATCCAAACGAATTGGACCTTGCACTCCACATGGTTCCTCTGGTACTAGGACCCCATGTGTCTCACCAATGGGTCGGATCCATGGTTCATACCATGATCAAACTCAACATCAAACTATGATCCATCATGGATCACTTTCCAATGAACATCATCTAACTATCATCCCACATGGATGAAGTAGATCAACAATGATCCGCCCTCCTCTTAGGGTCCTGGATCCTTAGTTTACATCACAATATATGGTCTTCAAGGGGCGTGCCTTACCTTGGCTTAACAGCACCACAAGAGACATAAACATAAACAGGAAAGTAAGTATCAAATTTGTTACCTTATACTTGATCTTATTAGATCATGTGTCTCCTCTTATTAGGTTCGGCCATGCTCCTCCAGAGCATGCCTCCATCAAGCCCTTATCACATACTTACAGTAATGATAAGATCCATTCAATGGTTGTGCCTCTCTTCCATTCCATGGAACTCCCATGGAACCAGTTTCTGCACTGCATCCACCTTTGAGGCTGTGTTGGCCTTTGGGAGTGGAGTCTGGCCTTCTCCCTTCTCCTCTGACCATTTGCGTGTGTTCCCAGGACACAGAGGAAGCCTTAGATGTGTTCATCCATGATCAAACACCACCCAAAGGGCGTGCATCACTTCCCCCTTCAGTGTCCAAGAAACTGCCTTTCTACACACATCTGCCTTCAAGGCTGTCTCAGCCCTTAGAAGTTAGATCCGGCCTCCAATCTTCTCTCCAGACTATTTTCGTGTCTTCTATGGATGTAGAGGAATCCCAGGGCGTGGCAAACAGCAATCAAAACATACCAGAGGGTCGTTCTCAACACCTCTCCTCCTTGCCCACAAAACTGCCTCTTTATGGCCTTCACACCACCATGGGTCTTGGATTGGGAATCCGACCAACTCTCTGTATTTTTCTATGGTTTCTTTGTGTTTTAGGAAGAAGAATGAATGCCTGGCGTGCCTGCAAAGGCACGGACCTGCTCTCTTTTTATAGAAGAAGGAATGGTTACTTCTAACCATTGCATCCTTTCGGTTTCATTTCTGGCCATTGATTTCATCAATGGTCCAGATCACCCCCATTCGCCTATGGCAGTTATCTGGACGTCCTGGACTTGTAAAACCACTCCTGGACATGTCCATATCAAGCCCAAACGTAATACCAAGCTCCTGGCCCCATCCCAAGAGCCCATCAGTCCAGCGGCACACATGGCTGCCCGCATGGCCCGACCACTGTCCGGACCTGGCCCAACTGCCCGAGACCCGAACACTCAGTCAAGCTGAGTTGAGCTGATCCCCAGCTGACCCAGCTGAGTGAGCTAGTCCATCCAGCTCAGGGAGCTGACACACTCTTACTTGAGCTCCAAGTGAGCTGCGTCCAGCTGGTTGAGCTTCTTGCTCGCATCACCCAGCTGTAATACACTTTGTATAGCTTGATATCTTCATCTTATTCAATCCCTCTAAGTCGCTTGGTCTATTTCAAGACCTAGACTTAGTTCTCCCATGATCCATTCTGATCATGCACTACATCACAGCTTCACCTAGCTGATCGAGTTTCACCCAGACCTCGTCCAGCTATCGAAACACTCGACCAACTCCTTTAAGCTTGTCTCCATCTATTTTGGTTAAGTCTCAGCTGTATGATTCCCTTAACCACCTTTTTGGATCATGACACGCTTGTCTTTAGGTCATATGACCTGTCTGGTGCGTCTCCACGCACAATGGTCCATCCGGACGATCCTACCCAGGATCGGGGACATGACAAGTCTCCCCCACTTGATAAGGATTCGTCCTCGAATCCAGTGTTGCTGACATCTTGTCTCATTGACAAAATGTTCCAACCGATCTCTTTGCATCAGAACATGGAGCATGCTCGATTGGTTCTTTCTAACCAATTTGTGGCATCTCCTCCTTGTTCCTTCTCACTGATCACATTTTTGATCAGCATATCAACATGTCTCCCCCACTTGGACGGAACACTCTTGAATCCGAACCAAGTTGTCCTTTACAGACACCAAGGGTTCATGATCCCAGCCACATCGTACTGGATCATCCCTTAACCGACCACAGCCTATACCGGCTTGGCCATATTGTGATCTTAGTCCATACTAGACTAAACCACCTTAACTTGACACCTGTCCATCACGGACTCTGTCATAATTGATCCTGGTCCTTTTAGGACGTGATCATATCCCGGCCCTGGTCCACTCAGGAACTCAACCGTGTTACCCCAACCATAGGTCAATCTCCGACTTGGTTGTAATGCGATCTTCATTCCTCACTGGAATTGATCGTCTTTATCCCAACCCTAAGTCAATCTCAGACTTGGTTGTAATGCGACCCAGGTCCCTTCCCGGACGGGGTCGACTTCAGCTCGGCCATCTCGGCAGGAGCTATACACAAGGGACTTTTGGATCTTTGGGGCCGTCCTGGTCCAGATCTACTATGAGCGGGTCGGTCCTACCAGGGAATGCCCTGGCCGAAACACATCATGGACTCTCGAACCAGTGGAATCCCATCCGGGTCATCACCCCCTACGACCTCCTTAGTGGCGTTTGTGGCCAAATAAGCGTCACAACCCTTCCTCAGCATCCAATCCACATGGATTGCTGACACCACTAAGCATCCAGAGATCGGACATATACCTTGGAACCTGATCGGGAATTCACACCAACTCTCGAACTGCACGCGCTCCCGGTGACAGTCCAGAGTGGCCCGATACTTTCCAAGCCAGTCCATACCTAATATCACCTCGTGATTCTTTAGGCGGACAACAACCAGATCCACAGTCATTACCCTATCCAGGATCAATACTCAGATCCGCAGGCATTACCCTGACTGTGATCAATACTCAGATCCGCAGGCATTACCCTGACTATGATCAATACTCAGATCCGCAGGCATTACCCTGACTGTGATCAATACTCAGATCTGCAGGCATTTCCCTGACTGTGATCATCACAGGGATGTCCTTCACCAAACCTAGTGAACTCATTCTCTGCCCACCGGCCGCGTTCACTATGCAAGGACAACCCACCGTTCCCATCTGGAACAACCCTTTTCCGATCATTAAGCACTTAGATGAGTAAGATCTTAGTTTGATCACACATTTGGAAAACGTCCCATACCATTCTCCAAAGCATCACACTTCTGTGAACGTCCCATACCATTCACAAAAGTGTTTATAGTATACCTCAATCCTCATCATACTAAGATACTTAACATCGTGTTTCCAATTCCTCTTGGATTTGATCAATCCCAGTCACTCAATCTTAAGGAATCCTACCCTGACTTACACTGAGTCCAAGCTGATCCATCTGATCACAAGCCCACTCATGTACTAGCCAGGTAACGTCTCCCTTAGACCAACATGAATACTGCATATGCTCACTTGTTTTGAACGGCCACCAAGGAATAACACTAACCCCTACAAGAGTGCTTGCTGCGCGTTTCTTTCAACCTAAGCCACTCTCTGGTCCATGTTACTTCCCTGGTCCATGTCGTCCTTACAAAGATCTTGCATTGCATCCATCGTCCAATCCGTATATTACTTCCAAATAACTAGATACACCAACCTTTCTGTTTCCAGGTTCTTGCCCTTGGAGAGTGCATCTTGGCTAAGCCGGCTCATCTTGGAACTTCCCCGTTCACAAGAATGATACCCAATCTTACCTCAACTCTCACTTGGCTCACCACAGCTAAGGTTCCAGGTCATCTCAGTTTTCAGAAATAATTTCGGTTTGAACCTACTATCTCTGAGCAGTGAGTTGAGCTGAGTTGTAAACCAACCAGCTCCTCCACTCACCTGCCTCAACAAAGTACACACTACCTGAGAGATGCTTACTTCTCATCTGAGCTATGTGCTCCAGCACACTCAGGTAGTCCACTTTCCAGCTGCAACTCAGCTCATCCCATCCAAACATCAGTAGGATTGAGCTGACCTACAGGCAATCCAGCTCCATTGTTAACCTTCTCCAGCTGAGTCGGCAACAAAACTGGCAGAGTATTTCATCAGCATCCACTTGTCCGGATGTGTGGGTGAACAACCACAACCCCACAATCCTAGAATCAAGCATGCTCTGATACCAACTTGTAAGACCCGATCCTGGCCTCTCAAGCCAGCGGTCGATGCCTCACGTCGCTCGGTCCATACCCTGACCGAACCTCTAAAAATTTTGCCCTTTATTTAAAACATCGCCCATAGGCGAGGGCTAACTCAGATCCTAGCTCAAGACTACCTTAGTCATTCCCTAGCTTAGATCATTTCAACTTATGCACAGCGGAATAATATCTACAAAACCATTGGTCTAAAACCAATCTAACACTTGTCTGGTCAGATCACCTCAGCTACTGGTCAGTAAACACATATGCCACCTAGCTCCAAGGTCGATCCTGAACCTAGACCAAGTCATACCAAATCCGAGGTTCCATTCACCTAACCATTCTATCTAGATCTATGCAACATTGATAGATCATACCTTTGCCACATCCACGGAGATTGTTAGCTCATTGTCCCAGCTGACTTAGCTGTTTAGCTAGCTCATCCAGCTAGCTGAGCTGAACCACTTCACTTGAGGTTCCCCACTCTCTTCCAGCTGATCGAGCTGTGAGGTAGCTTTGCCCAGCTCCCTGTCCACTCGTCCAACTCCCTTATACCTGCATAAACTCTTCCCTTGGGTACTTAGTCATTCAGCCAACCATCCCCACAGACTAAGTACCTACGGGAAGTCTTCAGCTGCAAAAACGACCTCAAGCAAACATGCTCCAAAAATTAATTAAAATTCATGACAAATACTGATAATTCCCCACTAAGAGGAATCCACAATCAGATTGATCAGAACCGGCCTAATTCACATAGAATTTGGCCAAATCCCGCTAAACCGCCATAACTGACCACCATCAAACCGGCCTGATAAATCCAATCAAATCACATGATAAATCATGATAAATCCTCACTAAGAGGAATCCATGGTCGGATCCCATCAATTCCATCCAGAACTATGAGATCCGGACCTAGCTGCCCAACCAAGGCCATGGAGAGTTCCACTGAACCGGCCAAGGCCTGGTTTAGTACCACCATGTCTCAGGCGTGTGCTCCCTGTAACAAATTCCTTTCATGGACTAACAAGGCCCATCAGATCCTAAGTCAATCAACCAACCACCCCACATGACTCAGAACTGATGAGTCTTCACACTTCCTAACCGGCCATGGAACCATGTCCCACTGAACCTGATTAGTGTTGCTCTTACCACCAGTGCATCCTTTGATCAATCAGATAAGACACCTTGATCCACCATCCAGGGATCAGGTCGTCCATCCTTGCCCATGATCAGATCACACACGGCCTTTCTTGTATAAACACACCAGCACAATACTTGTTGTCCACACCAACAAGTACTAGCCTTACTCCTCTCCTTTGCTTGCTGTTGGATCCAAACGAATTGGACCTTGCACTCCACATGGTTCCTCTGGTACTAGGACCCCATGTGTCTCACCAATGGGTCGGATCCATGGTTCATACCATGATCAAACTCAACATCAAACTATGATCCATCATGGATCACTTTCCAATGAACATCATCTAACTATCATCCCACATGGATGAAGTAGATCAACAATGATCCGCCCTCCTCTTAGGGTCCTGGATCCTTAGTTTACATCACAATATATGGTCTTCAAGGGCGTGCCTTACCTTGGCTTAACAGCACCACAAGAGACATAAACATAAACAGGAAAGTAAGTATCAAATTTGTTACCTTATACTTGATCTTATTAGATCATGTGTCTCCTCTTATTAGGTTCGGCCATGCTCCTCCAGAGCATGCCTCCATCAAGCCCTTATCACATACTTACAGTAATGATAAGATCCATTCAATGGTTGTGCCTCTCTTCCATTCCATGGAACTCCCATGGAACCAGTTTCTGCACTGCATCCACCTTTGAGGCTGTGTTGGCCTTTGGGAGTGGAGTCTGGCCTTCTCCCTTCTCCTCTGACCATTTGCGTGTGTTCCCAGGACACAGAGGAAGCCTTAGATGTGTTCATCCATGATCAAACACCACCCAAAGGGCGTGCATCACTTCCCCTTCAGTGTCCAAGAAACTGCCTTTCTACACACATCTGCCTTCAAGGCTGTCTCAGCCCTTAGAAGTTAGATCCGGCCTCCAATCTTCTCTCCAGACTATTTTCGTGTCTTCTATGGATGTAGAGGAATCCCAGGGCGTGGCAAACAGCAATCAAAACATACCAGAGGGTCGTTCTCAACACCTCTCCTCCTTGCCCACAAAACTGCCTCTTTATGGCCTTCACACCACCATGGGTCTTGGATTGGGAATCCGACCAACTCTCTGTATTTTCTATGGTTTCTTTGTGTTTTAGGAAGAAGAATGAATGCCTGGCGTGCCTGCAAAGGCACGGACCTGCTCTCTTTTTATAGAAGAAGGAATGATTACTTCTAACCATTGCATCCTTTCGGTTTCATTTCTGGCCATTGATTTCATCAATGGTCCAGATCACCCCCATTCGCCTATGGCAGTTATCTGGACGTCCTGGACTTGTAAAACCACTCCTGGACATGTCCATATCAAGCCCAAACGTAATACCAAGCTCCTGGCCCCATCCCAAGAGCCCATCAGTCCAGCGGCACACATGGCTGCCCGCATGGCCCGACCACTGTCCGGACCTGGCCCAACTGCCCGAGACCCGAACACTCAGTCAAGCTGAGTTGAGCTGATCCCCAGCTGACCCAGCTGAGTGAGCTAGTCCATCCAGCTCAGGGAGCTGACACACTCTTACTTGAGCTCCAAGTGAGCTGCGTCCAGCTGGTTGAGCTTCTTGATCGCATCACCCAGCTGTAATACACTTTGTATAGCTTGATATCTTCATCTTATTCAATCCCTCTAAGTCCCTTGGTCTATTTCAAGACCTAGACTTAGTTCTCCCATGATCCATTCTGATCATGCACTACATCACAGCTTCACCTAGCTGATCGAGTTTCACCCAGACCTCGTCCAGCTATCGAAACACTCGACCAACTCCTTTAAGCTTGTCTCCATCTATTTTGGTTAAGTCTCAGCTGTATGATTCCCTTAACCACCTTTTTGGATCATGACACGCTTGTCTTTAGGTCATATGACCTGTCTGGTGCGTCTCACGCACAATGGTCCATCGGACGATCCTACCCAGGATCGGGACATGACACGGCCGGTGCCAGCGGGCGAGCGGGCCCGGCGCCGGTGCCAGCGCGGCGAGCGCCGACGCCGGTGCCAGCAGGCGAGCGGCCCGCCGCGGCGAGCCGGCGCCGACGCCAGTGCCAGCAGGCGAGCGGCGCGGGACCTTGGTCGTGCCTGTTCTTTTCGATCCAACTTTTGTTGATCCTTTCTGCGGAAAGTCCGTAGACATGAAATGATCTTAGCCGTTGATTTCGAGATAACCGTTTTCGACCCCAACAGTTAGCCCCCAGCCCGTAAGACTCGGAGACGATTTTGCGGGCGAGTGACTTGAGTTTGAAAATCGAAATTTTGGCTAAGAATATTTTATTGCGAAAATCCTCATATCCTTATAAGTAGTAGCTCATTACTTCTCATTCTTCATACACTCCCCCTTTTCTCAACTTCTTCCTTTTTTGCTCTCACAAAGAAGATGTCTTCCTCTCAAGTTGAAAAGAAAGATTCTGACGTCGAGATGGGTGAGGCCAGTCAGGCTCTGCCGGTCTTGGCTGTTCATGAAACCACTCAGTCTTTCATTGCTGGGTTCGACTCTTTCAAGGAAAGATTTTCGCGTCGCAGCGCTGCGAAAGACTCGACCTGGGCGAGAACCGAAGCACCCAGCGTTCCTCCTTCGCCTGTGCCTTTGTCCCCAGCCCCTCGCTTTGAGGTTCCGTCTGATGCTCCCTTGCCCGCGGGAGGGGCGGTCGTTCCCGAGAAGATTCCCAAAGTTCAGGATCGTCCTTCAGGCTCCTCTACCGCTCCGATCATAATTTCTAGTCGGGATGACGTGGTAGAGTCCACGCCTCCGGCTTCGAAGATCGTTTTGGGACTCCCAGCATCTAGTGCTGCACCGTTGCCTAAGGGGCGTTCGAGGGCCGGTGCCACAACTGGGGCGATGAGGAAGAGGTGCGCTAAGAGCGAAGCGGGCTAGCCTTCGGGATTGTTGTCGCAACATCGTTCCAAGGTTTGATTTTGATTTATAAGCAATTCTTCTTTTCTTTTCTTTTGCGATGATCCTTATCCTTTCTCTTTGCGGACAGTTTGTGTCGCTGATTGATGGGATGCTTGGTGACTGCGGATCGAAGGTTGCGCGTCTGTCGAAGGAGTTGGAGTCATCGCAAGAAGCGTCGAAGCATACCGAGGCCGCATTGCAGACCGTCGAAAACGCCCATGCCGCCCAGACGTCTCAGCTCGAAGTTCGAATCGGCGACCTCGAACGCGATCTCGGGAAGACCGCGAGTTCGTTGCTCAAAGTGAAGAATGAGAAGAGACACAAAATCTCGGAAATCCGTCGTCTCCAACAAAAGATCCAGGATTACGAAGAAATGAGCGCTCATAAGTCGACAGAGACCGTCGATCCGCGGCGACTTCTTCGCTCGTTTGACGAGGATGGCCAGTTTGTTCGAGTCTCGGATAGCTGTCCGTGAGAGGGACTTAGCTTTGGCAGGAATCAAAGGGAGCTTGAGCGAGCTTCGGCTGCTTAGGGGCGACGAGGCCCTAACTTCGATTCCGAGGAAGCCAGGCTGCTGTCTTGCAAGGGAGATTTGGCGGCTTCGAAGGGACTTTGACTCTCGCTGGTCTGAGGTCGAGTGCACCCTTGTACCGCATTGAGGGCTCGGAGGATCAGGTTCAGGCAGCAGAGGATCGTGAGGCTGGCGGATGAGGCAGGCAGTGGAGGTGTGATCGAGGGAGTCGATGGGGAGACCGTTCGCGGGTGAGTTTGAGCATGAGGGTGATGCTCGAGGGCGTCTAGGTTTACCAATCCCTTGAGGGATTTTATTTTGTTTGTGTTGCCGCTATGAGGCCATGATGTATTTCTTTGGACTGGCCGTTGGTGGCTTTGAATCCCTGCCCTTTTAGAGCGTTTGTTGAACTTCGGCTCAATTAAAATATTTTCGTTTTATGGCGTTTAAATGAACTTCGTTTATCGAAGTTAGAGGGACAGGGTGTGAGTTGTCGTGCATTCCTGCCTCTCAGATGATCACCGTATCCATCGATTGTACAAAGCGAGATTTTCGCGGTTTACTGATTCTGTGAAGGTTAGTGAAGCGAATAGACTTAAGCGAAGAGACAAATTTTGGGATCTCGTATCGGGTACTGATACTATGTCTATGAGATGTCAAGATCCAGCGTGGCTGGGTTTAGGGCAAGACCTAGGTTTACTCTCGGACTGAGGCTTTGCTATGACAAGTCGGCTTTCGTTTTGCCTGTTTGCGATTTTAACCTGACTCGTACCGTTTTAAAATCCGCGAATTGTTATCGGCTTATACGATTTGTTTAGGTGCGAATCGAGCTACTTCCGTTTGGAAGAGCTAACCAAAATTTTTGACTTCTTGTATAGCGCGCTATGTTATCCTTGTCGAATGTAAGAGAGCCTACCTTAGGGGGGTGGCTTATTGTCTGTAAAGGACGTTAGAGTTCGTTTGTTGTGATCAGCAACAACGAAATGATACCGTTTTGAGGTGTGTTTGTATGTTTTGAGTTCTAGAGACGAGGATTTCGTATGTTGCGAATGTTTGCAGCGAGAAAACTGTTGTTTCAGTTTGGACGCAGGACCAAGGGGTCGCGTAAATTTGACCCAGGGGGAAACGTCTACATTCACTGCGCTTCGTGAAGTGTTAGCCTTTTGGGATTTGTTTTTTGGATGTGATAATCGCTTAGTGGATACTTGATCCGTTGTAGCCGTTTAGTACTTGGCGGAATGTGTTGTCTATAAAGAGTATTGAAAGTTTCAGAATTTTCGAAATTCGTGGGAGTATCTGAGTATCGCACCTCCCCCAATCGGGGATAGCTGAACCCGCCGGTTAGCGAGTTGCCTACGTACCATTTTCGGGGATCAAGCTATCTCGTAGTTCTTTGTACCACGTCATTGTTAGTGATAGTATTTTTTAAGATGCATCGCGTTCCAAGTTCTTGGGATTTTTACGTCTTGCATGTTCGCGATTTGGTACGAACTTGGTCGGACAACTTTTATGACTTTGTATGGTCCTTCCCAGTTTGCTCCCAGTTTTCCTGCGTTTCGTTCGGCAGCGTTTTGGAGGACCTTGCGTAAGACTAAATCGCCTTCTCTTAACGTACGATGGCGTACGTTTGAGTTGTAGTACCTTGCGGCAGTGTGCTGGTAATTTTGAATTCGAATGAGCGCCTGGGCGAGGCGTTCATTGATAAGATCGAGATTGTCCAGCATCATAGCGTTGTTTAAATCTTCTCGTTCAGGGAGGAATCTTCTCCGTACTCTGGGGAACTCTACTTCCGCAGGGATCATGCATTCTGTTCCGTAAACGAGTGCGAATGGGGTTTCACCCGTAGCCCGTCTCGGGGTTGTACGATGTGACCAAAAGACTCCTTCGAGCTCCTCTGCCCATGGCCCCTTTTTGGCGTTGATGGTTTCTGCCTGGCCGTTGCATTGCGGATATCTGGGAGTCGACTTGGTAAGTCGTATCTTCCACTTCTCGCAGAACGCCTCGAATCAGGTAGAGATGAACTGAGATCCGTTGTCTGTCACGATTTCGTAAGGGACCCCGTGTCTGGTGATTATGTTCTTCCATACGAAGTTCTCGACTTGTACGTCTTTGATACTTGCGTAGGAATCTGCCTCCACCCATTTTGAGAAGCAATCCGTGAGGACCAGGAGGAAACGTTTCTGCTTCGAGTTATGCAATGGCCAGACGATGTCCATGAGTGCAGTGCCATCATCCAGAGATTGACAATCCCTAAGAAGCTAGAGGATCCAGGCTGCTTTACCCTACCTTGTGCTATTGGTTCTTTGATGTTTGAGAGATGTCTATGTGATTTGGGAGCTAGTTGTTGGTGTCAAAATCGGTCACGACGGAATCAATGACTGAAAGTCTCTAGAAAGTATATCTTGAAACAAAAAGTCTCGGATAATTTGAAAAGAAGTTATACGAGATTTTCTCAAATTAGAATATCCACTCTCCGCGAGATCGGAAGACTACGGGCGTGTGCGGACGAGAGTCCCCGGAAAGATCGGTCCGCCCGCCCAAGGACATCAAGATTCGATCACCACAAAAACCCTAAACACAAAAGAATCTGCCTCGAAACTTCGAAGAGGTCGTTCTCTCAAACCGTGAGGAACCAGAAAACGATCAAGATATCAAATCGAAGCCCTCGCCGAGATCTTCAGCCTGGCGCCGGCAGCACCCCGGCCTGGCGCCGGCGGCACCGGCCTGGCGCCAGCGTACGCGCCACGTGGGCGGCCTGCGGCACCGACCTGGCGCGGCACCGCCTGGCGCCGGCAGCACGGGCGAGCGGCCTGGCGCGGCGGCACCGACCTGGCGCACCGCCACGGCTGGCGGGCCTGCGGCACCTGGCTGGCGCCCGGCGCCGTGGCGGGCGGCCTGCCCGGCGGCACCGACCTGGTGCCGGCGGCACCCACGCTGGCCTGGCGCCCGGCGGCACCGACCTGGCGCCCGGCGGCACCGTGGCGCGGGCGGCCTGGCGCCCGGCGGCACCGACCTGGCGGGCGGAACCCGACCTGGCGCGGCGGCCGTGCGGGCGGCCTGGTGCTGGCGGCAAACCGGTCTGGCGCTGGCGGCATCCGTCCGCGCGGGCGGCCTGGCGGCGGCACCCGGCCTGGCTCGGTCGGCGGCCCTCGTCCTGGTCTCGTCCCATCGTGTTCGGTCTGATCCCATCTTGACTTGTTTGGATTTATCATCGTGAGTTTGGGGCGATCACGGCTCTGGAATAAACATCCTTCGACTTCGATTGGAATCGTCCTCGATGTTTTACGAAAAAAACTAGAAGGATTGGATTTCTCGTAGAAGATATCGCATAAAACAAGGTCGATTAACTTGAACATCGATCCTTTAGGCTATCACGGTTTATTTTACGAGAAAGATAGTCTTTCCGAGAAATCGTATAAAACGTTCAACGACTAAAGACGAGTCCACGGACTTGCTTACGATTTTTCAGAATTCAGGCCCAATCAGGCTATGACGGTTTATCCGATTTCCCGAAACATCGGATAAACATCAAGTCATCGAAAGATAGCGGAAAACTCGAGGATGATTACAAAGACCGACGAAAATGGAACATTTCCTGAAGAGATAAGCTTGGGCCCAAAGGCGAGGCCCATCATCCTAAGGCAAACCGACCTAGGAGTGGGTATACAAGGAGAGCAAGAGCAGAGGAGAAGAGATCCGAAAATCCTAGAATCTAGACTTAGAGAACTCCTGCTAGCTTAGAGAACTTAGAACTTAGGCGGTTAGGCCAGCAAGGCAGGACTTAGAACGTCTGGCCGCCTCTCGTTCTAGTTTTATCTTCTCCGCAGACCCCTGTTCCTCTCGGAAGGATCTAACTATTCCTTTACTCAGAGCTCCGCACATAGAAACCCTAGGCATTATCTTCGACATGCCCGCTTCTATGACCAACGCTCATACTAGACGAACCAGGCCCTAGAACCTCTGGCCGCCTCCTGCTCGCAAATCTCCGCTCCTCTCGGAGGGATCGGACAATTATTTTACTTCAAAGATCCACACATAGAAACCCTAGGCATTATCTTCGACATGCCTGTTTCTATGACAAACGCTCATACTAGATCGAACCCGCCCAGACTGTTCGATCTCTTGTTCAATTCTTTCTAAACTAAACTACGTCCGACTTGATCCTCGAAAGGGGTACGTAGGCAGCCTTTCTTAAGGTCCAGTCTCAAATCTTAACAAATCTTTTTCCGTATTTATTCGGTCACTTGTCGTTGGCTGTCGCAGAGAATCCGGACCTTCAAGGAAAGTCGGGTTAACTTGGCTTTCCTCCGCAATCTTATTCATTAAAATTGACGGTGTGAATTTCGGTTCCCACAGTTTGGCGCTAGAAGGAGGGGGGGACGGATTACTCTTACTCATCGGCGCAGCAGTCGAACCGATGTCGGAAATATGAAAGAAAAGTTGCAGTTTCGTCAGCGATGGTAAAACAACTCCAGCAGCGACTGTTCCTACGGCCAATGCTTACGCAAAGCACGGTGCTCGAGCAAATCAAAACCTAGCCGCGGCTTTCCGCCACAGGAAGAGCAAAACGAGCTCGCAATTTCTCTATCTAAACAGAAGGGCAGCGATAAAATCTATCAAACCCCAAAATTCATCTTGTTACCAAGTTAGAGAAATGCATAGCGAGCAAGGTTTCTCTGCGTTTCTTCGAGAACCTCGGAAAAATAAAACTTATTCTCCTCGAAACCTTGGAGAAACCTATATTACTCAGAACAGAAGCCGCGGCAAATCGGTTCACGATTCCCACTGCCATACTTCTTACAAACAACTCTCGAGGAACAAACGGGAAAACGAAAGGAGGTCAGAGCTTAATCTTACTAGGACGACTTGCCATAGGGTAAGATCAGTCTTCCCAGTCCGCCTTAGTAAGAGCCAACTTTGTTCTCCTTTGTGTCTAGGTCAAAATGGCTTCGTTTCATCTCAATCGGAGTTTCCGTTGAGATTTTCTAAAGAACAAAGTCACTGTCCCGGCCACCTCGCCGTGGGCAAGGACGAACATTACCGAGGTCACCTCACCCTCCGACATGGCTACCTCGCCACAGGGAGAACTCACCTTCGTTATCCTATAAGTTTAGATCAAATTAGCTTTCGTTTCATCTCAATAGGAGTTTCCGTTGAGATTTTCTGAAGGAACAAAATCACTCTCCGGCCACCTCGCCCGTGGACAAGAACAACCATCACCAAGGTCATCTCGCCCATGGCCACCTCGCCTGTGGAAACCTCACTTTGCTCTACTTTTATTCTAGGAAAAGATGGTTTTCGTTTCGTCTCAATCGGAGCTTCCGTTGAGATTTTACGAAGAAAACAATGTCGCTGTCTCGACCACCGCCCATGAAGGATCTCTGTCCCGTCATAGGGCAGGCCGGTCCTGTCTCAGTACCATGCATCTTTGCCTGAGTTTTCATAACTCGGTCTTTGAGTCCGTGAGCCCGAATCGGCGAAGGCAAGCAACAACAGCATCGGCGGACGCGGGACCGCGGCATGGCGCCTGGCGCGGCGAACCGATACCCGCCTGGCGCCGGCGACCACTTGCCGCGCCGCGGCAGGCAGGCATTGCCGTCTGGGCGGCAAGGGTCCTGGCGCCCATCCGCAGTCGTTTCGTGATCTCGGCAACAGCAACATCTTGGTCCCTTAAACCCATGTTCGGATTGTTAGAAACACGGCGATTCTTCCAAAAGCCTCTCGATTGTTTAACAAAGCTCATATTCTAGAATCTAAGTTCAAGCCTCATTACTCAAACCCTCGAAGGCGGAAAGTCTACAAATCCAAGTCCATCTCAATCCCAATACCGAGGAGTCGTTGGATTAGAAGCGATTATCTCGAAATCTACGGCTAAAGATCTTCCCAAACTCAAAGATTTCCCGACTAGCGGGGAAAGATCGAACAACGAAAAACCCACAGGCGGCAAGATGGCCTGGCGCCGGCGACACCGCCTGGCACCGGCGGCGCGGGCCGTGCCGGAACCCGCCTGGCGCCCGGCGGCCGACCTGGCGCGGCGGCACCGCATCCGCAGCGGGCGCCTGGCACCGGCCGCGGGACAGCCTGCCGGCGGCACCCGCAGGGCTGGCCTGGCGCCCGGACGCGGCCGGGCGACCTGGCGCCGGCGCACTCCTGGCGGCACCGACCTGGCCGCGGCATCCGCGGCGGCGCCTGGCGCCGGCGGCACCGCCTGGCGCCGGTCCACGTCCTGGTCGGTCCTATCGTGCCGGTCCGATCCCATCTTGGCTTGTTGGATCAATCTTCGTAAGTTTGGTGCGATCACGGTTATTCTAAACACCAATCGTCCCGACCATACGAGGAAATGGGATTCGCCGAAATGCTGAAACCTTCGAAGACTATTTTCTCGAAAATTTTTGTAAAGGTTTTAATTCTTCGTAGGACAGGAACAAAAACGTCTTGAAAACTGCCGTAGAATTTAGGGAACTTAGGACCTAGGTGGATAGTCTAGCAAGCTAAGTCTTAGGAAAATTTCCAGTCTTGTTCCATCGTTCCTTGATTGTCCAGGCAGAACATGCAAACCGATCTAGTCTCTCTAAAACCAGCGATGCCCGCAGCGTTCTAAAAGCATACTCACCGCTTCCTAAAAGAAAGAAAAAGCGTACACAAGCCGGAACGGCTAACAATTTTCTTTCGTAAAAGAAAAGTAAGTAATATACTATACCGTATAATCCCATCTTGAAAACTTTTGCTTCAGCATCAAGACACACTTTTAACAAAGCAAACTCGCAGCAATAAGATTCGTCTAAAAGCGCGGCATAGCCCAACCGTTACAAACATAGTCTTGAAAACTCTATCGTCTCTCGTCAAACTCGCGACTAGAAGCGTACCAACGTCAGACTAATACGACGGTGAACTACGAAAATAACGAAATAACCTTCAGTAAAACTCCATAAGTAGTTGAAGCAGCTTTCGTCAAAGGTCGAAATCATAGCGGAAACATCTCCGTGTAATCAGCGGAAACATCGCTACTTTAGCAATCTGCGATTTTCTATCTCCATGAAACCGGTGATCCATTACTTTCATTATAACAAGAACATTTTAAAACAAAACAGCCTATGGAAAAACATGATCGGTCTCATGCAAAGCGATTTGCAGTACACAAAAGTGAATGAGGAAAACATAATCCGTGGTCGCGAATATCGCAAGTAATTTGTGAGAAGCTCTCCGGTTACCTTTGCGAAAACCCTTACATCACTTTACGAAAAATCCTCTGTATGGTCGAGTCAATTTATACAAAGCAACTTTAGTAAAATAAACATAATGGGTCCACGGGTAACTGCGTAGACAGTTTTCTCTCAACAAGGTTTCTGGCTCCTGCTTTCACTCCCCGCGGTTACATCCGAGCAGGAAATAATCACGCAGGCAAACCCGCACGTGTCCTGCGTCGATCCCTTAAACTTTGTCCCCTCGGACAAAATGAAGCGATTTTCATGCAACAAAAAATTTTTATCACGAACCATTCATCGTTATAACTGAAACCTAAAGTGGAAGATCGTTTCTAAATGCCATCAGCCATAACTCAGAAAACTCAGCTATGCTTGGCATGTCTATCTCGGCAACGCTATTTGGCCCTCGGCCAACTACGCTTCCGTAAAGCCGGACCTGAATTCGGCATCCCCATTAAGGACAATCATAAACTAACATGACCTTAATAAGGGTCATGGTCTGATCGTTACCAACGACTTCCTTGGCGTCGGCTAAATCTAGCCTCCATGCCAATCCAAAGCTACTGGCGACCATCGCTCCAATCATAACGGCTAAAACAACAATCCACGATTTGTTCATAGACGCCAAGTGACTATTACGCAAGCAATTTGTCATATAACCCAGAATCGAAATCATCGATAAACTCTTCATACCAAAACTCAGTCCTAACAACCATATGGTTAACGGAAGATTTAAACTTATCGTCAATCGATTAAGTTCTATCGCCCGTAAACACGGCATGAAAAGCTTCGTGACAAGGCTCCAAGAGTTATATGAGTCATCCTTAATATATACAATCAAATCCCGGAAGGCCAACACTTCACGAAGCACGGTGAATGTAGGCGCTTCTCCAGGTCGAACTTACGCGACCTCTTGGTCCTGCGTCTAAACCGAAACAACAGTTTCTAGCTGCGAACATTCGCAAAACAACTCCAAAGCGAGAACATTTCAACCACGAAATGCGGCAAAGAAACTTCGACCTTCAGCACTGCGAGACCGCTAACGCTCGAAGGACATTCTTTTCCTCAAAACGTTCCAGACGAAATCCTCGTCTCTAGAACTCAAAACATACAAACACACCTCTAGACGGTAACATGCCTCTAAACTGGCATCATTTCGTTGTTGCTGATCACAACAAAGCGAACTCTAACGTCCTAAACAGACAAATAGCCGCCCTTCAAGGGTTGGCTCTCTTGCATCCGACAAGGATAAACATAGCGCGCTATACAAGAAATCCAAATTTTGG
Source organism: Brassica nigra (assembly GCA_016432835.1). NCBI lineage: Eukaryota > Viridiplantae > Streptophyta > Magnoliopsida > Brassicales > Brassicaceae > Brassica > Brassica nigra. The sequence goes on from CM028246.1 coordinate 20,420,176, forward strand.
TTTAGCTCTTCGTAAAGGAAGTAGCTCGACTCACGCCCAGACAAATCATATAAGCCGACAACAATTCGCGGATTTTAAACGGTACGAGTCAGGTTAAAATCGCAAACAGGCAAAAAACGAAAGCCGATTTGTCATCGCAAAGCCTCAGTCGAGTAAACCTAGGTCTTGCCTAAACCCAGCCACGCTGGATCTTGACATCTCACAGACATAGTATGGTATACGAGATCCAAAAATTTGTCTCTTCACTTAAGCCTATTCGTTTCACGAACTTTCCGCGTAAATCGGTAAACCGCGGAAAATCTCGCTTTATGCAAACAATAGGTACGGTGATCATCAGGGAACTAGGAATGAGACGACAACTCACACCCTCTTTCTCATACTTGAAAAACTGAAGTTCATAAATAATCAAAAAAAATACATCAACAGCATCATGCTCGAAAGTCTCTCATGACACATGACCAGACCATATAAGTCTCGCTGGAAAACAGATCACAAGGGTCTTAAACTCCAAAACGAACTACGGAAGGCTTGATCCCTACAACAAGGCGTAGGCAGCCGAAAGCGCAGCCCCAATCTTACCACTTTCACGGAGCCTTTCAACCATTAATTCCGCCTATCTTACCTGACATGTCTTATCGCCGCAAGAACATCACGAAGGTTCTAACGAGCTGGGGGCTAACTGTTGGTGTCAAAATCGGTCACGACGGAATCAATGACTGAAAGTCTCTAGAAAGTATTTCTTGAAACAAAAAGTCTCGGATAATTTGAAAAGAAGTTATACGAGATTTTCTCAAATTAGAATATCCACTCTCCGCGAGATCAGAAGACTACGGGTGCGGGCGAGAGTCCCGGAAAGATCGGTCCGCCCGCCAAGGACATCAAGATTCGATCACCACAAAACCCTAAACACAAAGAATCTGCCTCGAAACTTGAGGTCGTTCTCTCAAACCGTGACGAACCAGAAAACGATCAAGATATCAAATCGAAGCCCTCGCCGAGATCTTCAGCCTACTGGCGGCACTGGCCTGGAGCCGGCGGCACCCGTGACGCGGGCCGGTCTAGCGCCGGCGGCACGTCGTGGGCTGGCCTGGCGGCGGCACCGACCGGCCTGCCGTGGCGGGCGCCGGGCGGCACCGACCTGGCGCCGACACCGACCTGGCGCCGGCACCGTCGCAGGCTGGCCAGGCGCCGGCGGCACCGTGGCGCCGGCGCTGGCGCCGGCGGCACCGACCTGGCGCCCGGCACCGCTGGGCGCCTGGTGCCGCGGCACCCGGTCTGGCGCCGGCACTGTCCACGGACGGCCTGGCGGCGGCACCCGCCTGGCGCCGGTCGGCGGCCCTCGTCCTGGTCTCGGTCCCATCGTGTTCGGTCTGATCCCATCTTGATTTGTTTGGATTAATCATCGTGAGTTTGGGACGATCACGTCTACGGAATAAACATCCTTCGACTCGATTGGAATCGTCCTCAATGTTTTACGACAAAAACTAGAAGGATTGGATTTCTCGTAGAAGATATCGCATAAAACAAGGTCGATTAACTTGAACATCGATCCTTTAGGCTATACGGTTTATTTTACGAGAAAGATAGTCTTTCCGAGAAATCATATAAAACGTTCAACGACTTAAGACGAGTCCACGGACTTGCTTACGATTTTTCAGAATTCAGGCCCAATCAGGCTATGACGGTTTATCCGATTTCCCGAAACGTCGGATAAACATCAAGTCATCGAAAGATAGCGGAAAACTCGAGGATGATTACAAAGATCGACGAAAATGGAACATTTCCTGAAGAGATAAGCTTGGGCCCAAAGGCGAGGCCCATCATCCTAAGGCAAACCGACCTAGGAGTGGGTATATAAGGAGAGCAAGAGCAGAGGAGAAGAGATCCGAAAATCCTAGAATCTAGACTTAGAGAACTCCTGCTAGCTTAGAGAACTTAGAACTTAGGCGGTTAGGCCAGCGAGGCAGGATTTAGAACGTCTGGCCGCCTCTCGTTCTAGTTTTATCTTCTCCGCAGACCCCTGTTCCTCTCGGAAGGATCTAACTATTCCTTTACTCAGAGCTCCGCACATAGAAACCCTAGGCATTATCTTCGACATGCCCGCTTCTATGACCAACGCTCATACTAGACGAACCAGGCCCTAGAACGTCTGGCCGCCTCCTGCTCGCAAATCTCCGCTCCTCTCGGAGGGATCGGACAATTATTTTACTTCAAAGATCCACACATAGATACCCTAGGCATTATCTTCGACATGCCTGTTTCTATGACAAACGCTCATACTAGATCGAACCCGCCCAGACTGTTCGATCTCTTGTTCAATTCTTTCTAAACTGAACTACGTCCGACTTGATCCTCGAAAGGGGTACGTAGGCAGCCTTTCTTAAGGTCTAGTCTCAAATCTTAACAAATCTTTTTCCGCATTTATTCGGTCACTTGTCGTTGGCTGTCGCAGAGAATCCGGACCTTCAAGGAAAGTCGGTTTAACTTGGCTTTCCTCCGCAATCTTATTCATTAAAATTGACGGTGTGAATTTCGGTTCCCACACTAGTGTCAGTCTCATGCCTCTATCTGTTGCCAAGAAGATTGGGTTCAGCCAATACAAGAAGTGTAAACTCTCTTTGGTGCTTGCTGATCGCTCAGTCAAATTTCCTATTGGTATCCTTGAAGATCTTCTTGTGATGGTGGGAAATTGTGAGATTCCTACTGACTTTGTTGTGCTTGAGATGGATGAAGAAGCTAGAGACCCCTTGATCCTTGGAAGACCAGTCTTAGCCACAGAAGGAGCCCTTATCAATGTGAAGGAAGGCAAGATTGATATTCATTTGGGGAAAGAGCACACTCTCCATTTTGACATCAATGAGGTAATGAAGAGGTCAACTGTGCAAGGCCAAGTGTTTTACATAGAAGAGATGGAAGCTCTTGCTGATGAGCTTCTTGAGGAATTGGCACTTGGACAGTTGACAATAGGGGACCCTTTGCAGCATGCTTTGACAGTGGATAAAGAGGTCCAAGTGGTTGAGAACCAAGAGAGTGATGCTATTGTGGCCATGCTGGATTCTCGCAAGAAGATTGATGATAAAGGCCAGTATGAGGAGCTCAAACAAGAGGTGCACCTAGCTGCTTCAGCCACTCAACAAGAGGACACCCAACAAGATGATTGGAGTGAGCTCAAGGCACCAAAAGTGGAGCTAAAACCTCTTCCCCATGGTGTAAGGTACGCATTTCTAGGCCCTAATGAGTCATATCCTGTCATTGTGAGTAGTGAACTTACTAAACTTGAGATTTCTCAACTTTTAAATGCACTTAAAAAGTTTAGAAAGGCAATTGGGTACTCACTAGATGATATTAAGGGGATATCACCTTCTTTGTGCATGCATATGATACATCTAGAGGATGAATCAATGACTTCTATAGAGCATCAAAGAAGGTTGAATCCTAACCTGAAGGATGTTGTAAAGAAGGAGATTCTTAAGCTATTAGATGCTGGTGTTATCTACCCTATTTCAGATTCTAAATGGGTATCTCCTGTGCATGTAGTTCCAAAGAAAGGTAGTATCACTATGGTTAAAAATGACAAGGATGAATTGATACCAACTAGAACCATAACTGGCCATAGGATGTGTATTGATTATAGAAACCTCAACTCTGCATCTAGAAAAGATCATTTTCCATTGCCATTCATTGATCAAATGCTTGAGAGACTTGCAAGCCATCCTTTCTATTGCTTTCTTGATGGGTATTCAGGGTTCTTCCAAATCCCCATACATCCCAATGATCAAGAGAAGACAACATTCACATGCCCCTATGGCACCTTCGCTTATCGAAGGATGCCATTTGGGTTATGTAATGCTCCAGCAACCTTTCAAAGGTGCATGATGTCTATCTTCTCGAATCTCATTGAGGATATATTGGAGGTATTCATGGATGATTTCTCTGTCTACGGATCTTTGTTTTCTGCTTGTTTGTCCAACTTGTGCAGGGTCCTACAGAGATGTGAAGACACCAACCTTGTGCTGAATTGGGAGAAGTGTCACTTCATGGTCAAAGAGGGGATTTTGCTTGGGCATAAGATTTCAGAAAAGGGCATTGAAGTGGACAAGGCTAAGATTGAGGTGATGGTCAGCTTGCCACCACCAAAGACAGTGAAAGACATCAGGAGCTTCCTTGGCCATGCTGGGTTCTATAGAAGATTCATCAAGGACTTCTCAAAGATTACTAGACCAATGACCAAGTTGCTGTGCAGGGAGGCCACTTTCAGCTTTGATGAAGATTGTCTTGAGGCTTTCAAGAGGATAAAGGGTGAACTTGTTAGTGCCCCCATTGTCCAGCCACCTGATTGGGACCTCTCTTTTGAGATAATGTGTGATGCTAGTGACTTTGCTGTTGGGGCTGTCCTGGGGCAGAAGAAGGATGGCAAGACTCATGTGATTTATTATGCTACCCAAACCCTGAATGATGCACAGATGAAGTATGCCACAACTGAGAAAGAAATGCTGGCCATTGTCTTCGCCTTTGAAAAATTCAGAATCTACCTGGTGGGTTCCAAGGTCATTGTGTATACTGACCATGCAGCTTTGAGATATCTCCTAGCAAATAAGGGTGGATCCTTTTGCTTCAAGAGTTTGACTTGGAGATTAGAGACAAGCCAGGGATTGAGAATGGAATTGCTGATCACTTGTCCAGGCTGAGGATTGAAGGTGGAATCCCTATTGATGAGGGACTTAGACAAGAGCATATCATGGCCATCATGTCAGTGGTGGCAGTTATTGAGACTGGAAAAAAGATTGAAGTGGTTAAGGCAGCTGAAGAGAAGGAACCTTGGCATGCTGATTTGGTTAACTACTTAGCCACTGGGAAGGAGCCATTGGGTCTTGCAGGGTATGAGAAGAAGAAGTTCTACAAAGACTTGAAGAGATACTATTGGGATGAACCATACCTCTACACCCTATGCAAAGATCAGATTTATAGAAGAGTGGTGGCTGAAGAAGAAGTTGAAGGAATCCTCTCACATTGCCATGGATCTTCCTATGGAGGCCATTTTGCTACATTCAAAACTGTCTCAAAGGTTCTACAAGCTGGATTTTGGTGGCCACACATGTTCAGGGACACACAAGATTTCGTTTCAAGATGTGACTCTTGACAAAGGAGGGGGAACATTACTAAGAGGAATGAGATGCCACAAAACCCAATCCTTGAAGTGGAAGTGTTTGATGTGTGGGGGATTGACTTCATGGGACCCTTCCCTTCTTCTTATGGCAACAAATACATCTTGGTGGCTGTGGACTATCTATAAAAGTGGGTGGAAGCCATAGCAAGTCCCACAAATGATTCAAGAGTGGTGGTCAAAATGTTCAAGAGCAATATCTTCCCAAGGTTTGGGGTACCAAGAGTGGTCATAAGTGATGGGGGTTCTCATTTCATCAACAAGGTATTTGAGGGTCTTCTCAAGAAGAATGGACTGAAACACAAGGTTGCAACACCCTATCACCCTCAAACAAGTGGCCAAGTGGAGGTCTCCAACAAGCAAATTAAGGGTATCTTGGAGAAGATTGTGGGAACCAAGAGGAAGGATTGGTCAGCCAAGCTTGATGATGCTCTTTGGACATATAGAAAAGCCTTTAAGACTCCTCTAGGCACTACTCCTTTCAACCTTGTCTATGGGAAATCTTGCCACTTGCCAGTTGAGCTTGAATACAAGGCGTTGTAGGCTGAGAAGCTTCTAAACTTTGACATCAAGAGTGAAAAGGAGAAGAGACTTCTTCAACTCAATGAACTGGATGAGATAAGGATGGATGCCTTTGAGAACTCAAGGATTTACAAGGAAAAGACTAAGGCCTTCAATGACAGGCACATCCTCAAGAGAGAGTTGAAGGCAGGAGATCAAGTGCTTCTCTACAACTCTAGACTGAAGTTATTTCCAGGGAAGCTTAAGTCAAGGTGGTCTGGTCCATTTGTGATCAAAGAAGTGAGACCTTATGGAGCCATTGTGCTTTGGAACAAGGATGGTGGAGACTTCACAGTGAATGGCCAGAGACTCAAGGAATACATGGCCACAATACCAAAGTAGGATGGGACATCAAGCCCACTCTCTGATGCTCCCCTCGCCTAACCTCAAAGGAGGCAAAGTCAAGCTAGTGACTTTAAACAAGCTCGCTTGGGAGGAAGTCCCATGGTTATCTTTGTAAATACTGCTTTAGGATTTGTTTTTCAAAGCTTTTGGATGATGGGAGATCAGTTGGATGCAGATGGTGTGCATGAGTAGGAAGTAAAAAAAAAAATGGAGGGTCGGACTGCCTTAGATCCGGAACGCGCGGTCTGATACGCGCGAGCCATGTTACCCGCTCGGATGGCCGGACCAATCAGAACGTGAGATGCGTGGTCTGATGCGCGTGAGTCGGAAGCACCGTGCGGGTATGGACGGACGGACGTGGCAGTCGGATGCGCGGACAGCTTTGCACTAGACGAGCACCCCGCGCGGGAACAGACAGTCAGTTCGAAGATCCGGAACGCGCTGCACCGAATGCGCGGGATGGAGGTACTGCGCGGGTATGTGGGGACGGACGGAGAAGAGGTATGCGCGGGTGCATACGCGCGGGACATATTCATCACGCGGGACGCCGGCCGTACGGATACAAGACAGACGCACGGGCAAGACCACGCGGGTGACTCTCTCCACTCACTCGACCCGCGCATGACCCGCGTCCCAACCCGCGGTACGACCCAGCCGACCCAAGGTATGTCTTTTCTTCCTTATTTCTCGACCCAGACCCATCCGCCCATGACCCGACCCGACCAAACCCCCCTAAAAGCTAATAAATCGTGTCCCTTTCTCCTCACTTTCATCACTTTTCCAAATCAAAATCCTCTCTAGCCCCCAAGAACAAAAAGCACCACAACTTCCTCAATTCCAAACCAAATCACCCCATTTCTTTTCCCACATCCAAGCCTCCATCCTCTTAGTCAAAATCCTTGAATCTTCTCACCTTTATCCTTCATCCAAAGCAAGGTATGGCTTCTTTAAGTTCAAATTCGTAATGCTCATGAACCCTAAATTTTTGAACTTGAAATTTGGCCATTTTCTTGCTTGATTCTTGTGAAATAGACTAGGGAAGGCTCATACATCATGTTGGGTAGTTGGTTTCATGGTGGATTTGAGTTTAATTTGAATTTTGAGAAATTAGGGTTCATGAGATTTGGGGCTTTTTTCAATTTTAGCTTAACTAGGGTTGATAGTGGGCTAGATGGGTGAGATAAGTGGTGTTGAAGGTTGATTTGGTTCCAATTTCAAGCTGAGCTCTAGTTAATTTTGATTTTGGCTAATTTGAAGTTCTTGTGTTCATAAAAAAAAAAAAATAATTAAAAAAAAAATGTTGTGAGCATGAGAGCTTCATTCTTAGCTATTGCTTGTCTTGCTTGCCTTCATGATTGCATTATTCTAGCTCCTGTTGAGATTGATGATCTTATTAGAGCTAGATTGTGTTTGTTCATGTTTGTCTCTTTCTTGTGCTCACTCTATTTCCAAGGATTGAATTTTCAGGTACAATGGGGAGAAAAAATGAAGCTCAAATGGAAGAAGAGAAAGAGCAGGCTGCAAGGAGAGTGACTGCTCAGATTGGGAAAGAACTTGGCTCCATGCCTGAATCAGAAGAGGAGAGTAGGCAGCAAACTTTGGCCATGCTAAGAAAGAAAGCACAGGCCAAGAGAGATGGCAAGAGAGTTGCTGTTGATGAGAGTGTGGCTGACATTGCTCACAAGCAAGCCCCTCCCAAGAGAGCAAGAGCGCCTAGGAGCACTAAGTTGGGAGCTTTAGTTTAGGAGAAAGGCACCAAGGGAGGTGCAAATGAACCAGCTCCCACAATAAGAGCCAAGGCGCCAAGAAAGACTGTGGCACCTCCTCCCATGGAGCAAGAGGGTGCAAATGCTGAAGAGGAACATTCTGAAGACGACAGTGAAGCTGAGTATGACCGTAACTCAACAAAGTCCTTCAATGATAAAAGGGACAGGAAGACACCCACTGAAGAGGAGCTGTTAGAGCAAATGAGAAATGGTGTCTCTTGGCCCCCAACCAGATTTGCTGATAGAAGGACCCTCAAGGAGTTGTCAATTGAAGATGATATCCAGGAGATGCTAGGCTACATGAGTATGAGCAGTTACTACACTATGGCCTATCCAACTTACAAAGAAGTCTCTTGCCAATTCTTGTCATCTCTTGAAGCCACCTTTCACACCTCCAAGAATGTGGAGCAAGGATGGGGGAAGATACATTTCAAGATTGATGGGAGAGCCTACTCGATGACATTCAAGGAGATTGAGGAAGTGCTTGGTTTTCAAGACCAGAAAGATCCTTCTTTTCCCAAGCTTGCCAAGGTCAAGAGAGAGATAACCATCACACACCTTACTTGGAGGCTGTTAACAGGCAAGACAAGGAGTTCCAACCGCGACAAGAATGCCTCCATCCGACACCCTTCAGTGCGCTATCTCCACAGATTGCTTGTGCATACATTGTTCCCCAGGAAAGAAGTAGGAACAGTCTTTGGAGATGAAGTGAAATTTCTGCACCAAGCTGTCCAGCACTATGCTTTACAGCCTCATCTCCCTTTGGTTCCTAGTGACTTCTACAAGGATTTTGGCATCGTGGGATTCTTTGTGAAGCGCCTCATGTATTACAAGGGTTGGACCTGGACAAACAGAGACCCTGGAGCTCAGATTGGGATTGGTGGCTTGATAACACCATTGCTTGCTTACCAAGGGATAAGTTTCGGAGATGATGCAGCTGGCCCCACTTTCTTGGATCTCCAATACCTGAAGTCAGCTCACTATCTCTCTGGAAGGTTTAATGGGCAGTGTGTTTATTCATATTTGAGAGGTACCAAAAAGGTTGAGCTGCTCCTTCCCAACTATCCCCTCACTACCTTGACCACTCCAGGAGCCATAAGATTTGACATTAGTGAGAGGCACTTGCTTGGAACTCATGGCGCCCTAGGCCCTATGGCTATCCCAAGGGGTGAAATGGCAGCACGCAAGGTGGAAGTATATGATCAGGGGTACTCTAGCAGAGCCACTGCACATCTCTTTGGTCCTCCTCGTTACAAGTTTGACCAATGCACCGGTGCTTTGCCTTTTGGTCCCATTCGGCAGGCTCATGACCAGATTAGCACCCTTCAGAGGTGGAACAGAGCTCAAGATAGGACTATCTTCAAGCTCACCAACAAGTGCAAAGAGCTGAGAAGAACTGTGAAGCGGCAAGCCGAAGCTTCGAATCAGTTTATGAAGAAGGTGGCTGATGTTCTGGCCAGGGGAGCTGTAGCTGGTTGTAGGGCTGGGGATTTTGATCTTGATGCTTTCACTGCCCCGCCTCGTCAGCCACTTCATGACCCTTCTGAGCCACGGACCAAGAAACAAGCTCTCCGCCGTTTGAGAAACCCATACATCCGCCCATCCGAGTCCGGAAAAAGGTCTCCTTCTCTAGCCACCACTGCTGATGAAGATGATTCTGAGGGTGAGGCATCAGCGTCATCACATGCTCCATAGAGGTACTCCAAAACCTTCTCATTGTATATACCATTTTTCATTGCATTTATCTTTCCTCTTTTGGACCCTTCTCTACATTTAACAAACACAGAGACTGTGTGAATTAAGTGTGGGGGAGGTGTCAAGTTGCTGATAGTTTTATGTTTTGTGTCATATGCATGCATTTGTAGATAGTTATTGCATAGAAAAAACCAAAAAAAAAAATTGAAAAATTTGAAAAACACAAAAAGAATCATGTAGTTGCATTAGGATTGAGTCTAGATCATTCACTTGCATAAAAAAAAACAAAAATCATCATATAGGTTGCATCATGCATAAGGGGACAAGGATGATAGTTGCCTTGTAAAGATGCTCATGCTAAGTTTTTAAAGTGATAACCTTTATAATCTTAGTAAGTAGCTTGAGCAATCTTAGGATAGCTTGTAAACTTCGAGCCTTGAAAACTCTTCCTAAAGCTTATTTGATTGATTGATGCTCTCTCTTTGAAGTTTGCTCCTGTCATATTTAGACTCTAAGTCTCTTGCTCATGGTCCCTTGTGTACTAAGTCATGGATAGAACACTTGAGTTGTCTCTCCCATTCTTTGCCTATCTTTTTGGACAAACTCAAGTGGTACTCCACACCCTTAAGCCCTTACCTTCTTTCAAGCCTTCATTGTTTGTTGAGTGAGGCCTTCTTTGGAAAGCTTTACATGTGCATAATGTTGAGAGTATTGGGAACGACAATGCTTGGTCTCTATTTTAGCTAGATTAGACACTCATATTGTCTAGCTTCTAGGATGGGGGTGAGTGTTATAAAGTTTGATCTTGGGAGTGTGAAGAGAGGAAAGAAAAGGTAGACTCTTAGAACTCAAAAGTGATTAAGTCTTTAGGGATAAGCAAATGAAAAGTCTAGCTCAAGTCTGTAATGAAAGTCTTGGCCCCTATATGTAAAAAGAAAAAGAAAAAAAGAGAAAAAAAAAGAGATGAATAAAGAAAGGGGGCTAGCCAAAGTTAGTATGAGCTAATAAGTGTTTAAAAAGTATAAAAATCCCTTGTAGACTTCAAAAAAAGTGAAGAGTTCTAAGTAAGAAAATGTTCTTGAGAGTTTGGGAAATCTTTGGGTGAGTGAAGAGAGAGTGAGGCTTGGCAATGGGGAATAGAGTAAAATTTGCTTTCATGTTTACGAAAAGGGTAGGACAATGGAGATTGAGCATTGTATGCATGAGTTGATCCCTTTCTTAGATATATTATGTGCAATGTCAAAGTTACTTTATTTTGAGAGTAAACCGCCTTGAAAGTTGATCTTGAACCTCTTGATTCACTTTGCACTAAAGCCTTTTTCACCAAGCCAAATGACTTGGACCATTTGACCATTTGCAAGAGATCTTTCGAGTTTGCTTATTGATTGTTAGAGAGCAAGTGGATTTGTGGATTGTGGATTCTTGATGAATGAGTGTAGGGATCAAAAGAGATAAGATAGGCCTTGAGAAGTTAGAGTTGGATTGAGTGTTTTCTCTAGCTAGTTGGTATGATTATACAAGGTTATCAAGTTGAGAACAAAGAAGAGCATTCTTTTGGTTTTGAGTCCCCTCCTTCAAACCTCTCCTCCTTAGTCCTTGCTAGTTTACTTGTGGACAAGTAAAGGACTAGTGTGGGGGAGTTGATGTCTTGTGTATTTTCATTGATTTAGCCATCTTTTTATTTGCATTATTTGTCTTTTAGGCTAAGGTTTAAGCATTCTTAGGATCATTTTGCATTCATAAGTCCTTATCAGGTATTGGAGTACCCCGAGTAAAAGAAGGTTTGAGAGTGGTTTTGATGCAAGAATGAGATAAGAAAAAGGAGTTTGGCCTAGTGTGGGCAGAGGTGGTCTCAATCTCACTCAGCCGGACCAGACGGATGGACATGCTCGGCCAAGATCACCCGCGCATGAGAGCCCAACGAACACACGGATGCACGGCCTGATCTGCACGGGACCACTTACCCGCTCGGGACAGATCACACCACATGGACGAGCTGAAGCAAGACCATGCGCGGCCTGATCTGCTCGGGTTCCCTTACCCACGCGGGTCAGGACATACCATACGGGTGGACTGAAGCATCCGGATGCGCGGCCTGGGTTGTGCGGTGCGTAGCACCCGCGCGGGACGAGACCAGACGGAGTTGTACATACGTGTGGGACGGGACGCCTGGGCCAGCACACCCGCGCGGGACGAGCAACAGCTGGACAGTACTGCACGGCCAAGCATGCGCGGCCCGGACCGTCCAGCCACGACCCTGAGCGTTTTTCATATTGTCTTCCCATTAGTCGAGACCCATTGTTTCCAAGGACCTTATAGTCAATTTCTATGATGTTTTTAGGGCTTTTAGCCTAACTATAAGTACCCTTGTTATCCCTAATTTGGGACTTATGTTATTTTCTATCTAAGAACATAAACCCTTTGAGTAAAGTTTCATCTTTGATTCATCATCTCATCTAGTGTTCTTGATTGTTTGATTTCATCTCTTTTCTTTCTCTACATGTTTAAGCTTGAATCTCTCATGGGTTTAAGAATAAGCATGTGGATTAGTGAGTAGATCCATTTAAGATCCATGGGTTAGGGTGATTGAGAGTGATTAAGTGTAGATCCAAGGGGCTTAGTGTTAGATCTATCCTTTCCTTGCATTGATTTGGTGTTCTTAATGCTATATTTGAGTTGGCCTCTCAAGCATAGAGCCATAGGCATTTCATGCCCGGAAGGTGTTCTATGAAATGCCTGAACCAACTCATCTATGCTTTTAGCTTGCTTTGCCTAAGGGATTAGTTTTCAAAGAAGCTAAGATTGCTATTAGACTCATTCTCCATGTTTGCTTTGATCATTACAGCCAAAAGGATTTGGTGTACTTGGGTGATCATTGCAAAAGAGCATTCATCTAGGGATAGAGCTTGCTTAGTTTTGTTGTCTAGGCATAAGGAATTAGATTAATTGAAAAGTTGGCATCTTGCATTGAACCTTAATCATTTGAGATCAAGTCCCTATACCCATAGGTCTCATTCTCCTCATAAGAAAGAAAGTTTTACATTTTGTTGCATTTTACTTATTGTCTTAGTTTAATAATCATCCTCTTTAATGATTGCATTTATATTAAGCATAGACTTGCATTCCCTTTGCTTTGTGGTCACTTAGAACTGGTCCGACAATCTTTTATACTACATCATTTGATTATGACCTTAGAAAAGCCCTTTCATCAAGCTGCGGAAAATGGAAGCATGTCCAGATAGGTTGAATATGTGTGTACTCTACTTCTTATCTAACATTCATATTGGAAAGAGCAGGACCTGAGACAAAGCACCCTCCGTGGAGCACTTTTTGTAAGAGACGTGAATGATCTTGAGATGTGTAGGACGTTTCCTTGGGGAAGATTATCATTTGATCAAAATATGAGGGATATCATACGTGAAATGGATCACTTTGGTGGATGATATACCATGGATTTTATCCACTTTTACCCATGGTATAAAGATACTTTTACTATATATATATTTGTGTTTTGGAGTCTATTAGGTATGTTTTCAGGCTCAGGAGCATTTTAGAGTAAAGTGATGTTTCAGGTGCCCTTTTGGAGCTTAAAGGAGAGTTCACCCGAGATGACTATCAAGATCAGACAAGAGGTCGATATCCAGAGATTCATATCGATCGATGCACATCCTGTGCTATCGATCGACGACACATCCAGAAGATGACGTATCAAGATATCCAATCTATCGATGTACATCCTGTACCATCGATCGATATCGAGAGCGTAAGAAGACTAGTTGGACTCAATCGACTTGAAGCCCAAGATATCCCCAAATTACAAGATTGCCCCTGACGAGTTTTTAACCTAATGAACTCATATTTATAGTTGCCTATGTGTTTTGGCAAAGAGAAGACTAGATACTTTTGTGCTTTTATTGTTTTAAGTGTTTCATAAATACTTTGAGGTTTTGAAGATTTCTTAATACCTAGTATCATTCTCTTCATCTCAAAACCTCTATTGCATTTTAATACAAAGTTCTTTACTATCATTTGCAAAAGTTATAGAGTTCTATCTCTAGAAGAAAGATACAAAGAGATTTGTTATCCTGAGGAACTTGAGTATTCAGTCTTCTATGAATTTCTATTATTACCTTGCTGTTATGAACTACTTAGCCATGTAGGAGTAGATTCAATTGTTAGATTTAGGGTTCAAATAGTTATGAGGGATTAGCCCCAACTATGGATTGTTAAGTTGTGATATTCATTATCATGATGAACCCTAATGCTTATTCTTGAATAGCTAACTAGAATATGAACCTGGATTGAACTAATTCATCCTGAAATTCATCTTGCATAAGCTGTGATCCATAGGGACACGCGAGAGCCGGTCTATGATCTTGGCGAGATTTCACTCGATCTGAGCTATATCGATCGATACTCCTATAGAGTCATCGATCGACGACAACACATATATATCGACCGATATTGCTGTTAAGCATCGATTGATATTGTCGGCATCAGATCAATGGATGAAGATAGACTAGCGAAAGCTAGATAGATTCATCTAAGAGTTGTAGCTCTTTAATATCAAGCATGCAACTTGTTAGGAATCCATAGCATTATAATCCTGATTATCTGAATAGTATCCTTGAATCTAACTACTTCTTCCTATTGCTTAAAAACCTAAACCAATTCAACTGAGCAACTTACTATTGCTCACAACTGCTATTGACATTTAAAACATTCTCAACCTAGCATAATCACTAGGATTACATCTTTTGTGTTCCCTACCTCCCTGTGAATTTGATCTCTAAGTACTACAACTGAACCTCTTATTTCAGAGAGTAATTCACTCCTTAGGGTAATTTGAGTGATATCAAATTTGGCGCCGTTACCGGGGAGCTTTGATCGTCATTAGATTTAATCTGATTAGGTCTAGGTTACTTGCTTACTAAATTTCTCATCTTCTGACAAAAAAATTTTCTTGTCTTTTTCAGGTACATGCCCAGCAGTACCAGAAACAACAAGAACCCTCAACTTTTGTACTCAGAAGATCCTGCTAGCTTGGAACGTTCAATCTGCAAAGACCTACGTTCCACATCGATCGACATCAACAACCGTTCGTCGACCGATACTCGCCTACCACAGTCGACCGAGACACCTTCTTCGTCGACCGATACTCGCACCTTCCCGTCGACCGACATTACTCCACCGTCGACCGATACCATTCATCCGACATCGATCAATACTACTCACCCTTCATCGATCGATACTCAGCCGCGAGTCATGGTAGCACCAATTATTCTCACCACCGATGAGAATGGAGACCTGTGTGATCAAGATGGTCATCTGCGTAATGCAGCAGGTCAGAAACTGAATGCTCAAAGGGAGATCATCCCTGAGCAAGAGACTGCAGAAGAGGCTGCTCAAACTAGGACGTTGGCTGATTACAACCATCCAGATCAGTTCTACACCAACAGATCAGCCATCCGCCCTCCTGCTATTCAGAGAGGAGATTTCGAGCTCAAGCGCAGTACTACACACTTGTGGGACATATACCCTTCTGTGGGCTGTCCAATGAGCATCCCATGGACCATCTGGAGAGGTTCGAGGATCTCATATCCACAATTAAAGCCAAAGGAGTCCCCCAGGACTATCTTCTCTGCAAGCATTTCAAACACTCTCTATCTGGAGAAGCTTTGCAGTGGCTCAGGCAATTACCACCGGGTTCTCTTACAACCTGGAGCGACATAAAAAAGCATTCCTGCGTAACTTCTTTGATGAAGCACGCGCTGAAGACTGGAGGAGGAAAATTGCTACATTCACCCAGGAACCTGGAGAAACATTCAAGGACACCTGGATCAGATTCAAGTCCTACCAGCGTGATTGTCCACACCATGGATTCAACAAGGTACAACTACTTTGCACTTTCTACAGAGGCATCGCTTTGAGATATCAGATGGCTCTGGATACAGCTAGTGAAGGAAACTTCACCACAAGGAATCCTGAAGATGCTGTGAAGCTGATAGACAACTTGGCATCCAGCAACAGCACAAGTAATTATGTGAAAGCAAAATCTGCAGCGTTCCTTGGGAAGGAACAAATCAATGAAGTACAAGCACAGCTGGATAATGTTCAGAAGCTGCTAAACAAGCAGATTTGCTCAGAAGAGGATGCAGAGACTGCAGAAGAAGAAGATTTGAACTGGATCAGTGGAACTGGATTTCAGAGATCTGGAAACCAAGGAGGATACGTAAACTTCTCAAGACAGAGAAGCAACTTCAACCAGAGTTCACAGAAACCCAACTTCAGCAGCAGCAACCTCAACAACAATAGGAGTTATGGCAACTCACTTTACACAAATCCGCCCCCACCCACCCTAGAAAGTAAACTAGAAGAGATGCTTGACAGAGTTCTTGAAAGTCAGAAGAAACTTCAGGTGGATTTCAATGGAAAGATTGACTCTGTCTAGACCCACCTGAACACAAAGCTTGATTCTTTGAGCACCCATGTGAAGAAGTTGGAGACTCAGGTGGTTCAGACAAGTGAAGCTGTAAAGAAGCAAGAAGCTTTAACAAGGGGAATGGGAGACTTTGCTACCAACCACCACGTGAATGCCATCCTGGATGATGATTTCTGGCAAGTGGTGAAGCATGAGAAGCTGCAAGAAGAAGATTTTGAAGCTCAGAGTCCAACACGGTTCGGATCAAGTTCCCATCGAACGATATCATCCGATCGTCATCGATCGATATCGCCAAGAGTCAATGGATCGATAAACTTTACCGAGCATCGATCGATAGACCTAGATGAGCCTACCTACGAGTGCAATGCCGTGAAGATCATGACACACGAGGAGTTCGCAGCACGACACCCACATCCGCCCATCCCTATCAAACTCAACCCGACTTCCACACCCATCGATCGACACCACGATTCCCCCATCGATCGACATGGAGTGTCCGATATTGACCGACGTACCCCAGTAGCCGTCGATCGATATGTTGTTCCCTCACGACGAGTGCAACTACCGAAGATAGATGTAGCACGACTTAATGCACTCCGGGAGCAGTCTAAGCCTTCCAAAAACCCACCAACCGCCATCATGAAGAAGCCCATGGATATCATTGATCCAATGGAGATAGAAAAGAAAAAATATGGCTGAGTTCTCAGAAAAAGGAAAGAGAAGGTTCCTAAACACCTTAAAAGAGGAGTTAATGAGAAGGAGCTGGAAAGTTTCAGAAAACGAGTTCTAAGAATACCTACAGAGAAACCCTTTGAAGAAGCCTACTTTTCACACATATTGTGGATGTTTTTCAGAGAAACCAAGGAGACAGAAGAAGACATCAGGAGGATGTTCAACCAAGTCAGAGACAGTATGAAGAAGAGGATCAAATTGGAGAAGAAGAATGATCCAGGGAAGTTCACAATACCTTGCTCAATAGGAGGTGTTGAGTTCCCTCGCGCTCTCTGTGATACAGGATCTGGAGTCAGCATCCTACCCAAGGTTATGGCAGACCATCTAGGTCTGAAGATAGAGCCTACTGAAGAATCGTTCATCTTTGTGGATTGTTCTCAGCAGAACTCTGGAGGAATTGTAAGAAACCTTGAGGTCACCATCGAAGAAGCCCTAATACCAGTAGATTTCCATGTCTTGGACGTCAAGCTCAACTTCAACACTTCTCTACTACTTGGAAGAGCCTTCCTAGCCACAGTTGGATCTGTTTGTGACCTAAAGACAAACAAGCTTTCCCTCACCCTGATTGATCCATCTACCCACTACAATCCGGTTCAAGTCATCAAGATTCCAAAGAAGACGAGCCGAGATCTGGTGGCAGTATGCTTTTGTGCCCATGAGTACCATTCACAAGCCGATCTTGAGACAGAGCAAGAGGAATCGACCGACGGAGGCACTTGGTCATCGATCGATACAGGTTGTCCAACGTCGAACGACTGACACACTTGGTCATCGATCGATACGGTATTCCAGCAGATCGAAAAGGAGTTTCCAGAAGGTGATTTTACAACTAATGGTTGGGAGAATGATCACTACCTTCCAACCTATGCTATTGATACTACTCATCGAGAAGAAGAGTATGATGATTATTATGAGGAGGAGAGAGCCATAGAGTACAGATTTCTTCATGAAGATGAAGATAGACTTATCCACCCCAACCTCAGAATCAGGACATCGATCGACAGAGCCTTACTGACATCGTTCGACCAGTCTTACAGACCATCGACCGATACTACCCTACCAGCATCGATCGACGCGATACAAGATGATGCTAGAGACGGACAATATTCAATTGGCAGTTCGGCAGACGATTATCACAAGAGTTTTGCAGTGGAAATAGCAACACCAACTCACAATCCCCAACCAGAAGCAGTCTCATCGACCGATACGGCACAACATCGGACGATTGTCAGTTTTCCCGACCCATCGACCGATACACCAGCCGCCCCATCGCTCGATACAGCCATTCAACCATCCGAGGTACAAACACATAATACAGATTTTGGCTTTTTAATTCCGGATGAGTTTGGTATTTTCAGGGATCCAGAAGGTCATGCACGAGCAATGGATGGAAGAATCATTCATGCATCTAGAGAAGACACTGCAGACATACTTCAGATGGCCAATGGATCAGTCAACCTCTTCACAAAGAAACCCAGCAATCCAGAATATCAACACCATCAGCAGACAATTGCAGATACATCAGCCAAGCAAGATGGTGAAGCGAAGATCATCTCAACTCAGAGGATCCTGATTTTCAACGAGCATCGACCGATAGGAAGCTTCCTGCATCGATCAATATCCACCGAGAGTTTGGGAAACTAGCTTATAATAATGGGTTAAATCGTTTCTTTTGGGAAAAGAAGGGCGAATATGGAGTCTAGAGATGAATCTTGGTCAGCAAGAGGACAAGATGGAGACATCATCAATGTTTCCAAGGAAGACATCAGAAGCTGCTAGAGAGCCTCAATGTTTGGCTCATGTTTGTTACGAGAACATGCTGAACAATATGCTTGTTGGGGTCAAAATCGGTCAGCGAGCGAAATCGTCACCGAAAGTCCTCGGAAGAAAACTAAGTGGCGATCGAAACCGAGAAGCGGTCGTCACTTTCGACTAACTACGGAAGGCACGAACGGATATGAGCCCCGGATCGAAGGCGAACAACAGCAGCATAGGCGGGACGGGACCACGGCACAGATGGTAGGGCGGCAGCCGGCGAACCGACCCGCCCAGCGCCCGCGCAGACCGATCACAGCGCCTGGCGGCGGGCCAGACCACGCCGCGCCTGGCACAACGACCGACAGCGCCCGCCAAGCGGCAGTCGGCGCCCGGCGGCAGGCTCGTCCTCCCATCTGGCGCCGGCGGCAGGCCCGTCGTCTCCCATCTGGCGCCCGGCGGCAAGGGTCCTGGCGCCCGTCCGTGTCGTCTCGTGATCTCGAACAGCGGCAACATCTTGGTCCCTTAAACCCATGTTGGTTGAGAAGCAAGATGATTCTTCCGCAAAGCCTTCGATTGTTTAACAAAGTTCATATTCTAAAATCTAAGTTGAAGCCTCATTACTCAAACCCTCGAAGATGAGAAGTCTACGAATCCAAGTCCATCTCGATCCGATACCGAAATCTCGGAAGACCATAAAAGGTTGAATGTGAATGGATCTCGATTCATCATTAAGCGATCACGGTTATTCTAGACACCAATCATCTCGACTATACGAGGTGGGATTCCTTCGAAATGCGAAACCTTCAAGACTATTTTCTCAAAAACCGTAAAACGCCTAAAAAGCCCGACATGATCAAAACGGTCCACTTACGATTTTCCGAAAAGGAAGGATAACTATGACAGTTTATCCTTATCCTCACATAAGAGATAAATGTCAAGTTTCCAGAAGATAATTGTCAAGTTTTCCGAAGATAAATGTCAAGTTTCCCGATAAACACGAAGACGGACGAAAATGGAAAAAGCCCGATTTGGCCCGACGGAAGATAGACCGCCTTAAGAGGAGTATATAAGGAGAGCTTTGGGCGAGGAGCAAATGATCACAAAATTTCCAGAGCACTTTAGCACTTAGAGCAAATTCAGCATTTCTTTTCCGTTTTCACTAGCGAGCTACGACTTGTGGGAACCGAAATTCACACCGTCAATTTCTGATAAATAAGATTGCGGAGGAAAGCCAAGTAAACCCGACTTTCCTTGAAGGTCCGGATTCTCTGCGTTGCCACACGAAATCGAGAAAGTTCAATAGATAAAAATAAGAGTTGAAATATTTGCCCGAAGGCGTTTTATTAGATGAAAGCTACGAGTAAAAGGATTTTCCGAAAGACAGAGAGAGTTGCAATTAAAGAAAAATATAGAGTCGCAGACAGCCAAACGTCCTAAGCCTTGCTCCGCTAGTCTAACCACCTAAGCCCTAATTCTTCTAAGCTAGCAGAATGCTCTAAGTCTAATTTTCGGATCCCCTCCTCTTTTTCTCTTGCTCTCCTTATATATCCACTCCAAGGTCGGTTTGCCTTAGGATGATGGACCTCGCCTTTGGGCCCAAGCTTATCTCTTCAGGAAATATTCCATTTTCATCGGTCTTCGCGATTATCCTCGAGTTTTTCCGCTATTTTTCGATGACTTGATGTTTATTTGATGTTCGGGAAACCGGATAAACTGTCATAGCCTGATTGGTCCTGAATCCTTAAAATCGTAAGTAAGTCTGTGGACTTGTCTTAAGTCTTTGAACGTTTTATACGATTTCTCAGGAAGACTATCTTTCTCAAAAAATAAACCGTATAGCTTAAAGGATCGATGTTCAAGTTAATCGATCTTCAGTTTACACGATATCTTCTACGAGAAATCCAATCCTTCTAGATTTTGTCGTAAAACGTCGAAGACGATTCAACCGAATCGAAAGATGTTCATTCCATAGCCGTGGTCGTACCAAACTCACGAGGATCGATCAAACAAGCCAAGATGGGATCAGACCGAGCATGATGGGACTGAGGCCAGGGCGAGGCCGTCGGCCGGAGCAAGGCGAGGGTGCCGGGGCGGCTGAACGCTGCCGCCCGGCGCCAGGCGGCGAGCAGCGTGCGCCCGGCGCCAGGCGGGTGTGCCGTCGGCGCCAGGCGACCCGCATGCAGCGTGCGCCCGGCAGGCGGCCAGCGTGGCGTGCCTCGGCCAGGCGGCCAGTGGCAGCGTGCGCGGCCAGGCGGTGCCGCCCGGTGCCAGGCGAGTGCCGCCGGTGCCAGGCGAGGTGCGCGGCGCCAGGCGGCTCGCGGCAGCGATGCGCCGGTCGCCAGGCCGTCTGCCGTCCGTGGGTTTTCCGTTGTTCGATCTTTCCCGTTAGTCGTCCGTGCGGGAAATCTTTGAGTTTGGAAGGATCTTTAGCCGTGGATTTTGAGATAACCGTTTTGACCCCAACAGTTAGCCCCAGCTCGTAAGATCGAGTCGATTTTGCGGGCGAGTGGTCAATTTTTGAAAATCGAAATTTTCGGCTAAGGATTTTTCCGCAGAAAACCTGTGTCATCACCCCCCCTTTTCTTATAAATAGCCAGCCTTCCCTTCTCATTCTTCACATCTTTTCAAATTCTCTCTTCTTCTCTTCCAAGAAGAAAATGTCTTCATCCCAAGTTGAAAAGAATGATTCTGATGTTGAGATGGGTGAGGCCGCCAACTCCATCGGTTCGGCCAGCCAAGCTCCGGCCGTCCAGGCCGTTCAGGAGGCTATTCCGTCCCTCACTGATGGGTTTGATTCTTTCAAGGCTAAGCTATCCCGGCGTAGTGCTGCGAAAGGCTCAAAGCGGGCGAGGACTGAGGCGCCGATGTTCCTTCAGCGGCTCCAACTTCTTGCTGTTTCTCCGATCTCTTTGCCTGCTCCCCTTCGCTGTTCCTCCGGTTCCCAGCCCCGAAGTCCCATCCGATGCCCTCCCGTCTGCGGGAGGGGCTATTGTTCCCGAACAGACTCTTGATGTTCAGGTCCATCCATCGGGTTCTTCGACTGCTCCGATCGTGATCTCCGGAAGAGAGGATGCGATAGAATCTGCACCTCTTCCCGGCGAAGGGAACTTGTCTTGGGACTGCCAGCGGCTGGTGCCGCGCCGTTTCCCAAGGGAAGGGCAAGGGCTGGTGCGGCATCCGGAGCAAAAGAAGCGGTGCGCGAACTCGAGAGCGTTGGCGTCATCGTTCTAAGGTTCGATTTTAATCTGTCCGCAATTCTTGTTTTGCTTTCTTACGATGATACTTCCTTCTTTTCGGACAGTTTGTGTCGCTGATTGACGGAATTCTTGGTGAGTGCGGGTCGGAAGCCATTCGCCTATCGACGGATTTGGAGTCATCGCAAGAAGCGCTGAAGCGTACTAAGGCGCATTGCGACTGTCGAGGACACCCATGCCGCCGACGTCCCATCTTGAGGTTCGTATCAATGATCTTGGCGTGACCTTGGGAAGACCGCGAGTTCGTTACTCAAGGTGAAGAAGGAGAAGAGGAGCAAATCCTCGGAAGTCCGCGTCTTCGGAGAAGATCCAGACTCATGAGGAGATGAGCGCCTGTAGATCCTCGGGCGTTGCCGATGCCATAGCGACTTTTGGTCGTCGGCGAGGATGGTCACCCTGTTTGAGTCCTTGATAGCCATCCGCAAGAGGGACTTGGCTTTAGCGGGGATCGAGGGGAGTTTGAGTGAGCTCGAGTTGCTTCGAGGCAATGAGGCCCGTCTTTGAACTTGGAGGAAGCCAGGCTATCGTCCGCAAAGGAGAGTGGGCGACCACCGAGGAGATTTAGTCGATCCTTGCTGGCCTGCAGGCGAATGCACCCTTGCATCGACCTCGAGACTTCAGAAGATCAGGAGCGCCGCGGGAGAAGATTGCGAGGCTGGCGTGAACGAGGCGGGTAGTGGCGATGCGACCGAGGGAGGCGATGGCGAGGCTATCCCTACCGCGAGTGAGGATGAAGGTGACAATCCTGGGAGCGCCTAGGTTTATCAATCCCTTCTGGGATTTCGTTTTATGTGTTTGCCGTTAAGAGGCCATGATGTATTACGGGACTGGCCGTTGGTGGCTTGAATCCCTGCCCCTTTTTGGGGTTTTGTTTGAACTTTTGCGGTCTCAATCTATGAAACGTTTTCGATTATTTATGAACTTCGGTTTTTTTGAAGTATGAGAAAGAGGGTGTGAGTTGTCGTCTCATTCCTAGTTCCCCGATGATCACCGTACCTGTTGTTTGCATAAAGCGAGATTTTCCGCGGTTTACAGATTTACGCGAGAAGTTCGTGAAACAAACAGGCTTAAGTGAAGAGACAAATTTTTGGATCTCGTATACCATACTATGTCTGTGAGATGTCAAGATCCGGCGTGGCTGGGTTTAGGGCAAGACCTAGGTTTACTCTCGGACTAAGGCTTTGCGATGACAAATCGGCTTCCGTTTTGCCTGTTTGCGATTTTAACCTGACTCGTACCGTTTAAAATCCGCGAATTGTTGTCGGCTTATATGATTTGTTTGGGCGTGAGTCGAGCTACTTCCTTTACGAAGAGCTAGACCAAAATTTTGGATTTCTTGTATAGCGCGCTATGTTTATCCTTGTCGGATGTAAGAGAGCCTTCCCCTTGAAGGGCGGCTATTTGTCTGTTTAGGACGTTAGAGTTCGTTTGTTGTGATCAGCAACAACGAAATGGTACCGTTTTGAGGTGCGTTTGTATGTTCAGAGACGAAGATTTCGTCTGCAACGTTTTGTGGAAAAGAGTGTCCTTGGCGTTAGCGGCGTCGCAGTGCTGAAGGTCGATTTTTCCTTATGCATCGTGTTGAAACGCTTGCTGGCTTTTGGGGATGTTTTTGCGAATGTTCGCAGCCGGAAAACTGTTGTCTCCGTTTTGGACGCAGGACCAAGGGGTTGCGTAAATTCGACCCAGGGAGAAACGTCTACATTCATTTTTCTTTGTGAAGTGTTGGCCCTCCGGGATTTGTTTTTTGGATGTAATAATTGCTTAGTGGATACTAGATCCGTTGTTGTGGCCGTTCGCTGATTTGAAAAGTCGAGAAAGTTTCGAAAATTTTAGAGTCTTCGAAATTTGGGGAGTATACGAGTATACGTACCCACTCCCCCCTTTTTTTCAATTGGGGGGATAGCTGAATCCGCCGGTTGGCGTGTTGCCTACGTATCCTTGCCTAGGGATCAAGCCATCTCGTAGTTCTTTTGTACCACATTTTATTGTTTAGTGGTAGTATTTTTTGAGGTGCATCGCATTCCAAGTTCTCGGGATTTTGATGTCTTGCATGTTTGCGATTTGGTATGAACCTGGTCGGACTACTTTTATGACTTTGTACGGTCCTTCCCAGTTTGCTCCCAGTTTTCCTGCGTTTCGTTCGGCAGTGTTTTGGAAGACTTTTCGTAAGACCAAATCACCTTCTTTGAACCTGCGATGGCGTACGTTTGAGTTGTAGTACCTTGCGGCAGCGTGCTGGTAATTCTGGATTCGAATGAGTGCCTGGTCGCGGCGTTCATTGATGAGGTCGAGATTGTCCAGCATCATAGCGTTGTTTACATCCTCTCTTTCGGGGAGGAACCTTCTCCGTACTCTGGGGAATTCTACTTCCGCGGGGATCATGCATTCCGTTCCGTAAACGAGGGCAAATGGAGTTTCACCCGTAGCCCGTCTTGGAGTTGTACGATGCGACCAAAGAACTCCTTCGAGCTCCTCCGCCCATCGCCCTTCTTGGCTCTGGCGTTTCTTGAGTCCGTTAAGGGCGGTCTTATTGATGGTTTCTGCCTGTCCGTTGCATTGCGGATATCTGGGAGTCGACCGTAAGTCGTATTTTCCATTTTCGCAGAATGCTTCGAATCGAGCAGAGATAAATTGAGATCCATTATCTGTTACGATTTCGTATGGGACCCCATGTCTAGTTATGATATGTTTCCAGACGAAGTTCTCGACTTGTGTGTCTTTGATACTTGCGTAGGATTCTGCTTCTACCCATTTGGAAAAGAAATCTGTAAGGACTAGGAGGATCGTTTTGTTTCGATGGGTGCATAGGTCCGACAATGTCCACGGACCATCGCATGAAAGGATAGGGGGACGAGATTGAAGAGAAGATTTCCGCGGGTTGATGGATTGTTGGAGCATGCCTTTGGCATTTCGCACTTCCTGGCAAATTTCGCAGTCTTTTACCATGGTTGGCCAATAATAACCGTGGCGTTTGATTTTGACTGCGAGAGATCTTCCGCCAGAATGATTTCCGCATGATCCAGAGTGGACCTCTTCCATGATTTTTCTTGCCCTTTCCCCTTCTGCGCATGTCATGAGAGGACCATAGAAGCACCATTTATAAATTTCTCCTCTATCGTGGCGTGCGGTGCTTGGTTTTCACTTTACGAGCCACCCATTTTTCGGCGGGTAAGGTTCCATTCACGATATAGGCTCCGATTGGTTCTAACCAACGGCTGTCGCAGCCGTACTCGGTTGGGTCCAGATCCGCTTCCGGTTGATCCTCGACTTCTTCCGCATCTTCAATCTCTTCCCGGATTAGATTGACGACCACTGGTGGTCTGATGCTTGGATGTTCGATGAATTCGACCGGGATTATCCTTTGGAGCCCTGGATCTGAGCTTGAGGCGAGGGCAGCCAAGGCGTCGGCCTGGACGTTTTCCGAGCGAGGAATTCTGGTCAGGGTGAACTGGTCGAAACTACGAGCCAGTTCTTGGACGAGTTTTAGATACGCGTCCATCCTTTCGTCTATTGCCTCGTATTCTCCGCTGTATTGATTGGCGACTAACTGAGAATCGCAGTAAGCGTGAATATTACGGATTTTTAATCCATGAGCCAGCCGCAAGCCTGCGACGAGTGCTTCGTATTCTGCCTCATTGTTTGAAGCATGAAAAGCCAATCGGAAAGACTGTTCTAGGATTTCTCCGTTAGGAGAGGTGAGTCGTATTCCGATTCCGGATCCTTGTTTGGACGAAGATCCGTCGACGTGGAGGACCCAAGTTGAGTTTGGTTCCTCGTGAGTCATGTCTCTAGTGGGTAACTCTACCAAGAAATCCAAAAGTACTTGGGGACTTTGCACATGTCCTTGGCGATATTCGACGTCGTATTCACTCAGCTCGATTGCCCATTTTGCGAACCTACCAGATTGGCTCGGACTATGTGATGTCTTGCATATTTTCTCTATTTTAGCTTTCCATTTTGTGCATTTTATCCCTTCTAGATTAAGCATTAGGCATATTTAGGTTCATTTTGCATTCATAAGTCTTTATCAGGTCTTGGAAGTGCACTTTGGAGAATTTTAAGGTGTTTGGGGGTACTTTGTTACAAAAAGGAGGGGTGAAAGATGGGCATGGACGATGGCCATAAAGAAGTCTTTATGTGCTAAGATTTGGTGGGAACATGGAATTTTGAGTTAGCTTTCCATTGGGAGTGGTTTCAAACCATTTGAAGCTATATTGGAGAAGTTATGACTGTTTGAGTGAAGGCATGTCAGTACACCCGGGTCAGCACGCTCGGCGGACCAACCCGCGGACGAGAGGATGAACGCCAGGCGGTACCGCACCGGACAGACGTACGCGACCTCGATGACCCGCACGTACTGACCACGGGAACGGACAGCATACGCGGCTTGGAGCACCCGACTGGACGCCACCCGCGTGAAGGCTTACCCGGACGTCCACACCCGAACAAGACGACCCGCACGACCCGACAGTGGAGGACGCCCAGGATCAGGGCGGCCAGGACGA
Source organism: Brassica nigra (assembly GCA_016432835.1). Lineage (NCBI taxonomy): Eukaryota > Viridiplantae > Streptophyta > Magnoliopsida > Brassicales > Brassicaceae > Brassica > Brassica nigra. The sequence goes on from CM028246.1 coordinate 20,446,401, forward strand.
CCCGGGACAAGCACCGCACGTTCTGATTGTGTTGGAAGCCTAGAACGCAGCGGCCTTGCACACCGTCCGTTCTCACCCGCGCATGGAGTCACCCGGGCAGGCACACGCGGCCTGAAGGACCCGCACGTTCTGATGGTGCTGACGCCAAGACACACGCGGTTCAGATCACCCGGATGCCCCATCCGGCCATTCCAGCCCGCGTAGCAGCAGGCACCGACCTCCCTCACCCGGCTGCTTCTACCGCACGAGTTGGACTGAAGGGACGAGCTCAGGACACGACCTCCCTCACCCGGCCTAGAAGACCCGCGGCCTGATGTCCTGTTGGATGTCGGACGAACCCTCATACCCGGCCAGCCATACCCGGCCTAGTGGAAGGCTATCCGACCAGGGTATCCGAGCTTCTTCCTTTTGGAGCATTTTGATTGGTTTAAACCTTTAATCTTCTAAGGGCTTTTAGTCATTTTATTCTATGTGTTTAGGGCTTTTAAGCCCACTATAAATACTCTCATAAACTCAAGTTTGGGACTTATGTTATTTATGATCTAAGAACAAAACCTTTGAGTAAAGCTTCATCTTTGATTTATTATCTCATCTCATCTTGTGTTCTTGATTGTTTATCTCATCTCCTTTCTTTCTCTATATGTTTAAGCTTGAATCTCTCATGGGTTTAAGAGTAAGCATGTGGATTAGTGAGTAGATCCATCTAAGATCCATGGGTTAGGGTGATAGAGAGTGATTAAGTTAGATCCAAGGTGTTTAGTGTTAGATCTATCATTTCCTTGCATTGATTTGGTGTTTTAAAGCTATATTTGAGTTGGCCTCTCAAACATAGAGCCATAGGCATTTCATGCCCGAAAGGTGTTCTATGAAATGCCTGAACCAACTCATCTATGCTTTTAGCTTGCTTTGCCTAAGAGATTAGTTGTCAAAGAAGCTAAGATTGCTAATAGACTCATTCTCCTTGTTTGCTTTGATCATTACAGCCAAAGAGATTTGGTGTACTTGGGTGATCATTGCAAAGAGCATCCATCTAGAGATAGAGCTTGCTTAGTTTTGTTGTCTAGGCATAAGGATTAGATTGATTGAAAAGTTAGCATCTTGGATTGAAGCTTAATCATTTGATATCAAGTCCCTATACCCATGGGTCTCTCCTCCTCATAAGAAAGAAAGTTTTACTTTTGTTGCATTTTGCTTATTGTTCTAGTTTAATCATCATCCTCTCTAATGATTGCATTTAGATTGAGCATAGGCTTGCATTCCCTCTGTTTCATTGTCACTTAGGACTGGTTCGACAATCTTATATACTACATCATTTGATTAGAACCTTAGAAAAGTTCTATCATCAAATTGGGCCGTTGCCAAATTCTAAGTTGATTGTGACATTGGGATTTAGTCACTTGCTTGAGACTAAATCATTTTTCTTTTCTTGTGATATTGATTCTCCTTTTGCATCTTCCTTTGATTTTCAGGTGTATGAACACAAGAAGCAGGGTGCAACTAACCTGGTTCCCACTGTTGAAGAGATAGCTACACTTGAGAGGAAATAGCAAGAAGGAGAGAGAAGAGAGCAACAGGCTCACATTCAGAGGTTGGGGTTTGAGATGGATGATCACCAGCATCAACCCCAAGATGGCAATGGTCAAGGAGCTGACAACCTTAGACCACAGCGCCAGCAACAACAACACCCACAGCGGCCAGCTAGAGCCATTGGCACATATGACCGTCCTCACATTCATGGCAACAGGACGGGCATCCGTGCACCAGCTGTGGAAGCTAACAACTTTGAGATCAAGTCAGGCTTGTTGAGTGTGATTGAGAACAACAAGTACCATGGCTTGGCTGTAGAAGACCCATTTGATCACTTGGACAAGTTTGATAGCTATTGTGGCTTGTCCAAGACCAATGGTATGCAGAAGATGCCTTCAAGCTCAAGTTGTTTCCATTCTCTCTAGGAGACAAGGCACGCCAATGGGAGAAATCTCTACCTAGTGACTCCATCACTACTTGGGATGATTGTAAGAAGGCCTTCTTGGAGAAATTCTTCTCCACATCAAGGACAGCCAAGCTGAGGAATGAGATCTCTAGTTTCCAGCAGAAGAACTTGGAAAGCTTTAGTGAAGCATGGGAAAGGTTCAAGGGATATCAAGCTAAGTGCCCACACCATGGCTTCTCAAAGGAGAGTTTGCTGAGCACATTCTATAGAGGTGCCCTTCCTGAGTTTAGAGCAAGATTGGATACAGCAAGCAATGGTTTCTTCCTGGGCAGGTCTGAAGAAGATGCTGAGGAGCTGGTGGACAACATGGTCAAGAGTGATTCAGTTTACAGTGGAGAACATGACAGGGCTGATAGAACAACCAGAGCTGATGACAACCAGACCAAGAAGGAAATCAAATCCTTGCAAGAGAAGATAGACTTGCTGATTGCTAACCAAGCCAAGCAGGAGCAGATTCACTTTGTGGGTGGTCCAAATCAAGAAACTCCTCCTAAGGTTAATGAAGTTGAAGGGTTAGAAGGGCAAGAAGAGCTTTGCTTCATCAACAACAATGGTTCTTGGTACAGGAAGGAGCCTAACTTTCAGTACAACAATTACCAGCAAAGGTCTTACCCCAACAACCAGCAAGGAGGCTATCAACCAAAGCAAAACACTCAGCAAGGGAACTACCAGCCTAGGCAGAATCCTCCTCCTGGTTTTGCAAACCATGGCAATCAATCTACTCAAGCTCAAGGTAGCTCCTCCCAAGCTAAAGCTCCAGATTCATCTATGGAAGCTATGTTCAAACAACTATTGGAAGGTCAAGCTAGAGCAGCCAAAGACATTGGCCATGAGTTCAAGACTGTTCACTCCAAGATTGACAGCAGCTACACTGAGCTAAACAACAAGATTAGAGCTTTGGAGAATCAGTTTGCTTCAATGAACTCTCAGCCAAGTCGCCAACAAGGAACATTACCAGGAAAGCCAGAGCAAAACCCCAAAGAACCAATGAAGGCAATCACTTTGAGAAGTGGTAGAGAGCTACCTCCAAGAACTCTCCCCAAGGATGGTGAGAAACTAAGTGGGGGGGTGGCTATCAACATTGATGATGATGTTGTGATTGTGGATGAGAAAGTTGATGAGGAGATTCTAGAAAAGATTGTTGAAGCTAAGGGTAAAGGAAAGGTTGGAGAAGAGAAGAAAACACCAAAACATGGTGAAGTTGCCACTCCAACAAAAGAGTCTTCTTTGTTCCTCCTCCCTATGAACCTAAGCTGCCATTTCCTGGAAGATTCAAGAGGCAACTTTTGGAGAAGTACAAAGCACTCTTTGAGAAGCAATTGAGTGAAGTTCAAGTTACAATGCCAATCATTGATGCCTTCATGCTTGTCCCTCAATACAGCAAGTTCTTGAAGGATGCTGTGGCTGCCAAGAAGAAGGAAATGGAAGGCATGATGGTTCTTACTCATGAGTGCAGTGCCATCATCCAGAGATTGACAATCCCTAAGAAGCTAGAGGATCCAGGCTGCTTTACTCTACCTTGTGCCATTGGTCCTTTGATGTTTGAGAGATGTCTATGTGATTTGGGAGCTAGTGTCAGTCTCATGCCTCTATCTGTTGCCAAGAAGCTTGGGTTCAGCCAATACAAGAAGTGCAAACTCTCTTTGGTGCTTGCTGACCGCTCAGTCAAATTCCCCATTGGTATCCTTGAAGACCTCCCTGTAATGGTGGGAAATTGTGAAATCCCCACTGATTTTGTTGTTCTTGAGATGGATGAAGAAGCTAGAGACCCCTTGATCCTTGGAAGACCATTCTTAGCCACAGCAGGAGCCCTTATCAATGTGAAGGAAGGCAAGATTGATCTTCATTTGGGGAAAGAGCACACTCTCCATTTTGATGTCAATGAGGTAATGAAGAGGTCAACTGTGCAAGGCCAAGTGTTTTACATAGAGGAGATGGAAGCTCTTGCTGATGAGCTCCTTGAGGAATTGGCACTTGGAGAGTTGACAATAGAGGACCCTTTGCAGCATGCTTTGACAGTGGATAAAGAGGTCCAAGTGGTTGAGAACAAAGAGAGTGAGGCTATTGCAGCCATGCTGGATTCTCGAAGAAGATTGTTGATAGAGGCCAGTATGAGGAGCTCAAACAAGAGGTGCACCAAGCTGTTTCAGCCACTCAACAAGAGAACACCAAACAAGATGATTGGAGTGAGCTCAAGGCACCAAAAGTGGAGCTAAAACCTCTTCCCCATGGTGTAAGGTACGCATTTCTAGGCCCTAATGAGACATATCCTGTCATTGTGAGTAGTGAACTTACTGAACATGAGCTTTCCAACTTTTAAATGCACTTAAAAGTTTAGAAAGGCAATTGGATACTCACTAGATGATATTAAGGGATATCACCTTCTTTGTGCATGCATAGGATACATCTAGAGGATGAATCAATGACTTCTATAGAACATCAAAGGAGGTTGAATCCTAACCTTAAAGATGTTGTAAAGAAAGAGATTCTTAAGCTCTTAGATGCTGGTGTTATCTACCCTATTTCAGATTCTAAATGGGTATCTCCTGTGCATGTAGTTCCAAAGAAGGGTGGTATCACTGTGGTTAAAAATGACAAGGATGAATTGATACCAACTAGAACCATAACTGGCCATAGGATGTGTATTGATTATAGAAAGCTCAACTCAGCATCTAGAAAGGATCACTTTCCATTGCCATTCATTGATCAAATGCTTGAGAGACTTGCAAACCATCCTTTCTATTGTTTTCTTGATGGGTATTCAGGGTTCTTCCAAATCCCCATACATCCCAATGATCAAGAGAAGACAACATTCACATGCCCTATGGCACCTTTGCTTATCGAAGGATGCCATTTGGGTTATGTAATGCTCCAGCAACCTTTCAAAGGTGCATGATGTCTATCTTCTCGGATCTCATTGAGGATATAGTGGAGGTATTCATGGATGATTTCTCTGTCTACGGATCTTCGTTTTCTGCTTGTTTGTCCAACTTGTGCAGGGTCCTACAGAGATGTGAAGACACCAACCTAGTGCTGAATTGGGAGAAGTGTCATTTCATGGTCAAAGAGGGATTGTGCTTGGACACAAGATTTCAGAAAAGGGTATTGAAGTGGACAAAGCTAAGATTGAGGTGATGGTCAGCTTGCCACCACCAAAGACAGTGAAAGACATCAGGAGCTTCCTTGGCCATGCTGGATTCTATAGAAGATTCATCAAGGACTTCTCAAAGATTGCTAGACCAATGACCAAGTTGCTGTGCAAGGAGGCTGCTTTCAGCTTTGATGAAGATTGTCTTGAGGCTTTCAAGAAGATAAAGGGTGACCTTGTTAGTGCTCCCATTGTTCAGCCACCTGATTGGGACCTCCCTTTGAGATAATGTGCGATGCTAGTGATTTTGCTGTTGGGGCTGTCCTGGGGCAGAAGAAGGATGGCAAAACTCATGTGATTTATTATGCGAGCCAAACCTTGAATGATGCACAGATGAAGTATGCCACAACAGAGAAAGAGATGCTGGCCATTGTCTTCGCCTTTGAGAAATTCAGAAGCTACCTGGTGGGTTCTAAGGTCATTGTGTATACTGATCATGCAGCTTTGAGACACCTCCTAGCAAAGAAGGATGCCAAGCCAAGACTACTAAGGTGGATCCTTTTGCTTCAAGAGTTTGACTTGGAGATTAGAGACAAGCCAGGGATTGAGAATGGAGTTGCTGATCACTTGTCCAGGTTGAGAATTGAAGGTGGAATCCCTATTGATGAGGGCCTCAGAGAAGAGCATGTCTTGGCCATCATGTCAGTGGTAGCAGTCATTGAGACTGGAAAAAGATTGAAGAGGTTAAGGCAGCTGAAGAGAAGGGACCTTGGTATGCTGATTTGGTTAACTACTTAGCCACTGGAAAGGAACCATTGGGGCTTGCAGGGTATGAGAAGAAGAAGTTCTACAAAGATTTGAAGAGATACTATTGGGATGAACCATACCTCTACACCCTATGCAAGGATCAGATTTAGAAGAGTGGTGGCTGAAGAAGAAGTTGAAGGAATCCTCTCACATTGCCATGGATCTTCCTATGGAGGCCATTTTGCTCCATTCAAGACTGTCTCAAAGGTGTTACAAGCTGGATTTTGGTGGCCACACATGTTCAGGGACTCACAAGACTTCATTTCAAGATGTGACCCTTGCCAAAGGAGTGGGAACATTACTAAAAGGAATGAGATGCCTCAAAACCCAATCCTTGAGGTAGAAGTGTTTGATGTTTGGGGGATTGATTTCATGGGACCCTTCCCTCTTCTTATGGCAACAAATACATCTTGGTGGCTGTGGACTATGTATCAAAGTGGGTGGAAGCAATAGCAAGTCCTACAAATGATTCAAGAGTAGTGGTCAAAATGTTCAAGAGCACTATTTTCCCAAGGTTTGGAGTTCCAAGAGTGGTCATAAGTGATGGAGGTTCACACTTCATCAACAAGGTATTTGAGAGTCTTCTCAAGAGGAATGGAGTGAAGCACAAGGTTGCAACACCCTATCACCCTCAAACAAGTGGCCAAGTGGAGGTCTCCAACAAGCAAATCAAGGGGATCTTGGAGAAGGTTGTAGGAACCAAGAGGAAGGATTGGTCAGCCAAGCTTGATGATGCTCTTTGGACATATAGAACAGCATTCAAGACTCCTCTAGGCACCACTCCCTTCAACCTTGTCTATGGAAAGTCTTGCCACCTGCCAGTTGAGCTTGAATACAAGGCATTGTGGGCTGTGAAGCTAAACTTCGACATCAAGGATGCAAAGGAGAAGAGACTTCTTCAACTCAATGAACTGGATGAGATAAGGATGGATGCCTTTGAGAACTCAAGGATATACAAGGAAAAGACTAAGGCTTTCCATGACAGGCACATCCTCAAGAGAGAGTTCAAGGCAGGAGATCAAGTGCTTCTCTACAATTCTAGACTGAAGTTGTTTCCAGGAAAGCTTAAGTCAAGGTGGTCTGGTCCATTTGTGATCAAGGAAGTGAGACCTTATGGAGCCATTGTGCTTTGGGATAAGCAGGGTAATGACTTCACCGTGAATGGCCAGAGGCTCAAGGAATACATGGCCACAATACCAAAGGAGGATGGGACATCAACCCCACTCTCTGATGCTCCACTTGCCTAACCTCGAGGGAGGCAAAGTCAAGCTAGTGACTTTAAACAAGCTCACTTGGGAGGAAGTCCCATGGTTATCCTTGTACATATTGCATTGGGATTCTTTTATTTTTCATCAAAAGTCCTTTGAATGATGATGGGGCTAGGTTGGGAGCTTGAGAATGAATTCACTGAGGTTATGAGATGGAAGAGACATGAAAGGAAGTGGGTTGGTTCAGCGATCAAGAAAAAAAAAAGAGGTGAAATTCTGACTTTGAGGTTTGGGCGGACACACCGGGTGGTGTTACCGGGACATGGCACCCGCACGGTTGGATCAATCAGGACGATCGAGCATGCGGACGTACCGGGTGGACTTCTGGCAACATCCGCGAGGTGGTCAGCGGGACGGACGATCGAGCATGCGGGCATACCGGGTGGACTTACGGGACGCCGCGCCCGCGGGACGAACGAGCACCCGGGTGGACTTACGGGGGCAACACCCGCGCGGGCGAAGGAGCAAGCGGGTAGACATACCGGGTCACCGCGCCCAGCACCAGCGCATCAGCTTTGACCAGCGTGGCGACCCAGCCGCGCCCGGCCCAGGTAAGTGTTTTTCCCCTTTTCCGACCCAAACCCACCTAAACCCGCCCAGAACCATCCCTACCCGACCCAGAAACATTTTAAAACCCTAAGCCACCCCTCTTTCCTCATTTCATCTTCTTCCTCACATCAAAATCCTCTCTAGCCTCCAAGAACAAAATTCCCATAACTTTGCCAAATCTCAACCAAATCACAAGTTTCTTCTTCCCACATCAAGACCTTCCTCCCCTAGACCTAATTCCTTGAACCATTTCATCTTTATCCTTCATCCAAAGCAAGGTATGGTATCTCTAAGTTCAAATTCGTAACCCTCATGAACCAAAAATTTGAACTTGAAATTTGAGCTTTTCTTGCTAATTTCTTGTAAATTAGACTAGGGAAGGCTTGTATATCATGCTGGGTAGTTGATTTCATGGTGGAATTGAGATTAATTTGAACTTTGACAAATTAGGGTTCATGAGATTTGGGGGTTTTTGAAAAGGCTCTTACTTTTGGTTGATTATGGTCTAGGTTGATTGGAATTGATGTTCTAGAGCTTGTTTAGCATTCAATTTCAGCTGGCTTGATGTTTTGTTTGGAATTAAGCTTGATTAAGTTCCCTTGTTCATAAAAAAAAAAAAAAAAATTTGAATTTTGTGAACTTGGGAGCTTGATTGCCTTGATAGTCTAGCTAGGTTGCTGGTTTTAGACTGGGTTTGCAAGTGTTCATTCCAACTCTTATCTTTTCCAGCATATTCTCTCTTCCTTGTGCTTTATCTTGTCCAAGTCTTGATATTTTCAGGTTCCAATGGGAAGGAAGGATGAGAAACTGATTGCACAAGAGAAGGCTGAGGCTGCTAAGAAACACACTGCTAGGTTCGGAAAAACGTTAGGCTCCATGCCTGAATCCGAGGAGGAACGTAGGCAACAAGCTTTGGCTATGTTGAGAAAGAAGGCACAAGCCAAGAAGGCTGGACACAGAATAGTTGATGGGGCAAACAAGCAACCAAGAATGAAGGAAAAAGAGTGGTTGATGTTGGTCATAAGACTAGCAAGGAGGATGGCAAGAGGTTGGCTAGTGATGAGAAAGTGCTTGATGATGCTTACAAGAAGGCCAAGAAAGATGGAAAGAGAGTGGCTGTTGGTGATCATAAGAACACTCCTTCAAAGAAGGCTAGAGCTCCAAGATCTCACAGTGTGGGACCTCTTGTTTTGGAGAAGAACACAAAGAAGGATGCTGAGAAACCCACTCCTCCCACCAAGATCAGAATCAAGGCACCAAACCCAAAGACATTGGCACCTCCACCCTTGGAGCCAGTAGATGCAACTGTTGAAGAAGCATCATCTCCAAATGGAAATGTGGCTGAGCAAGAAACCTTCGAAAAGTTAGGGTTCAACCCTCATAGAGATCGACAAAAGAAGCCGACTGAAGTTGAACTATTGGAGCAAATGAGGCAAGGAGTATCTTGGCCTCCAACCAGATTTGCTGATGTGAGGCTAATGAGGGAGCTAGAAATTGACCAAGACATGAAGGATTTGCTTGCTCTCATGAACATGGACAGCTTCTACTCCATGGCTCACCCAACATATAAAGAGGTCTCTTGCCAATTCATGGCATCCTTGGAGGTCACATTCCACTCTTCTCTACATGAGGAACAAGGGTGGGGAAGAATCAGCTTCAAGATTGATGGGAAGCCTTATTTCATGACCTTCACTGAGATTGGAGAGGTGCTAGGCCTCAAGGATTTGAAGGAGTCTTCTTTGCCTAAGCTGAAAGGGCTTCCTAAAGGAAAGACCCTTGCCCACTTCACTTACAAGTTCTTATCCGGCAAGGATAGAGTGTCCAGCAGAGACAAGAATGCATCTATCAGGCATCCATCAGTCCGCTACCTCCATAGGCTGATTGTCCACACCATCTACCCAAGGAAAGAGCCAAGCAACGTGAATGGAGAAGACTTGAACCTCATGCACCAAGCCATCCAACACTTTGCCTTACCTCCTCACCTACCTGAAGTTCCCACTGATTTCTACGCTGAGTTTGGTATGGTTGGATACTTTGTGAGGCCTCATGTACTACAAGGATTATGCTTGGACAAACAGGGATCCAGAGGCTCAGATTGGAATAGGCGGCTTGATCACACCTTTGCTTGAGCACCAGGGTATTAACTTGGGAGATGATGCATCGGTCCCTCTTTCATTGATCTCACCTACTTGAAGTCAGCTCATTACTTCTCTGGAAGATACAATGGGAAGTGTGTTTACTCGTGCTTGAGAGGCCCCACCACAGTTGAGCTGCTTCTCCTAACTATGAGCTCACTTCATTGAGCACACCAGGAACTATGAGTTTTGATATCAGTGAGCAGCATCTCCTAGGCAGTCATGGAACTCTTGGCCTATGACATTGCACATGAACGAGAAAGCAGCAGCAAAGGCAGCTAAGTTTGATCAGGGATATTCCAGCAGAGCCACAGCTCATCTCTTTGGTCCTCCTCGCTATAAGTTTGAGCAATGCACAAGTGCCTTGCCTATTGGTCCCATTCGCCAAGCTCATGACCAGATTAGCACACTACAAAGGTGGAACAGAGCTCAAGATAGGACCATCTTCAAGCTCACCAAGAAGTGCAAGGAATTGAGGAAAACTGTGAAGAGACAAGCTGAAGCTTCAGCTAAGTTCATGAGAAAGGTTGCTGATGTTCTGACTAAGGGAGCTGTAGCAGGCTGCAAGGCTGAGGACTTCGATCTTGAGACTTTCCTTGCACCACTTCCTCTACCCCTTCTTGACCCAAATGCACCACAAACCGAGAAGCAAGCCCTCCGCAGCTTGAGGAACCCCTACATCGCCCCATCCGCGTCCGGAAACAAGTCACCAAGCCTAAGCACCACTGCTGATGAAGATGATTCTGAGGGTGAGGCATCAGCCTCTTCCCACGCTCCATGAGGTACTCCACTTCCTGATCATTGTATATACCATTCATCTTTGCATTTACATTTCTTTTATTTCCTTTTCGGCCCTTCTCTACATTTAACAAACACAGAGACTGTGTGAATTAAGTGTGGGGGAGGTGTCAAGTTGCTAATAGTCTTGTGTTTCATGACATTTGCATGCACTTGTAGATAGTTATTGCATAGAAAAACAAAAAAATTTGAAAAATTTGAAAAGCACAAAAAGAATCATGTAGTTGCATTAGGATTGAGTCTAGATCATTCACTTGCATAATAAAAAAAAAATCATCATATAGGTTGCATCATGCATAAGGGGACAAGGATGATAGTTGCCTTGTAAAGATGCTCATGCTAAGTTCTTAAAGTGATGACCTTCATAATCATAGCAAGTAGCTTGAGCAAATCTTAGGATAGCTTGTAAACTTTGTGCCTTGAAATCTCTTCCTAAAGCTTATTTGATTGATTGATGCTCTCTCTTTGAAGCTTGCTCCTGTCATATTTAGACTCTAAGTCTCTTGCTCATGGTCCTTTGTGTACTAAGTCATGGATAGAACACTTGAGTTGTCCCTCCCATTCTTTGCCTATCTTTTGGACAAACTCAAGTGGCACTCCACACCCTAAAGCCCTTACCTCCTTTCAAGCCTTCATTATTTGTTGAGTGAGGCCTTCTTTGGAAAGCTTTACATGTGCATAATGTTGAGAGTATTGGGAACGACAATGCTTGGTCTCCATTTTAGCTAGATTAGACACTCATAATGTCTAGCTTCTAGGATGGGGTGAGTGTTGTATGGTGTGATCTTGGGAAAGTGAAAGGTTTATGAAAAGTTTGACTCATGAGACTCTAAGGTTTTAAGTGGCTAAGTCTATGAGGGATAAGAGAAATGAAAGATTGTAAGCTCTAAGTTAGAAAATAAGTCTTGGCCCCATATATATATAAAAAGAAGAAAAAAAAAGAATAATGGAAAGGGGGCTAGCAATGTTTAGAAAGAGCTTAAAAGAGTTTAAAATGTGAAAAATCCCTTATTGGCTACATTAAGAAAGAGTTTCAAATGAGAAAATATCTTGAGTATTTGGGGGGAAATCTTTGGGTGAGAGATGTGAGTGGTGTTTTGGCATTGGGAATAAGGATGTAACTTATGTATTTAGGGAAAGGGTAGAACAATGGAGATTGAGCATTGTATGCATGAGTTGATCCCTTTCTTAGATATATTATGTGCAATGTCAAGGCTACTTGTTTTGAGAGTGAACCACCCTTTGAAAGATCCCTTTGAACCTCTTGTTGCACTTACATAAAGCCTTGTTCCACCAAACCAAATGTCTTGGACCATCTGACCATTTGCAAGATTTCTATTGAGTTTGCTTAATGATTGTAAGAGAGCAAGTGGATTTGTGGATTGTGGATTCATGATGAGTAAGTTAGGGATCAAAAGAGTTGAGATAGGCCTTGGGAAGTTAGAGTTGGATTGAGTGTTTGCTCTAGCTAGTTGGTATGATTATGCAAGGTTATCAAGTTGAGAACTAAGAAGAGCATTCTTTTGGCTATGAGTCCCTCCTTCAAACCTCTCCTCCTTAGTCCTTGCAAGTTTACTTGTGGACAAGTAAAGGACTAGTGTGGGGGAGTTGATGTCTTGCATATTTTCTCTATTTTAGCTTTCCATTTTGTGCATTTTATCCCTTCTAGATTAAGCATTAGGCATATTTAGGTTCATTTTGCATTCATAAGTCTTTATCAGGTCTTGGAAGTGCACTTTGGAGAATTTTAAGGTGTTTGGGGTACTTTGTTACAAAAGGAGGGTGAAAGATGGGCATGGACGATGGCCATAAAGAAGTCTTTCTGTGCTAAGATTTGGTGGGAACATGGCATTTTGAGTTAGCTTTCCATTGGGAGTGGTTTCAAACCATTTGAAGCAATATGGAGGAGTTATGACTGTTTGAGTGAAGGCATGTCAGTACACCGGGTCAGCACGCTCGGCGGACCAACCCGCACGGACGAGGATGAACGCCAGACGGTACCGCACCCGGACAGACGACGCGACCTCGATGACCCGCGTACTGACCACGGAACGGACAGCGACGCGGCTTGAGCACGACTGGACGCCACCCGCGTGAAGGCTTACCGGACGCCAACACAAACAAGGCGACCCGCACGGCCCGACAGTGGAGGACGCCCAGGATCAGGGCGGCCAGGACGACCCGGGACAAGCACCCGCGCGTTCTGATTGTGTTGGAAGCCTAGAACGCGCGCCTTGCACACCCGTCGCCCGCGCATGGAGTCACGGGCAGGCACACGCGGCCTGAAGGACCCGCGACGTTCTGATGGTGCTGACGCCAAGACACACGCGTTCAGATCACCGGACGCCCCATCCGCCATTCCAGCCCGCGTACCAGCAGACACCGACCTCCCTCACCCGGCTGCTTCTACCCGCACGAGTTGGACTGAAGGGACGAGCTCAGGACACGACCTCCCTCACCCGCCTAGAAGACCGCGCGGCCTGATGGCCTGTTGGATGTCGGACGAACTCATACCCGGCCAGCCATACCCGGCCTAGTGGAAGGCTATCCGACCAGGATATCCGAGCTTCTTCCTTTTGGAGCATTTTGATTGGTTTAAACCTTTAATCTTCTAAGGGCTTTTAGTCATTTTATTCTATGTGTTTAGGGCTTTTAAGCCCACTATAAATACTCTCATAAACTCAAGTTTGGGACTTATGTTATTTATGATCTAAGAACAAAAACCTTTGAGTAAAGCTTCATCTTTGATTTATTATCTCATCTCTTCGTGTGTTCTTGATTGTTTATCTCATCTCCTTTCTTTCTCTATATGTTTAAGCTTGAATCTCTCATGGGTTTAAGAGTAAGCATGTGGATTAGTGAGTAGATCCATCTAAGATCCATGGGTTAGGGTGATAGAGAGTGATTAAGTTAGATCCAAGGTGTTTAGTGTTAGATCTATCATTTCCTTGCATTGATTTGGTGTTTTTAAAGCTATATTTGAGTTGGCCTCTCAAACATAGAGCCATAGGCATTTCATGCCCGAAAGGTGTTCTATGAAATGCCTGAACCAACTATCTATGCTTTTAGCTTGCTTTGCCTAAGAGATTAGTTTTCAAAGAAGCTAAGATTGCTAATAGACTCATTCTCCTTGTTTGCTTTGATCATTACAGCCAAAGAGATTTGGTGTACTTGGGTGATCATTGCAAAGAGCATCCATCTAGAGATAGAGCTTGCTTAGTTTTGTTGTCTAGGCATAAGGATTAGATTGATTGAAAAGTTAGCATCTTGGATTGAAGCTTAATCATTTGATATCAAGTCCCTATACCCATGGGTCTCTCCCTCCTCATAAGAAAGAAAGTTTTACTTTTTGTTGCATTTTGCTTATTGTTCTAGTTTAATCATCATCCTCTCTAATGATTGCATTTAGATTGATCATAGGCTTGCATTCCCTCTGTTTCATTGTCACTTAGGACTGGTTCGACAATCTTATATACTACATCATTTGATTAGAACCTTAGAAAAGTTCTATCATCACTATGCAGGATTATCCGCAGTGGGAACGTGGTGAGAACCACTATAGTATGAGACTGGAAATATGGTCTTAGTTTTCTTGCCGAGGTTATGACGGCGAATGCTAATTTTTCCATTAGCGGGTATCGAGTTTCCGCATCCAGTAATGTCTTGCTTACGTAAAAGATTGGCTTATGTTCGCCGCGCTCTTCTCGTATCAGGACGCCACTGACTGCTGTTGCGGAAACTGCGATATAGAGGAAAATGGGTTCACCTTCCACCGGTTTTGCGAGGACCGGTGGAGTGGCCAAGTAATGTTTCAACTGTTGGAAAGCTTTTTCACATTGCTCGGACCATTCGAACTTCTTGTTTCCCTTCAATGTTTCGTAAAACGGCAGGCACTTATCCGTAGAGCGCGAGATGAAACGGTTCAAAGCCGCGACTCTTCCGGTTAGCCTCTGGACTTCTCGCTTGGTTTTCGGGGAGGCCATCTCTATCAGTGCGTCGATTTGTTTAGGGTTGGCCTCGATTCCGCGATACGTTACGAGGTATCCGAGGAATTCTCCCGATGCCACCGCAAACCTACATTTCGCCGGGTTGAGTTTCATGTTATGCTGGTTGAGCCGTGCAAAACATTCCTCTAGGTGGGCTACATGATCGTGTTCGTCAAGAGATTTTACGAGCATATCATCGATGTAGACCTTTATAGTTTTTCCGAGTTGCTCAGCAAACATTCTGTTGACGAGTCGCTGTTACGTTGCACCCGTGTTTTTAAGACCGAAAGGCATTACCTTATAGCAATACGTTCCGCGGTCTGTGATGAACGTAGTTTTTCGGTCGTCGGATTCATCATGATCTGATTGTAACTGGAAAAGCGTCCATGAATGACAGAAGCTTGTTTCCCGCGGTTGCTTTGACCAATCGGTCGATGTGCGGGAGCGGGAAGCAGTCCTTCGGACAGGCTTTATTCAGATCCGTGAAATCGACACAGACTCGCCACTTGCCGTTCTTCTTTCTTACCACGACAGGGTTGGCAAGCCAATCTGGATACCTAACTTCTTTTATCGACCCTACTTTGAGGAGTCTTTCGACTTCCTCGTTGACTTCGGTGGCATGCTCAGGTCCCAGCTTTCGTCTCTTTTGTTTTACGGGTTTGTGAGTCGAGTCGATGTTAAGTTCGTGACATGTTACACTAATGTCAATTCCCGGCATATCCTCCGCAGCCCAAGCGAACGTACTGAGGTTCTTTTTGAGGCATGCGCGAGCTCTGCTTTTATTGGTTCGCGGAGGTTAGCTCCGATTTCGACGCACCGTTCCGGGAAGGAATCGTCGAGGCAAATTGAGACCCCCGGTTCGCAGGTTTGTTCATGCTTCCCTTCCAGGGCCTCAGCTCTTTGGGAATGCCAGAAGGTTTCTGGCGAGTCGTGAATCGTTTGCTTTTTCCGAGATGTCTCGATTTCGGATTTTTTCTGTTTTAGTTCGGTAGCGAGGTAGATCTGCGCTGCTCCGCGACTACCATGTATTGTTTCGACCCCGAAAGGCGTCGGGAACTTGAGGCATAGGTGGAATGTTGATGGGATCGCTCTCATGGAATTTAGCCAGGGAGTTCCAACTATCGCATTGTAGGATGTTGGACCATCGATCACCAGGAATTCCGTGTTTTTGGCGATGTTCCCGGCTCTGACTAGGAGGTTAGTAGAACCGAGGGTCATAACTTCTCCCGAGAGTCTGAATACCGGGCTGGGGTCATCTGTAAGGATGCTTAGATCGACGCCCATCCTCTCGAGGGTGCTTTTATAGATAATGTTAGCCGAGCATCCGGTGTCGACTAATACCCTCGCTACATCAATATCCTGGATCGTGAGTTCTATTACGAGGAGATCGTTGTGAGGTTTGGCCGTACTGGCCGTTTCTCGATCCTCGAAAGATACGATGTTGCGGGCTGACGAAGAAGCCATACTGAACTTCGATCGATTGGTGGTTTTTGAGTTAGAGAATCCGTCCCCCCCTCCTTCTAGCGCCAAACTGTGGGAACCGAAATTCACACCGTCAATTTCCGATAAATAAGATTGCGGAGGAAAGCCAAGTAAACCCGACTTTCCTTGAAGGTCCGGATTCTCTGCGTTGCCACACGAAATCGAGAAAGTTCAATAGATAAAAATAAGAGTTGAAATATTTGCCCGAAGGCGTTTTATTAGATGAAAGCTACGAGTACAAGGATTTTCGAAAGAGAGAGTTGCGATTAAAGAAAATATAGAGTCGCAGACAGCCAAACGCCCTAAGCCTTGCTCCGCTAGTCTAACCACCTAAGCCCTAATTCTTCTAAGCTAGCAGAATGCTCTAAGTCTAATTTTGAATCCTCCACTTCTGCTCTTGCTCTCCTTATATATCCACTCCAAGGTCGGTTTGCCTTAGGATGATGGACCTCGCCTTTGGGCCCAAGCTTATCTCTTCAGGAAATATTCCATTTTCGGTCCTCGTGATTATCCTCGAGTTTTTCCGCTATTTTTCGATGACTTGATGTTTATTCGATGTTCGAAACCGGATAAACTGTCATAGCCTGATTGGGCCTGAATCCTTAAAATCGTAAGTAAATCCCTGGACTTGTCTTAAGTCGTTGAACGCTTTATACGATTTCTGAAAGACTATCTTTCTCATAAAATAAACCGTATAGCTTAAAGGATCGATGTTCAAGTTAATCAATCTTCAGTTTACACGATATCTTCTACGAAATCCAATCCTAGATTTTTCAGAAAACGTCAAGACGATTCCAACAAAATCGAAGATGATCATTCCATAGCCGTGGTCGTACCAAACTCACGAGGATCGATCAAAAGCCAAGATGGGATCAGACTGAGCATGATGGGACCGAGACCAGGACGAGGGCCGCCGACCGAGCCAGGTTGCCGGGCGCCAGGCGGCTTATGAACGATGCCGCCGGCGCCAGGCCGGTGTGCCGATGGGCCAGGCCGCCCGTGGAGCGATGCCGCCCGCCAGGTCGGGCGTGCCGCCGGCGCCAGGCGGCGTGCCGCCAGGCGCGGCCGCGTGGCACCGGTGCCAGGCCGGCTAGCGTGACGCGTGCCGCCGGTCGCCAGGCCGTCTTGCCGTCCGTGGGTTTTTCCGTTGTTCGATCTTTTCCCCGATAGTCGCCCGTGCGGGAAATTTTTGAGTTTGGAAGGATCTTTAGCCGTGGATTTCGAGGTAACCGTTTTTGACCCCAACACGACTCAACTAGGTTAGATTTAGGAGGCCGGACTAGCGGACTTTTCGACATCTCTTGTAGTCGATTTGTTTACCTTTCGCTCTATTGTTACGATTTTTATTTTACAACTTAAACTCGCATTGATTGTGTCGTGTGTGGCCCAGCAGATATCCGGGACCTTCAGGGAAGGTTAAGTTTACTTGGCTTTCCTCCAAATCAAACGAAAACTCGACAGTGCGAATTTTGGTTCCCACAATGCTAGAGGATATCCAGTGTGCAACACATACTCCCAGGAGGAGGTCACAAAAATGCTCAATGAAAGGATTGGTGCTCACAATTGGGAAATTGCAACCTTGCAGCACAAACTTGATGAGACCAAATCAGACCTTCAAGGAAAGATCAACTGGTTGCAGAGCACTCTCAATGTAGTCAACAAGATGTACGACACCAGTGAGTAGAAGCTGAATGCACTTCACAAAGAGCTGGAATAGCAGAAGAAGCAGACCCCATTGACCAGCGGATGTTGGTGTCAAAATCGGTCACGACGGAATCAATGACTGAAAGTATCTAGAAAGTATTTCTTGAAACAAAAAGTCTCGGATAATTTGAAAAGAAGTTATACGAGATTTTCTCAAATTAGAATATCCACTCTCTGGTGAGGTCGAAAACGGTTATCTCAAAATCAACGGCTAGGATTATTTTTTACTTATGGAATCTTTGTGAAACACTTCTTGAAAGTGAGATCGGAAGACTACGCGACTGCGAGAGTCCCGAAAGATCGGTCCGCTTCGCAAGGACATCAAGATTCGATCACCACAAAACCCTAAACACAAACGAATCTGCCTCGAAACTTCGAAGAGGTTGTTCTCTCAAACCGTGAGGAACCAGAAAACGATAGAGATATCAAATCGAAGCCCTCGCCGAGATCTTCAGCATGGCGCGGCGGCACCGGTATGGTGCCGCAGCACGCGCCACTCGACGGCCTGATGCCGGCGGCACCCACGCTGGCTGGGCGGCCGGGCGCACACCGGCCTGGCGGTGGCACCTGCGTCACGCGGGCGGCCTGGCGCCGGCGGCACCCGCCTGGCCGGCCGGCCGCCGGCGGCGCCTGGCGCCGGCGGCAGCGCCGCCTGGCGCCAGCGGCACGCCTGGCGCCGGCACCCATTACGCGCCGGCCTGGCCGGCGCACCGCCTGGCGCAAGTCGACGCCCTCGCCCTGGTCTTGGTCCCATCGTGTTCGGTCTGATCCCATCTTGGCTTGTTTGATCAATCATCGGAGCTTGGGCTGATCACGGCTACGAATAAACATCCTTCGACTCGATTGGAATCGTCCTCGATGTTTTACGACAAAACTAGAAGGATTGATTTCTCTAGAAGATATCAGATAAAACAAGGTCGATTAACTTGAACATCGATCCTTTAGGCTATACGGTTTATTTTACGAGAAAAATAGTCTTTCCGAGAAATCGTATAAAACGTTCAACGACTTAAGACAAGTCCACGGACTTACTTACGATTTTAAGAATTCAGGCCCAATCAGGCTATGACGGTTTATCCGATTTCCAACATCGGATAAACATCAAGTCACCGAAAACTCGAGGATAATTACGAAGATCGACGAAAATGGAATACTTCCTGAAGAGATAAGCTTGGGCCCAAAGGCAAGGTCCATCATCTTAAGGCAAACCGACCTAGGAGTGAGTATATAAGGAGAGCAAGAGGAGAGGAGAGGAAGATCCGAAAATCCTAGAATCTAGACTTAGAGAACTCCTGCTAGCTTAGAGAACTGAGGGCGGTTAGGCCAGCGAGGCAGGACTTAGAACGCCTGGGCCTCTTGTTCTAGTTTTATCTTCTCCGCAGACCCCTGTTCCTCTTGGAAGGATCTAAATATACTTTTACTCAGAGCTCCGCACATAGAAACCCTAGGCATTATCTTCGACATGCCCGTTTCTATGACCAATGCTCATACTAGACGAACCAGGCCCTAGAACGCCTGGCGCCTCCTGCTCAAAATCTCTGCTCCTCTCGGAAGGATCGGACAATTCTTTTACTTAAGAGCTCCGCGACATAGAAACCCTAGGCGTTATCTTCGACATGCCTGTTTCTATGACAAACGCTCATACTAGACGAACCCGCCCAGACGGTTCGATCTTTGTTCAATTACACCTAAACTGAACTACGTCCGACTTGATCCTCGAAAGGGGTACGTAGGCAGCCTTTCTTAAGGTCCAGTCCCAAATCTTAACAAAATCTTTTCCGCATTTATTCGGTCACTTGTCGTTGGCTGTCGCGAGAATCCGACCTTCAGGGAAAGTCGGGTTAACTTGGCTTTCCTCCACAATCTTATTCATTAAAATTGACGGTGTGAATTTTTGTTCCCACAGTTTGGCTATAAGGAGGGGGACGGATTACTCTTACTCATACGGCCGCCAAAGCGATCGAACCGATGTCCGAAATATGAAAGAAAAAGTTGCAGTTTGCCAACGATGGTAAAACAACTCCAGCAGCGACTGTTCTACGGCCAACGCGCGCAAACGCCACGGTGCTCGAGCTAATCAAAACCTAGCGGCTTTCCGCCACAGGAAGAGCACAAAAACGAGCTCGCAATTTCTCTATCTAAACAGAAAGGGCAACGATAAAATCTATCAAACCCCAAAAATTCGTCTTGTTACCAAGTTAGAGAAATCGCAACGAGCAAGGTTTCTACGAAAAACGTTTCTTTCGAGAACCTCTCGGAAAAATAAAACTTATTCTCCTCGAAACCTTGGGGAAACCCTATATTACTCGCGGAACAGAAGCACGGCAAATCGGTTCACCAATTCCCACCGCCATACTTCTTACAAACAACTCTCGAGGAACAAACGGGAAAACGAAAGGAGGTCGGAGCTTGATCTTACTAGGACGACTTGCCATAGGGTAAGATCAGTCTTCCCAGTCTGCCTTAGTAAGATCCCACTTTGTTTTCCTTTGTGTCTAGGTCAAAATGGCTTTCGTTTAATCTCAATCGGAGTTTCCGTTGAGATTTTACGAAGAGAACAAAGTCACTGTCCCGGCCACCTCGCCGTGGGCAAGTACAAACATTACCGAGGTCACCTCACCCTCCGACATGGCTACCTCGCCACAGGGCGAACTCACCTTCGTTATCCTTTTAGTTTAGATCAAAGTGGCTTTCGTTTCGTCTCAATCGGAGTTTCCGTTAAGATTTTACGAAGGGAACAAAATCACTCTCCCGGCCACCTCCCCGTGGACGAGAACAACCATCACCAAGGTCACCTCGCCCATGGCCACCTCGCCTGTGGAAACCTCACTTTCCTCTCCTTTGAGTCTAGGTCAAGATGGTTTTTGTTTCGTCTCAATCGGAGCTTCCGTTGAGATTTTACGAAGAAAACAATGTCGCTGTCTCAACCACCTCGACCATGAGAAGGATCTCTGTGTCCCGTCATAGGATGAGACCGGTCCTGTCTCAGTACCATGCATCTTTTCCTGAGTTTTCGTAACTCGATCTTTGAGTCCGTGAGTCCCGGGGATCGACGAAGGCGAGCAACAGCAGCATCGGCGGACGCGGGACACGGCACGGCGCATACGGCGCCGGGGAAGACCGACCACCCGCTGGCGCGGCGGCGGCCAGCGGCGGGCAGATCCACCACGCCCGCGCGCGGCAGGCTCGTCCTCTCCGTCTGGCGCCGGCGGCAAGCCTGTCGTTCCCGTCACCGGGCGGCAAGGGTCCTGGCCCATCCGTGCAGTCGTTTCGTGATCTCGGGCAACGGCAACATCTTGGTCCCTTAAACCCATGTTTGGATTGTTCGAGAACACGACGATTCTTCCCAAAGCCTTATTGATTGTTTAACAAAGCTCATATTCTAGAATCTAAGTTTGAAGCCTCATTACTCAAACCCTCGAAGACGGGAAGTCTAAGAATCCAAGTCCATCTCGATCTCGATACCGAAATCTCGGAAGACCATAAAGGTTCGAATGATGAATGGATTTTGGTTCATCGTATTAAACGATCACGGTTATTCTAAACACCAATCATCTCGACTATATGAGGAAATGGGATTCCTTCGAAATGCCAAACCTTCAAAGACTATTTTCTCGAAATTTTGTAAAGGTTTTAATTCTTCGTAGGACAGGAACAAAACGTCTTGAAAACTGCCGTAGAATTGAGGGAACTTAGGACCTAGGTGGATAGTCTAGCAATCTAAGTCTTAGGAAATATTTCCAGTCTCGTTCCATCGTTCCTTGATTGTCGGCAGAACATGCAAACCGATCTAGTGTCTTGAAAAACTCAGAAACGATCGCCACGCGATCTAAAGCATACTCATCCCGCTTCCTAAAAGAAAGAAAAATACACAAGCCTTCGAAGAACGGCTAACCCGCTTTCTTGAAAAGAAAAGGAAAGTAGTACGATAATCCCATCTTCAAAACTTTTGCTTCAGCATCAAAAACGCTTTTGACAAAGCAAACTCGCAGCAATAAGATTCGCCTAAAAGACGCTAGCGGCATAGCCCAACCGTTGCAAACATAGTCTTGAAAACTCTACGTCGTCTCTCGTCGCAAACTCGCGACTAGAAACATGTACCAACGTCAGACTAATAGCACGACGGTGAACTACGAAAATAACGAAATAACCTTCGTAAAACTCCATGAGTAGTTCAAGCAGCTTTCCAAAGGTCGAAATCATAGCGAAACATCTCCGTGTATTCGCGGAAACATCGCTACATTGACAATCTGCGATTTTCTATCTCCATGAAACCGGTCATCCATTACTTTCCTATAACAAGAATATTTTAAACAAAACAGCCTATGGAAAAAACATGATCGGTCTCATGCAAAACGACCATACGCAAAAGTGAATGAGGAAAACATAATCCGTGGTCGCAAACATCGCAAGTAATTTGTGAGAAACACTCTCCAGTTACCTTTACAAAACCCCTCTTACATCACTTTTACTAAAAATCCTCTGTATGGTCGAAGTCAATTCATACAAAGCAACTTTCGTAAAATAAACATAATGGGTCCAACGGGTAACTGTCATAGACAGTTTTTGCTCCACAAGGTTTCTGGCTCCTGCTTTCACCCAGCGGTTACGTCCGAGCAGGAAATAATCACGCAGGCAAACCGCACGTGTCCTGGCCGATCCCTTTAACTTTGTCCCCTCGGATAAAATGAAACGATTTTCATGCAACAAAAATTTTTATACGAACCATTCATCGATAACTAAGACCTAAAGTGGAAGATCGCTTCTAAAAGCCATCAGCCATAACTCAGAAAACTCCGCTATGCTTGGCATGTCTATCTCGGCAACGCTATTTGGCCCTCGCCAACTACGCATTCCGTAAAACCGGACCTGAATTCGCATCCCCATTAAAGATAATCAGAAACTAACATGACCTTAATAAGGGTCATGGTCTGATCGTTTACCAACAACTTCCTTGGCGATACGGCTGAATCTAGCCTCCATGCCAATCCAAAGCTACTGAGCGACCACCGCCAATCACTTAACGGCTAAAACAACAATCCACGATTTGTTCATAGACGCCAAGTGACTATTACGCAAGCAATTTGTCGATAACCCAGAATCAGAAATCATACGATAAACTCTTCATACCAAAACTCAGTCCTAACAACCATATGGTTAACGGAAGATTTAAACTTATCGTCAATCGATTAAGTTCTATACGCCCCGTAAACACGGCATGAAAAGAAACACTCGTGACAAGGCTCCAAGAGTTATATGAGTCATCCTTAATATATACAATCAAATCCTGGAAGGCCAACACTTCACGAAGCACTGTGAATGTAGACGCTTCTCCCTCAAACTTACGCGACCCTTGGTCCCGCCCAAACCAAACAATAGTTTCTGGCTGAACATTCGCAAAACATCTCCAAGCCCGCGAACATTTCAACCACGAAATGCGGCACAAGGAAAACTCGACCTTCAGCACTGCGAGACGTCGCTAACACTCGGAGGACAATCTTTTCCTCAAAACGTTCCAGACGAAATCCTCGTCTCTAAAACTCAAAACATACAAACACACCTCTAAACGGTAACATGCCTCTAAACTGGCATCATTTCGTTGTTGCTGATCACAACAAACTAACTCTAACGCCCTAAACAGACAAATAGCCGCCCTTCAAGGGTAGGCTCTCTTGCATCCGACAAGGATAAACATAGCGCGCTATACAAGAAATCCAAATTTTGGTTTAGCTCATCGTAAAGGAAGTAGCTCGACTCACGCCCAGACAAATCATATAAGCCGACAACAATTTGCGGATTTTAAACGGTACGAGTCAGGTTAAAATCGCAAACAGGCAAAACGAAGCCGATTTGTCATCGCAAAGCCTCAGTCCGAGTAAACCTAGGTCTTGCCCTAAACCCAGCCACGCTGGATCTTGACATCTCACAGACATAGTATGGTATACGAGATCCAAAAATTTGTCTCTTCACTTAAGCCTATTCGTTTCACGAACTTTTCAGCGTAAATCCGCGGAAAATCTCGCTTTATGCAAACAATAGGTACGGTGATCATCAGGGAACTAGGAATGAGACGACAACTCACCCTCTTCTTACTCAAAAACTGAAGTTCATAAATAATCGAAAAACAAATACATCAACAGCATCATGCTCAAAAGTCTCTCATGACACATAACCAGACCATATAAGTCTCGCCGGAAAAAAGATCACAAGGGTCTTAAACTCCAAAACGAACTACGGAAGGCTTGATCCCTGCAACAAAGTGCGTGAGGCTTCGAAGGCGCAGCCCCAATCTTACCACTTTCAACGGAGCCTTTCAACCATTAATTCCGCCTATCTTACCTGACATGTCTTATCGCTCGCAAGAACATCACGAAGGTTCTAACGAGCTGGGGGGCTAACTGTTGGTGTCAAAATCGGTCACGACGGAATCAATGACTGAAAGTCTCTAGAATATCCACTCTCTGGTGAGGTCGAAAATGGTTATCTCAAAATCAACGGCTAGGATTATTTTTTACTTATGGGTTCTTTGTGAAACACTTCTTGAAAGTGAGATCGGAAGACTACGGGCGTGCGCGTACGAGAGTTCCCGGAAAGATCGGTCCGCTCGCCCAAGGACATCAAGATTCGATCACCACAAAAACCCTAAACACAAAAGAATCTGCCTCGAAACTTCGAAGAGGTCGTTCTCTCAAACCGTGAGGAACCAGAAAACGATCAAGATATCAAATCGAAGCCCTCGCCGAGATCTTCAGCCTGGCGCCGGCGGCACCCCGGCCTGGCGCCGGAGGCACGCGCCACGCGGGCCGGCCTGGCGCCAGGCCGGTGGCGCCGGCACCACAGCCCGGCCTGGCGCCGGCGGCACCCGTCACGCGGGCCGGCCTGGCGCCGGCGGCACCCCGGCCTGGCACCGCGCACCCGTCACGCGGGCGGCCTGGCGCTGGCGGCACCGCCTGGCGCCGGCGGCACCATTACACGGGCGGCCTGGCGCCGTCGGCACCGCCTGGCGCTCGGCGGCCCTCGCCCTGGTCTCGGTCCCATCGTGTTCGGTCTGATCCCATCTTGGCTTGTTTGGATCAATCATCGTGAGCTTGGGCTGATCACGGCTACGGAATAAACATCCTTCGACTCGATTGGAATCGTCCTCGATGTTTTACGACAAAACTAGAAGGATTGGATTTCGTAGAAAATATCGTATAAAACAAGGTCGATTAACTTGAACATCGATCCTTTAGGCTATACGGTTTATTTTACGAGAAAATAGTCTTTCCGAGAAATCGTATAAAACGCTCAACGACTTAAGACAAGTCCACCGGACTTACTTACGATTTTAAGAACTCAGGCCCAATCAGGCTATGACGGTTTATCCGATTTCCCGAACATCTGATAAACATCAAGTCACCGAAAACTCGAGGATAATTACGAAGATCGACGAAAATGGAATACTTCCTGAAGAGATAAGCTTGGGCGAAGGCAAGGTCCATCATCTTAAGGCAAACCGACCTAGGAGTGAGTATATAAGGAGAGCAAGAGCAGAGGAGAGGAAGATCCGAAAATCCTAGAATCTAGACTTATAGAACTCCTGCTAGCTTAGAGAACTGAGAACTTAGGTGGTTAGGCCAGCGAGGCAGGACTTAGAACGTCTGGCCGCCTCTTGTTCTAGTTTTATCTTCTCCGCAGACCCTGTTCCTCTCGGAAGGATCTAAATATACTTTTACTCAGAGCTCCGCACATAGAAACCCTAGGCATTATCTTCGACATGCCCGTTTCTATGACCACGCCATACTAGGCGAACCCGCCCTAGAATGTCTGGCGCCTCCTGCTCGAAAATCTCCGCTCCTCTCGGAAGGATCGGACAATTCTTTACTTAAGAGCTCCGCACATAGAAACCCTAGGCGTTATCTTCGACATGCCTGTTTCTATGACAAACGCTCATACTAGACAAACCCGCCCAGACGGTTCGATCTCTTGTTCAATTACACCTAAACTGAACTACGTCCGACTTGATCCTCGAAAGGGGTACGTAGGCAGCCTTTCTTAAGGTCCAGTCCCAAATCTTAACAAAATCTTTTCCGCATTTATTCGGTCACTTGTCGTTGGCTGTCGCAGAGAATCCGGACCTTCAGGGAAAGTCGGGTTAACTTGGCTTTCCTCCGCAATCTTATTCATTAAAATTGACGGTGTGAATTTTGGTTCCCACAACGGAGAGACCTCAACATCGATCGATATGAACTACATCAAAGAGAACATCGATAAGCTGCACACCAACATTGCTTCCTTGAAACAACAAATGGACGAGCATAATGAGGATGAAGTAACAATGAGAGAGATCTACCCAGCACCAGGATGATCATTGATGAGATGTTCAAGCTAATAAAGGATCGGCTGCAGCAAGTTGAAGAAGGACAAAGGGAGTTATTCACTGACAAGCTTCATAAGAGATACCTGGAGGTGACATCGACCGATGAAAGTCCGACAACATCGATCGATACACCGAGTTCAGAATTATGCACCAGAGCAGATTTGGATAAGATGGTTGAAGAAATCTACACAGCCATAGAAAGATCAGAAGATGTATCCTACAGAAGAGTTGATGAAACGTACTTCCCGCTCAATAACAGCATAGATGGCCTATACTTCAGAGCAGAGGAGATGCAGAAAAATGTCACAGCTATTCAGAGACAACTCGCAGAGAGACCTGCACCCTTGGCATCGACCGATAAACTAACCAGCGCATCGACCGACATCAAACACTCATCATCGATCGACACATCTACATCAGAATCGATCGATACCAACCAAATCATTAAGAGGATGCAACTTCGAATTGATGCAATGCAAGAAGAACTGAGGGACTTATCAGACCACACTTATGACAAGCTTGGAAAACATCAGTTCAGCATTGACAATACTGAAGAGAGGCTACAAATCATCAGCAATGCAACAGCTAAGATGAATGAGAGATGGACCAGAGGAGATGAAGCCACAAGAAGCTTCATTGCTACATGGTTCAGAGTGCATAAAGACAATGTGGATACTTGTTTCCCAACAAGTAGCTGCTTTTCACCTCGTTAGCCATCCTACTTCCAAACTCAAGCTAAATGACTCTAACAAAGCGCTGAGTGGGAGGCAACCCACTATTAGGTATTACTACTTAGTTTTTATTATATATTAGTTTTTATCTACGTTCTTGTTCTATTTTCAGTTAACTGTTAGAAGATTACCTCCCTATCGACCGATATGACCTTGTCGACATCGTTTGACACGACCCTATCCATGACGATCGACGGAAGCGACTCACCATCGATCGATACGAATTTCGGTCAGGTATATCATTCTCTATTTTCGATATCAGTTACATATGATTTGATTTATATACCCTAACACCAACTGGTTATACACTGAGGACAGTGTATGATTTAAGTCTGGGGAGATTACTGATGCTACTCTACCTTTTGATTTCACTAAATTTTTTCAAAATTGGTTTTTATTGAGTCAAGAAGGGGACAAGGATATTTCAAAAAAATTTCACTTTTTATCTAACCACTCTTTAGCACCATTCTTAGATTTATTGATTGCAGAAAGTACTATAGATGCTAAAGTGGATCACCTGTCAACTATGACAACATTTTTTCATGATTGTTTGGAAGAACCTAAGCTGATTTCCAACCTAACCTGACATCATATGCTTGTCTTGGGGCTTGGTATACAAAGGATCAGAATCCTCCTGCAAGTCTGAAAGGTAAAAGTCTATACTTTTGGTTCCCTTCCTTCTCTCTGTTTGGCATCTCAAAGATCAAGTTATAAAGAAAAGATTGAAATGATTTCCTAGAAGAGGCAGAGGGGTAGGAGTGTCTCCTATGACCCCATTATTCTAAGTCTGAAGGGAATGATCACACATTGGGGAAACGAGGCGGTAGGAGTGTCTCCTGTGACCCCATTATTCGTCACACATTGTCAAAAAGAAAAGAAAAGAAAATCATGTCAATGAGATGTACAAAGATAGCCTAACTAATAAGAGATTCAGAGAAGAGAGTATAGGGAAGAAAGGGATCAGAAAAGACTATATGTGTATTCAGAAACTTGCTTGAGTTCAATCCATGTGTTCTTTGATCGATACTCCCAAGGTAAAGCCTACACCTTTATTCTTATGCATAAATGAAATCAGTAGAGGTGATAGAGAGACAGGATTGCTAAGTTGTTGGCTAGATGAATTTTGTTGCTAAGCTAGGATATGGTATAATGTACTTCTGTAGTTAACAGGAATGAGATGTGGCTTGCAACAAAGTAGAGGTGATGATCCTAAGTTAAAATTTTATTGAGTCCCCGCTATTCAAAACCTCTTTCAGAAAGACTACCTGTTGTGTTTGCTTGAGGACAAGCAAAAGGTTAAGTCTGGGGGAGTTGATATACCATGGATTTTACCCACTTTTACCCATGGTATAAAGATACTTTTACTATATATATATATATATATATATGTTTTGGAGTCTATTTGGTATGTTTTCAGGCTCATGAGCATTTTGGAGTAAAGTGATGTTTTAGGTGCCCTTTTGGAGCTTAAAGGAGAGTTCACCCGAGATGACTATCAAGATCAGACAAGAGGTCGATATCCAGAGATTCATATTGATCGATGCACATCCTGTGCTATCGATCGACGACACATCCTGTGCTATAGATCGACGACACATCCCGAAGATGACGTATCGAGATATCCAATTGATCGATGTACATCCTGTACCATCGATCGATATCGAGCGCGTAAGAAGACTAGTTGGACTCAATCGACTTGAAGCCCAAGACATCTCCAAATTACAAGATTGCCCCTGACGAGTTTTTAACCTAATGAACTCATATTTACAGTTGCCTATGTGTTTTGGCAAAGAGAAGACTAGATACTTTTGTGCTTTTATAGTTTTAAGTGTTTCATAAATACTTTGAGGTTTTGAAGGTTTCTTAATACTTAGTATCATTCTCTTCATCTCAAAACCTCTATTGCATTTTAATACAAAGTTCTTTACTATCATTTGCAAAGGTTATAGAATTCTATCTCTAGAAGAAAGATACAAAGAGATTTGTTACCCTGAGGAACTTGAGTGTTCAGTCTTCTAAGAATTTCTATTATTACCTTGCTGTTATGAACTACTTAGCCATGTCTGAGTAGATTGCATTGTTAGATTTAGGGTTCAAATAATTATGAAGTATTAGCCCCAACTATGGATTGTTAAGTTGTGATATTCATTATCATGATGAACCCTAATGCCTATTCTAGAATAGCTTACTAGAATATGAACCTGGATTGAACTAATTCATCCTGAAATTCATCTTGCATAAGCTGTGATCAATAGGGACACGCGAGAGACGGTCTATGATCTTGGCGAGATTTCACTTGATCTGAGCTATATCGATCGATACTCCTATAGAGTCATCGATCGACGACAACACATATATATCGACGATATTTCTGTTAAGCATCGATCGATATTGTCGGCATCAGATCAATGGATGAAGATAGACTAGAGAAAGCTAGATAGATTCATCTAAGAGTTGTAGCTCTTTAATATCATGCATGTAACTTGTTAGGCATCCATAGCATTATAATCCTGATTATCTGAATAGTAACCTTGAATCTCACTACTTCTTCCTATTGCTTAAAAACCTAAACCAATTCAACTGAGCAACTTACTATTGCTCACAACTGCAATTTACATTTAAAACATTCTCAACCTAGCATAATCACTAGGATTACATCTTTTGTGTTCCCTAGCTCCCTGTGAATTCGATCTCTAAGTACTACAACTGAACCTCTTATTTCAGAGAGTAATTCACTCCTTGGGGTAATTTGAGTGATATCAGTGGAGTTGTCAGCAAAGGTGGGTTCACGTTTCCAAATTTCTGTACTTCTTTGGAGCTTCTACCATTTGAAGCAATTCCACAGTTGAAGAAGAAATTTCGTGAACTTCGTAGAGGACGACGAACAGAGAGCAGTTGTCCTCGGATGTGCAAGTCTCAGTACATATCAAATGCCATGACAGAATTTCCACATTCGGACATAAATAAAGCACTTGGCAAAACAAAGGTTATCAGTAATTCTAATTCTAAACGGCTTTTAGGTTGCATAATAGGTTGTGTTATTGAATTGTTTGAATGGTATCTAAAATGGCAGGTAATTGAAAGTATCTTGCTCCCGTCAGTTGACGAAGAATCTATGCTTGAGCGAATATTCGAAGAAGAAGAAGAAGAAGAAGTCCATGATGTCGGTGATGATATTGTTGACGGATGGACACATCGTCTCATCACGAGTCATAAGTCAATATCGTTTGAAGATTTGTACAAACAAGATGTGGCTGCTAGGAAAGAGGAGTTAAACGTTGATTTTCCAGAAGAGCCAGCCCGAGAAGGGGTGGTGAATAAAGACGAGGAGGAAGATAATATTTTGCTTCGAACTTTGATCGAAGAAGGGTTGAAGAATTCCGTCGACAAAGGGATTAAGGTGGTCATTGACAAGGTTGATGAGTTGGATAAAAGACTTAGAGAGGTGGAAGCTTTTGTGAAGGAAGCGAAAGAAAAGAGCGCAATAAAAAGGGTTGGAGAACCATCGTTGGTTGAGCAGGTAACACTTTGTAATACTAGAGTTTCTCCAAATATTTACGATATCAAGTAGCCTAGGTAATACTAAGCGTAAATACAGGAATCAGAAGAGGTGGCTTTGGCATCCACTGCGAATGGTGAAGCTACTTGGAAGAGAAAAGCGTCGGATGATGTGATCCAAAACATGTGTGGTTAAAAGGCCTTTCATACATGTTATGAATCGATCTAGTTTTTATCGGATAGACCTTTATGAGTTATGAGTTGTCATACATGATTTTCTGCAGTGATCCAAAACTGTTCCATTGCTACGAATTATAGTTGCTTTTCTGTTGCCATTAACAAGTTGTTCACTTACTAACAATCTTTAAAAGTTTAATGATTATTGTTAGTTATTTTCATTGGTGCTTCATTCTGAAGCAAATTATGCTCCAATGGTGCTTCATTTCTTCTTTTTTTTGAAGCAGCACTTTCTAAATTATAAATTGGCCCTTAAGTTTTATTTATTCTTATCTTTTGCCAAAATGAATTAAACCATTGGAGAAAGATGTGCTTCATTTTGCTGCTTCATTCTGAATATAGTGAATTTTTGAAGCAAAAAATGAAGCAAAACCATTGGAGATGTTAATCTCAAATACAACTTTAAATATAGTTTTTAAGTAAAATTAACGTTGGGAGACATTAATCTATTCCACACTTTTGCATTTCAAATTTAACAAGATAACCTCCAACTAAAAGGTTTGTATATATTATTGTCTCTCCTTACACAAGAAAGATCTTAAAATAAACACATCTCTCCTTACACAAAAAGCAGGGTATTTTCGTCCACCAAACAAAACAGCTTGTCAAAGTGTGTCAAAGATCTATAAGTTGTCCTTTTAGATAAACCAAAGACAGCTTGTGTCACTTTAATGCTCCTTCTATCTGCAGTCAACTCAACTACCTATTGCAATCACCCCCTCTCTCTCTCTCTTTATCTCTCCGAATCTTTAAAAATTGAAACAAAACATAGGTAATGGAACAATTCCCTGTTACCACCCTACCTGACGAAATCCAAGCCTCAGTGCCCGAGCGTGTGGGCGCTAACTCCGTTGCAGATCTTTATCGATTGGGAGCGACATGCAAGTCTATGAAGGAACTAACAGACCGGGCCGGAGTTTACGCAGCTTTAGATGTATTTACCTTCCCTTCCCACTTACAGATGTCTGACGGGGTGATAAAAGCTTGCTACGCTAATGGAAACCCGAGTATACTTTTCTTAAGGGGTGTACAGGTGTTCTACACGTTCGACCTCCAGGATAAAGGACTTGGTTTGATAAAGAGAGCAGCAGATGCAGGATTCGAGGGGCTTTGTACACCTATGCAATGACACAGAAGGTGTTTTGGAACAATGAGGAGCCTTTATCTGGTTTCACTAGGGAATCGGTTGAAAGAATAGGCAAGAGTGTTAGATCTCTAGACTGAGGTGTGGTAGGTCTCACACCGATGCGTTTCGGACGAAGAAGTATGAGTTCATGTCAAAGGTAATACCGTTTTTCTATAATTGCAAATGTACTCCATTGGTGGAACGAGATTGGGATCTTTGGCACATTGAGGACAGTAAGGGTAAAAATTTGTGTGACCAATGCTTTTGGATCAAAGAATTAGGTCTTTTTTACCGTGATTTTAAGCCGATGATCACTAGGCCTTGGTGATTCATCTCTTTGTTTGTTAAATACCTCCTTTTTTGTAATGTAAAAAACTTTCCTCCTTTTAGTTGTAATATACACAGTTTTCCGCCTTTCGTATCGTACCAATATTAAAAAAATTAGGACTGGGTGGAATCGGTCTGGGTTTCCTTCGGTTTAAGAATTATTTACGGTTTAAGTTTAATTTGGGTCCCCATTAGAATAGGTCGGATTGAAGTCCGGTACAACCAGGTTCAACTCGTAAATAACTCAACTTTCTTACGGTTTTGGTCTTTTACATTTAGTATCATATATAATAAAGAGATTAAATAAAGGAGAACCCAGAGCCCCCAAAAAACCCTAGATTGCCTAATTCTCTCTAATCTCTCAATCCTCTAATCCCTTATGAAGACAAGGTGTAGTGCTAACTCCTGCGACAGGTAATCTCTCAATGACTCTTGATTTTTTGTCTACTTTCTGGTTCTTAATGTTCGTTGTTGTGTGTTATTGTTACATCCGTCACAATGTGTGTTATTGTTCATAGGATCACTTGTTCAAATGGGTTGAAAATGCAGTATAGGAAGAAGTCGTAGATGCGTTACCTAGAGTTGGTAACCTTGAAACAGAACTGAGCAATGTGAAAGATGTTGTTGAAGAGCTCAAGTGTGTGATTCATGAGATGAACGATGCGTTAGTATGTCAGAAAAGAGAAGTTAAGAAGTTCAAAGTGATAAGCAAGACTCTTTTGGTGCTTATATTGTCCTTGAGTATGGCGATGGTTTTTGTTGGCAAAGGTGAAGAGAAGAACTTCACTAGTTTGTAGTGTGAAATACACTAATATTAAGTTATGTAGTTGAAGGGATTAAATTATCTTCTATTTTACATTGTTCGTTATTGGACATAGAAATGCTGAGTTTACAATGTTGTGTAGCTATCATTATTATGTTATAAGCATTAACTTAATTTAAAAACATTAACGTAACTGTTCAACATTGCTTAAACAAAAACATTAAGATACATTGTCCAACCATCGAATAAAAAAAATTAACTTAATTGTTCAACGTAACTTAAATAAAAAGGAGTTTCGATAAAGAGAGATTCAACATAATCAAGACGATACTTTAGTTTCCAACACCACCATCACTCTGATGAGTGTTCATCCGATTCAACTGCGAAGAAGAACCTGTGTTTAAAGTTATAACCAAATAAGAAATGAGAAAATATGCTTTCTTGATAGGAATATATGCTTAACATACCTTTCCCGTAGCGCGTTAACTTCAGGTACATCAGGGTTCCACAGTACCTGGTTGTATTCGTGCATACCTATAAGAAAAACTAAAATTGGAGGTAAATTAATACATATCAATGCAGTCTGCAATTTAACCGAATGAAGAAGAACAAAATAATACCATCTGGGAATTGATTAATATGCCAAAATCGTAATAAGCAAATTTCAGGATCTCCAGATTGTTGACAACGAACACGATTTTTCTCAAATTGAACGGCGGTGTCACCTACTGCTTGGCATTCGATAATACGTTCCCTATGTATAACAAACATATTATGACAATACAGAACATAACTATGTAGTGTTATTTATACAAAACTATGAATATACCTATCATCTTCTATTTTGAAACTCAGAAATGCAATGTCGTTGATCTTTGATTCTTTATTGAAAACAAATTGGATCGGTGCACAACTAACTAACAAGCCGATAACATCTGAAATAAATGTTATAATTAAACATACAGAAGATAATAACTTTTTAATGAAAAAACTGAAACGTAACTTCTTATATAACCACGAACTATAACTTACCAACACCAATTTGGAAGTCAAGCCTCCTATGGATAATATCAACGAAACTGGAAGGATAGAAGTACAACGAAGATGATACAGAAGGGATGGGCTTAACTATGGTTGATATAGTGAATTTGATTTTAAAGGTGTTGTTGGTTGTCCTGGTTCTACCAACATTTGTCTTTATCTTAAAATCTTTGATAGAGTACCAATTTTGATCTCGCAAGTCATCGACAAAGTATAAGACACATTCATGAGGAATAGTTGCTTGAATTTTTTTCCCCTGAAACAGACGTTATACAACAATTCAAGAAAAAATTTGTACATGCTACCAAAATATTATATAAAAACAACATTATGTAGCAGAGATCTATAGATTTAGTAACACATTACCTCAGAATCTACCAAAATCAACTTCAAGTTGTACAATCGAGGAGATGATAATTTGATTTTCCATCTTCGCAGTAGCTTAACTCGAATCAGTTGAGTATTTTCTTGACCGGGGTTCAGCGTCGACAAAGATCTATAAGTTGTCATGATGGTTCACAATAATACTGTGAAGAGAACACTTTTCACAACTATCAACCTCATATAACTAATAATACTGTGCTAAAATAGTTAAGTTAACGTTATTGGCCTGCTATTCCCTTGCAGATGGACCTTATTGCCTTGCCATCCTCTTTTCGTTATATTTCACGACTCCCAAAGCTACCCCGGTCAAGAAAACACATTTTCACAACTATGAACCTCATATACAATAATAATAATAATGTGCTAAAATAGTTAAGCTAACGTTATTGGCCTGTTATTCCCTTGCAGATGGACCTTATTGCCTTGCCATCCTCTTTTCGTTATATTTCACGACTCCCAAAGCTACCCCGGTCAAGAAAACACATTTTCACAATTATGAACCTCATATATAATAAAAATAATACTGTGCAAAAATATTTGATTAATGTTATGGACTGCTATTCAATTGCAGATGGAACTTATTGCCTTGCCATTATGTTTTTCGTTAAAGTTCACAACTCGCAAAGCTAAAACAATCAGCTATCTTAAAAGTATACAGTTTAATAATGCTCAGTTTTACAATATAAATTTCAACCGCTAGAAGTCTTAAAGTCAAAGTCCAAAAAGCGAAAATGTTGCATGAAACTAGCCGGAGAGCATCACATCTTCCAAACCCCAAACATATACTTTTTACATCGATTCGAGCAATTGCACCAAAAACTTTTATTTATGATCGTGGTTTTTCTTTTCCTGGTTTATAAATTCGTCCTTAAGTTTTATCTTTTTTTTATCTTTAGCCGAAATGAATTATATATCTTAATATTATCCCTTAAACTTCAAATTTTTTACTATTCATTATATCTAATTAGATATTTACATTGAAAAACATAAGAATATTCATTTTAAGAACATTAATTATGAATAGTGGGTTGCTTTATTGGGGGTAACTGTCCTTACGGAATGATTACGGCTGCCTGAGGAGTGCAAACCAGCTGTATAGTATTGTCGAAAAAACTTCTCATTCACAAGACAATTCGAAGAAACCCTGCAGTTAGGACAGTGATATTTTAGGCTGGCGGTTGTCTTGGTGAAATATCATTGCCTTGCCATATCGTTTCCCTATGTTATGAATATCAGCGACGGAAAGCAACTTGTAATTTAAAGTTTGATGGTTTTCTATGCAAAAGAGGATAGGATAATGGATTTATATCGATAGCGTTTTGGTGAATATTGCAATCTTAGACTAAATTTAACATAATTTCAGTTGCATTTATGTATATTGAACTTTATCCATGAATCATCCACTTGCACGTTGTACAACGGTTTGGAACGGTTTACAATAACTAATTTCACACTTCGAAACCCTTACTATCACGACGGTGCTTTTTTAATCAGGCGGTTACCTTGCTGATATATCATTTCCTTGCCATTTCTTTTGATGAATTTATATCGATTGCGTTATCCTAACATTAGCATTATAATATTACACATTATATATATATAATAATTTGATACAAGCATAACAAATCTATCTAAATTACGGTTTTTCATACGAAAGCAGGTGTGATTCAGTAACGCACATCACAAGTTTCAAAAAGAAAGCAAAGTTTGCAACTGATGACAAATTCTAGCGACGAGGACGTTTGGAAGTGGGAGGAATACCAGCCGAATCAGTAGGATCCTGAGAAGATGATGCATCTGGGCAAAGCTGGGATGGAGGTCTTTCAACCGATCTTGATGAAACTAGAGAGAGGGTATCAAAATGGACGCGAGCGGCGATCAAGGCATCCATCAAATCTACATTGATAAAGTGGTTGTTAAAATTCTTGTAATAGATTTTAACAAAAAAAAACTGAAACAGAAACAAATATCAATTACGTTCTGGGATGAAAAGATGTTCGTCAGTAGACGCCAATGAGGTCAGCTGGATGATGTCGGGATGCAGCAGAAACGCAGTATCACAGAGGTTATTGGCTAGATTAAACAGAACGTCCGGGAACCACGTCCACTCAGGTGGATCCTCCGGCGACTCACCTTGAAAATCACTTGATCATCAAGAGGTTGATTGTTTCTAGTTTTCAAACTAGTTTTTGGCTTTTGTTTTTCAAAAACTACTTTATTAACCAATCAAGATTTTGAAGAAATGGATTCCCTAAAATTTAGGGAAACTAGTTTTTGGAAAAAAACTACCATTTGTACACAAAAGCCAAAATCTATCATTTACCGGTTTTGACGAAGACTTTTTCATTTCTCTCCTTTATTACAGTTTTTTATTTAATAAATACTAATATAACTAAAATAAAACAACGGTAAAATAAATAAATAATATTCCAAGTTATTATTAATCAACATTTTAGTATTTAAATTAAAACTTTAAAACTAGAAATTACTCACATTAGTCAAAATATTTTATTAAATTTTATATTATTTTAATAATAATTCTATTACAATGCTATTTTAGTTTTATGTGTGTTATTACAATGCTATTTTAGTTTTATTTTCTGGTAAATACTTACTATTAATAATACTTATCAAAATTCATTTTCTACCCAATAAAATTATTTGTTAGTTTATGAAGAAATATAACTATTATAGATATATGCATATATTATATGTGCCGTTTATTTTATAAAGTATATAGATATATATACAAAATGTGCGTTTCAACATAAAATTAATTTTAAGTTTATGTTTAAACATAGAATTATATTATCTTGTGTTTGCTTTTATTTTAAAATAATATTATGTGTGTCCTGATAATAATATTTATATTATTATTTCTGTAATAAATATTTTACTACTAATAAAACTTTTATTTATTATTTTTTTTAGAAACCAGAAACTGCAATCTAAGATCACCATTCATGATTTTCCAAAAACTAAAATCTACTGCAAAATCAAAAACCAGAAATCAAAATCTAAAATCCAAAAAACCAAAAACTAAAATCCAAAAACCAAAATCTAAAATCTAGAAACCAAACAAACAATCATCACCAAAATTAAACATTGACCGATGATAAAACTCAAAGAAACCAAACAGAAGAAGAACAAGCATAGAACTAGATCTTCTAAATGTTACCAAATTGGTGTCTGGATGTATTATAACACCAAATAAATGAAAAATATCCCCAACTCCCTCGTCCAAAAGCAGCGGTGACACATTTCTCGACCCTTGCTAAGATCATCGTGCCACTTAAACCAACGGTTGTAAGTTGAACACTCACAAGTAAAGTAGGAGGGCAAGACGGAACCCATAAACTCATCCCTCTTGGCCACTAATGCTGTCGCGTTCGGTGGCCACCCCCAACCCCAGCCGTTTTCGCTACGTACATGATTATCTTCCTTATATCGTCTCTGTTGAAACGAGAGAAATATTCCTCATCGTCCCAAAATGCTTTGCGAACCATAGCGTATGTGTACAAAGCAATCTTGAAGCCCTTGTCGGCTGCAGTCTTTATCAATGCAAGACCTTCCTCCTCAAATCCGTACAAGAAGAAATACTGGGCACCCTTGAGGTATTGCGTCGAAGGGCTCCTGTGTGCAAAGCATTCTTCATATAACCTCAAAGGCCTAGGAATGTGCGAAGGCCACTCAAAGACATTAAGCGACGCATAAACTCCTGGACTCAATGTTATTTCTTTATATGCTTCGATGTAGTTCTCAATCTGAAGAGATCACCAAAAGAGTTTTTAGCCATGCTCTGGACAACCAAATGTTGTAATTCTTCGGGTAGAGCAGTAAGTCTGAGTTCTGCCATCGAGAAAGATTACAAAGAGTTGTAAATGAATGGGTAACTGGTTTTAAAGAGAGAAAGGGTTTCAAAGAGTTGTAAATGAATGGCTTTTAAATTTTCGATAAAGTTGCCATAAATCTCTTTTAGTAGTTGTATAGCACTCCTCATGCTATTTATTAGTTTGTAAATCAAAATGTTCATCAAAAATGTCATGATTACACACACATTGAAAAAATAAACAACTTGTTTCTTATTCAGTCAATTCAAAACAAATAAATAAGATTTAATATAGGCCTTTAACTTTTTGTTCCTTTATAAAAATCGGATTTATGATAAATTCTCTCAATCTGAATTCATTCCCAAAATAATTTTAAAAGTTAACAATAATAGTAGGAGTTAAATCATTTCAATTGTTATATTATTTGATTTATTTGATTGTGTTATTTGAATTTGAATTTAGGGTTATATAAACATCAGACCAATGCTGATATTAGGGTATAGGGTTGTAATGGGTGTTGAATTGTGTAGTGGAAGAAAGAGAAACTGATGTGTAAGAGAGAGACGATGATGTGGAGTAAAAAGTAGGTGTTGTAAAGATACAACTAATGTACATAGTCTTTACCATGTATAACTGGGTGAACTTAGTTAGGGCATCTCCAACCCTACTCTATTTTCTATTCCAAATATCATTTTGGAGTAAAATCTTCTCAACCCACTCCATTTTCGACTCCAAAATGGAGTAATGGCTACGGTTACTCCATTTATGGAGTAATCTTACTCATTACTCCATTTTGGAGTTAAACTTTTTATATTTAAGAAATGGTCCTTTAAATCTTTAATATTTTTATTTAAATAATATTTTTACGTTAAAAATGATACAATAACATGAAAAAACAAGATAATCCATTATTTAAACATTTTAGATAAAAATGTATAACACTATTAAAAACATGAATAATATAAAATAAAGATAACATAAAACAAATGATTTAATAATCCGGCAAATCATTTCCGGATCCGCTAAGACCGGTAAAGTATTGTCCAAATAGAGAAAACTGAGAAAGAGCTTGTTGATCGTGTGAATCAGCATTTCGCTTTGATATTATTTGCACTTGCTGAGCTTGAATATACGCACAGACATTCGGATCTTGTGTGGAATTCAAATCATAAAAAAAAACTTTGTTTTCTTTTTTCCGTGCATGATTTTGTTTTTGAATCTCCATATGAGTGTGAACTCGATGCACCAATTGAACTTGGAAGAAAAACTCCACCTCCAGATATCGAAATTGCAGAAGATGAAAATGTCCGATTTCAAAATTTTCTTGCTCGATTTAGGAATATCAAAGATAAAGAAGCTCATTTTTCATTACGAAATACATTAGTTGATCATTTGTGGGAAAATATTCTAATGCTCATTAATGAACCAATTTATATATTGTCTTTTATTTTATGTTTATGATTTCTGTATTTTTTAATAAAAGGTTTAGTTCAAATAAATTATATTTTAAGAAATTTTGTAAACATGAAATAGTTGAGATTAATTAGTAAATTTTAAAAGTATAAGGTGTTGCACTTTTAAAAATATTATTTTGAGTAAACAATGGAGTAATACATTGAGTAAAACCCTACTCCA
Organism: Brassica nigra; assembly: GCA_016432835.1. NCBI lineage: Eukaryota > Viridiplantae > Streptophyta > Magnoliopsida > Brassicales > Brassicaceae > Brassica > Brassica nigra. The sequence goes on from CM028246.1 coordinate 20,486,142, forward strand.
TTTTGGAGTTGCACCATTTTGGAGTAAATTATGGAGTAATACATTGGAGATACTCTTACAACAGTACTAACAAACATAAGGAGTAATAAATCATGATGGCCTAGAAATTACTACGTTTTGTAGACTATTTTCAAACACAGAGAAGAAAATAGATCTCTTTAAAGGCTTGTATAGCACTCCTCATGCTATTTATTAGTTTGTAAATCAAAATGTTCATCAAAATGTCATGATTACACACACCTTGAGAAAATAAACAACTTGTTTCTTATTCAGTCAATTTAAAACAAATAAATAAGATTTAATATAGGCCTTTAACTTTTGTTCATTTATAAAAATCGGATTTATGATAAATTCTCTGAATCTGAATTCATTCCCAAAATAAGTTTAAAAGTTAACAATAATAGTAGAAGTTAAATCATTTTAATTGTTATATTATTTGATTTATTTTATTGTGTTATTTGAATTTGAATTTAGGGTTATATAAACATCAGACCAATGCTGATATTAGGGTATAGGGTTGTAATGGGTGTTGAATTGTGTAGTGGAAGAAAGAGAAACTGATGGCCCCTAAGGAGTAATAAATCATGATGGCCTATAAATTACTACGTTTTGTAGACTATTTGCAAACACGCTGAGAAGGAAATAGACCCGTTTTCGAAAATACATATCTTTAACAGTGAATAAATAATGATGAAACCAAAATAACGAATCTATTTCTTAACACCTCCAACGTCGAATAAATGTTGACCAAGTGCAATGGTGTGTTGAAAACCCACTTTCAACAGTTGACTAAGTGCAATGGTGTGTTTAATTGTGTGTTTAAAATGAGGTGGCATTCAATTGGTTGAAAATATTTAACCTGTTGAATTTGGGTGAAAAGGAGAGAGACTCTTCACGTGGCGTGATTTCACTTGCTGAAGGAAAAGTGGGGCTTCTAACTTTTTTTTGATCGGTGATGCTAAGTTTTTTTTTCTCTTTTACATTATTGACTAAATTATTGTATATTAAATTATTTATATTTAAAAAAACTATATCAAAATTTATCATTTTCATACTCTACAAATAGAGATTTGTTTCATTAGATTTAGACACAGAAAAATATCATTTTAGTCTCTCATAAACTCTTATTTCTATATTTTCATATCTTCATTGAAAAATGGACCCCAACAAAAATAATTTTAATAATACTCAAAATTCGTCAAACTATCTTTTCAACAAAAACACTTCTAATAATACAGAAAATTTTATTTAATCATTTATTTAGCTCTTAAATATTGTAATATGTAATCAAAAAAGCTTATACATAGAACAAAATAAAAATATGAAAATAAAAAATAGTAGGGTAGAGTGTTGAATTTATTGAACAAACCATTGTAGAGTTTGAAAAATAAATGGGTGTTGAATTATTAAGTGGAAGAGAAAGAAAATGATGTGGAAGAAAGAGAGAATGATGTGGAAGGTGTTGTCTGTTGAAACCATTGTACATAGTTATAGTATGATACAATAATCACACATAAAAAAAATTCCCGTTTTTACAAGGGAAAAGAATATACCTATGTCTCTTAAATGATTGATCAAATTATTCTTAAACGAAAAGTGAGAATATATCAAAAGTTTGACCGAGTAATTAACTATAAACCATAGTCGTAGATGTATAGATTATGAATATAATTGTAGGTCGCAAATGACACGGGCAGAAGAGAAATTAATGACACCTCCTTTAATTGTTGAACGTTACATTACAACGTAAAAACATATATGAAGTCCAAAGGTTGAAGATTTGCATATGGTCACGGAGAAAAACATTGATAATATTGATAATTATGTCTTTCGTCTCGATTAAATACGACGTTTGAAAATACTAGAGGAAAGCGAGTTACGTTCAAAAACCGAAATTATCAGGGCCAAACTCGATAAACATATCGATCAGATCAAGCCAGACTTTAGCTAGCATCCAGTCAGGCTTCTGGCCGCCATACGCCCATATCCTCTTCAACCTCCGCATTTCACCTCGAAATAGCGTTCTAGTCACCCTGTTAAAATTTGTCCACACCTTCAAAGTATGCCTTGGATCCCACGTGCATCGTCGCTTGAAAACAAATTAAAAATATGGTATAAGTGTTTTTATTACAACGTTTGGGAACGAAAAATAGAGTGTGTTCCTTACAGCGAGTTCAAGAAACCATCGTTCCTTTAAATTTGTGGGAATTACTCGGTAAGTTGGCCACGCATGAACCCAACCTTCTTGAAGAATCTCCGGGATGGCAACCGAGAGGTCATGCAAAAATCTAAACCACGTAACAGTAGTTGTGTCAACCAAGATACCAGGACCATGGTTTAAAACTGGGAGGTTATCTCGTCCCGCAGAGCTTAGTATGGCATCGACACTGCTTTGTAACTTCGACGACCAACCAGGGACAACCGACATAACGAAATGAAGATGAAATGGAGAGTGGTGAGAGATAAGTATTTTTTTAAGAAGAAATGGAGAGTGGTGATAGATAAGTATTTTTTAGAAAAGAAATAGAGAAAGGCATTATATATAGAAATACAGAAGAAAATCATGTAGGGATGGCATTAATGGTTCGAAGTCTTTCGTTAATCATTTTTTTTTGTCATCTGGTAGATTAATATTAGATCAAACAGCATTTCGTTAATCTTTATATATTATTCTTGCTTGTGAAAAGCAGTGTTTCAAAAACTGACCCGGAGATGGTCTAAACCGAAAATCATAACCAATCAAAGCCTTTGGTGTATTAACAGATAAACTTTTTTAATACTAAAATAATTCAATTATGTATTAATATTCGTCACATTTCATGATTACACACTTTGAGAAAATAAACAACTTGTTTCTTATTCAGTTAATTCAAAATCAATAGTTAATTCAAAATCAATAAATAAGATTTCATAAAATACTGTTGAACAATCAGTCTCGTATATAAATTGAATTATTTACTTCACTGGCAATTTTATACTCCCTCTGTTTCTAAAAGATCCATATTTTAGAAAAAAAGTTTGTTTCAAAAAGATACATTTATTACATTTTCAATAAATTAATTAATGAAAAATTGTACATTTCGAAAAAATATAATTGTATTTACTAAAATCTTATTGGTTCAAAGTTATGGGGAATTGTTAATTAAGAAAAGCAATGCATTGGTAAATAAAATTTTATGTTTTTTCTTAATAAGTGTGAAAAATCTAAAACATGGATCTTTTAGAAACAGAGGGAGTACCATTTATGCAAACCCTAATATCTAGCCTCTCCTGCATCTCCGTCATCCAAAATAGAGTAAAAGATTTTGTAAGTTTAGAGTTTTTTTCTCGATCTTACTTCTATTGACGTTAATCATTGACCCGTAAATACGATAATCATTGACCCGTAAATTGCTTAGATCTTATTCCCTTGGAAGTTGATTTTATATTCTTATACTTTCTTGAACATTAGTTTGGACTAATTCAATTGTTTTTAATTTTACATGCGAGATAACAGACAAGATGAACTTCGCAACAACTCAGGAGGCTTATCTGACGGGGAAAATGGAAAGTGATGAGCATTACAGGGCTATTCTGGCGATGTACAAGGTTCAAACAATTTCTTTGGAGGCCAAGCATGCCGAGGAGATTGAAGTTTTCCGGATTGAAGCAAAGCTGGAGTTGATTAAAGACCTTATTAATCTGGAAGCTCTGAAGGTTGAGAAGGCAAAGCTTGAGGCGGATCTGAAGGTTGCACAGGCGAAGGTGGATGATTTTAGGTTTCATGAGATAGATTGGTAGAATCTGGGTGAGCCAAATATGGAAGCTTAACCCTTTCGATTTCTTAATCTTAAAAACTTGATCTTTTTTTTGTTTCTGTTTAATTGTCTGCCAGTTCTAAACTTATGTTATGATCTAAACTTTAACTTATTTTGCTTTTCGATTAATCGTTTGTTTTTATTTTTTAATTGCATATCTCACATACCCTTATTTTAATACGTTTCTTATTGTTTGTTTTGAAAATTATGATTGGACCATTTAGGGTTTAGATACAATTATAATTTTGTTGTCAGTAGTTGGTAAAGCTGATAATCAATAGAAGATTAGTTGTTGGAAATACGTAACAATTGATTGACAGGAATTTATCATATTTTATGTACTATGGTATGTGACACAACTTTTAATATAAAACTGGTATAGATTGTAACATAAACTACAAAAAAAAATTGTAACTTAATTTTGTATAAAACATAATAATTTTGAAAATAAGATAAAAAGGGTATTCTAACATTTTTCAGCCCTCGCCTTTATTTCTTTTGTCTCTTTAAGAATATTATTATTGTTCTATTTTTTATGTTTTTCCTTTTGAATCTAAGTGCCAAATAATTAATAAATTTTAATTGCTGTGTTTTAGCTTTTATGTTTAAATTTAAAACGATAAGTTATCATCAACTTAGTTATAATATTAAGAAGGGCATGCCCACCTGGTTGTTTCATAAAAGATGATATGGATTACATAAATAATCAAACAGCAAACACACACAAATATTAGAAGACTTGCTTGCTTGTTTTTTTTTTTAAAAAAAAATTGAGAAGACTTGCTTGTTCGGATCGAATACATTTTATTACGAAAACTTAAAAGTACAAGAACATATTGGTGCAGTGGGTGGATGTTGATGTTGCTCCTTCCTTTTATGTATGATTCTTGCTTGTTCGGAGCGAATAAACTCATGTATATTATTATCACCTATAGAGCTTAAACTCGTTAGTAATATTTTATTTTCTACCTCCATTTCTTTCAGAACTAGTTTTTTTGCTTCAATTTGTATACGCAATTGAGCCACCCTGTAACCCTGTTCACTGATCGCTGCACTTTCTTTTAAGAAACAAAGGAGTAGCTCGTATGAGTTATTACCTTCATCAATTTTTCTTTTGAGTTTTGCTTTAGGCTTACGAATAGGAGTTTGTGATGAGTTTTTATGTGCTTTTTGTTCCATTTTTTTGGGTGAGTAAGATATAGGTAAGATACTGCAATTTTTTCTTTCGGCTATTATTTTATACACATTTATAAGTGGGTAAGAATAATATTATCAACCGCTAGATTAGACAAAATCGATGGACCAGATCTCTTGTCTTTCTTCCGCTCTCTGATTGGCTGTTACATTTATCACGCGGATCACGATCTTGGATTCGTCAGAATAAACGGACCAGATACTTCGGTCTTCTTCCTCTACATCCCTTCTATTCTCCACATTGTGTATGCATACCTTCATTCCAAACCCTAAACTATACCCCAAACCCCAAACCCTTTTTCAAAAATAATAATTAGCTTATATCGATCGGTTATATTATATTTACATATGATCTAGACTACAGCAGTACTCGGTATATGAATATATTTTGATTTTGATTTTAAGCTATAGAATTAGTTCACTTCTACGTAAAACTTCCCTTCCACCTTAAGGATGATGACTCGTGTAGACCGCTAGATTAAACAAAATCAATGGACCAGATCTCTTGGCTCTCTCCGGCTCTCTGATTGGGTGTTACATTTATCACGCGGATCACGATCTTGGCTATTCAGAATCAACGGACAAGATATTTTGGTTTTCTTCCTATCCATCTCTTCTACAAAAGCTAAAAAACTAAAAAAAGTGATAGAACATCACATTGGTTTTTATCAAAATACCGTGAGTAAAAAGAGAAAAATACATTTGACATAAAAAGAGAAAAATACATATTTTTTTCACAATAATTATAAATGTCATTATAGACTTCGTACTATATATGATAGTAACCCCACAGAATTCGACTTTTACAAATACATAATCATTCATTACCAAGAAAAATTATGAAATTGTAAAAATCAAATCTGTAGGGGTAGACAAATAACATTCGATTAGTCATATAATATACTCATAAAATGTAATCATCAATATCCACAAAATCTAAAATACTTTACATTCAATAATATACTATAAAAATGCAATAGAAGGCTTAATCTGGGAGAAGGGATTCTTTAACTGGAACATGTCATCAGTACATCTCTAATTACAGAATGATCGTTTGATTTTTGTTTATTCTTCTATGTTTGTAGTATGATATAAAAAGAGAGGTTTATGAAAGTCTTCATTCCACAGAATAACTAAATTGAGGCCATACCATATATATATACTGAAGTTCAAACTTGTAAACTTACAAATGTCTCTTCGTACACTGTTGATATTGGAATCTTTTAACAAATATTTAAGTGTTGTTATACAGCTTTTTGGGTATGATTGATGTTATGGATTCGATTTGGTTCTTTCAATATCATAATTCAAAATGAATTTATGAAAAAAGAAATTCTATCCTCCCATGTGCAATGGAACATAATTGATAGTCAATACGTTTCTGGTTTTAGTCTTCAAACTTTATCATGATGAGAATAAACTCTGTAAAGTACAGCTCTAGAATTAGTTTTCTTCTACGTAAATCGCGGGCCTTAGCGATTTTGGGTCGAAAAAAAAAAACACTAAAAACATTACAAACTAAAAACAAGAAGTTTAGGGCTTGGTCCTTAATAGCGTGGCAGCAGGCGATTGGGTATTGAAATCGGTTAGGGAAAGTTGCTTTGCTTCTTGTATTTTTCAGAATTCTCCCGATTCTCTCTTGTCGGTGAAAGCTTTGGCGATAGCTTCCCGGCGATTTCATCCACAAATCGACATCCTCTTGTCTATTGCGCTGACTCCACATCGATCTGTTCCCTCATCCGAAGATTGTCTGCCGATTCTAATCTAAACGAGGTATGTGTTCCTCCTCCGTCTTGTGATTTAGAAGATTTTGTTGTGAATGACGATTTGTATCCTCCGTTTCTTCGTTTGGTTGCTCTTTGTTGTGATGATATGAAAGCCGTTTGTGATTGTATGCTTGGTGTTAGTGTATATTAGTTAGTGATTGGGTAAGAAGAAGAAGAAGAACAAATTGTAAATCTTGGTTCATCTTCCTTGTATGCATAGACCAAATCTGACTGTTTTGGTTAATGCTTACTGAGATAGGTTTGATGGTTGATATCATTTAGGATCCGATTCTGATGAATGCTTAATGAATGATTCTGATGAATGCTTATTAGTTGTCTATCTAATATTTAGCTTGAATTTTTTTTTGATGATAAGTTAAACATGGGACATGATTATAGCTATAGCCAGCCTTCGGAATCAGAGGAGTATGGTGGGTACACAGTCGACAGTGGCTCCAGCGAAACAGAAGATCTTATTCATCAGGACCAAGCTGAGATAAGCTACAATAATGCATGGTGCGCCGGTTCAGTACCCTCCGCAACCCGAGGTTGAGTTTGGATTCCCGCAGACATGCTACTGTGGTGGTCAACCTCTTCTAGCAACATCTCGCACTATAAATGATCCAGGTAGAAGATACTACACGTGTGAGAATGTTGATGATGGAGAGTGCCATGTTTGGAAATGGTGGGATGTGGCGGTTATGGAGGAGATGAGAGCCAGGGACAGACACACACTTCAATTGGCTGAAAAGGTAGATTATCTAACCTTTTTGAGTGACTATGAGACACAACTAAACCAGGTTAAGGATCTCCATAATGGCACCGAGCAGAAGTTGGATAGGCTAGAGAAGATAGTGTGTGAGTTAGCTAAGAAGAAATCAAGGTTTACCAATGGCTTTGAATACTTTGTTGGTGTAATGGTTATTGTATTAGTTTTAATAGGTATGGTGCTCATGTTTAAGTAAATCAAGCTGTTGTTTTGTAATGAATCAGTAGCGTAGTAATGTCTAATGTGTAATGTTTAATGACATTAATCATCAAGTGGCTGTTGAAGACTGTAATGACTCTAATTAACTCTTATGTCTTATGTCTAATGTGTAATGAATCGGATTAGTTATGACTAATATGTCTTATGTCCAATGTGTAATCGGATTAGTTATGACTAATATGTCTTATGTTTATTGTGTAATGACTAAAAAAAAATATTCAAACATTGAAATCGTACGTTGTTGTACCAGACCGACACGAAAAACATTTCAATGCAAGAAAATAAAATATAAAATTAGATAAGCAACTTATGGTTCCAACAACAAGCAACATAAGTTAGTTATACATCAACCAACAACAAGCAACATAAGTTTAACCATAAAACAACGTGATAGTCATATTTCCAACAACCACGTACAAATATCTCATTTTTGCTTCTTACACTTAGCCATTGTCCTGCTCAGGTTATCATCCAGCGTGTGGTCTGTCCTTTTAACACCCTTCCCCTTTTTCTCCCCCTTCTTCTCATCCTCATGTGAGTCTTCACCTACTTTCTCGACATAAGCTTTCGTCTTGTTCCCGAGCTCTTTATCTTGTCCTTCCAATGCAGCAACTACTTTCTCGACATAAGCTTCCGTCTTTTCTATAGCCTTCATCGAGTTCCCGACCTCTTCGCATCGTTCTTCTAAAGCCTCCATCTTGTTTCCGGCCTCTTCAAATCGTTCTTCTAATGCATCGACTCTCACGTCTAACGCCCCAATATGCTGCATCCACTCTCCCATAGCGTCAACGAGCTCTTCCAAATCATTTAACGAGATATCTAAGATATTGAACGGAGGATTGAAATAGGGCAACTGTCGAACAGTGGGACAAGGTATACATCAGTTTTAGTCCAAATTACCCACTAAACATCAATCATCAATCACTAGTTCACTCCATTTTTCCAATCAAAACGAAGAAGTCATTCTAATTATACCAATTACTTTCACAAACTAAGAGAGTGACTCATAATCACATACCCGCATGTCTCCATAGTTGCTTAAGATCTAGCTGCTACTTCGCTCATCCTTATCTCCTACTCCTTCATTTGGCTGAACATCATCAACAACCGGAGTCTCGTTACTCGACCTCTCCTCAGATCCTATCTCTCTGTCTTCTTGGCCAGGATTCTTCTTCGCGTCTTCTTCTTCTTCAACCGAGTTCACGTCCTTTTTTTCTTCCACGCAGATCTTTACATCTTGTTCTTCACCCGAAATCACGTCTTGGTCTACTTCACCAGGGTTCGGGTTAAGGTCTTTACTCGCATCAACCAAGTTCGTATCTCTATCCTCTTGCTCAGGGAGGGTAGGTGTTTCTCCCTTTACCTTGATGAGCATTTTTCAACACCTGCAAATCAATTAAAAAATCAGTTAGTTTAGCATGGACCAACAAACATCCAAGTTATAACTATTATTATGTGAGTACCGTTGGAGACAGCCGTGAGGAGATTAGATTCGAAAAGCTTGTCCTTTTTACGACTTCCTTTCAAAACGCGAGAGCGGTCAAACTTAGGGTTTCGTCGCTGCTTTCTCAGATTATTTGGATAAAAGCAATATACTAGATCTGAGATGATTTTTCTTTTGGGCCAAAATCTGAGATGATTTCTTGCTTTCTTTTGGTGTTAACATTTGCCCTAACAATCATGTGACTAAGGCCCATTAGAGAAATTGAGCCAATTCAAACAATCATGCGGCCATTAGAGGTTTTAGCCTATCTGATGAATAGATAAAATCTATCTTATCTATTTACCTCTCGTTGCTCAAAAAACATTATAAGCACCAACCTCAAATCATCTTTGTTTAAAGTTTTTTTTTTAATCTTTATGTCTCTAATAACCCAGTAATTTATATCATTTTGAAATCATACTGAGACAATATTTTTTACTCACAAATAACCTAGAATACACAACATTAGACACCAAGATTTCCAAAATACCACAACATGATGATCATAGAATGATTTGTACACCACATATAAGATCAAAAAAGGAGCAAATGATGATGATAAAATGATTTGCACACTACATATAAGATCAAAAAAGGAGCAAAGGATGATCAATCAGAAGAACAAATTCCTTGTCATTAAACGAAAGCTCTTTATCATTGCCATTATCTTGCCAGATAATCCTATCTGAAGTCGTGCCATTAACCTTCCATTTTGTATCATTGCCATTAGCTTGCCAATTACGAAGGGTAGTGCTGGTATTTTGAAATAAAGGGGACTAGTTACACCAATTTCCTTTCAAGGGGTACCGATTCCAGTTTGTCCCTTTAAAGTGTGGCATATTAGCGTATTTTTCAATTAACTAATATATTTAACTTATGATTTTAAGTTAAATTATTAAAATACTTCTATGTACAATTGTAACTAATATTTTTAGATATATATAAATTTTGGATACCTTCGGTTACTCATTTGATTATTGGTTTAGACAAGATTGGGTTCCGGTTCTTCGGACACATCAATTTAGGACCCATTTGGTTATTTACCACAGATCTATCGAGTTCGGAAGCCTGATTTTCGGGTTGGTTTAGGTCAGATCTTCGGGTCTGGATATTTTGCGTAGCCCTAATCATACTATTAAAATAGTTGAGTTATGACTTCATATATTTCATTATCTTTCAAATGTTAAAAATTTGGCTTATTCTGTTTAATAATTCATTATTTTTCAATTTTTTTGATAAACCAATAAGTCAATTCTTAAGTGAAACATTTTCATACCTTGATTATATTTTGGCTGTTTGTGTTTAAATATCTCGATTCACAAATGATGAAATCAAAATCCAAAAGAAAGAGACACACTATATATATATATGATATAATAGTGAAATATATACTCTCTCCGTTCTAAAATAAATGATGTTTTGGAGAGTTTAGGATGTTTCAAAATAGTTGATGTTTTGATTTTTATATTGATTTTAGTTTTTTTGAAATTTGTGTGACCAATAATATTTTATACTTATTTTTAAGGATTGATTGAATTAATTTTGATTTATATTTTTTAATGTTACTTTTTAGGAAATAGTTTCTAGTTTAATTCTTGTACATACATCCAAAATATCAACTATTTTGGAACAGAAGGAATTTGTTCTTACTTTTTTTGAAAGGAAAACCAGGCATAACCAGGGAAAAGCACTAGTTTTGTTTTAATAATGAAATGTTCATACTTTTTTTTTTGGTAAGAATGAAATGTTCGTACTTTAACTCTATGTAATCAACATATTTTAATATAGATATACAAAGACCAAATAACCCCACTAGTTCCTCTTTACTATAATATTGCCATCAACAATTTAATTCATTAACAAATATTAAAAACTAAAATAAAAATAAATATTCAGGAAAAACAAAACTTAGGGTTCGTGGAAAGAGATGTCGCCGGCAGTTTAATCTTCTTCCTCTGAATAGCATCGACATCGCCGGTGTAAGGGCTTGATTTCTCCGGCGAGTGTTGTTAACCCTTCTCTGACAAAGCTCGATCTGGCTTTTATTATCTCCGCTCTCGAACTATCTGGGGACGAGAACCATCATCGCTTCACCTGTCATCTCTGTAATCTTCTCTACCAAAAATCCAAACTGATTTGTGATTCCAAAGAACTTCATCTTACAGAAGTCGTAAGAAGACTTGAAATTTAATAAGGATGGTTATCCCTTCGATGAGGTAAATTTGCGCTCTTGTTCACCAATCGGTAGTACTTTTGAATTTTGATATGAGTTTCATAGAGTGATTAGTTTTAGGGTTTATATTACATGTTCTCTATGACCCCAATCAAGATAAAGAAGCTTAGATGTCTTCACCGGTTTGGCAGATAATATATTGTAATATTGGGAATCCTCATTCTTAGACCAGGGCATCCGGTTGCTCGGGTCAGGTCTTGTCGGGTACAGGTTTTTCGGATCCTGGAAATTTAGACCCATTTAGATAGTTATAATTTTTCGGGTCGGTTCCGGGTCGGGTCTTGTCAGATCCGGATCGGTCGGGTCTATAATTAAAATACCCATAATTTTCGGATTCGGATCGGGTCCGAATCAGGTTCGGGTGTTTAGGATATAAAAAGGAAATGAAATACTCAAATTCAATCGAATTTAGTCAAAATTTATCATATATATCTAAAATTTTACAAAATAACTTAAAATAAACTATTAATAGTTAAAATAGAACATTTTAATTCTATATTTTACATTTCAAACTTCATGTTACTTAAAAATGTTACAAAATAATAACAAAGATTGTTAATAAAAAAATATTTTAAAGTTTTTAAATTGAGTTTGAATCGGTTCTTATCGGGTCGGGTCTATTCGGATTTGGTTCTTTTTGGGTCCGGGTCTATTCGGGTCGGTTCTTTTCAGATCCGGGTCTATTCGGTTCGGTTCTTTTGGACCCATTAGGTACTTATAAATTTTCGGTTCGGTTTTGGGTCGGGTATTTTCGGGTTGGTTCCGGCTCGGGTTTCCGGATCCAGGTTAAAATGTCTAGGCCTACTCATTCTCTTGGTCAACTACTTAGTTCTTTCGAAGGGAACTAGGTATTTTTTTGTTACTCATATGTTTGTCATATCAGCCCTAGAGATATTATAGCTTCTATCATCTACATGTTTCAGGTTCTCTTGTTGTGTGATCACAAGAGCCTTTTGGATGTGTCTGAAAGTCATGCTTTGTTCAGGTATATAACGTGATTATGAGCTTCTTTTTTAAATGATTGCTTCACATTTGATGAGAAAAGAAAGAAACCTTGAAGATAACCTTCACACTTGTTACGTAAGATAATTTCAATCTGATTCAAATCAATCTCTTAGTTTTTGTTTTATATGTTATAACAATAGTTTATTTTCTTATTAAAAAACACAGGTCTGAATGTTGAACTAATGGAAGTTAGTAGAGCTGAATTCATGACTAGGAGTGTCAAAACGAGCTATAGCTCATGAGCTGACTCAGCTCAGCTCAATTTTTCATGAACATGATCACTATTCTTTAGACTCATTTAATAAATGATCTTAATGATCAAACGTAAATTAGATTACGAGTTATATGAATGATCTTAAATGAACATGAGTTAACTCATGAGCTTGGTTATTTTTATACTTAATATATAAATATTATATATATATATATATATGTGTGTGTGTGTGAATGACTTCTACATTTCTTTTGTAAGAAAAGATAGTTTCTATATTAATCATATTTATCTTCTAATATTAGAATGTAAAACCAAAAAGTTTAAATATATACAAAAATGTAAAAAAATATTGATATCAATCCTCATATCATATAACTTTAGAATTAACATATAAAATATTCCAAGACACTCTTGTGAAATATATATCTTTATGATTTGAATAGATGAAGAGTTTGAAGATGAATCGTCTCAAGACTCTTATGTGAAATCTTATGTGAAATAGATTTTTAGATCACTGATTTAGCTTTGATATAATATATTATTAGGTGTTGATTTTATTCCGTGTTTAATATTAACATTTTGGATTTTAATATTTAAATTATATTATAAAAGTTATTCTCTATTTTATTTTTAATTATTTTATTAATTTTTATTTTTTATATTTGATCACGAGTTAACTCATTTAACTCATGATCTAGATGATCTGAGTTCGAGTTTACATATTGAAGCTCATATAATAAATGAACTGAGCTGAGCTAACTCATGAAAAATCCAAACTCACTATGAGCTGAGCTGAATTGAGCGAGCTATCTTCTACTGTATTATTTGGGTTTCTTCAATTTTGTGCAGCGAGTAATCTCTTTAACTCAGTGTCTTTGAGCAGCCATATGTGTTTCTGTGAACTACTTTGGGCAAATATGTGTTGTGAGTCAAGAATTCCCATTGTGTACACTAGTATAATTTGGGGCTTAGCAAAATTCTATAAAAGACCGTTTTTTACACTTTAAAGTAACTTCACATCTTTAGAAGCCCTCTTTATACATTTCAAAGAACCTAGTACTCTCTGATATGAACAAAAGTCATTCATTTGTCAAGACCAAATAGCTATTTGTTTTTACCAAATACCCATTGACCATGAACAATTTTATGTGCACCATGAGTGAAAAAGGAAGGAAATAAAGGGGTTTTTACAAAATTGACTCAAAACTCAAAGTCAAACACAAAACTAACCTATGTTTTTTTTAGATTTTACTTTTGTCCTATTCACCCCACAAGTTCACATTATTCACAAAAATGCCATTAATTTTTTCATTATTTTTTTTTCTGAAAATTGTCTTTTTACCCTCTCAACCTCATCATCTTCAAGTATTTACAAGATTGTCATTGCCATCAATACTCAACCACCATGAACAACCAATTTGAAGCTCTTAATGCACCTCAAATCGATTTACATTCTCTTTTTCTCAATTGTTATGAACTAAAAACATCTCTTTCACTTTCTCTCTATATTCATCCAAAACTCAAGTTTTTATTCTAATTTTATGGTTGATAGAGCCATTCAAGCTTATGATTCTTGGTAGGTTACTTTCGTTTGAGGTTCTATGTGGTTGGAGAAGATTTTGTGTGATAAGGAAGTCATCTCACTAATTTAAGGTATGAAATTGAAATTTTTCAGATCTGTTAGTCTAGAAGACTTACACGTAAGTCTTCGGCTATAGAAGACTTAAGGGTAAGTCTTCGGTCAATCGACGACTTACTAGTAAGTCGTCCAGTTTTTGTTAAAAAAAATTCGAGACGACTTACAAGTAAGTTGTCTAGGATAAATGGGTTAGTTTTGTATTTGACCGAATTGTGTCAGAAATTTGACTTTTCTTGGACGACTTATTGTAAGTCGTCTCTGGGAAAATAAAAAAATCAATATTTTATTAAAGCTAGACGACTTCCATGTAAGTCATCTCAGGTTAGTTTTGCAATTGAAAAAAAAACTTAAATATTATTTTTTCTCAGACGACTTACATGGAAGTCTTCCGCCTGGACGACTTAGGACGACTTACTGGTAAGTCGTCCAGGATAAGAAAAGTTGTCCAGATTTTTTTTCCAAGATTCTGGTCAAACTTTCGTGTAAGTCATCTTGCTGGACGACTTTCGTGTAAGTCATCTTGCTGGACGACTTCCATGTAAGTCGTCTGAGAAAATTAAATATTTAAGTCATCTAGCTGGACGACTTCCATGTAAGTCATCTAGCTGGACGACTTCCAGTAAGTCGTCCATGAAAAGTCAAATTTCTGACACAATTCGGTCAAATACAAAACTAACCTGTTTATCCTAGACGACTTACTTGTAAGTCGTCTCGATTTTTTTTTAAAAAAACAAAACTGGACGACTTACAAGTAAGTCGTCCCATTTAAAAGTCAATTGCAAAAATGACATGTCCGGACGACTTATTTGTAAGTCTTCCAGATGACTTACTTGTAAGTCTTCCAGACGACTTACTTTTAAGTCTTCCAGACGACTTACTTTTAAGTCTTCCAGACGACTTACTTTTAAGTCTTCCAGACGACTTACTTTTAAGTCTTCCAGACGACTTACTTGTAAGTCTTCCAGACGACTTACTTATAA
Organism: Brassica nigra; assembly: GCA_016432835.1. Taxonomy (NCBI): domain Eukaryota; kingdom Viridiplantae; phylum Streptophyta; class Magnoliopsida; order Brassicales; family Brassicaceae; genus Brassica; species Brassica nigra. The sequence continues at coordinate 20,501,441 of CM028246.1, forward strand.
GTCTTCCAGACGACTTACTTGTAAGTCTTCCAGACGACTTACTTGTAAGTCTTCCAGACGACTTACTTTTATGCATCAATGTTTAGTAAACTTTCATTTTCTCTAAAACTATATAGACTTTTACATTTTCTTATTAATTCATGTATATTAATTAATATTGGGGCTCTGAATAAAACTAATAACATAATTAGTGATATTTATGAGGTTACCAACATTCATGTTAATCAAAATTTCTACCTAATGTGTTTTAACTCATCCATGTTCTATGTTTACTAATGTGTTTTATTTTGAATTTTGCAGATGATGCATCAGTTACATATAAGTCTGATAAGTCTTCTAGAAAACATATCTCAAAACATAGGAGAAAATTTTCATTTTATAAATTTGACTAACTTGTATTTTTAAGTCTTCTACACTAGTTTTAAGTCTTCTACTAGTTTTGAATAACTTGAATTTTAAGAGTGTTAAGTAACTTCAAGATATGTAAAACCTAAATTTTCAAAATCTGTTTCTCTCTTAGTTTTACTAAATTTGACTAAGTTTTTCAACACAAACTTGTAAAAAATGTGATATGCTTTGACTAGTTATTATTATTTGTTTCCATCTCTTAAATATTATTTCATTGATTTGTAAATGTGTAAACATATTGTTAGCACATATATTACATCTTGGGAAACATTATTACTGATTTAAAATAAATTTACAACTAAAGAAGTACACATGAAAATTACACAACAGATCACAAACATAACTATTATAGATCATTCATCTACAAAGACAAGCTTGGACTCCACTTGATATGGAAGAAGACTTTATCGAAGACTTGAAGACTTTCAAGAAGTCAGACGACTTATAGGAAGTCCAGACGACTTACAGAAGTCCAGGGCGACTTACAGGAAGTCCAGACGACTTACAGGAAGTCCGACGACTTACATGAATTCCAGACGACTTACATGAAGTCCAGATGACTTAGGAAGTCCAGACGACTAAAATGTAAGTCGTCCCAGAAGTCTTCCAGATCTGAAAAACCTGCATATCCAGATCTGAAAAACCTGCACATCCAAAAACGTTCAAATGACTTAAAATAGAGAAAATGAGTGGAAGATTAGATAGATATACTTTTATAGAACACACAACATACATATCCAAGTGGAAGATGAGAACCATGTGATTACAAACCTGTAAAAAAAAGTAGATTAGTGAGAAAGACATGAGACAAAACTGAAAAAAATCATACAAAGTTTGGTGTTTTCAAGTCTAAGAGATTATAGTTGGTTTAGAGGGTTTTAGTTTGGGAAAAAAAGTAATAGATCTACAAAAAACATATCTAAAACTAATAGATCTACCTTTAAATGAAAAACCTGCAAAACAAGATAAATTAGTGAGAAAGACATGAAACAAAAACAATAAATTGATATAAAGTTTGGTGTTTATAAGTCCAAAGAGATTAGAGAGGTTGGAGAGTTTTAGAATGATGAACATTACATTTTTGTTGCAGCCATTTGAGAGGAGGAGAGAGAATGTGTAAATTTTTATTTATATAGGGAGACAAAAAAAATCTAGTTAGGTTAAATATTTTTGATTCAGAAGACTTTCAAGTAAGTCTTCTGAATAGAAGACTCTAGACGACTTAATTATAAGTCGTCCAGAAGATTTCAATATTTTTAGCGGAAAACTAAAATATTTTTAGCGGGAAACTAAAATATTTTTAGCGGGAAACTAAAATATTTTTAGGCGGGAATATCTGGATGACTTATTGGAAAGTCATCTACAGTAAATATATTCACTAGGCGACTTACTAGTAAGTCAGTCCGATACCCTAAATTTAACCCCTAAACTAAATTGACTAAATTAACTAACTAACCATGTTATAAAATCAAATTATACTTAAATAGTGTTTACTATACATAGAAATAAACACTTAGATCAATTTTAAATTTTGAAAAACATTTATGCATTCCAAAATCTAACCCTAAGAACACATACAATACTACAACATATGTTGGCAAAACCTAAACCAAAGAATATCATGACTCACTACTTTCACTCATCTATATCGAAAACAATTAAATTTTGTTATATATTAATTTATATCTCTTAAAACGTATGTTAATTATATGATTTCAATTTTTCACTTATCAAAATATTTTTTAAAAAATTTTAAATTATTTTAAGTAGAACTAGTCTAGATGACTTTCAAATAAGTCCTTCTAGAAGACTTATTTGAAAGTCATCTGGACAGACGACTTACTTGAAAGTCGTCTGGACAGACGACTTACTTGAAAGTCGTCTGGACAGACGACTTACTTGAAAGTCGTCTGGACAGACGACTTAGTGGGGTTAAAAGCGTAAAAAAAAGTTGGTTTTTTTGTTTGTTCACAAGGGGCTGGTTGTAATTTCAATAGCCTTTTAGATTACTTTTGCATTTGATTCAAGTTTGGGTTTACTATTGTATTTGAAATCATGTTTTGAGTCACAATTGGCAATTTTCCCGGAAATAAATGCTGAAAACGTCGTTACCCTCGTTATGAACAACGTGATCACGTGAATGAGTGTTTTATCATCTACGGCTATAGCTTTAAATTAATTTTTTTTGTTTAATTAAATAAATTTGGTTTACATGATTTTGATTCAAATTATTGTTGATTTGAAAAGGTTTCGGTTTACATCAATTTAAAGTACTGATACATAAAATAATTATAGAATTAAATGGTTTAATTCGGTTTGAGATAACCATTACAGTTAAATGGAACTAAAAACATTTGTGGTCAAAGAATAAACAAATCTGCTAAATCATAAATAAATCTGTGGCTTAAGTTTAAGAAAAAATTGTCAAAATTTAACAAATCTATGATCAAAGAATAAATAAATCTATCAAATCCTAACTAAATCTCTGCCAAAATTAAGTAAAATTGTGGCAAAAAAATAATAAGTCAATCAAAGCAAAATTTAATCAATTAAAAACAAATAAATCTGAGCACTAAAATTTTTTTTAGCCCTACAATAAATTTTCTTATAAAAAATAAACAAATCAGTGTAAATTTATTACATTCGGGAGTCGAACCAGGCACCCTACATACTCCACTAACAAAATCCAACTGATTTTTAATGTAATTAGCCCCTAAAGTATTTTAAAACAATGTTGGCCCTCAGGCTAATGCATGATGGGCTTGTATTAAGGCATGGTCCTGGTGATCATGTCAATTTCAACCCCATCTAAATTCTAGAATTTTCTGAGTAATCTGTCGGATAGACTCTCGGGTGAACTTAGAAAAGAGTCTTCCTCATTCCAAAATATTTTGTAAAGCATCGCGTAGGTGTACAATTTTGTGTCCGCTGAAAACTAAATGAAGCCAAGTTTTTCTTCAAGAAGGTCATTGTGAAAAAATAATTGAGCACCCTTTGCTGCCACTCAAATCACTCTACGGAGTAACTTTGCTCTCTCAAATAAGAGGTTTAGTTATAGTACTTAGGGATCAAATCCACAGAAAGCTAGGGCACACAATAGATCCTAATCAGCAGTGATTAAGCTAGGCAAAATATGAATTAAAGTAAACAGCAGGATGAACAAGATAGTTTTTCAATTAGTTGGTTTGAGGTTTCTAAACATAAAGAGAAAGCACTAGGTCAAGGGTTTCAGGTAATCGAGATTATAATAGTATATATGTTCTTAGGTTATTAGTCCTAGAACTCGAAATATATGAGAAAGAATCCCAGCTTTCACAGGGGAATCAATCCTATTGACTGAGTCCGATACCTCAGCGGTAGCTTTTTGATACAGAGCGATCGTCGATCGATGCTATGAGACTAGCGTTGATCGATGGTCTCTTAGGCAAGCTTTAGCGAGCTGTTTGATAGGTTCACTAGGGTTGTCTAAAGCAACCTTTGCATGTTTCAAGCAATCCTAGCTCAAAAGAATCTATTCAGGTGCAGAACCCACACTAGCAATTGTCCACAGTCCTAAGATCAAGGTTCTAGTTAGATACTCTAGAACACAGGCAATAAGAACAGTTCAATTGAAGGAAATTTATCACATTAGTAGTTCTATATTTTGGGTTAATCTCTCATAACCTATATAGACCCTAAATCTAACAAGTACATTACTCAGACATAATCAAGCAAGACATAATAATAATCTGAGTAAATTGCATAGATAAGAAAGGTAGAAAAACTGGAGTTCCAGTCACAATCTCTCAAGGATTCTTGGATCTTCTCTCCAAATTACTAAAAATCCTAAATATCTTTAATGTGAAAAGTAGGAAAATAAATAAGCGTGTGTTGCCTAGAACAATGGCATTGAACATAAATATTAGGTTAAAACTCGGTCAGGGGAAATCTTGTAAATAAGTAAAACTTGGGCTTCAAGTCGGAAGAGAATCAAGTTAGGCCTTGCGCACTTCGCCATCGATCGATGGCACAAAGTGTGCATCGATCAATTAATGACTCTGAATGTCGATCTCCAAACTTGTTTGATGGTCAGCTACGGGTCTCTTCTATCTTTATCTCCAAAATGCTCCAAAATCACCACTTTCCTTCAAAACACTCTTGAACCTGTAAACATACAAAAAGACTCCAAAACATAATAAATCCGTCCTAAAACACTTACAAACTATGGCTAATAATGGGTAAAATCCGTGGTATATCAACCCATCTTAGTTTAGGTTGCATCTAGATTCCCGTGACGATAACATGACGCATAAAACACTATTCTCCAACAAATCAACTGTTGCGTGTACCGATGATCGTTATGAAACGTCATTCCGTTGTTGTCATATGAAATTGGTAAGATCTGTGCTGGAGTTTCTAGCCACGTGGTGGAGAACCTTTTCTTGCAGTTCTTATGTTAACAAAAGAAGCATTGATTCTTCCATTGAAGGGAAACAATGAGGAAACAGAGAAGTCTAAGAAAAAAAGGGTTAACAAAGACTGTTGTTCGGGAGACCTCAGCTTTCATGTCTCATATAAGAGATCTAAAGCATATTTCCTTTGAGAAATAAACAACCAATCATCAAACTACATATCTCAGTCTCAAGAAAGTACTTCAATTCTTCCAGATTCTCGATCTCAAATGATGACTGTATGAGTTTTTTGGTTTTTCTAACACCATCAACATTATCACATGTAATGATAATGTCATCGACATATATGAGAACAACGACAATATATTTCTCCCTTGAGCTGTGAACAATGTATGATTAGCTTTAGACCTCCAAAAAAGTACCCAAATAAGCAGCTGCTTACCTTATGACACCAAATTATTTGAGATTGAGTTAAACCATAGATAGCTTTCTTTAGTTTGCACACCTTATTACCATCTTCAAACCTTTGAGGTGCTGCCATGTAGACTTTTTTCCAAGTTTCCATGTAGAAATGTATTCTTAACATCCATTTGCCAAAGATCCCATGATAAGCTGGTGCAATGCATAAAATAACTATATCTGACTGCAGCTTAAAATGTCTTTATGTAATCCACCCCTTGATTTTGAAGATATACCTTCGCAGTCAACCAAGCTTTGTACCTCTCAATTTCTTCTAAGTCGTTATATTTGATATAAACCAATCTACATCCAACAAGCTTCTTCTTCTTAGGTAACTAAAACATGTTCCATGTTCCATGTTCCATGTCCCATTTCTGATCATGGAGGGCAATCTCTTCCAGCATTGCCTTAACCCATACTTCATAACGACAAGCTTCTTCATAAATAGTTGAAAATATGAAGTTTGTCAATCATTGAAAGGAACACATGGTTGTCTTGTGGGAGATGGGTTTTAAGACCCGATCCCGGCCGCCTAGGCCGCGGTCAATGCCTCACGTCGCTCGGTCCACTTCCTTGCCGAACCTCTTAATTTTTTGCCCTTTATCTATAATATCGCCCATAGGCGAGGGATAACTTAGACCTTAGCTAAAGACTTCCTTAGTTATTCATAGCTTAGATCCTTTCAACAGATACAGAGCGGAATATTCTCTAACTTAACCATTGGTTTAAAACCAATCTAACACTTGATTGGTCGAATCACCACAGCCTTGGTTAGTTCTCTCAACTACCAACTAGCTTAAAGGTTGATCCTAAACCCAAACCAAGTCATACGAATACGGGGTTCCATTCCTCTAAACCATTCTATCTAGATCTATGCAAGAATTTCTAGATCTTACCTTTGCCACATCCACGGAGCTTGTTAGCTCATCGGTCCTCCATTGACTCGACTGCTCATGCTTGTCGTTCGAACCATTGAACTCATTAAGTCCCTTCATGGTCCTTATGTAGATTCCTGAAATAAACAGCTCCCACAGGTACTTATTCATTCAACCAACCATCCCCACAGACCAAGTAACCTTTGAGAAGTCTTGAGACGGATGAGAGATATGCATCTGGCCCTTGACGGCTCATGCACAATCCGACATCCTTTTGCCTAATAGGCAATAGTACCAAGTCCATACTCTAGACTAACAATGCCCAGCAGATACTAAGTCAATCAACCAACCATCATCACATGACTTAGGACTGATGAGTATCCAACTTGCCTTACTGGCCATGGACTATATCTCAGACAACAGATATGACTTGTCCATACCAACCGATGCATTCATTAATCAGGTTAGTTCCAACACCTTGATCCATCATCTATGGGTCAGGTCATCCATACTCAACCACGATCAGATCTTACACGGCCTTACTTGAACAATCATACTTAGGCTCAGTACTTGTGGTCCACAACACATAGTACTAGTCATACTCTCCGACATGGCCCTCATCCAATCCTTAGGTTATCAACACCTAGGCTGATATCTAGGATCATTACATCAATACTCTTATTCCAGCAACATGACCATCATACTAATGCTCGGCCATCGAACCATCGTCATGAAACATGATCCGACCACTAATCATGATACGCCATCGTCCACTTCGTATGTATTGACATAACCAGCATTCCATTGCTATCATGCGGTCCACGTCCTACATAAAGCATATGGCGCCCTCCCCTCAATCGCACCTATTCGGTGGTTCACACCTTTTCGGACACGATCCGTTCGTACCCCTTCGGTCATGTACCATTCCCACCCTTTCAGCCACGACCCGTTTGCATCTCTTGGATCATGCCAGTTTGCATCCTTTGGATCACGACCCGTTCACATCCCCTGGATCATGATACGTTCGTACCTCTTGGATCCCGACACGTTCGCACCTCTTGGATCAAGATATGGTCGCACCTCTGGGATCACGATACATTCGCATCCTTTGGATCACGATGCACCCTTTGGTCAATGGTACCCTTGGTCCTCGTACCCTTTGATACTTGCAACCCTTGGTATCTCGTACCTTTTGGTTACTTGCATCCTTTGGTAACTCACAACCTTTGGTAACTCATGACCCTTGGAAACATGCAACCTTGGGCGACTAGTACCCCTTTGATCCAACCTATCGGCTATGTTAGCGATCAACGTAACCGACCATGACACCAAGGTAACCGCTTTCACCCTTGTCCATCGGTCAGTCTGTCTCTCGGCTAACCGATCTTGGACCCTTGGTCCTTTGCCCCTATTTCCCTCCAATAATAGGTCTTCCTCTTGGCTTCAGTGACTATATAAGCCACGGCCTCATATGACTCAAGCCAGACTCACCATAAACCGGATTGTACCCTAAAGGCTTTGATCCGGATCTTGCCCGTATGGCTTGGATCCTTGTTTCTCATTGGGGGATCTCTTAGTTTAGGACGTGTTTCCATTGTCTAAGACTGAATTAGACAGAATGAAATCTGAATGATTTGATCTCTGGTGGTGCATCTTATATATAGGCAAGCAAAGGTCATGTGCAAAGGGACACATCCCTTCCACGCATCCATTTGGGACATATCTCGACCATCGATTGTAATCAACGGACCAGATCTTACACATTCGCCCTAGAAGGTTCCAGACCCATCTAGGAACTTCCAAACCAAGCCCAGGCTTGATAGCCAAGCCCACGGCCTGCTCACAAGAGCCCAACGACTCATGGACCATGTGGCCGGACCAACAAGCCCGCCACCGGCCCAGACCCGGACCAATGACCCGAGACCCGAACACTCCGTCTAGCTGAGATGAGCTGACTCCCAGTTGACCCAGCTGACTGAGCTAGAAGCTCAGCTAGTTGGGCTGACATAGTTTGAACTGAGCTAGAATGGACCTGACTGAGCTTTGTTCAGCTTGGTTGAGCTACTCGGGACGGGGGCATGACATGGGTGACTAAGCAATACTTGTGAATTAGATGTGCAACTATCTTGTTCTTGAGTCTCTTACTTCTTCTTAGTGAAGGAGCTAGCTGTATATTTTCTGGCACAACATCTTTAGTGTATTCTTTTCTTCCATGTTTTATTAAAGGTCCAGAAGCTGAATAATTCAAGTTAGATTCTTCTTCATCAATTTTTGGTTCAGGGATAACTCTCATCATGTTGAACATAACTAGTATCACTGCTATTAACAACTACATAATCATTACGAATAACCATTGTGGTTAGCCCATCAAGTATAAAACGTAATGTAGCTGCACTATCCTTGGAGATGGTGAGATCATCCAAGATCTCCCAAGTTTTCTTATCAATGAGCCCTATCTCTTCATCAAACTTCACATCACGAGAAACATACGCTCTCCTAGTGCTAGGATCATAACATTTGAATCCTTTTTGAGTTGATGAGTATCAAATGAACATGCACTTTATGCTCTTGAAATCCAGCTTATTCTCTTGAGCTTCCAGAACAAACACATAACACACACATCCAACCCCCCTTAAGTGATCAATGCTTAGTTTAAAATTATTTAAATATCTCATATGAATACACTCACTTAAGATGCTTAGTTGGTATTTTGTTGATCAAGTAGCAGGCATCCATAGCAGCATTACCCCAATATTGCTTTGGAACCCCTTTGTCAAACATCATTATTCTGGCAACCTCCATCAAATGTCTATTCTTGCGTCTAGCCACACCATTTTGTTATGGTATATATGCACATGATGTTTGACGTCCAATACCTAGCTTTTCCAACAGTTCTTTAAGCTAATTACTCATGTACTCTCCACCGTTATCATTTTTGAAGATTTTAATCTTGACTTTTAACCGAGTAGACACATAATTTTGGACCCGAGAAAAGGCTTCAACCCCATGAATACTTGATCTCATAAGAGTGATCCATATATGATTTGCCTTCTCATCAATTAATGAAACAAAATACTTATATTAATCTCAAGAAGTACATGGATCAAAACACTTATCATAAATCATAGATGATATAGGAAACTGATCTACAATGCTTCCCTAGACTACATGCTTCACATTCATGGCGATCTTGAACATGATTCAAAAGACTTGCCGAGCCGAGCATTCCACAATAGTTTCTTGCAACCAGAACTAAGTTCATACTATCCGATTTTACATAACACACACACATCCATCCTTGGCCTTGGGTCTTCACGGCTCCTTGGTCTTACCAAGATCCTGATCTGATCCTGCAACCACACAATACACATCAATATACAAAGCAATCCGATATCCTAGCAACATATCTAATCATGCATGGTTCGGTTCCTTATCTACATTCCATAATCCTATTTTATTCATTCCCATAAACACACGGCCACACATAGAACTTGGTCTAAGTAAATTGCCAATACTCTGATCCCATGAACTAATTACTCTAACGTGATCTAACCCATCGAATCGATCCCAAAGGCAACCGCCCATGGCCTAGTCCGGCCGAAGGCCAAGGACCACACATATGGACCGGCCAAAGCCTTGGTCCATTCATAAAACTGATCAACATATCCCACTGGATCGCAAATAGAGAAGACAAGGCGATCAAGTAAGAAGAAAAGAGAGAAGGGTGCAACCTTCACCAATCGGACCAGAACCACCAACGGATCAACCGCCAGTTCAGGCCGATGGCTCGTGGTTCACACCACTCGCTTTGGGCGTGCGCTGAGGAGTGCTCAAGCCCTTCTCCAGTTCCTACTCCTTCTGTCTTGTTGTCATCTTCACTCGATCTCCTTCTTCCCCAACGGTTAACCTTCTCGCCGGAAAGAACAAACCCTACCGCCACTCGGTTTTAACTCCAACCACCGGTCTCTCTCTCTTTCTCTTTCTCTCACAATTTTGGCAGAGTTTTCCCTAAGGAAATTGATGGTAAATATCGACCCCAGTTCCTTCTCCTCCTGCTCCAGGGAAGCCTGTTGCTGAGAATGAGCAACTTCGGTTGACTTGAGTGCACTGGTTATTCCCCGATTCCGATGACAAAATCGAGAAATAAGGGGAAAACTGTTGGGGAAAAATACTCAGGTATTATATTTCTCCAGACCTCGGGCAGGACACCGGCCTCCAGGTTTCTACGAGAGAGGGCACCCAGGTCTGACCCCTGCATCGGTCCATTCCTCCGGGAAAAATGGAAAACTTCCGATAGAGAGAACCCTCCATATTTCCGGATATGGAAGCTTTCTACTTCATGAAACCGACTCCTAGCAGCCTAGGGACTACTATAAAAAGGAAACCTAAACCCTAAGAAAAGGGATTGACACATCAAGACTGAGAGACTAGGGTTAGACGACTATAATTAGGGTTCTTACCCAATAATTTGTAACTCCAGCTCGTTTATTCAATAAAACGTCTCTTCAAGTCTAATTCCTTATAAATCTTACGAATACTCTAGCTTGTCCATCATTCCGTAGTACTCTAGAAAATCCTACACAAAAATCCCCTAACAGTTTGGCGCTAGAAGGAGGTGAGTAATCTAAACTACGTGACTATAGCGGTGGATGAGCACGACGAGTTACCGATATCCACCCCGAGAGAAGCCGAGCTTCAGAGGCATCTAGAAAGCCTGCAAGGACAAGCTGGATGAACACTCCAAATGACTGGATCAAAGCGCGGAGAAGCTCAATCAGCTCGAGGCCGAGAATCTTTTTCTCCGAGATTAGAACCAAGCCCTCAATACGGTTAGCAACAAGAAGCATCGTTTTCCGAACTCGAGTCCGGCCGATGCCTACCATGGAGACACCCAATTCCGGGGAAGACACGATTCACCCATGGCGGTTCTCGAGGCAAGGGAGGAGGCCAGAAGACAAGAAAGCGGAGGAGGACCAGAAACCTCCAGATCCACCAGCCGCAGGAGGATCCATGACCTTCTATTCGGAATTCCTGACAAGAAGGCGACGCGGCAGATCAGAGATCTCCAGATGGAGATCCAGATGACCACATCGCTCAGTACAAGCAGAGGGTGCTCGCCCTAGCACTCCCTAGAGATTCGCGCGAAGCCACGATGTGAAAAGGATTTGGTTCAACCCTAGTTGGGCCCGCCTTGCAATGGTACATCAACCTACCTACCAGGTCCATATCCTCTTTCGCGACCCTCAGAGATCAGTTCGTGGAGCACTTCGCAAGTAGCAGGAACCTGGAGAAAACCTCGGACTGCCTCTACGAGATTCATCAGCGCCGGACCGAATCGTTGCGAAGCTATATAGCACGTTTCAACCAGGAGAAGTTGGCGATTCCTGGGTGTAACATTGATGTTTGGAGTTTTCAAGGCTCCTAATCAAATGTTGTAGTATATAAAATGTCGAACCAATCCTAAGTGATTCTAATGCAAAGGGAATGCAAGTCTATGCTTAATCTAAGTGCAACCATTGAGTGAAGATGATTATGAACTAAGCCAATACTAAAAGTGCAATAAAAGAGTTAACTTTCTTTCAATATGAGGCAAGGGGACTCATGGGACAAGGGAATTGACCTTGAGTGATTAAGTTTTAATCTAAGATGGCAGCAATACAATCAATATATCAACCTTAGGCCTAGAACACAATACTAAACAAGCTCTATCTCTAGATGAATGTTCATTCACAAAGCTAACTCAAGCATCAAATCTCTTTGGTTGAATTTTATGAAAGCAATCATTAATATAAAGTCTAATAGCCATCTTAACACATTTAACAACAAATCTCTTTGGTAAAGAATGTTAAAAGCATTGGAGAGTTGGTTCAGGCATTTCACCAAACACCTTTCGGGCATGAAATGCCTATAGCTCTATCATGAAAAGGCCAACTCCAAAATAGCAATAAGAACACTCTACACCATGCTTGCAATCCCAAGACTCTTCACCATATCCATGGAAATCACATTCACACTTGCACCACTATCAACAAGAGCATCATCCATAGTTATCTTACCAAGGGAGCAACACAAGGTGAACTTCCCTTGAGACTCAAGCTTAGGGAGGGACTTTGGAGGGATTGGTGGATCAGTCTTCAGAATGGAGATGTCCAAAAGCCCGGCCACTTCAGCTTGGTTGTCTAGAATGTCCTTAATGAGCATCATTTAGACATGAGCTTCACGCATACCCCAGATCTCTGGAAGCCGTACCCCCACATCACTAAGATCTTTCCTGAACTTGGAAAGCACCTTCTTCTGAGCTTTGGTGAGAACTCTTTGGGGGAAAGGGAGCTTATCATATGGTGATATCTCGACCTCAGTGTCCTCCTGTTTCACCTTTTTCAGCTTGTGGTCAGCACTCTTCCCAACTTGTGTCTCAGCCCTAGGCTCATCCCTTTTCAGAATCCTTACTTCATTCTTTTTGGGAGCTGCGTTCACTATCTTAGCCTCAGCTGTGGCTACAACCAATCTCTCAACATGCTCAATCTGAGTCCCAAGCACAAGCCTTCAATCTCATTCACCTCTTTCTCATGATCACTCAGCTTAATCTCTGAAGAAGTAGTAGAGATGACAACATTGCAAGACTCTTTGGGATTCTTCTCTAGTTTTCCTGGTAAAGATCCCATTGGGCTTGTGGAAGATGAAGACATAGAGGCAACCTGGCTCTCCAAAGCTTTGAGGTGAGAGGCAAGTTGCATGTACTTGTTGTTGAGGTCAGAGTAGTTCCCATCAATCTTTGCATGGATGTTCTTAAACTCATAAATCATTGTCCTCTCATTCCTTGCTTGAAATTCCAGGAGTTGTTGAACGTGAAGTCCACATTTGAATCTGGAGCTTGACCTTGAGAAGAGCTTCCTTGAGTCTGAGGAGACTGGTTGGCTTGAGGATAATTCTGCTTGGCTTGGTAACCTCCTTGCTGATTGTTGTAGTAAGGCCTTTGCTGATAGTTGTTTTGGTACTGAAAATTAGGATCTTTCCTGTACCATGCGCCATTAGCATTGATGAAGCAGAGCTCCTCTTGGCCTTCTAAACCATCAACCTCATTAATCCCAGCAGGCTGCTCTTGCTTCTGATCCCCAATGGAATTCATCTGCACTTTCTTAGCCTTCTCTGAAATAAGCATGTCCAACTTCTCTTAGAGAGACTTCAGCTACTGCTTCGCCTGGTCCCACGAGGATATGCCAGGGATTGATCCTGAGATCATCATGCACAAGCTGCAAGTTGACCCTCAGTATCCACCTGTTCGACAAAAAAGAAGGAAATTCGCCCCAGAAAGGGACGAAATCATCAACAAAGAAGTAAAGAACCTGCTCGACGCCGGGTTCATACGTGAAGTACAGTATCCAGAATGGCTGGCCAATGTGGTAGTGGTGAAAAAGAAGAATTGAAAATGGAGGGTCTGCATCGACTTTACGGATCTCAACAAATCGTGTCCCAAGGATCCTTTTCCCCTGCCTCATATCGACAAGCTAGTCGACGCCACCGCAGGCCACAAGCATATGAGCTTCATGGATGCATTCTCTGGCTACAACCAAATCCTCATGCACCCGGAGGACCAGGAGAAGACGTCATTCATGACCTCCAGGGGCATCTACTGTTACAAGGTTATGCCTTTCGGCCTGAAGAATGCCGGATCGACCTACCAAAGGCTTGTAAACATGATGTTCGCCGATCAGATCGGACAAACCATGGAGGTCTATATCAATGATATATTGGTCAAGTCCCTCGAAGTAGAGGACCACATCTCTCACCTGCAGCAAGCTTTCACCACCCTCAGGAAGTATAACATGAAACTCATCCCCACAAAATGTTCATTTGGAGTCAGCTCGGGAAAAATTCCTTGGATACATAGTCACCCGCCGAGGCATCGAGGCCAAACCAGAGAAAATAAGGGCAATCCAGGCGATACCTTCTCCGCGAAATGTGAAAGAGGTGCAAAGGCTGACAGGAAGGATGGCCGCGTTGAGTAGATTCATCTCGAGGCTATCTGACAAATCTCGCGCCTTCTTCGAGGCTCTAAAAGATCCTAAGGACTTCCGATGGAATGATAAGTGTGAACTCGCCCTGGCCGACCTGAAGGCCTACCTGACCACACCGCCTCTCCTGTCAAAACCTCTGGACGGAGAAACTTTGCTACTCTACCTGGCAGTATCGGAACATGCGGTAAGTGATGCTGGGAGTTTTCAAGGCTCCTAATCAAATGTTATAGTATAAAGGATGTCAAACCAGTTCTAAGTGATCACAAAGCAAAGGGGATGCAAGCCTATGGTTAATCTAAATGCAACCATTAAGAGAGATGATTTTTAAACTAAGACAATACTTAAATGCAATAAAAGATGAAACTTTCTTTCAATATGAGGAGATGAGACCCATGAGCATAGGGACATGATCTTAACTGATTAAGGTTCAATCCAAGATGTCAGCTTTTCAATCAATCTAATTCCTTATGCCTAGACACTATGCTTGAACAAACTCTATCCCTAGATGAATGATCTTTTGCAATGATCACCCAAGTACATCAAATCCCTTTGACTGTAATGATCAAAGCAAACAATAAGAATGTAGCAATCCTACCTTCTTTAACAACTAATCCCTTAGGTAAAGCAAGCTAAAAGCATAGATGTGTTGGTTCAGGCATTTCATCGAACACCTTCCGGGCGGAAATGCCTAAAGCTCTATGTTTGAGAGGCCAACTAAAATATAGCATTAAGAACACCAAATCATGCAAGGAAAGGATAGATCTAATACTAAACACCTTGGATCTACACTTAACCACTCTCAATCACCCTAACCCATGAATCTTAAATGGATCTACTCACTAATTCACATGCTTACTCTTAAACTCATGAGAGATTCAAGCTTAAACATGTAGAGAAAGAAAGAAGATGAAATCAAACACTCAAGAACACAAAGATAAGATGAGATTATGATTAAAAGATAAAACTTTCACCCAATTGTTTTGTGTTCTTAGAGAGAAAATAACATCCGTCCCACTTTGGGGCTAACAAGAGTATTTATACTTGGTTTAGAAAACCTAAAAACATCATTAAAAATTACTAAAAGTCCCTGGAATCAAATAGGCTTCAACTAATAGGAAAAGAGGGTGAAAAATGCTCAGGGTAGATCGGCCTGTCCAGCCCGCGCATGTCCGGCCCGCGCATGTCCGGCCCGCGCACATCCGTCCAGCCCCTTGCTCGCCCGCGCGGGTGTACTGACCCGAGCGTCACAGCCCGTGCATGTTTGTCCGTCCGTTCTGTCCTGTCCCGCTCGGGTACCAGTCCTCGCGCATATCAGTCCGCGCATCAGTCCACGTCTGTCTTCTCGTCCGGATGCGCGGGTAGTGTGACCCGATCATCCCTCCCGCGTACATCCGTCCGTCCAGATCTCCAGGCCGCGCGGGTCATGCACTCCGCACGCACCGGCCCATGTCCCAGCTCTTCTCCAGACATCCGTTCCACGTCCGGCCGCGTGGATACTTGAACCCGAGCATACTGACCCGCGGCCGTACCAACTTCCTTCGTCGAAAGGTAAGCGTCTCTGATCCATCTCGCGTCCCGGCCGTCCTGGTCTCATGTCCTGGATGTCCTGATCTATTCCAAGCACCGAGGTAGCCGTGCCATCCGCCCGAGATATGGTCTTGATCATGGTTTGGCTTGTCCTGACCTTGGCCAAACTCCATTCTTCATCTTTTTGGACCACAAAGCTCCCAAACACCCCAAATAACTCCATAGCACACTCCAACACCTGATAAGGACTTATGAATGCAAAATGGATCCTAAAGATGCCTAAGATCTAGCTTACATGATCAAAAATGCATAAAATGGGATGCTAAAACAATGAAAATATGCAAGACATCAACTCCCCCACACTAGTCCTATACTTGTCCACAAGTAAACTTTCAAAAACTAAGGAGGAGAGGTTTGAAGGAGGGGACTCATAACCAAAAAAAGCTCTTCTTAATTTTCAAACTGATAACCTTGCATAATAATACCAAATAGCAAGATCAAAGACTTTTTCTAACTCTAACTTCTCTAGGCCTATCTTAACTCCTTTGATCTCTACACTCAACATCATGAATCCACAAACTCAAATCAGCCAACTCTCACATTCCTAAGCAAAATACTAAGTGAATTCTTGCAAATGGTCAAATGGTCCAAGTCATTTGGTTTGGTAGGAAAAGGCTCAAGTGCAAAGTGAATCAAGAGGTTGAAGATGCTCTTTCAAGGTGGTTTACTCTCAAAACAAAGTAGCCTTGACATTGCACATAATATATCTAAGAAAGGGATCAACTCATGCATACAATGCTCAATCTCCATTGTTCTACCCTTTTCCCAAATATACAAGTTACATCTTCATTCTCAATGCCAAACCCCACTCATATCTCTCACCCAAAGACTTCCCCAAATCACGCAAAGATACTTTCTCACTTAGAACTCTTTCTTTTTGAAGTCTACAAGGGATTTTAAACTCTTTTCAGCTCATTCTAAACATTGCTAGCCCCCTTTTCATTTTATTTTATTTTATTGGGGGCCAAGACTTTCTTTATAAACTAGAGCGTTAGAACATTTCATTTCTCTTATCCCTTCTAGACTAAATCACTTATAACCTTAGAGTTCGTTGAGTCAACCTTTTCGTTCCTCTCTTTTTCACATTCCCAAAACCACACATTACAACACTCAACCCCATCCTAGAAGCTAGACAATAGAGTGCCTAATCTAGCAAGAATGGAGACCAAGCATTGTCGTTCCCAATACTCTCAACATTATGCACATGTAAGGCTTTCAAAAGTGGCCTCACTCAACAGTCAATGAAGGCTTGAAAGGAGGAAAGGGTCTAAGGGAATGGAGTACCACTTGAGTTTGTCAAAAAGATTGGCAAAATAGGAGAGACAACTCAAGTGTGTATAGCAATGACTCAGCACACAAAGGACCATAAGCAAGAAGCATTAAGTTCATTCAGTTCAAATAAGATTGTAGTTGGCATCAAAGAGTAAGTTTCAGCAATCAATGAGTTTCAAGAAGAGTTTTCAAGGCTCAAAGTCTACAAGCTTTCTAAAGGATGCTCAAGCTACTTGCCATGATTAGAAAGGTTATCAATTTGAAAACTTAGCATAGGCTCTTTGCAAGGTTGATATCATCCTAGTCCCCTATGCATGATGCAATCCTATATGCTCAAGACTTATAATATATATATTATTTTTTTTATGTAACTAAATGAATGCTCTAGACTCAATCCTAAGGCAACTACATGATTCTTTTTGCAATTTTTTAAATTTTTCAATTTTTTTTTGGTTTTTTCTATGCAATAGCTATCTACAAATGCGTGCTATGACAAGAAACACAAGAATCACACTTAATTCACACAGTCTCTGTGTTTGTTAAGTGGAGAGAAGGGCACAAAAGAAAACTAAATGCAAAGACAAATGGTATGTAAAATGGTAAGGTGAAGGAGTACCTCTATGGAGCATGAGAGGAGGCTGATGCCTCACTCCCGGAGTCATCTTCCTCATAGGCGGAGTCAAGTGAAAGTGACTCATTTCCGGACTCGGATTGGAGAGCTGGTGGGTTCCTTTTGCGGCAAAGAAGTTGCTTCTTTGTGCGTGGTGCTGAGGGATCTACAAGTGGCCGAGGTGGAGGGGCAAGGAAGGCATCAAGATCAAAGTCCTCAGCTTTGCAACCAGCCACAGCTCCTCTACTCAAAACATCAACCACCTTCCTCATGAACTGAGCCGAAGCTTCGACTTTCCTCTTCACAGTCCTACTTAGCTCCTTGCATTTGTGTGTGAGCTTGTAGATGGTCCTATCCTGAGCCTTGCTCCACCTCTGAAGACTGCTGATATGATCATGAGCTTGGCGAAGGGGACCAAGGGGCAAAGAGGCAGTGCACTGGTCGAAGTTGTAACGAGGAGGATGATATCTTGCATATTTACATGTTTTTAGCATCCATATCTCATGCATTTTGATCATATAAGTTAGGCATTAGGCATCTTTAGGTCCATTTTGCATTCATTTGTCCTTATCAGGTGTTGGAGTATGCTTTGGTGTGATTTGAGGTGTTTGGAAGCCTTATGGCCCAAAAAGAGGTGAAGAATCAAGTTTGGCCATGAAAAGAGAAGTCAATCCATGATCTGGTCAAGACAAAGATGAGCATGGACAGAGGCCTTAGAGATTTTTTATGTTGCTAATATTTTGTGGAGACATAGAAAATTGAGTTAGGTTTCCAATGGAAGTGTTTTCAAGTCATTTGGAGCTACATTGGGGGAGTTATGATCAGTTTACTAGAAGCACATCAAGCTGGCCGGGGAGAGTGGTCCGGGATGAGCAACCCGGTCGGGAAAAGAGCAGCTGGATAAGAGTGGTCTGGGATGACTAGGCCTGGGAGATTTACCCGGTCGGTTAAAAGGTGCCGGACGAGACCAGGCCGGGGAGAGTGGACCGGCTTGATGACCCCGGTCGGGAAGGACGCCAGCAGAACGGACGACTGGGTAGATCAGTCTGGGTTCGAGCAGCCGGTCGGGAAGAACGCCAGAAGAACGGACGGCCGGGGAGCCCAGACCGGCTTGATGTACCCGGGCGATGAAGCACATGAATGGACCAGGGAGCCTCTACCGGCTTGGTGTACCCGGTCGGGATGAAGCAGCACACAGCAGGACGTCCGGACGGCCGGGGACAATGGACCGGCTTGGTGAACCCGGTCGGGAGGTGCGGCCAGAACAAGGACAGACCAGGGTGGCACGACCGGGTTGGACCATTTGGTTTACCCCTGACCGAGTTTTCATGTTTTCTTCCTATTGGTTGAGACTCATTTGGCTCCAAGGACTTTTTAGTAATTTTTCATAATGTCCCTAGGTTTTCTAAACCTAGTATAAATACTCTT
The DNA here is from genome assembly GCA_016432835.1 of Brassica nigra. Lineage (NCBI taxonomy): Eukaryota > Viridiplantae > Streptophyta > Magnoliopsida > Brassicales > Brassicaceae > Brassica > Brassica nigra. Next base: position 20,520,489 of record CM028246.1, read on the forward strand.
GTTATCCCTAATAGGGGACTTATGTTATTTTCTCTCTAAGAACACAAACCTTTGAGTAAAGTTTTATCTTTGAATCATAATCTCATCTCATCTTTGTGTTCTTGGTTGTTTGATTTCATCTCTTTTCTTTCTCTACATGTTTAAGCTTGAATCTCTTATGGGTTTAAGAGTAAGCATGTGGATTAGTGAGTAGATCCATTTAAGATTCATGGGTTAGGGTGATTGAGAGTGATTAAGTGTAGATCCAAGGTGTTTAGTGTTAGATCTATCATTTCCTTGCATGATTTGGTGTTCTTAATGCTATATTTGAGTTGGCCTCTCAAACATAGAGCCATAGGCATTTCATTCCCGGAAGGTATTCTATGAAATGCCTGAACCAACTCATCTATGCTTTTTGCTTGCTTTACCTAAGGGATAAGTTGTTAAAGAAGTTAGGATTGCTATTAGACTCATTCTTAATGCTTGCTTTGATCATTAGAGTCAAAGGGATTTGATGTACTTGGGTGATCATTGCAAAAGAGCATTCATCTAGGGATAGAGTTTGTTCAAGCATAGTGTCTAGGCATAAGGAATTAGATTGATTGAAAAGTTGGCATCTTGGATTGAACCTTAATCATTTAAGATCAAGTCCCTATACCCATGGGTCTCATCTCCTCATAAAGAAAGAAAGCTTTATATTTTATTGCATTTTAGATATTGTCTTAGTTTAATAATCATCTCCTTTAATGATTGCATTTAGATTAAGCATAGGCTTGTATTCCCTTTGCTTTGTGGTCACTTAGAACTGGTTCGACAATCTTATATACTACATCATTTGATTAGGACCCTTGAAAAGTCCTTTCATCAGAGGACCAAAGAGGTGTGCAGTGGCTCTGCTAGAGTAACCCTCATTGAACATGGCTGTCTTTTCTGGTTGCTTCTTGGCGCTCTTCAAGGTCATGGGACCAAGGGCTCCGTGACTGCTAAGGAGGTGCTTCTCACTGATATCAAATCTGATTGCACCTGGAGTGCTCAATGTGGTGAGAGCATAATGAGGAAGAAGCAGCTCAACTCTCTTTGCACCTCTCAGGTAAGAGTAGACAAACCTCCCACTGAACCTCCCAGAGAAGTATTGAGCTGACCTCAAGTATTTGAGATCCATGAAGCAAGTACCAGCTGCATCATTTCCCAAAATTATCCCCATGTGAGCAAGCAATGGTGTTATCAAACCACCAATCCCAATCTGAGCATTGATATCTTGCATATTTACATGTTTTTAGTTATCATATCTTGTGCATTTTGATCATTTAGATTAGGCATTAGGCATCTTTAGGTTCATATTGCATTCATATGTCCTTATTAGGTGTTGAAATGTGGTAAGGAGTGATTGGAGGTGTTTGGGAGCATTGTGATCCAAAAGGGGGGTGAAAGATGAACATGGACGGAGGCCTTAAAGATATCTTCTGTTTCTAAAACTCTGGGAAGGCATAGGAAATTGAGTTAGCATTCCAATGGAAGTGGGTTCAAGTCATTTGGAGCTGTATTGGAGGAGTTACGATCGATTTACTACAGGCATATCAACCCGGGTAGAAGTGCGCGGGTCAGCCTACCTGCGCGGCCGGCTGAGGATGGACATGGATCTGCGCAGGTCAGAGTGCACGGACTGGACCTGGAAATCTACCCTGAGCGTTTTTTTCATGTCTGGTCGAGATTTAATGATTCTAGGGCAATTTTGGTCATTTGTCTTTATATTTTTAAGGGCTTTCAAGCCTCATATAAATACTTTTGTAATCTCCTTTGTAAGACTAACTTCTTTTCTCTCAAGAACACTTTTAGATCTTGAATAAAGTTTGGATCTTGAATCCTTCTTCATCTATTTCTTTTGTGGTTATTAGATTATCCATGTCTATTAGTGAGTAGATCTATCTAGGATTCCTGGGCTTGGGAGACTAAGGGTGATTAGGTGTAGATCTAAGATGTTCTAGGGTATATCTTTCTTGATTTTTGCTTGTAGAGTGTTCTTCTTGCTATTTTGGAGTTGGCCTCTTCAAAATAGAGCTATAGGCATTTCATGCCCTGAAGGTGTTCGAAGAAATGCCTGAACCAACTCTTCAATGCTTTTAACATCCTTTACCTAATGGATTAGTTGTTAAAGGTGTTCAGATAGCTAATAGACTTGTTCTTAGTGATTTCTTTCATATTATTCAACCTAAGGGATTAGATGCTTGAGATATGTTAGTGAATGAGCATTCATCTAGGGATAGAGCTTGCTTAGGATTGTGTCTAGGCTTAAAGTGTTATATTGATTGAAAGTTTGCAATCTTAGATTGAAGCTTGATCACCCAAAGTCAATTCCCTTTTCCTAAGAATCCCCTTGCCTCATATTGAAAAGAAAGTTCACTCTTTTATTGCATTTTTAGTATTGCCTTAGTTCATAATCATCTTCACTCAATGGTTGCACTTAGATTAAGCATAGATTTGCATTCCCTTTACATTGAAATCTCTTAGAATTGGATTGACATCTTGTATACTACAACATTTGATATGACCCTTGAAAAGTCCGTCATCAAGCATCAGGGTCTCTGTTTTCCCAGCCCCAATCCTTATATGACATGAGGCGCTGCACAAAGAATCCCACCATGCCAAAATCTTTGTAGAAGTCGCTGGGAACCAAAGGGAGATGAGGGGGTAGAGCATAATGCTGGACAGCTTGGTGCAGAAGTTTCAATTCATCTCCAAAAACTGTGCCTAATTCCTTCCTGGTGAATATGGTATGGACAAGCAATCTGTGGAGATAGCGCACCGAAGGATGTCTAATAGAGGCATTCTTGTCCGGTTGGCACTCCTGGTCTTTCCTGATAGTAGCTTCCAGGTCAGGCTTGTGATGTTCATCTCTCTTTTGACCTTGGCAAGCTTTGGAAAGGATGTCTCTTTCTGGTCTTGAAAGCCAAGCACTCCCTCAATCTCCTTGAAGGTTATGGAGTAGGCTCGCCCATCAATCTTGAACTGTATCTTCCCCCATCCTTGCTTCCCTTGCTTGGAGGTGTAAAGGGTGGTTTCCAAGGATGCCAAGAATTGGCAGGAGACCTCTTTGTGTGTAGGATGAGCCATAGTGTAGAGGCTGCCCATATGCATGTGGCCTAGCATCTCTTGGATGTCTTCTTCAATCATTAACTCCTTTAGGACCACCCTATCAACAAATCTGGTTGGAGGCCAAGAGACACCTCTTCTCAATTGCTCTAACAGCTCATCCTTGGTGGGTTTCTTCTTTCTATCCCTGTGAGCATTGAAGTTCTTTGTTGTGTTAGGATCTTGCTCAGCTTCACTGCTCTTCTGAGAAGGCTCCTCTCCACTACTTGCACCTTCTTGCTCCAAAAGAGGAGGTGTCACACTTTTTCTTGGTGCTTTGGCTTTGGTGGTAGGAGCGGGTTCATGATGACCTCCATTGGTCCTTTTCTCTAAAACAAGAGCTCCTAAACTGTTGGTCCTTGGCGCTCTAGCTCTCTTGGGAGGGGCTTGCTTGTGAGCAATATCGGACACACTCTCATCAACAGCAACTCTCTTGCCATCCCTTTTAGCCTGTGCCTTCTTCCATAGCATGGCCAAAGCTTGCTGTCTACGCTCTTCCTCTGATTCACGCATGGAACCTAACTCTTTTCCAAACTGAGCAGTCTCTCTACGAGAAGCTTCATCCTTCTCTCTTGCAATCAAGTCCTCATCTTTCCTCTCCATTTGGTACCTGAAAATTTTTCAAGACTTGGAAAAGATTAAGCTCAAGGAAGGAGAAAGCTTATTGAATGAGAGGGACTTGAGTAAACAATTGCAAGCTCAATCTAAAACCAGCAACCTAGCAATGTCTATCACTATGCAATCAAGCTCTCATGTTCAATATATATATATACATATTTTTTTTTTATGAACATGAGAGTCTCAATCAAGCCAAACTCAAGGGAAATCACCATTCAAACCGAAATTGCAACTTAATCCAGTTCTAGAACATCATACCTAAACAATCTAGGCCACATTCAACCACAAGTAAGAACCTTTTCAAAAACCCTCAAATCTCATGAACCATAATTTCCAAAATTTCAAATTCAGCTTAAATTCACCATGAAATCAACAACCCAACATGATATATAAGCTTTCTGATATACCATGGATTTTACCCGTTTTTACCCATGGTATATGAGTGTTTTTACTACTATTATCTATGTTTTGGAGTCTATTAGGTATGTTTTCAGGTTCAGAAGCATTTTGGAGAAAAGTGATGTTTTAGGTGCCTTTTTGGAGCTTAAAGAAGAGTTCACCCGTGATCAAGACCAAAGGTCGACACCAGAGTTACACATCGATCGATGCAGACTTTGTCCAATCGATCGACACACATTAGCCGAAGGACGATACATCGAGACAGTAATCGATCGATGTACACCATGTACTATCGATCGATACTGAGGCGGCAGAAAGACAAGTTGGACTTGGCCGAACTTGAAGCCCAAGATATCACATTTTACAAGAATGCCCCTGACGAGTATTTTAACCTAATGAACTCATATTTATATATGCCTAAGTGTTTTGGCAGAGATATACAAGTTTTCATAAGTTTTTGATAGTTTCTAAGTTCTAAAAGAGTTTCTTCTTCTTCTACTCATTTCTTTTACTGTTTCATTACTTTGCAAGTTCTCAATAAAGTTCTATTCAGTTCTTTATTTGTTAACAAAGGTTATAGAATTCTAGATCTAGAGGAGAGATCCAAAGATATTTGTGATTGGGACCTAAGTGTTCACCCTCTAATAGGTCTATGAATTTCTATTATTACCTTGTTGCTATGAACTACTTAGCCATGACTGAGTAGATTCATTTGTTAGATTTAGGGTTTAAATAGGATATGCGGGATTAGCCCCGACCTATAATTGCTATTGTTTGATATTTATTGTTAGGATTGTTCACTAATGCTTTTTCTAGCTTAGCTACCTAGAACATGAACTTGGATTGCATTGTTTATTACATGCAATACCTGACAACATCCTAAACATGCTATGACCCTCTTGAGATATGTGAAAGCTGATCTAAGATCATGGTGAGCATTGTATCAACTCCTGCATAAAGCTTGCTTAGAGCCATATCGATCGATACTCCTATAGAGTAATCGATCGACATAGCTAGAGGTGTATCGGTCGATATTCCTATCGAAACATCGGTCGATATTCCTATCGAAACATCGATCGACACCATCGGCAGAGTAGCCTACCGCAACACCATTTAGCATCTAAGTAATAGATGGTCTAAATAATGCGAGAGCTGATGGATTCATTTAATAAGTGTGGAGCTCTGACATATCATGCAAGCAACTTGTTAGCTTTTAGAGTATTTATAATCCTGAATTCCTGAATACCTACCCTGAATCTAAATACTTTTCTTTATTGTTTTAAAACCAAATCCTTTCAACTGAGTAATCTTATCCTTACTCAGCAAACCTGCAATTTACTTTAAACCATTTTCAACCTAGCATAGTCTTTAAAATTGCATCTTATTTGTACACTAGCTCTCTGTGGATTCGATCCCTAAGTACTACAACTGAACTTCTTATTTGAGAGAGTAAAGTCACTCTTTAGGGCAATTTGATTGATATCAAATTTGGCACTGTTGCCGGGGAGTTTTTATACAATAGGATTTACTCTGATTAGGTCTAGGTTATTTCTATTTTTATTTTAATTTGTTTACTGACACAAAAAATTTTCTTGTCTTTTCAGGTACATGCCCAGCAGCACCAGAAGCAACAAGGAATCTCAACTTTTGTTCTCAGAAGACCCTGCTAGCTTGGAATGTTCAATCCGCAAGGAAATCCGTTCCGCATCGATCGACGCCATCAACTGCCTGTCGACCGATACTGACGCACCCCTGCGACCGAGACACCGTCTTCGTCGACCGATACTCGCACCTTCACGTCGACCGACACTACTTCACCGTCGACCGACATCTTTCATCCAACATCGATCGATACCCTTAACCGTATATCGATCGACACTGTTCCGCCAGTCATGGTTGCGGCTATTATTCTCAGACGAGATGAGAATGGAGACTTGCGTGACCAAGAAGGTCACCTTCGTAATGAAGCAGGTCAGAAACTCAACGCTCAGAATGAAGTAATCCCTGAGCCAGAAACTGCACCTACAAGATCTGTTCAATCTGTAGAAGAGGCTGCTCGAACACTAGCTGACTACAACCGTCCAGATCAGTTCTACACCAACAGATCAGCCATTCGTCCCCCTGCTATTCAGAGAGGCGATTTCGAGCTCAAGCCGCAGTACTACACCCTTGTGGGACAGACATCTTACTATGGGCTGTCCAATGTGCATCCCATGGACCATCTAGAGAGGTTCGAGGATCTCATATCTGCTATCAAAGCCAATGGAGTCCCTGTGGACTACCTTCTCTGTAAGCTCTTCAAACACTCTTTATCTGGAGAAGCTTTACAGTTGCTTAAGCAGCTACCACTAGGATCTCTTACATCCTGGAGCGACATCAAAAACGCATTTTTGCGTAACTTCTTTGATGAAGCGCGCACTGAAGACGGAGGAAAGTTGCCACATTCAACCAGGAGCCTGGAGAGTCATTCAACGATACCTGGATCAGATTCAAGTCTTACCAGCGAGACTGCCCACACCATGGATTCAACAAAGTGCAACTGCTCTGCACTTTCTTCAGAGGCATTGCACTGAAATATCAGATGGCTCTGGACACCGCGAGTGAAGGCAACATAACCACAAGGAATCCTGAAGATGCTGTGAAGCTAATATACAACCTAGCATCCAGCAACAGCACGAAGAACATTGTAAGAGCAAGATCTGCAGCGTTCCTTGGAAAGGAACAGATAAATGAGGAACAACAATGTTCAGAAACTGCTAAACAAGCAAATCTGCTCAGTGGAGGATGCAGAAGCTGATGAAGAAGATGACTACATAGAAGCAGAAGTCAACTGGATTAGTGGAACCGGATTTCAGAGATCTGGAAACCAAGGAAACAGAAACTTCGCAAGACAGAGAGGAAACTTCAACAGCAGCAACCCCAACAACAACATGAGTTATGGAAACTCATCTTACATGAAGCCACCCACACCAACCCCAGAAGGAAAGCTAGAAGACATGCTCAGCAAAGTTCTTGAAAGCCAGCAGCAGTTAGAGGTGAACTTCAATGGAAAGATCGACGCTGTCTACACCACTTTTAACACAAAGCTTGATGCTTTGAGTACCCATGTGAAGAAACTAGAGACTCAAGTGATTAAGACAGGAGAAGCTTTTAAGAAACAGGAAGCTTTAGGAAAAGGGACTGGAGAAGAAACAACAGGCCACAACGTCAGTGCTATCATAGAGGATGATTTTTGGAGAGTGGTTAAGCAAAAGAAGCTGCAAGAGGGAGACTTCCAGATCGAAAGTTCCATGAGTATTGGCGGCAACCACTAGAATCGACCGATGTCAGGACATCCACATCGATCGATGTACGCCAACACCAATCGATCGATGGAACCAGACGAGCATCGACCGATGGATCTTGAAGAATCCACCAACGAGTGAAACGCCGTGAAGATACTTACTCACGAGGATTTCGCAGCAAAGCACCCACATCCGCCCAGCCCTTACAACATAGACCGACAGGACAGACGTCCCATCGATCGACCGAAGGATAAAGAAATCGATCGACACACTCCAGAAACTGTCGATCGATATTCAGTTATCACACGCCGAGTGCAACTTCCCAAGATAGATGTTGCACGACTTAATGCACTCCGGGAGCAATCTAAGCCTTCCAGAAACCCACCAACCGCCATAATGAAGAAACCCACGGATATTATTGATCCAATGGAGATAGAAAAGGAAAAAGATGGCAGAGTTCTCAGAAAAAGGAAAGAGAAGATTCCTAAACACCTTAAAAGAGGAGTTAATGAGAAAGAGTTGGCAAGTTTCAGAAAGAGAGTTCTAAGGATACCTACAGAGAAACCCTTTGAAGAAGCCTACTTTTCACACAGATTGTGGATGTTTTTCAAAGAAACTAAGGAGACAGAAGAAGACATCAAGAGGATGTTCAACCAAGTCAGAGAAAGTATGAAGAAGAGGATCAAACTTGAGAAGAAGGGTGATCCAGGAAAGTTTGTTGTTCCTTGCTCAGTACATGGGATCAACTTCCCACGGCCCTATGTGACACAGGATCTGGAGTTAGCATCTTACCCAAGGTGATAGCAGACCATCTAGGTCTAAAGATAGAGCCTACTGAAGAATCATTCATCTTTGTGGATTGTTCTCAGCAGAACTCTGGAGGAATTGTGAGAAACCTTGAGGTTACCATAGGAGAAGCCCTAATTCCGGTAGACTTCCATGTCTTGGATGTCAAGATAACCCTACCTACTTCTTTGCTACTTGGAAGAGCCTTCCTAGCCACAGTTGGAGCAGTCTGCAACCTTCAGACAAACAAACTGTGCCTAACCCTGATCAATCCTACGGTCTACTATGATCCAGTATGAGTCATCAAGGTCCCTAAGAAGATCCAAGGCGGCTCAGACCTTGTAGCTGTTTGCTATTATGGAGATGAATACGATTCACAAGGCGAATACGAGACAGAGACCGCATAATCGATCGATAGTAGCACTGTCTCATCGATCATCTCTGGTTAACTGACATCGATCGACAGCCACAAATGGTCATCGATCGATTCACTATTCAATCAGATCGAGGAGGATTTTCCAGAATGTGATTTCGAAGTAAACGTGTGGGAGAACGACTACTACATCCCACCACACGCTGCAAATACTACTCACAATGAGAAGTATACTGATGATTACGAGGAGGAGAGAACTATAGAGTGTCACAACCTTCCAGAAGATGAAGATCGACTTCTCCACCACAACCTCAGAATCACGACATCGATCGACAGGGCCACATCCCCATCGATCGATACTACTTGCCTCGTATCATTTGACAACACAGTCAACAACAAGCGAGACGGAGACTACTCAATCAGGAGCTGGGCAAGCGACTACCAGTACGAGAGCTTCGCGGTCGAGACCGCCACACCAACATACATCACCCAACCTGAAGAAGTCTCATCGATCGACACGGCACCAGCACAATCGACCGATAGGCCTGAACCCATCGACCGATTCAGAACCTGTGCCATCAACCGATACATACATCCAACCATCCCAGGTAACAAATTCAAATGTACTTAATTTTGGTAATCTAATCCCGAATGAGTTTGGTATTTTAAGGGATTCACAAGGATTTGCACACTCAATGGATGGACGATCACTCCACATATCAAGAGAAAACATTGCAGACGTCCTACAGTTAGCCAACGGAACCCACAACCTATTCCAGCAACAACGCTACGGACCAGACCACCATTATCAGCACCAGGAGGCAGACACAACAACCGAGCCAAAGGAAGCTGAAGATAACCATCTCAACAGGAAGGATCCATATTTTCAACGGAAATCGATCGATATAGAGTGTGTCGCATCAATCGATAAGCATCCCGAATTCGGAAAGAGAGCCTTTCGATATGGAGTTCGAAAATTCTTTTGGGAGCAGAGAGATGAGTATGGGGTCTACAGAGACGAGAAAGGGTTTGCTAGAGGAATAGATGGTGACGTCATCAGAATTTCTAAAGACGACATCAAGAAACTGCTTCAAAGAACTTCAATGGACGAGCGCTCCTACATCTGTCTACCAGAGCACGCTAGTTCATTTACAAGAAGAGAATTGGTGCAAGAAACCTACACCAAAGACGAGATCAACGAGATGTTCACTGGTTTACTTAGAGAACGCAAATGGGAAAAGCTCTCCATGGAAAACACTTTATAAGAGGCCACAGACAAGCTTCGCAGTGAGATGAACTGGATGTTCAGTGCAGACCAGGCATTACTCAAGAGGGTTCAACGTCTTGAGCTGGAACATGAAGATATTCGCAACAACAGAACCATAGCCAGAAAAGATCAATATCGATCGACGGAGTAACATCCACATTGATCGATATGAAGCATGCACCATCGACAACTTACTCAAAACATGAGGTTGATGAGTCTCTTGGAGATATCTGGAAAGAATTGAAGAAAGTAGAAGCTTGTCTCAGCAGCAAACTCACCAAAACCTGTGAACCTATCTTCCACAACCTAGGGGATCTAAGCATCTGCACATTAGAGATGAAGAGATCTATCCGCCTTATCAATGAAGCACATGCAAATATGAACCCCGCTGCACCTTGCAATCCTTTTGGAGGATTGACTCGCCTGAAAGCAGTTGAGAGGAAAATTGCTGATATACACTTCTTAGTAGACAAAGAAGTGGAGGAACTCGCACTACGAATGGATACTATGCAGCAGGAGGCTGAGAAGTTCCAATGTCAAATTGATTATCGGGCTGCATCGATTGCATCGATCAACGAGCTCAACCTCACATCGATCGATAGGTGATTGACTGAAACCGACGGCCAGATGAAGCTCTTTGCCGAGAAGCGACGTCAACCTTCCTCGATTAAGATCAACATCGCCGGAAGAAACCAGATACATCGGCTTACTCGCCAAAAGAAGGAGCGACAGTCAGATCGATGACGTGGCCTCCTCTAGAAAATGACTACACGCTTTAACAATGAAAGCAAACCGACCAGTATGCCAGATCGACGATCTAAAGCAAGAAGCTCGCGTTAAAGATAGAATAATCTTTTACGGAAGCGAGATCGCCAAACTCAACATGCCCCATGACGACGCACTAGTCATCAGCCTTAACTTAGGAGGAACCATCTTCTCAAGAATCCTAGTCGATACCGGAGGTGCAACCAACATTCTATCACAAGAAGCCTTTGAATCGATAGACCATCCGCCACCCTTGAACGTTTCCGAAAAAATGCCACTCGCAAGCGTCGGAGGCTGAACGATACAATCACTCGGGACCACCTTAATGCGCGTAAAAATCCACGACCCCGCTTGATGCCATAATGGGACAAATCTGGTTACATCAGATGAAGGCCGTCCCTTCTACATACCACCAATGCCTAAAGTTTATCTCGCCTACCGGCCCAAAGACAATTTATGGAAGCCAAAAGCAATCTCGAGCTTGTTACATGAGTGGATTCAGGAGCTCGCATCCTCAGAACATCGTCAATAGAAAGAAGCTCGATTCCCCGATCAAAAATCCTGAAATGGAATTATCCAGTACCGTGTCTTTAGACGAGTTATACCCAGAAAAAGTTGTTAACATCGGGAATAATTTTCACGGAGAGATCAAAACCGACCTCATTTCCTTCCTAAAAAAGAACATTCGAACCTTTGCATGGTCAGCAGAAGACATGCCCGGGATCGATATAAACATCGCCTCATACAACCTAAACGTCGACCCGACCTTCAAACCAATGAAACAAAATGCATAAAGCTCGGCCCCGAGCGAGCCAAAGCCGTAAACGACGAAGTCGATAAGGTCCTCAAGATCGGGTCCATCCGTGAGGCTCAATATCCAGACTGGCTAGCCAACCCCGTCGTCGTAAAAAAGAAAAACGGGAAATGTAGAGTATGCATCGATTTTACAGACCTCAACAAGGCGTGCCCAAAAGATAGCTTTCCCCTACCACACATCGACAGATTAGTGGAGACCACATCAGGACACGAACTACTTTCTTTCATGGATGCTTTCTCTAGGTACAACCAAATCTTAATGAACCCCGACGATCAGGAAAAAAAGAGCTTCGTCATAGAACGCAGAACTTATTGCTACAGGGTAATGCCTTTCGGCCTTAAGAATGCCGGAGCAACATACCAAAGGTTGGTAAACAAAATGTTCTCCAAACAGCTCGGAGAAACGATGGAAGTATACATCGATGATGTGCTCGTAAAATCAACGAAAGCCATCGACCATGTTTCACAACTCCGAGAATGCTTTTTAATTCTCAATAAGTTTGGAATGAAACTTAACCCGACGAAATGCACTTTTGGAGTAGCCTCCGGAGAATTCATGGGATACTTGGTAACCAAAAGAGGGATATAAGCTAATCCCAAGCAAATCACCGCACTAGTCGACACACCTCCTCCCAAATCGGTTCGAGAAGTGCAACGACTTACATGAAAGATAGCTGTTCTAAGTCGCTTTATATCAAGATCAACCGATAGATGCCTCCTGTTCTATAAACTCCTGAAAGGGAATAAGAAATTCGAATGGAACCAGGAATGCGTCCTCTCTCTTAAGGAATTAAAAGCCTATATAAGCGAGCCACCCATACTATCCAAGCCCGTCGAAGGGGAAACCCTCCTACTGTACGTTGCGACCTCAGAACACACGGTGAGCGGAGTGCTCATTCGCGACGAAGAAAACGAACCAAAACCCAATATATTACGTAAGTAGGTCACTAGTCGATGCAGAGACAAGATACCCAGTGATGGAAAAGCTCGCACTAGCAGTCGTTACCGCAGCTCGAAAAATGAGACCTTACTTCCAATCGTATTCCATAAAAGTAATGACTTTGCAACCATTATGAACGGTCCTCCATAGCCCCAGCCAATCCGGAAGATTAGCCAAGTGGGCCATAGAACTCACCGAATACGACATCGAGTACAGACCAAGAACGAGCTCGAAAGCTCAAGTACTCGCCGACTTCGTCATCGAACTCGTCTCCAAGGAGATCGAGGAGGAATCTAAAACCGATAAATGAAAACTCCACGTAGACGGAGCATCCTCTAGACATGGGTCCGGAGTCGGGATCCAACTCGAATCCCCAACAGGCGAGGTGATCAAACAATCATTCCGACTGGACTTCCATGCGTCAAACAACGAGGCCGAATACGAGTCCCTCATAGCCGGACTTCGCCTCGCTATAAGCGTCGGAGCAAAGAAGCTCAGTTCATTCAGAGATTCTCAACTCGTTACAATCAAATTCCACGGGGAATACGAAGCCATGAATGAAAGGATGGAAGCATATCTCGCCGTAGTACAGGAAATTGTACGCCAATTCGACCAATTCGAGCTCACCCGTATTCCAAGAGGAGAAAACTCCTCAGCAGACACGCTGGCCGCTCTGGCATCGACGTCAAACCCAACCGTCTTAAGGATGATACCAGTCAAAGGGATTGAAGAGCCTAGTATAAATATCCCACTCAAGGATCAAGACCCCCAAGAAAGAGAGCCCCAACGGATCGACGCCGCCATGACAAAAAGCCAAGCTCTGAGGGCAGTACAAGATTCCGACGATGAGGAACTCGGTCTGTCACAAGTCGGAAGGACTCCGATCAATCCCGAGGAAGAGGACGATGATAGCTACGAAGTTTTCCCCGTTGAAGATGAAAGTCCTAAACCCAGGGAAGCTCGAGCACCGATCTTGCCAACACTACCGTTAGAAGAGGCCGACCACGAGACAAATCCAGAAGCTCACGAATCGTTCAGAATCGAGCTCGAAGCACGACCCGACTGGAAAACACCGATCGTTAATTATATAAAAGACGGGGAACTACCGACAGAAAGATGGGAAGCTTGAAAATTGAAGGCGAGAAGCTCGCGATATTGCATTATGGAGAATAGACTTTACAAAAGAAGTCTGAGCGAACCATACCTCCTATGCGTAGACTTCAAAGAAGCAATTCACGATCATGAGACAAACACACTGCGGCTCCTGCGGAAGTCACTCTGGAGGAAGATCGCTAGCAATCAGAATAAAGAAACACGGGTATTTCTGGCCCACTATCGCCGCTGATAGCAAACAGTTTTCACTTAGATGCGATAAATGCCAACGACACGGTTTTATAGTCCATAAACCGACGCAAAAGCTATCATCCATGTCATCACCATACCCCTTTATGAAATGGCCAATGGACATAGTCGGCCCGTTTGTACAATCAAGCTCATCCAGACATTGATTCTTGTTGGTCTTGACCGATTAGTTTACCAAGTGGATAGAAGCAGAAGCATACCACAATATTAAGGCGACGACGGTCAAGAATTTTGTCTGGAGAAACGTCATCTGTCGGCACGGTCTCCCTTACGAGATCATAACCGACAAAGGACCCCAATTCATCTCCAGAACCTTCACCGAATTCTGTGATAAATGGAAAATACAGCTAAAGACCGCGAGCCCGAGATACCCGAAGTCCAACGGTCACGCCGAGGCAGCTAACAAGACCATAGTAAGCAACTTGAAAAAGAGCTCGATCTGAAAAAAGAAAGATGGAGCGAAGAGTTACACGGCGTATTATGGGCCTGTCGAACCACCCCTCATACGGCGACCCAAGAGACCCCATTTTTTCTATCTTACAGGATCGAAGCCGTAGTTCCTGCAGAAATCGAAGTCCCGAGTCAAAGAAGAATGACCTTTCCAGAGAACACCAAACTCAACAAAGAAATGTTGATCGATCGATTAGATATGATAGAGGGCAACGTAAGAAAGCAGCGATTCGCATGCAGAATTATCAGCAAGCCACAGCTCGATACTATGAAGCTAACATTCGAGATCGATCCTTCTCCGTAGGCGACCTCGTCCTAATAAAAGTATTTGATGGTACCAGAGAACCCGGAGCAGGGAAACTAGGAGCTAAATGGGAAGGTCCCTATAAAGTAACAAGAGAAGTACGTTCGGGCGTCTACGAGCTCGAGAAGTGTAAAAACAGACTCCCCATAATAAGACCATGGAACGCCTTTAATCTAAAGAAATATTACAAGTAAAGGCCAACAGTCAACCTCAACATATCGAAAACCGACCTGGGGGGGGAACCCACCTAACACCGATTTAACCTAGCATCGATTTAGTACGTAAAACGTACCCGAACCTTCCAAATGAAATCGAACTACGAAAGGCTTGATCCCTTGAAAAGGGTACGTAGGCAACTCGGGACGCGTGCAGCCCAAAAACGATTAAAACACCGTTTTCCATCAAACGTCCTCTGACCAATCATCGGTCCGCGAAGCAGATTCCTGATCAGTCTCTGACCTTCGCACAACAATTCAAGGATAAACAAATTATTTTCAATCCTTTCGTCGAAACTTGAAACGATTGCAAAAGGTATTTACCGAAGCTAATCCGTTTACAAAAATTAGATATATAGTCAACATCGTTCGAAAGACAAAGGAAAGCAAAAAAAAAAACAAGCTAAATGAAACAGTTCTAAAACGAACAACAAAACGACTTATAAACACCTAGGCAATCTGATCAACAGCATCATCGACATCTTGGTTAACCGAATCATCCGACACTTCCGAAAGCTCGATAGATCCTAAAGAAGAATCGGAAACAGCAACCGCTCCAAGGTTAACATAACAACTAATCTCCCTCCTCCGAAGTCGAGCTAGTTCTTCATCCAGCTCGAAACCACCATCCAAATACTCCGAGATCACGTCGATCTTAGCCTTCACCCCCCTCTAGGGAAATTTCTGCAGCAGTCTCCACCTTATTTTTCCTACGCTTCTCCCTCATCTTCTCAAAAACCTCGCCATACTTCTCAGTGAGTGACCGACGAACCCGACGGCTTCCATGCCGAACAGCAGCATCGCGACCTTCAAGAGCTCGTTTGCACTTTTGGTTCACAGCTTCGAGGTCATTCTGAGCCGCGAGTTTTTCCTGTTCAGCCACAACCAGTGATAGACCATATGTTTGACCCGATTTTACCCCTGATATCTGAGTGTTTTAGGATATATCTAGTATGTTTTGGAGTCTTTTTAGCATATTTTCAGGTTCAGGAGCATTTGGAAGAAAGATGATGTTTTAGGAGCATTTTGGAGCACTTTAGAGATCTCACCCGAGGAGGCCATATCGACCCCCTCAGGGTCGACACGAAGAGAGACGCGTCGATCGATACACATCTTGTGTAATCGATCGATATTCGAGCCGCAGAAGCCCATTTTGGTCACAGCCGACTTGAAGCCCAAGCAATCATCTATTTACCAGAATGGCCCTGACGAGTTTTAACCTAATTGTCTCTAAGTATTTAAGTCGTGCCTAAGTGTTTTGGCAAAGACATAGTTTTTCATATAGCTTTTACATAGTTTCTTCTACCTTTTCTTAGTTCTTTGTTTTGTGAGAGAGAGAGAGTTACAAATTGAGAGCTTTCTTGAACACCTTTGTTTATATCTATTCTATCTATGCAGTTTTATATTATTGTTTTGATGTTCTACTCAGCCATGTCTGAGTAAACACCTTTGTTGGATTTAGGATTCAAATAGGTTGAGGGATTAGCCCCAAATATGAATACTTGAGCATGTGATATTCATCTTAGAAGATTGTTCTTAATGCTTGTGTAGGAGTAGCTAACCTACACATGAATACAGAGATAACATCCTTGGATCTATCTTCTCTGAGCTAAGAATTTGCTGGGAACAACCGACAGCTGACTTGGCAAATTCTCTAGTGAACTGTATTCAACCACACGCTTAAAGCTCGCTAGTAACGTATCGATCGATACTCCTATAGAGTCATCGATCGATATACGCGAGGCATCATCGATCGATACATGCAATGGCAGGTCGATCGACGCCTTTCGGTGATTCTCAACGTGGAGTCTCATTGATTCTAGTGTAAGATAGTCGGCGACGACAGTCGGGCTATTGCATCGTTGGGTTCTTTAATATCATGCAAGCATCTCATATAAGCATTCGTACTATTATAATCCTGATAACCTGGATAGTAATCCTAGATCTAACACCTTCACCATATTAGTTAACACCCAAATCAATCACTTGAGTAATTGTCTTGCTCACCAGTTTTAAGTTTACTTGCAATTTACTGCTTTGAAATCTGTGACCTAGCTTAGTTATAATAAGATCTATTGTGTTCCATCGCTCCCTGTGGATTTGATCACTAAGTACTACAACTTGACCTCTTTTAATGAGAATAAGGTTGCTCTAGGGTAATTTGAGCATCGTATCAAATTTGGCGCTGTTGCCGGGGAGCTTTGGTCGCCATTAGATTTTATTTAAGTCTAGGTTTTCTTTTTACTACTTGTCATTGATAGAATTTTCTTTTCTTTTCAGGTGCATGCCCAGCATAACCAGAAGGAAAAAGAACAAGGAACTTTTGTCTACTGATCCAGCTGCTTTGGAATGTTCAATCCGCAAACAGAATCGTTCCGCATCGATCGATACACCAGCTTGTGCATTGACTGATATTCACTCACAGCCGTCTTCCGAGTTTCAGACACCACCGACCGATAACCGTTCATCAACATTAACCGATCTCATTCATCTGACATCGACCGATAACCGTTCATCCACATCGACCGATACTTCTCAGTACCCGTCTACCTACGCCTTTCACCCGATATCGACCGATACTGCAAACCGTACATCGATCGATACCAAGTCACCAAGCATGGTCGCGACACTGATACTCAGGCAAGATAACGAAGGTAACCTGCGTGACCAGGAAGGTCACCTGCGTAATGCAGCAGGACAAAGAATCAATGATCAGGGGGCTGCAATCCCTATCCAGAAGCTGAAGCTGGTGCAGCAACTGCTCGAGCTGCAGAAGAAGCAAACAGGAACAAATCACTGGCTGACTACAACCGTCCAGACCAATTCTTTGCCAACAGATCTGCAATCCGTCCTCCAGACATACAGAGGGCTGATTATGAGGTGAAGCCTCAATACTACACACTTGTAGGACAGACACCCTACAGTGGAGCATTCAATGAGCATCCTATGGACCATCTAGAGAGGTACGAGGATCTCATATCTGCTATCAAAGCCAATGGAGTCCCAGCTGACTACCTACTTTGCAAGCTTTTTAAGTATTCTCTTTCTGGAGAAGCTTTGCAATGGCTTAAGCAACTACCACCAGGATCTCTCACATCTTGGGAAATTTCTTTGATGAGGCACGCGCAGAGGCGTTGAGAAGCAAGATTGCTACATTCATGCAGAAGCATGCAGAACCTTTCAGACATTGTTGGGTTTGTTTCAAGTCCTATCAGAGAGACTGTCCACACCATGGATTGAATGAAGTGCAGGTACTCAGCACTTTCTTCAGAGGTTTAGATCTAACCTACCAGACAGCACTAGACACAGCTAGTGAAGTAAACTTCAACACCAGGAATCCAGAAGAGGCTGTGAGACTTATTGAGAACTTGGCAACTAGCAATAGCACCAAGAACACTGATTATGAGAGAAGGAGACTAGCCAATGCTCTTGGAAAGGAGCAGCTAGATGATATGAAGGATAAGCTAGACAGTGTTCACAAGCTTCTAAGGAAGCAGGTCAGCTTTGCAGAAGATGTAGAAGCTATAGAGACTGGTGAGGAAGGATGTGAAGAAGAAGTGAATTTCATAGGAGGATCTCAAAGGTTTGGAAACCAGAGTGGAAACATGAACTTCTATGGCAACAGTCAGAGGAGCAACTACAATCAGAATTCGCAGTACCAGAAACCCTTCAGCAACAGCAACTACAGCAACAACAAGAATCTCAACAGATCTTTCTACCATAATCCACCACCACCTACTCAGGAAAGCAAGATTGAAGCAATGCTTGATTCAGTTCTAGAGGGTCAGCAGAGGCTTACTGTGGATTTCAATGGAAAGATAGATGCTGCATACAATAGCCTGAATGTGAAGTTTGACATCTTGAGTACCCATGTGAAGAAGCTAGAGACACAGGTAATTCAAACTGCAGAAGCTATTAAGAGGCAAGAAGCCTTAATAAAGGGGAGAGAGGAAGATCTCATCAGACACCACATTAATGCCATCACAGTAGATGAATTCTGGCAAATGGATGGAGATGAAGAGCTTCAGGAAGAAGACTTTGAAACCGAGAGCACCATGAGTATTGACAGCTCTCACTCACATCGATCGACACAAGACGACAGTCATCGATCGACGTTCGAAGAGGAATATCGATCGATGTTCGAGATACCGCATCGATCGACAGAGTCTACCGAGTCTACAGCTACGACCAAACCAATCCGGATTATGACACACACATAGTTCGCAGCGAGACACCCAAAGCCACTCCACCCTTTCTTCGATCGACAAGACGAAGCAGATATCGACCGACAGTCACAACCAGACATCGATCGATTTACACCACCAGACAGCGATCAATTCACTACCATCAAACAGCGAGTTCAGCTACCAAAAATAGATGCTGCCCTACTCTATGCAAATAGATCCCGACTCAAACCTACAGAAAACACACCAGAAGAAGTTGAGGATACATTGGAGCCTATGGAGATCGAAAGGAAAGTGCAAAGGGAACACCCAGAAAAAGGAAAGAGAAGATCCCTAAGCACCTTAAAAGGGAAGCTAATGAGAAAGAGTCGGAAAACTTCAAGAAGAGAGTTCTAAGGATTCCAGCAGAGAAACCCTTTGAAGAAGCATATTACACACACAGATTGTGGATGTTCTTCAGAGAAACAAAGGTCACAGAGGTTGATATTGAGAAGATGTTCAACAAGATCAGAGAGGATTTCCTAAGGAAGATTACATTGAAGAAGAAGAGTGATCCTGGGGAGTTCATCATCTCATGCCTAGTACAAGGCATTGAATTCTTACATGCACTATGTGACACAAGAGCATCAGTCAGCATCCTACCAAAGGTTATGGCAGACCAACTAGGTCTGAAGGTGGAACCTTCCAAAGAATCATTCTACTTTGTGGATTGTTCTAGGAGGAGTTCAATGGGAATCATCAGAGACCTTGAGGTACAGATTGGTAATGCCCTAGTTCCAGTTGACTTCCATGTCCTAGACATCAAATTAAATCGGAATTCTTCTCTACTACTTGGAAGAGCTTTCCTAGCTACTATGGGAGCCATCTGTAATTTGCAAACAAGCCAGTTGTGTTTGACACTCATTAACCCATAGGTATACTATGACCCAGTCAAGGTTATCAGACCTCCAGAACCCTACCAGAAGCCTCCAAATGAAGCAATACTCGTAGCTACATGTTACTGTGCAGAAGAGTACGAGACAGAGTACTCGGAATCAATCGGCACAACTACAGATGCATCGATCGATCCTATTGATCTCACATCGATCGACGAATCCGTGATCACATCGATCGATACAGGAAACAGTTTCCATTCCACATCTATTGATAGTTCACCTATGTATGAAGTTGATCATTTTACAGGTAACTACTCAGTTGGGAGTTGGGAACCAGACTACTATCAGCCAACATATCGATCGATACGACAGTTTCAAGGACGAGAGATGATTGGCCAGCACAATGCTATCCAATTTTTGCCCTAGAGACTACTACACCTTCCCAACATGTGGAAGAATGCGATGAAGACCGTGAGGAAGAGCCAGCTACAGACCAGCAGGACATTCTCACTAGAGATGGATCCATATCACATGGAACCATGCAACCGACATCGATCGACGCAACATCACCAGCATCGATCGATACTAATCCAAGATGAGGGCTACACGAAGAAGAATCGATCGACACACGCGAAGATGTATCGATCGATACCAGTCAAACCGACCAAGAGAAGGATAGATATTTCAAATTTGGAAATTTCAAATTTGGAAAATTATTGGATGATAACCACTATATAAGGAGCCACGGGGTAAAAGCAGTTTCTCACACCAAAGAAGAAACAGATTCACAAACCCTAGAAGAAGAAAAGATGCATCAGCCACCATCCAACCCTAAGCCATATGGTAAAGACTTCAGTTGCAATCTTCCCCATCGCCTATACAACACGAAATCGATCGACGGGAGACCTACCGCATTGATCGATACTCAACCCTTACCATTCGATCTAAATAAAGATAATGATTTAGATCGTGCATATCTAACACCTGATGAGTTTGGTATTTACAGAGATCCAGAAGGCAATGCAAGAGCTATGGATGGCCGTATGCTACAAGTTTCAAGAGAAGACATCTCAGATATTCTTGCTATGGCCAATAGACCAAACAACCTGTTCTACAAGCAAAGAGATGATCCAGTCTACCAGAAGATGCTAGCTGATGCAGATTATGCAATGGCCATGAGCAGAGAGCCAAAAATCAAATACGACTACCAGCTTGAGGGATGGAAATCGATCGACGGTGACACCACTGAATCGATAGATATGGTACCTCCTGTTGGGGTCAAAAACGGTTATCTCGAAATCAACGGCTAAAGATCCTTCCAAACTCAAAGATTTCCCGCACGAACGATCAACGGGGGAAGGATCGGGCTATGGAGAACCCACGGGCGGCAGAGAATCCCTGGCGCCGGCCTGGCACCAGCGGCAAGCCCCCTGGCGCCGGCAGCGCCGGCCTGGCGCCCGGCGGCGGCGAGCAGCCGCCTGGCGCCGGCGGCAGCGCCGACGGCCTGGCGCCGGCGGCAGGTGCCCTGGTGCCGGTCGACGGTCCTCGTCCTGGTCTCGGTTCTCGTCCTGGTGTCGGTCCCATCATACTCGGTCTGATCCCGTCTTGGCTTGCTTGGATCAATCCTCGTGGGTTTGATACGATCACGGCTACGGAATTAACATCTCTCGATTCGACTCGATTGTAATCATCCTCGATGTTTTACGACAAAAATTAGAAAGGTTGGATTTCGTAGAGGATATCGTGTAAAAGAAGATCGATTAACTGGAACATCGATCCTTTAGGCTATACAGTTTATTTTACGAGAAATATAGTCTTTCCGAGAAATCGTATAAAACGTTCAACGACTTAAGACAAGTCCACGGACTTACTTACGATTTTAAGAATTCAAGCCCAATCAGACTATGACGGTTTATCCAATTTCCCGAACATCGGATAAACATCAAGTCACCGAAAAGTAGGGGAAAACTCGAGGATAATTACGAAGATCGCGAAAATGGAATATTTCTGAAGAGATAAACTTGGGCCCAGAGGCGAAGTCCATCATCCTAAGACAAACCGACCTAGAGGTGAGTATATAAGGAGAGCAAGAGCAGAGGATAAGGGATCCGAAAATCCTAGATTGGAGACCTAGAGAGCTCCTGTTAGCTGATAGAACTTAGAATTTAGGCGGTTAGACTAGCAAGGCAGGCCCTAGAACGTCTGGCCGCCTCCTGCTCGCAAATCTCCGCTCCTCTCGGAAGGATCGGTCAATTCTTTTACTTCAGAGCTCCGCACATAGAAACCCTAGGCGTTATCTTCGACATGCCTGTTTCTATGACAAACGCTCATACTAGACGAACCCGCCCAGACGGTTCGATCTCTTGTTCAATTCTTTCTAAACTGAACTACGTCCGACTTGATCCTCGAAAGGGGTACGTAGGCAGCCTTTCTTAAGGTCCAGTCCCAAATCTTAACAAAACCTTTTCCGCATTTTTCGGTCACTTGTCGTTGGCTGTCGCAGAGAATCCGGACCGGAAAGTCGGGTTAACTTGGCTTTCCTCCGTTTTTATTCATTAAAATCGACGGTGTGAATTTCGGTTCCCACATTTTAGCTTTAGAAGGAGGGAGGGATGGATTACTCTTACTCATACGGCCGCAAAGCGCTTGATAGAACCGATGTACGGAAATATGAAAGAAAAACTTGCAGTTTGCGTCAGCGATGGTAAAACAACTCCAGCAGCGACTGTTCCTCGCAGCTTATGCAAGCGCCACGGTGCTCGAGCAAATCAAAACCTAGCTGCGGCTTCCGCCACAGGAAGAACACGAAAACGAGCTCGCAGTTTCTCTATCTAAACAGAAAGGGCAACGATAAAATCTATCAAACCCCAAAAATTTGTCTTGTTACCAAGTTAGAGAAATCACAACGAGCAAGGTTTCTACAAAAAACGTTTCTTTCGAGAACCTCTCGGAAAAATAAACCTTATTCTCCTCGAAACCTTGGGGAAACCCTAGATTACTCGCGGAATAGAAGCACGGCAAATCGGGTCACCAATTCCCACTGCCGTACTTCTTCCGAACAACTCTCGGGAAGCAAACGACGAAACGGGAAAAGAGCTTACCAATGCTTCCCAACCGTCCGAACCACCCAAGGGAGGCCAAAATCCGACTGTCCCGACCGGTTAGCCATACGAAAAGTTTGGTCTGTCTCGACCAGCTCGCCGTACGACAAGCTCGGTCTCTCCCGACCAATTTGCAGTATGGCCAGCTTGGTCCTTCTTAACCAGTTTGAGAAGAACAGAGTTGATTTCTATAAACCTACTCAAAACCTAAAGCGGTTAACTAAGACGTATTCCGAAATCTAAAAATTTTCACGCCATTGCGAACTCTCGACTTTTATCCGCTAAGCTTACTTTCGAAAAACTACTCAAAACTCCTTTGGATCAATCCTACGGAAACGAGAGAATTTCTGATTAAGTTTAAGAACAAAATTACAGCTCTCCACAGCGAGAGTGTCAGATATTAAAATTCGGTAACATCTTACGGAAACAACTTCCGTAAGATCAAACTCGGCAATATTTTATGAAACATCATTCGTAAAGTCAAACAAAATCATATCAAACAACAAGGTCTGAGACTTGACCAGTTCGCTCATGGCTTGCGAACTAAGAACCTCACCCGAATGACATCCTGTCCATTGCTCCTTCTTAGCATGCTTCTCCTTCTTTTGTTTCAACGATTTTGTAAAATCCCTTCGGTACATAAGCGCAATCTGATTCTGCCACGTTGAGTGGAAACATCTATTCATAGCGCTTGATAGACTTTTCAACAATATACAAAGCGCACCTGTCAATTTAGGAAGTCTGAAGAAACGGAGACATGAGCTTAGGCGTTGATATCTCGTTAAGCTCTGATATTCTCATCAGGATTTCATCGAAAATCAATTCATACGCAGTATCAGACTTTTCGAAGTCTTTTGACGTACAATCGAAAGTAACCATTTGAAGCGCCTAAGAAAACCTTGATGGAATACACATTCCTTCTCGTAAAACTATCACTCGGAAGGTGAAACACAGTTCAGAAGACAAAAGAAGAAGAAGGAGGAAGAAGGGGCAATCTCGAATCATCGATGAGACTAAGGTATGTCCGACTTATAAAATTTTGTAAAGGTTTAATTCTTAGTAGGACAGGAACAAAGCGTCTTGAAAACTGCCGTAGAATTTAGGGAACTTAGGACCTAGGTGGATAGTCTAGCAAGCTAAGTCTTAGGCAAAATTTCCAGTCTTGTTCCATCGTTCCTTGATTGTCCAGGCAGATCATGCAAACCGATCTAGTCTCGAAAAACCGAGAAACAATGCCACGCGTTCTAAACCATACTCATCCGCTTCCTAAAAGAAAGAAAAAGCGTACACAAACCTTGAAAGAGCGGCTAGCCCGTTTTCTTTCGTAAAAGAAAGAGGAAGTCATGCGTATACTATACCGATATAATCCCATCTTGAAAAATTTTTGCTTCAGCATCAAGACAACGCTTTTGACAAAGCAAACTCTCGCAGCAATAAGATTCGTCTAAAAGACGCTAGCAGCATAGCCCAACCGTTACAAACATAGTCCTGAAAACTCTCGTCACCTAAATTCAAACCCGCGACTAGAAGCGTGTACCAGCGTCAAACTAATAGCGGCGGTGAACTACGAAAATAGCGAAATAACCTACCGTAAAACTCCATGAGTAGTTCGAAGCAGCTTTCGTCCAAAGGTCGAAATCATAGCGGAAACATCTCCCGTGTAATCCGCGGAAACATCGCTACTTTAACAATCTGCGATTTTCTATCTCCATGAAACCGGTCATCCATTACTTTCGTATAACAAGAACATTTTAAAACAAAACAGCATATGGAAAAACATGATCGGTCTCATGCAAAACGATTTCGCAGATGCAAAAGTGAATGAGGAAAACATAATCCGTGGTCGCAAATATGCAAGTAATTTGTGAGAAACACTCTCGGTTACCTTTGCGAAACCCCCTCTTACATCACTTTACGAAAAATCCTCTGTATGGTCGAGTTAATTCATACAAAGCAACTTTCGTAAAAAAAACATAATGGGTCCAACGGGTTGCTGTCATAGACAGTTTTGCTCCACAAGGTTTCTGGCTCCTGCTTTCACTCAGCGATTACGTCCGAGCAGGAAATAATCGCATAGCGAACCCGCGCGTGTCCTCGTCCATCCTTAAACTTTGTCCCCTCGGATAAAATGAAGCGATTTTCATGCAACAAAAATTTTTATATGAACCATTCATCGTATAACTGAGACCTAAAGTGGAAGATCGTTTCTAAAAGCCATCAGCCATAACTCAGAAAACTCCGCTAGGCTTGGCATGTCTATCTCGAAGCGCTATTTGGCCCTCGGCCAACTCGCATTTCGTAAAGCCGGACCTGAATTCAGCATCCCCACTAAGGACAATCGTAAACCATCATGACCTTAATAAGGGTCATGGTCTGATCGTTACCAACAACTTCCTTGGCTATCGGCTGAATCTAGCCTCCATGCCAATCCAAAACTACTGAGCGACCACTGCTCCAATCCTTACGGCTAAAACAACAATCCACGATTTGTTCATTGAATGCCAAGTGACTATTACGTAAGCAATTTGTCATTATAACCCGAATTGGAAAATCATACGATAAACTCTTCATACCAAAACTCAGTCCTAACAACCATATGGTTAGCGGAAGATTTAAACTTATCGTCAATCGATTAAGTTCTATCGCCCGTAAACACGGCATGAAAAGAAACACTTCGTGACAAGGCTCCAAGAGTTATACAAGTCATCCTTAATATATACAAACAAATCGCGGAAGGCCAACACTTCACGAAGCACGTGAATGTAGGCGGCTTCTCCCTGGTCAAACTACGCGACCCCTTGGTCCTGCGTCCAAACCGAAACAATAGTTTCAGGCTGCGAACATTGGCAAAACATCTCCAAAGCCCGCGAACATTTCAACCACGAAATGCAGCACAAGGAAAACTTCGACCTTGATGCTTGTGAGGCGTCATGCTTCGAAGGACATTCTTTTCCTCAAAGCGTTGCAGGCGAAATCCTCGTCTCTAGAACTCAAAACATACAAACACACCTCTAAACGGTAACATGCCTCTAAACTGGCATCATTTCTTTGTTGCTGATGACAACAAATGAACTCTAACGTCCTAAATAGACAATAGCCGCCTTTAAAAGGGTAGGCTCTATTACATCCGACAAGGATAAACATAGCGCCCTATACAAGAAATCCAAATTTTGGTTTAGCTCTTCGTAAAGGAAGTAGCTCGACTCACGCCCAGACAAATCATATAAGCCGGCAACAATTGGCGGATTTTAAACGGTAAGAGTCAGGTTAAAATCGCAAACAGGCAAAACGAAAGCCGATTTGTCATCGCAAAACCTCAGTCCGAGAGTAAACCTAGGTCTTGCCCTAAACCCAGCCACGCTGGATCTTGACATCTCACAGACATAGTATGGTATACGAGATCCAAAAATTTGTCTCTTCACTTAAGCCTATTCGTTTCACGAACTTTTCGCGTAAATCGGTAAACCGCGGAAAATCTCGCTTTATGCAAACAATAGGTACGGTGATCATCGGGAACTAGGAATGAGACGAAAACTCACACCCTCTTTCTCATACTTCGAAAAAACCAAAGTTCATAAATAATCGAAAACGTTTCATAGATTGAGACCGCAAAAGTTCAAACAAAGCCCCCAAAAAAAGGGGCAGGGATTCGAAGCCACCAACGGCCAGTCCCGGTAAATACATCATGGCCTCTTAACGGCCGAAACACATATAAAACAAAATCCCCGAAGGGATTGATAAACCTAGACGCTCCCAGGAGCGTCACCTTCATCCTCAAACTCACCCGCGATAGGGACAGCCTCGCCGTCACCTCCCTCGGTCGCACCGCCACTACCCGCCTCGTCCGCGCCAGCCTCGCAATCCTCTCCCGCGCGCTCCTGATCTTCTGAGTCCTCGGAGGTCGGCGCAAGGGTGCATTCGGCCTGCAGGCCGGCAAGGATCGAATCGAAGTCTCCCTCGAGGTCGCCCACTCTCCTTCAAGGGCGATAGTCTGGCTTCCTCCGAGTCCAAAGACGGGGCCTCGTTACCCCGAAGCAACTCGAGCTCGCTCAGACTCCCCTCGATCCCCGCTAAAGCCAAGTCCTTCTTGCGGACAGCTATCAAGGACTCAAACAGGATGGCCATCCTCATCAGATGACCAAAGAAGTCGTCACGAGCATCGGCAACCTCCGAGGATCTATGGCGTCCATCTCCTCATGAGTCGGATCTTCGCTGGCGGCGGACTTCCGAGATTTGCTCTTCTTCTCCTTCTTCACCTTGAGTAGTGAACTCGCGGTCTTCCCAAGGTCACGCTCAAGGTCGCTGATACGAAGCTCAAGCTGGGACGTCTGGGCAGCATGGGTGTCCTCGACGGTCTGCAGTGCAGCCTCAGTACGCTTCAGCGCTTCCTGCGACGACTCCAGCTCCTTCGATAGACGAATGACTTCCGACCCACACTCACCAAGCATTCCGTCAATCAGCGACATAAACTGTCCGCAAAGAAGGGTAAGTATCATCATAAAAAGGGGGCGATGGCGTAGATTTCCTGCGGAAAAGAATCCTTAGCCAAAATTTTGATTTTCAGAAAACTTCGAATCATTAAGCCCGCAAAATCGTCTCCAATCTTACGAGCTGGGGCTAACTATTGGGGTCAAAGCGATTATCTCGAAATCAGCGGTTAAAGATCCTTCCAAACTCAAAGATTTCCGCTTACGAGCGGTCAGCGGGGAAGAATCGGACTACTGGAGAACCACGGCAGAGAATCCCTGGCACCGGCGGCAGGCGAAGAGCTGGCCTGGCGCGGCGGCAGATGACGACGGCCTGGCGCCCGGCAAGGCCGGCGGCTTAACGCCGCCGGCCTGGCGGCGGCAAGCCCTGGCGCCCGGCGGCAGCGGCATAACCGGCCTGGCGCCCGGCAAACCCTGGCGCCAGCGTAAGCCCCTGGCGCCGGCGCGGCGCGGCGCGGCCTGGCACCGGCGGCAAGCGCGACGCGGCCGGCCTGGCGGCGGCGGCAGGTCCCCTGGCGCCGGTTGATGGTCCTCGTCCTGGTCTCGGTCCCATCGTACTTGGTCTGATCCCATCTTGGCTTGCTTGGATCAATCCTCGTGGGTTTGATACGATCGACTCTGAATTAACATCTCTCGATTCGACTCGATTGGAATCATCCTCGATGTTTTACGACAAAAATTAGAAAGGTTGGATTTCTCGTAGAGGATATCGTGTAAAAGAAGATCGATTAACTCAAACATCGATCCTTTAGGCTTTACGGTTTATTTTACGAGAAAGATAGTCTTTCCGAGAAATCCTATAAAACGTTCAACGACTTAAGACAAGTCCACGGACTTACTTACGATTTTAAGAATTCAGGCCCAATCAGACTATGACGGTTTATCCAATTTCCCGAACATCGGATAAACATCAAGTCACCGAAAAGTAGGGGAAAACTCGAGGATAATTACGAAGATCGAAGAAAATGGAATATTTCTTGAAGAGATAAACTTTGGCCCAAAGGCGAAGTCCATCATCCTAAGGCAAACCGACCTAGAAGTGAGTATATAAGGAGAGCAAGAGCAGAGGAGGAGGATCCGAAAATCCTAGATTGGAGGCCTAGAGAGCTCATGTTAGCTGATAGAAATTAGAATTTAGGCGGTTAGACTAGCAAGGCAGGCCCTAGAACTTCTGGCCGCCTCCTGCTCGCAAATCTCCGCTCCTCTCGGAAGGATCGGACAATTCTTTTACTTCAGAGCTCCGCACATAGAAACCCTAGGCGTTATCTTCGACATGCCTGTTTCTATGACAAACGCTCATACTAGACGAACCCGCCCAGACGGTTCGATCCCTTGTTCAATTCTTTCTAAACTGAACTACGTTCGACTTGATCCTCGAAAGGGGTACGTAGGCAGCCTTTCTTAAGGTCCAGTCCCAAATCTTAACAAAACCTTTTCCGCATTTATTCGGTCACTTGTCGTTGGCTGTCGCAGAGAATCCAGACCTTCAGGGAAAGTCGGGTTAACTTGGCTTTCCTCCGTTTTTATTCATTAAAATCGACGGTGTGAATTTCGGTTCCCACACCTCCCGAGTACCATGAAGAGAAGGATAAGTATGGAGTCTACAGAGATATGTATGGACGTTCAAGGGGTATCACAGGGAAAGTCATTCCAGTTTCCCCTACAAACATTAGAGACATCCTACAAAGAGCTTCACTAGAAGAGCCATCATTCTTATGCCTACCAAAGCATCGCGAAAGATTCACACCAGCCACACAAGCAGATCAAGATCCTTACAGCAGAGCAGAGATGGATGAGAAGCTCAACAATATCTACACCATTCAGTATGATACTATGAATGATTTCAAGTGCAAACTTGATAGTGTCTACCATCCACTCAATGACAACATCACACACTGTACCCACACCATGGAGAACCTTGCAGATGATGTTAACACCTTGATGAGAAACATACCACAAGGAGTTTCAGCATGGAAGCAATGGAAATCTTCCACTTCCAATGAGTTTCCACACCGCACATCGACCGACGAGAGATGGATACCATCGACCGACGCAGCTCATCCTACATCGATCGACAGTCATCCTACTACCCGATGATTGATGATGTGATTGCACTAGAATCACGTATGGATGCTTTCCAGCAGGAGATGGGCACGATTCAGAACCAGCTTGATTTTCACCTAAAGACATCTCCATCGACCGACATGCCTACCAGCACATCGATCGATCCTGACCAAGCACCAGCCAAGAATCAGCAAGAATCGATCGACAACAAAAACAACACATCGCTCTATACCTATCTCAAAGAAGAATTCAACACGAGGACGAAGATTCTAGATACCGCCAAGACAGACAACATATGGGAAGAATATGCATTGGAACATGCTCTTGATCTGTTCTACGCAACCCTCAGCTCGAACCTCAGATGGACAGCTGAAAGCCTTGCATTGATGCAAAAGGAATTGCATATACTTCGCAACAGGCAGAAGTGGTCACAATCGATCGACACCAGGCCCTACAGATCGATCGATATGGACGATGGATGGAGCAAGGAATTCCATTACAAACCAAAGTATGGAGCTAGAGCTTATGATACTTATGAAAAAGATGAACTTATACCCACCCATACCGTTACTGGACATCGGATGTGTATCGACTATAGAAAGCTTAATGCCGCCACTAGGAAAGACCATTTTCCCCTGCCTTTTATCGATCAAATGCTGGAAAGATTGGCAAATCACCAGTATTACTGTTTTCTTGATGGATACTCTGGATTCTTTCAGATCCCGATACATCCTAATGACCAGGAGAAGACAACTTTCACATGTCCCTATGGAACATTCGCATACCGTCGAATGCCATTTGGCCTGTGTAATGCCCCAGCTAGTTCCAACATTGTATGATGTCTATCTTCGCAGATATGATTGAGGAAATCATGGAAGTCTTTATGGACGATTTCTCAGTCTATGGATCGAGCTTTAAGAGCTGCCTCGACAATTTATGCAAAGTTTTGGAAAGATGTGAAGAAAATAACCTCGTTCTAAATTGGGAAAAATGCCATTTTATGGTTAATGATGGAATAGCTCTTGGACATAAGGTTTCTGCCGCCGGTATAGAGGTAGATCGAGCAAAAATAGAAGTAATGACTGGCTTACCGGCACCCTCGACCGGATTTTATAGGAGGTTTATACAAGATTTTAGCAGAATGCTAGACCACTCACAGCCCTCCTGTGTAAAGATATAAAATTCGATTTTACTCCTGAGTGTATGAAAGCTTTTGAGGAATTAAAGAAATCCCTCATCACTGCCCCCGTCGTACAAGCACCCGATTGGAGCCTTCCTTTCGAGATCATGTGCGATGCGAGCGACTTCGCTGTAGGAGCAGTTCTGGGACAAAGAAAGGATAAAAAGTTGCACGGTATCTATTATGCCAGCCGTACATTAGACGAAGCTCAGAGAAATTACGCAACAATGGAAAAAGAACTGCGTGCAGTGGTTTTTGCATTTGAAAAATTTCGTCAATATCTGGTTGGATCTCATGTGATAGTACACACTGATCACGCTGCGATTAAATACTTAATGCAGAAGAAAGATGCAAAACCTCGACTCATTCGATGGATTTTATTACTCCAAGAGTTTGACATAGAGATTAAAGATAAAAGAGGAGTAGATAATGGAGTCGCAGACCATCTTTCCCGGATTAGAGTTGAAGATGACGTCCCCATTGATGATTTCTTCCCAACAGAGAATGTAGACCATATACATCACTCGTTCGTTGGACAAGTATCCCTCGAATCAAAGGACATGACGATCGATACGCAGAAGTCAATAATGATCGACGGTAGTGACTCTATGTCGATCGATTCTGACGATAGCGAGACAATCGACGTCCAAGACAACGGAGATTCGAGCACCCCATCCCTGACATTAACCATCGATATAAACATTAATGTCGCTCAACGCACGTTAAAGTATGAACCTAACTCGATTAACGATGAAATGTCGAGACGAGCAGTGTGCGCCGTTAGTAGAACTCCCAAGGATAGACCTTGGTATGCTGATATAGTTAACTATTTAGCTGCTGATGCTAAACCTGAGATGTTGAGAGGGTACGTTAAGAAGAAATTCTTTCAAGGCGTAAGGAGATACCACTGGGATGAACCGTACCTCTATAGACATTGTTCTGACGGGATATACAGACGATGTGTATCCGAATCTGAAATTCCAGATATTATATTTCAATGTCATGGATCGGCCTATGCTGGACATTTTGCCACATTTAAGACAGTATCAAAAATCCTTCAAGCAGGATTTTGGTGGCCAACTATTTTTCGCAATGTTCACGCATTTATAGCTCAATGCGACAGATGCCAAAGGCGAGAAAAATCAGCAAAAGACACGAGATGGAACAAAAGTTTATCCTAGAAGTAAAAGTGTGTGATTCCTGGGGAATAGACTTTATGGGTCCATTCCCATCGTCGTATGGAAATAAATATATACTAGTCGCCGTAGACTACGTATCCAAATGGGTTGAAGCCATCGCTTCCCCAACCAACAATGCATCAGTAGTTGTGAAGCTTTTCAAAAGCATTATCTTTCCGCGATTTGGAGTTCCTAGAGTGGTCATCAGTGATGGTGGATCGCACTTCATCAACAAGATATTCGACAGATTACTTCAAAAGAACGGTGTTCATCATCCCGTCGCCACACCTTACCATCCACAAACTAGTGGACAGGTGGAGGTTTCAAATAGGCAGATTAAGGAAATCTTAGAAAAGACTGTTGGAACATCTAGGAAAGATTGGTCTCGGAAACTAGATAATGCACTTTGGACTTACAGAACAGCATATAAGACACCGCTAGGAACTACAACTTTCCATCTGCTTTATGGAAAATCCTGCCATTTACCAGTTGAGTTAGAGCAAAAGGCAGCCTGGGCGATTAAAATGTTGAACTTTGACATTAAACCAGCTGCTGAGCAAAGGTGCATCCAACTTAACGAACTTGATGAGATCAGAAATTTAGCCTACGAGAGTTCGAAGATATATAAAGAAAAGACGAAAGCTTACCATGATAAGAAAATCATATCAAGGCATTTTGAGCCTAATGATTAAGTGCTTCTTTACAATTCCCGGTTGACCTTGTCTCCCGGAATATTAAAATCTTGTTGGTCGGGACCTTTCACGATCACGGAAGTGAAACCTCACGGTGCCATAACTCTGGTGAACGAAGAAGGAGAAGAGTTATGGCCAACGAGTAAAACATTATTGGGCCAAGCCTCCAAATACTGGGCCCATTAATTTAATCTCCATTAACGACTGAATTTTTCAGTCGTAAAGTCAAGCTAAGGACTTTAAATAAGCACTAAATGGGAGGCAACCCATTTTGATTTATTAATTTTGAATTTTTCATTTATAGTTACTTTGTTTTTCTAAAAAAAAGAAAAAGCGGATAAGGAAGAAATTTTGAATCCGTCGATCGACACGTACTACTGCATGTCGATCGACGCGTATGTTCCATCGCTTGACAAGAATCTTATCTCGGTTTTTCAATTATGTTCAACTAATAATGCTTCTGTTACATTTACACCTACATTCTTCCAGGTAAGGGATTTGAATACGGGGGCACTTCGTCTGGAAGGCAAGCCTAAGGATGGCACCTATGAGTGGCCACAAATTCGATCTTCTAAACCACCTTCTCTTGCTTTTGCTTCGGCTATTAAGACTTCTTTTTCTGATTGGCATTCCCGTTTGGGACATCCAGCTTTACCTATTTTAAAAACTATGATTTCTAAGTTTAACTTACCTTTGTCTTCCAATGTTTTACTTGCTAAGCCTTGTAGTGCTTGCTTGATTAATAAGATGCATAAGTTGCCTTTTGGTTCAACAACTCTTACTTCTTCTCATGTTCTTGAAATAGTATTCTCTGATGTGTGGACCTCACCTTTAGTTTCAGAAGATGGTTTCAAATACTATGTGATATTTGTAGATCGTTTCAGTAGGTATACATGGTTTTATCCACTAAAACAAAAGTCTCAAGTGTTTGAAACATTTACAAAGTTTAAAGCCTTGGTTGAAAACCGATTTCAATCAAAACTTAACTCTATATACTGATAATGGTGGAGAATATATTGCTTTAGCTAATTTTTTATCATCTCATGGTATCTCTCATTTTACTACTCCACCACACACACCTGAACACAATGGTATAGCCGAGCATCGTCATCGACACATAGTTGAGACCGGCTTAACCCTCTTGTCGCAAGCCTCTATGCCTAAGTGATATTGGACTTATGCTATGGCCACTGCTGTGTACTTAATAAACCGCATGCCAACATCTAACTTGTCTATGAAGTCACCTTTTGAATGTTTGTTTGCTACTCAACCGAATTATTCAAAGCTTAAGGTGTTTGGGTGTTTATGTTTTCCTTGGTTGCGTCCTTATGCATCAAATAAGTTAGATAATAGATCAACTCCATGTGTCTTCCTAGGATATTCTACAACACGAAGTGCTTATTTTTGTCTTGATAGAGTTACTACACGCATTTATACTTCTCTTCATGTTACATTTCATGAATATGTGTTTCCCTTTTCTTTGCCTAACAAACTCACCCATGTCTCTGATGATGATGTAACAGAGTCTTCTCCTGCAGATAATCTTTTAGTCTCTCCGCTACCAACTTCTCTACCAGGTTCTTCTAGCTCTGCTCCATCAGTTCCTCACGCAACTCCAATACCGCAAGCGTCAACACAAGCTGCAGTTGAACCAACTACTCATCACTCTGTTCCTATACCAACTTCTGAAAACCCAGGGACATCAGCTACAGAAGCTACAACTACTCAACCAGAGATATCAGCTACGGCAGCTGCAAATACTCAGACTCAGAATGTGACAACCACTTCGGTTCCGACAAGGACTTCTGCACGAGCTCAAAAACTGGTTCAGAAATTGAATCTCCATACAACGATCACTCCTCTCACCGAAACTATTCCAACTTCTGTTAAGGAGGCTTTAAAAGATCTTCGGTGGCGTCGATCAATGTATGAAGATATATATGCTCAGCTTAAGAATCACACATGGGACGTTGTTAATTCCTCCGGAAACTTCAATGTTGTGGGCTGTACGTGGGTCTTCAAGATCAAGCGGAATGCTGATGGCTCTGTCGATAGATTCAAGGCTCGTCTTGTTGCTAAAGGCTTCAACCAGCGACCCGGTGTGGACTATAATGAAACTTTAGCCCTGTAGTGAAACCAGCCACGATCAGATTGGTTCTTAGCGCTTCTGTCTCCAAGCAATGGCCTATAAGACAGTTTAATGTTAATCATGCTTTTCTTCAAGGCAAACTAGATGATGAAGTCTACATGATGCAACCTCCAGGCTTTACAGACAAAGACAATCCTCATGGCGTGTGTAAACTTCGCAAGGCTGTCTATGGTTTAAAACAAGCTCCTCGAGCGTGGTACAATGAGTTGAAATTGTTCCTCATTCGTTGCGGTTTCAGAAACTCCCTAGCTGATGCAAGCTTATTCATCTACAACATCAATGGCATCCTCTTATACATGCTTGTATACGTAGATGACATTATTCTCACCGGTAACAACAACGATCACCTGAAACTCTTCATTGATCAACTCTCTACTCGATTTTCTTTAAAAGACTTGGGCAATCTTTCTTTTTTTCTTGGAATGGAAGCTCTTCGTACTCCAAAGGGTTTATTACTAACACAGTCTCGTTATATTGCAGATTTATTGGAGAAAACAAAGATGACTGGTGCCAAGTCTGTATCAACTCCGATGTGTCTGAACACCAGCTTAACGCTCAACGGTGGCTCACCTATGGCAGAACCAACGCAATATCGTATGGCAGTGGGCAGCCTGCAGTATCTTTCTCTCACTCGACCTGACATCTCCTTTGCAGTCAAAAAATTATCTCAGTTCATGCACCAGCCTACTGAAGAACACTGGCAAGCAGTTAAAAGACTTCTTCGATACCTCTGTGGAACACAAAACAAAGGCATCTACTACTCTGCCACCAACACGTCCTCTCTTCATGCATATACTGATGCCGATTGGGCAGGGAACAAGGACGATTACACTTCGACGGGCGCCTACATTGTCTACTTTGGTCGTCATCCTGTTGCTTGGTCCTCTAAGAAACATACGGGTGTCGCACGATCATCTACGGAAGCTGAATACATGTCACTTGCTTCTACGACAGCTGAGCTATGTTGGATCCTTTCTCTCATGTCTGAACTTGGTCTCAAGTCTACACATATTCCAGCTATTTACTGTGACAATATAGGAGCAACATATCTGGCTGCCAACCCTGTTTTCCATTCAAGGATGAAGCACATTGCCTTGGATTATCACTTTGTTCGACATCAGGTTCAGACTGGACAGGTTCGTGTCTCCCATGTTGCCTCCACTGATCAGCTAGCAGATGCACTAACCAAACCTCTTCCGCGCCATCGTTTTCAAACTCTGAATATCAAGATTGGTCTAGCTGAAAATAGTCCATCTTGAGGGGATATATTAGATATAGAAACATATTATGTTATGATCACTATGATTGCTCTCATTACGATCATTCTCCTCTCATCACTCCATGTATATTTCCTTCCCATATCTGTACATCTCTGTAACTATATATGTACTCTGATACTCTGTTAATAAGATATACAATTCCATATCATAATAGGAGCCACAGACGAGGTTTGACACATGTTTAATTTGATTTATATTTCATTCTGACATTACTGTTTAACTACCAAAAACCTTTTTTATTTACTTATCTCTAATTCAATTAAAAGAATTGTAGTCATTAAGCTTGATATATGAATTCGACCGCTAAATAATATCGTTTGTTGTGCAATTATAATCGTTTATAATATTAAAATATCGCATATCAGTTCTTAGATTTTGAGGTTTTCTTTAAAGATCTATCAGATTCTTACTTAATGTCAATTTCTCAACTAAGCATCCAACCATTTCATATTAAATAATGATGTCTTGCGTATTTGCATTGTTTATCCATTCATCCATATGCATTTTGATCATTTAGACTAGGATTTAGCCATTTTTAGGTCCATATTGCATTCATATGTCTTTATTAGGTATTGGAGTACCACATGGGGTTCTTGGAGATGTTTTGGTGCAATTGAAGCTCAAGAGAGGAGTTGAAGGTGATCAGTGGACGAGTGGAGGTCTTGGAGCGACCTATTGGAGCGAGGGCACGAGATCGCTGCGGTAGGTGATCAAGCAAGCCTTTGGAGTGAGGTATGGGAACGACGCCATCAAATCGCTCCAGCTCCAAGAGCGACCCCCAGATCGACCCTTCCAGGTCGCTCGCTCTTTTCACCCACAAACACACGAAGAGACCCTGGAGCGACCCACCAGAGCGACACATCGAGGTCGCTCCCGAGCCCCAGAGCGACGTGCTGGAGCGACGTGCAGAGGTCGCTCCGCGTCTTATGGTTGTCGAATTTTAACCATTCAGGGACCTTTTTGCAATTTATTATGCTCGTTTTTTAGATCCAAAAACCTAAACTTAAGTATCTTGTAAGCCATTTCAGGAAGATCTATCTTTTTTTACACTTGGTAAATATCAAAAACATATTGAAAAAGTTCATCTTTTGGATCATTTGATTCTTGTGTTCTTATTGTTCTTGTTGATTTCTAATCTATCTTCTGCATCTATCTACAGGATTAATCTGAAATCCAATATGGGTTTAAGAGGAATCATGGAGATTAGTGAGTAATCACCATTTGAATTCATGGGTTAGGAAGATTAAGGGTGATTAGGCTTGATCTAGGATGTTTAGGTGTAGATCAATCTCATTCCTTGCTAGTAGAGTGCTCATAATGCATCTTCTGAGTTGGCCACTCAAAAGTTGATCTTTAGGCATTTCCCACCCACAAGGTGTTCAATGAAATGCCTGAGACAACTCTCCTAAGCTTTTAACATACTTTACCAAAGATATTTGTTGTTAAAGGTGTTAAGATAGCCAATAGACTTGCTTGTAATGATTGCTTTCATGTTATTCAGCCAAAGACATTTGATGTTTGAAATGTGTTAGCAAAAGAACATTCATCTAGACATAGAGTTTGTTTAAGATTGTGCCTAAGCTTAAGGTAGATAGTTTGATTGATCATTTTCCATCCTTAGTTCGAAACTTAATCACCCAAGGTCTAATTCATATACCCATGAGTTCTCCTTTATCATATCAAAGAAAGATTCCTCTTTTATTGCTTACTTGTTCTGTTATTGCATTATGTCATTAGTAGTAGTTTAAAACCATCCAAATTATCGGTTGCACTTAGATTAAGTAGGTACTTGCATTCTTGGTGCTTTGAATCCCTCAGAACTGGTTCCACATTTCACTCATATTACAACATTGGCTTTAGGAGCCTTGAAAACTCCTAACATCAAATTGGCGCCTTTGCCAAATTCTGAGTAGATTTAAACATTGAGATCTAGTCACTTGCTTGAGACTAAGTCTTTTTTTTTCTTTTATTTTGTTACTGATTCTCCATCTTCATCTCCCTTGGCATTTCAGGTTTATGAACTTGAGGAGTAGAGGCACAACAAACCTTGTTCCAAGCGTTGAAGACATTAGAGCATTTGAAAGGGAAACTAGAAGAAGGAGACAAGCAGAAGAGCAACAGGCTCACTTGGAGACAGACATGGAAAACTTACCACAAGGTGGAAATGTGAACGGTCAAGGTGCTGACGACCCTCCACCACAAGGGCCACAACACCCACAGCGCCCAGCTCGAGCCATTGGAACCTATGACCGCCCTAACATTCATGGGCATAGGTTGGGAATCAGAGCACCAGCTGTGGAAGCCAACAACTTTGAGGTCAAACCAGGACTCCTCAACGTGATCGAGAACAACAAGTATCATGGCTTGGCTGTAGAGGATCCATTTGATCACTTGGACAAGTTTGACAGCTATTGTGGGTTGTCAAAAACCAATGGTGTGTCTGAGGATGCTTTCAAGCTAAAGCTATTCCCTTTCTCTCTGGGGAATAAGGCGCGTCAGTGGGAGAAGTCTTTACCCAGCGATTCTATCACCACCTGGGATGACTGCAAAAGAGCATTCTTGGAAAAGTTCTTCTCTGCCTCAAGAACTGCAAAGTTGAGAAATGAGATTTCAAGTTTTCAACAGAAGAACTTGGAAGGATTCAGTGAAGCTTGGGAGAGATTCAAGAGCTATCAAGCTCAATGTCCACACCATGGTTTCTCCAAGGAAAGCCTGCTGAGCACATTTTACAGAGGGGCTCTTCCTAAGTACAGAGCCAGGTTGGATACTGCAAGTAATGGGTTCTTCTTGGGGAGAACTGAGGAAGATGCAGAGGAGCTAGTTGACAACATGGTGAAAAGTGACGCAATCTACAGTGGAGACCACGACAGAAGCGTTAGAACTGATGATAAACAGACAAGGAAGGAGTTAAAGGCTCTGCAGGAGAAGATAGACATACTCATTGCTGATAAAGCTACACAAGAGCAGCTGAACTTTGTTGGAAACAAAAACCAAGAGGCACCACCTGCAGTTAATGAGGTTGATGGGCTGGAAGGACAAGAAGAGATGTGTTTCATCAACAACAATGGTAGTTGGTACAGGAAAGAGCCTAATTTTCAGTACAACAACTACCCACAGAGATCTAATCCCAGCAACCAACAAGGAGGCTACCAGCCCAAGAGCAACTACAACCAGCAGAGTGGTAACCAGCCTAGGAACAATCAGCAAGGCAACTATCAGCCTCAGAAGAACCCTCCTCCTGGCTTCCCTAGCAAAGGGAACCAATCTTCTCAACAACAGGCTAGTCCTTCTAGCTCTACTCCTCAGGAAAGCAGCACTGATACTCTACTGAAACAGATCCTGGAATCACACACTAGAAGTGAGAAGCATGTTGGATATGAGTTGAAAAACCTCCATAACAAGATTGATGGGAGCTACAATGATCTCAACAACAAGTTCATGGCTTTGGAGAGCCAGTTTGCTGCCATGAACACTCAGCAAAATCGTCAGCAAGGTTCTCTACCTGGAAAATCTGAGCAAAACCCAAAGGAGGCAATGAAAGCTGTTACCCTCAGGAGTGGAAAGCATTTACCTCCTAGAACTCTCACCAAGGATGCTGAGAAACAAGGTGAGGGGTTTTCCATCAACATGGATGATGATGAGGTAGTAATTGTGGATGAGAAAACCAATGATGAGATCTTGGAGAAGATTGTAGAAGCCAAGGGTAAGGGAAAGGTTGGAGAAGAGAAAGGAACTGAGAAAGTTAGTGAAGATTCTGCTCCAGCAAATGAGAAACCTTTTGTTCCACCTCCTTATGAACCCAAACTTCCATTTCCTGGAAGATTCAAGAGGCAGCTATTAGAGAAGTACAAGGCTCTGTTTGAGAAGCAGATGAGTGAGGTTCAGGTCACAATGCCCATCATTGATGCTTTCATGCTGGTTCCTCAATACAACAAGTTTCTAAAAGATGTTGTAGCTGCGAAGAAGAAAGAGATGGAGGGAATGATGATCCTTACTCATGAGTGTAGTGCCATCATTCAGAGACTTGATGTTCCAAGAAAACTGGAGGATCCAGGATGCTTCACACTACCTTGTGCTATCGGAACTATGGTGTTTGAGAGGTGTCTCTGCGATTTGGGAGCTAGTGTCAGCTTGATGCCGTTATCTGTGGCAAAGAAGCTTGGATTCACTCAGTACAAGAAGTGTAGACTCTCTCTGGTTTTGGCTGATCGTTCAGTGAAGTACCCTGTGGGTATCTTGGAGGACCTCTCTGTGATGGTTGGAAATTGTGAGGTCCCTACAGACTTTGTGGTGCTTGAGATGGGGGAGGAAGCTCAAGATCCCCTAATCCTTGGAAGGCCTTTCTTAGCCACAGCAGGAGCTATTGTTAATGTGAAAGAAGGCAAGATTGATCTCCATTTGGGTAAAGGGCACATCCTCCATTTTGACATTAAGGAGGTAATGAAGAAACCAACTACTCAAGGGCAAGCCTTCTACATTGTGGAGATTGATGCTCTTGCTGATGAGCTCCTTGAAGAGTTATCACTAGAGGACTCTCTACAGCATGCTTTGACCATAGAGAAAGAGTTTGTAGTGATTGAGAATGTGGAGAGTACTGCCTATGGGATGATGCTGGATTCACACAAGGGGTTTGCTAGTGAGGATCAGTATGAGGAGCTGCCACAAGTGGTTCATCAAAAAGCCTCAGTCACTCAACAAGAGAACGTCCAGCAAGATGACTGGAGCGAGCTTAAGGCACCCAAGGTGGAGCTTAATTCTCTTACCCATGGTGTAAGGTATGCATTCCTTGGCCCTAATGAGACTTATCCTGTCATTGTGAGTAGTGAACTTACTGAAACTGAGCTGTCTGAACTTTTAAAAGCACTTACAAGATTTAGAAAGGCAATAGGTTACTCACTTGATGATATCAAAGGGATATCACCCTCTTTGTGCATGCATAGGATACATCTTGAGGATGAATCAATGACTTCTATTGAGCATCAAAGAAGGTTAAATCCTAACCTGAAGGATGTTGTAAAGAAAGAGATTCTTAAACTCTTAGATGCTGGTGTGATTTACCCTATCTCATATTCTAAATGGGTATCTCCTGTGCATGTTGTCCCAAAGAAAGGTGGTACCACTGTAATAAAAAAATGACAAGGATGAATTGATACCAACCAAAACCATCACAGGTCATAGAATGTGCATTGATTACCGGAAACTGAACTCTGCATCTAGGAAAGATCATTTTCCATTGCCATTTATTGATCAGATGCTTGAAAGACTTGCTAATCACCCATTCTATTGCTTTCTTGTTGGGTATTCAGGGTTCTTCCAGATACCCATACATCCCAATGATCAAGAGAAAACGACATTCATGTGCCCTTATGGTACCTTTGCCTATCGAAGGATGCCGTTTGGGCTATGTAATGCTCCAGCCACCTTTCAAAGGTGCATGATGTCAATCTTCTCTGATCTAATTGAGTATGTTGTGGAGGCCTTCATGGATGACTTCTCTGTCTACGGATCTTCGTTTTCTGCTTGTTTGTCAAATCTGTGCAGGGTCCTACAGAGATGTGAAGACACCAACCTCGTGCTGAACTGGGAGAAGTGTCACTTCATGGTTAAGGAAGGGATTGTGCTAGGACACAAGATCTCAGAGAAGGGGATTGAGGTAGACAAGGCAAAGATTGATGTGATGATCAGTTTGGCTCTTCCAAAGACAGTGAAAGACATCATGAGTTTCTTGGGGCATGCTGGCTTCTATTGAAGGTTCATTAAGGATTTCTCCAAGATCGCCAGGCCACTCACCAGACTGCTTTGCAAGGAAGAGATCTTTCTCTTTGGTCAGGAATGTCTAAAAGCTTTCAAGAAGCTGAAGAGTGAGCTTGTGAGTGGTCCTATTGTCCAACCACCTGATTGGGACCTCCCCTTTGAGATCATGTGTGATGCTAGTGATTATGCTGTGGGAGTTGTTTTGGGGCAGAAAAAGGATGGCAAGTCTCATGTGATCTACTATGCAAGCCAAACCTTGAATCATGCTCAGATGAAGTATGCCACAACTGAGAAGGAAATGCTAGCCATTGTCTTTGCATTTGAGAAGTTCAGAAGCTACTTAGTGGGGTCAAAGGTTATTGTCTACACAGATCATGCTGCTTTGAGATACCTTTTGGCCAAGAAAGATGCAAAACCCAGGCTTTTGAGATGGATC
Source organism: Brassica nigra (assembly GCA_016432835.1). Taxonomy (NCBI): domain Eukaryota; kingdom Viridiplantae; phylum Streptophyta; class Magnoliopsida; order Brassicales; family Brassicaceae; genus Brassica; species Brassica nigra. Next base: position 20,562,556 of record CM028246.1, read on the forward strand.
CTTTTGCTTCAAGAATTTGACTTAGAGATCAGAGACAAGCCAGGAGTTGAGAATGGTGTAGCTGATCACTTTTCCAGGCTGAAAATAGAGTGTGGCATCCCCATTGATGAGGGACTTCCAGAAGAGCAGATCATGGCCATTGGAGCAGTGATGGAAGCTTGTGAGACCGGCAGAAAGCTTGAAGAGGTTAAGGCTACTGAAGAGAAAGAACCTTGGTATGCTGATTTGGTAAATTACTTAGCCACAGGAAAAGAACCTTTGAATCTTGTGGGCTATGCCAAGAAGAAGTTCTACAAGGATGTGAAGAGGTACTATTGGGATGAGCCTTACCTCTACATTCTCTGCAAGGATCAACTTTATAGGAGAGTGGTTGCTAATGAAGAAGTTGATGGGATCCTTACACACTGTCATGGATCATCCTATGGAGGCCACTTTGCTACCTTCAAGACAGTTGCAAAAGTGCTACAAGCTGGATTCTAGTGGCCACACATGTTCAAGGATACACAAGACTTTGTTTCAAGGTGTGATTCATGCCAAAGAAGAAGAAACATCACCAAAAGGAATGAGATGCCTCAAAATCCAATCCTTGAAGTTGAGGTGTTTGATGTGTGGGGTATTGACTTCATGGGGCCATTTCCATCATCCTATGGAAACAAATACATCCTTGTAGCTGTTGACTATGTATCAAAGTGGGTGGAAGCCATTGCAAGTCCCACCAATGATGCTGGAGTTGTAACTAAGATGTTCAAGAGTGTCATTTTCCAAGGTTTGGAGCTCCAAGAGTTGTCATCAGTGATGGAGGCTCTCATTTCATCAACGAGCTGTTTGAAGAACTTCTCAAAAAGAAGGGTGTGAAGCATAAGGTGGCAACTCCTTACCATCCTCAAACAAGTGGTCAAGTTGAGATCTCTAACAGAGAGATAAAGTCCATTTTGGAAAAGATTGTGGGGGTTACAAGGAAGGATTGGTCTACTAAGCTTGATGATGCACTTTGGGCTTACAGGACAGCTTACAAAACCCCTTTGGGAACCACACCTTTCAACCTTGTGTATGGGAAAGCTTGCCATTTGCCAGTAAAACTTGAGTACAAAGCATTATGGGCAGTTAAGTTGCTGAACTTTGACATCAAGAGTGCCAAGGAGAAAAGGCTTCTTCAACTACATGAGCTTGATGAGATAAGAATGGATGCTTTTGAGAACTCAAGGATCTACAAGGAGAAGACTAAAGTTTTCTATGACAAGAACATTCTGAAAAGAGAGTTCAAAGAGGGAGATCAAGTCCTTCTCTACAACTCTAGGTTGAAGTTGTTTCCAGGGAAGCTCAAGTCGAGATGGTCAGGTCCATTCAAGGTCATGGAGGTTAGACCTTATGGAGCGATAGTGTTGTGGAGTGCTGATGGAAGAGACTTCACAGTCAATGGCCAAAGGGTTAAGCTCTACATGGCCACCACACCTAAGGAAGATGGAACTTCAATTCCACTTTCTGATCCTACCCCAGCCTAACCTTAATGAAGGCAAAGTCAAGCTATAGACTTTAAACAAGCTCACTTGGGAGGAAGTCCCATGTCTATCCTTGTATATATTGCATTGGTACCTTTTTATTTTCATCTTTTGATTTTTCTTTCAAGACTTTGGTGGAAAAGATTGTAGGTGAATGAATTACCTCAAAAGCTGGCCAGAGAACAACCATCAGAGCGACCTCCGAGAGTGAGGTGTTGAGGTCGCTCCAGCTTAGAGAGAGGTCGTAGAGCGAGGGGCAGAGGTCGCTCGGCCTTTGATAGAAATTGAGCTCGAAAACGACCTCGGAGCGACGTCTGGCAGCGAGGGGGAGAGGTCGCTCCGTTTTGGAGTGACGTCTGGCAGCGAGACCCCGGGGTCGCTCGGCTTTCGACCGTTTGGAGAGCCAAAAATGACCCGGAGCGACGTCTGGCAGCGAGGGTGAATGGTCGCTCCACGACCGGTACAGGTAAGTCTTCTTCTCTTAAACCCTGGTTCAATCTAATTGAACCGATCCAATCTCACCCTAAACTGAACCGGACACCCTAGACCTACCCCAAAACCATCGACATCTTCTCTCTCACTCTCTCTTCTCCATCACAAACACACAAACTCTCACCCCTCCAAAACCCCATATCTCACTCAATCCTTCACCAAATCACCTCATTCTTCTTCTCAATTCCAAGTTTTCGCCCCTGTAGTCTAGTCCCCCATACCAAATCGCCATTTCCTTCCATCCAAAGCAAGGTATTGTGTTTTTGAATTTAATTTCGTAGGTCCATGAATCCTAGAAATTCAAAATCGAAATTTGGACCTTTTCTTGCTTGATTATGGTGAAATAGACTAGGGAAAGCTTATCTATCATGTTGGGTTGATGATTTCATGGTGAAATTGAGTTTAATTCGAACTTTTGCAAATTAGGGTTCATGGATTTGGGGATTTTCGAATTTTGATCTAATTGAAGGTGTTTGTGATTGAGTTAGCTCTGCTATGGTGTTTAGAAGCTTGATTAATAAACCTCCTCATGCTAGAACCACTTTGATCATTGAATTTTGCATAAATTGTAATTTTCATATCTTGAAAAGTTTGAGAAGTATGATTCTTTGCTTTTGGTTCAGCTTCTTGGTGCTAAATGTGTAGAGAAAGTTGCATTGAGTTATCTTGATTCGGTTTGCAAACTTATCCCCTTTCCAAGTTTTGAATTTCTCAGGTACAAATGGTTAGGACGACCAAAGGAAAGCTGGATGCCAAGAAGAAAAAAGTTGAGAAAGCTGTAGCTTCCGCACCTACTGGCTCAGGGACGGAAAGGACTTCTAGACAGCAAGCTTTGGATGCTAAGAAGTCAAAACAGCAAGAGAAGAGAGCAGGGAAAAGTGTTGCAGTTCCCACCAATGAGGAGAGTGAGGCTGAAAGTGAAGATTAGCAAGTTCCTCAAAAGAAAGCCAAGATGTCCAAAGGGAAGGAAATAGCTGTTGATAGAGACAGAGAGAAGACACCATCTGTTGAGGAGCGGTATGATCACTTGATGAAGGGAGTCGCCTGGACTCCAACGAGGTTTGCTGACCTCGATTTGCTGAAGGAGTTGGGCTTGGAATTTGACATTGAGGCAATGCTGGGATATTTGAAGTTGCCAAAGCTCCTCACCATGGCTCACCCTACACACAAGGACGTCTCATGCCAGTTCCTATATTCACTTGAGGTCACTTACCATGATACACAGCATGTGAGGCAAGGATGGGGCAAAATCAAGTTCAGCGTCCATGGGAGAGTCTACAACATGAGCTTCAGAGATATTGGGAGAGTCATGGGATTCCAAGATTTGGAGGACTCTATTCTTCCCAAATGTGAAGATCTTTCGAGGGAGCTATGGAAACTGATCACTGGAAACAAACACTGCACCGGGAGTGACAAGAACTCACATATCCGACATCCATCTGTGCGCTACCTTCATAGGATGCTCGTCCATGCTTTCTACCCGCGAAAGCAACATGGCAGTTGCGCCGAGGATGATCTTTGCCTTCTCTGCCCAGCTATATCACCTTATACCACTCCTGGAGTCTTGCCTCTTCCGAGCCATGACATCTACGCTACCTTTGGGATGGTCGGTTTCTTCGTGAGTTGTCTCGAGCATTACAGGGATTGGGCCTGGTACACCAAGGATCCTGATCCGAAGATTGGTATTGGTGGTATGATCACACCACTTCTTGAGTTCCTGGGAGTCAGCTTGGGGAAAGATGCAGCTGGTCCTAGTTTCATTGATGCCACTTACCTGAGGATCACTACATACTTCAGCGGAAAGCACAAAGGGAGCTATGTCTACCACTACTACCTGCGTGGACAGCCAGCTGACGTACTCCTTCCGAATAGGACCTTGACCAGCTTAGAGAGGCCTGGAGCTATCACTTTCAACATTGCTCACGAAGACTTCTTTCGTGACCATGGCCCTCTCGAACCGATGACTGCACCGAAGAGAAGAAGTGCTGCAAACAGACATGATGCATCGGGGACATCATCAGCAGCAGCGTCAGATGAACCTGTCTATGGGCCTCCGCGCTACTACTTCAAGCCACACGACGGAGTCTTACCCCCTGGTGCCCTTCGTGACGCCCATGATCATATTGATAGGCTTCGGAGATGGAACAAGGCTCAAGACAGGACGATAGAGAAGCTCAAGGAAAAGTGCAAGGCGCTCAGCAAGACAGTGAAAAAGAAGGCTAAGACTTCAGCCAAGTTCATGAAGAAAGTGGCTGATGTCTTGACCAGGGGAGGAATAGCGGGTTGTAGCTCAGCAGACTTCGACTTCCCGGACGTTTCAGCTACACAGCCTCGACCCCAACCTGCAGAGCTTGGTTTCCCTCTCACTGCTAGACAGCTCGAGCGCAGGAACAGGAACCCACCCATCCAACCGTCCACCTCAGGAAACAAATCGCCATCCCTCGCTTCCAGTGATGGAGATATTGGGATTGAGGAAGTTGAGAGCCAGCCACAGTATGCAGACTACTACCCAGCACCAGGTGGCTACTACACCTCTTTCCCACCCCAAGACGACGAGGACGGGCCTTCTGCCTCCGCGCGATTCCCATAGGAGGTACCTTCACTTACCATTGTATATACCATTCTTTCTTTGTGTTTTACATTTCTTTTGGGTATCTCTCTCAACTTAACAACACATAGACTGTGTAACTTAAGTTTGGGGGAGGTACCAAGTATTTGATCTTGTTTGCTTTGATGTTTTTGCATTGACTCTTGCATTGTACATATAAAAAAAAATTTTGAAAAATTCGAAAAATTCAAAAAAAAATCATTTAGTTTGCGTCACTTGCATTGTTAGGAGAGTCTAGATCATGTAGGCTGCATTCACTTGCATTGGGAGCAATGATTTAAAATGCCTTGTAAAGAACACCACCTTGCACCTGAGTAGTTTATGCACCTCTCTAAAAGGCTTGTATGCTTCGAGCCTTGAATGCTCTTCCTGAAACTCGTTGATTGCTGAAACTCTGTCTTTGATGCCAACTTCAACTCTAATTGAACTTAATTGAACTTAATGCATCTTGCTCATGGTCTCTTGTGTACTGAATTATGGCTATACACACTTGAGTTGTTACATCTTTTATGCCAATCTCTTTGACAACCTCTAGTGGTAGACCACTCCCAAACCCCTTTCCTCCTTTTAAGCTTTCATTGATTAATGAGTGAGGCCTTTTTCGGAAAGTCTTACATGTGCATAATGTTGAGAGTATTGGGAACGACAATGCTTGGTCTTCATTCTTGCTAGATTAAACACACTATTGTCTAGCATTAGGATGGGGGTGAGTGTTGTAAATTTTGATTTGGGAATTTTGAAAAAAAGTTGAAGGAAAAGAATGAACTCTTTGTACTTAATTGACTAAGCTTTATGGGATAAGTAGAGAAGCCTCTAGCTCAAGTTTGTGAAAATTTTTGGCCCCCAAAAAAAAAAGAAGAATGAAAAGAAAAGAAAAAGAAATTTAAAAAAAAAATAAAAGAATAAAGAAAGGGGGCTAGCAAGTTAGTATGAGCTAAGAGGCTATAAAATTTGGTGAATCCCTTGTTGAATAAAGAGTTTTGTGTTGAGAAATATTCTTGAGTACTTTGGGTGAGAGATGTGAGTTGGGTTTGGTATTGAGAAATGAATTTGTAACATATATGTTTGGGAAAATGGTAGAACAAAGGAGACCGAACATTGTATGCATGAGTTGATCCCTTTCTTAGATATATTATGTGCAATGTCAAGGCTACTTGTCTTGAGAGAACCACCTTGAAAATCACTAGTCTTGAAATTCTTGACTCACTTGAATAAAAAGCCTTCCCTTTCCCAAATGATTTGGACCAATTGACCATTTGCAAGAACTCACTTTTTGCTGTACTTAATGAACATGAGAGTTGGCTGATTTGATTGTGTGATTGCATGATGGTGAGCGTATGGGCAAAAAGAGCTAGATAGGCCTTGAGAAGCTAGAGTATTATAAGAGAGGGTGTTATCATATTGGTTTAGATGTTGGATTAATTCCTAAGTGTGTTTCTTTTGGCTATGAGCTCCCACCTTCAAACCTCTTCCCCTATGAGTTCTAGAAAGTTCACTTGAGGACAAGTAAAAGAACAAGTTTGGGGGAGTTGATGTCTTGCATATTTGCATTGTTTTATCCATTCATCCATATGCATTTTGATCATTTAGAGTAGGATTTAGGCATTTTTAGGTCCATATTGCATTCATGTGTCTTTATTAGGTATTGGAGTACCACATGGGGTTCTTGGAGATGTTTTGGTGCAATTGAAGCTCAAGAGAGGAGTTGAAGGTGATCAGTGGACGAGTGGAGGTCTTGGAGCGACCTATTGGAGCGAGGGCACGAGGTCGCTGCGGTAGGTGATCAAGCAAGCCTTCGGAGTGAGGTCTGGGAGCGCTCACTCCAGCCCCAAGAGCGACCCTTCCAGGTCGCTCGCTCTTTTCACCCAAAAACACACGAAGAAGACCCTGGAGCGACTCACAAGAGCGACACATCGAGGTCGCTCTCGAGCCCCAGAGCGACGTGCTGGAGCGACGTGCAGAGGTCGCTCCGCGTCTTATGGTTGTCGAATTTTAACCATTCAGGGACCTTTTTGCAATTTATTATGCTCGTTTTTTAGATCCAAAAACCTAAACTTAAGTATCTTGTAAGCCATTTCAGGCAGATCTATCTCTTTTTACACTTGGTAAACATCAAAAACATATTGAAAAAGTTCATCTTTTGGATCATTTGATTCTTGTGTTCTTATAGTTCTTGTTGATTTCTAATCTATCTTCTGCATCTATCTACATGATTAATCTGAAATCCAATATGGGTTTAAGAGGAATCATGGAGATTAGTGAGTAATCACCATTTGAATTCATGGATTAGGAAGATTAAGGGTGATTAGGCTAGATCTATGATGTTTAGGTGTAGATCAATCTCATTCCTTGCTAGTAGAGTGCTCATAATGCATCTTCTGAGTTGGCCACTCAAAAGTTGATCTTTAGGCATTTCCCACCCACAAGGTGTTCAATGAAATGTCTGAGACAACTCTCCTAAGCTTTTAACATACTTTACCAAAGACATTTGTTGTTAAAGGTGGTAAGATAGCCAATAGACTTGCTTGTAATGATTGCTTTCATGCTATTCAGCCAAAGACATTTGATGTTTGAAATGTGTTAGCAAAAGAACATTCATCTAGACATAGAGTTTGTTTAAGATTGTGCCTAAGCTTAAGGTAGATAGTTTGATTGATCATTTGCCATCCTTAGTTCGAAACTTAATCACCCAAGGTCTAATTCCTATACCCATGAGTTCTCCTTTATCATATCAAAGAAAGCTTCCTCTTTTATTGCTTATTTGTTCTGTTATTGCATTCTGTCATTAGTAGTAGTTTAAAACCATCCAAATTATCGGTTGCACTTAGATTAAGTAGGTACTTGCATTTTTGGTACTTTGAATCCCTCAGAACTGGTTCGACATTTCACTCATATTACAACATTTGCCTTAGGAGCCTTGAAAACTCCTAACATCAAGTAAACAATCTCTTCAACAATATTAATTTAAATCCTACCTATTTAGGTGATAAATGGAACTGTAGAATTATAATTTTTTTGTGAACAAGTCAAAGTTGAACATGTTTAATTTATCTAGATTTATCTTTAATACCTAAAAGTCATGCCTATTTTCTCTCCACTGATTTTACATCTATTTAATGCTTGTTTATTTGCTTTAAAATTTATTTAGTTGTTTTTCACTGTTCATAGTTATAAGAAATCATCTTACCTGAATTTGATAGTGTGATCTAGGGCTTGGCAAAAAAACTGAATCCGAAGAACCGAATCAAACCTGATCCAAAAAAGTAGTACTGAACCCGAACCAAAATTGATTAAATATTCGAAACGGGTTCAAAATTTTGGTATTCAGAGAATCGAAACCGAATCTGACCCGGACCGAAATATATTGGGTAACCATTGTATCCGAAATAGATTTATGTACCTAAATATATTAATTATTTTTAGACTTAATGTATATTAAAAACATCCAGAATATATAAGATACATTTAAGGTGTCCAAAATACTTGAAAATATATACAAATAGTAAAAAATAAATGTCTAAAATAGCTAAAATATGCTCAAAACACCAAAAATACTTAAAATATCTATTGATTCTCTATCCAAATATTCAAACCAAACAAATTTATATGGAAATTTTAAGTATTTTGACATGTGTTATTTAAATTTATATATAATATTTTAGTTTTTATAGATTTTGAGAAATTTTAAGTATGTAATAAATTTTAAATTTTTAAAAATAATTTAAAGGGGTTATCCGAATCTGAACCGAACCCGCAAGAATCTAAACCGAACCCGAACCAAAATTTGGAAATATCCGAATGGGACTGAAATCTTTGACTCCAAAAACCCGAAACCTGAATAGCCCTAACCGAATCTGAATGGATATCCGAACGTCCACCCCTAGTGTGATCTCTTTATAGATGTAGATCGATCCACCATATATTTGTAGTGTGAACTCTTTATATGTGTAGATTGATTCAATAAACCTTTCCTCCCTTCTGGCTTAAAATAAATATATTTCAAAAAATGTATAGTTACCATTTCTCATCGGCATAAAATTCGTAACCGGGTGCGGATATATTTTGTACCGAACCGAACTTTAATCGAAAAATTTGATCTGTACCCGGTCCGAAATATAAAAATACCTGAATCGGTTTTGTAAGGTAGTATTCGAAGTGTTATTAACCGAATCTTAACAGGTAACCCAAAAACTGAAAAAAAAAAAATATCTGCAGAAACCGATCCAAATGTCCAAATTAATATATAATATAAACATATGAAACATAAACAAATACTTCAAATTTTAATTTCATATTTATTTTGATATACTATCTAAGAATAAGTATTTAAAAATTTTATAAGTACCTTAAATACTCAATAATATATAAATAAGTATATATTTTATGTTTTGTTTTTAAAATTTAGATTTTAAATTTGGGTATATCCCAACTGATCTGATATATCCCGAATCCAAACGATATATGATTACTTTATGGGTTATATTCGAACATGACCCGTACTTGCAAATTTACTAGAATGGATCTTAAGAGATGTTATAAAATAGAACGAAATTCGAAAAACCTGATCCAAATGCCAACGGGTACCCGAACGTCCAGACCTAATTCACTATCTTATGATGGGAAATAGTCGTCAATAATATTGGAACCACCATAATTCTCTATTAATCATGAATTGTTTTTTTTCAATTATTTGGTCTAACTAAACTGGCTGTGATGATTTAATTAATTAATGGATCAACAAAGGAAGCCTTACCTAATTATATATATGCACGTGTATTCTCTTCTTCTTTGGGCGCCGTCAAACATCGTAGAGTGAGAGAGGAGTTACCGCTGTTCAATACCACCACTGTCTCACCACCACCACCACCTCTCATTGATCAGCACCAGAAACACATGTTGACTCGTGGCAGAGTCGGAGATTCCTTACCGGGTCGGAGCCACAGTTCATAACAAACCATCGCTCGTTCCAAGCTAGCCTCCATGGTGATTTGTTGTGTGCGCATCACCACCGTCCACATGAGTTACCACCGGAGTCGTCACAGCCTTGCCATCAGAGATCCATCCCCATTTTAATCTGACACATTGTGAACGTGAGCAAAGACGAGAGGGAGTGAGGACGTAAATACAGAGCAGTCGCATATCTTCACCATGTTCACTTGCATCATTGGATCCATGGCTGAGTTGAGGTTTTGCTAGAGGTTTCTAGTTCGACTCAGGGGAGGTTAGGCGGTGAACCATAGTCTTCTAAATATATCTCATTTCCAGGAATCTGTAGCAGCAAACGGAATCGAGATCGGAGTCGTACAGCAAACGTTCTGAACGTTGCTTCTTGGCCAAGAATAAACTTAAGTTGTTGCGATGCAGAGACAGTTCCGACCAGTCTCAGCGTAAAGGTGAAACGGTTGACCAAAAAAAAATCTTTCAATCTGGAAATTTGTCCGTAAGTATTTAGTTCTTTTATCTATCATCTTCAACAAGCGGATTGTCATTCCGAGTTATTTTATGAGAATTACGCTTGTTTCCGTGAGAGGTATCTGTACAGTCTGCGTTTGCGACCAGTCTGGAGATGAAGCTATTTTGGTTAAACAAATGGTATCCGATCGGAGTAAACTCAGTGGCTATGGACAGAAGACATATTGGGCTACATTCTGACCAGAGGAATCGAAAAGTTAACGGTTAGTTCTTGAGTTATTCATCTGTTTTCTTTAGAGTTCAGTTCTGCCCGAATATTCGATCCATTTATTTTCAGAAACCGATGAGAGTGCTGTTTTAAAGCTGTCAAGGTCCATTTAGAGTTTTATCAAGTTTTCTTCAGAAATCCATGGCTAAGGTGAGGGTCTACTTTGTAAATCTCATACAAGTGTAGAATTCTTCCTATGATAGGTTTAAATTTCGAAACATGAATGTGTCTGCTTGAGTCCTTGCTTGGTAGTTAGTTCATTCATTGCAAACCGGAATTAAGGATCTAGAGGATTCAACCATTGATTGGATTGAGTGATATTATGGGATGATATATATATATATATACATAGTTATGAGTAGGGACTATGTGCGAGGGCGGGTGTTCAGAGATGTCTGGACTAGCGACGCCACTTTTGGAGGGCGGGGGCTCAGAGACATCTGGGTTAGCGACGCAGATTTGTGTGCTGCGTGGTGCAGAGCTTTGGAGGGCGGGGGTACAGAGACAGACTATACTAGCGACGCAACGTATGTATTATATCCTTATGAGGAAATGTGGGATGTATGGATTAGCTATGTGCTATCATCGCATTGTTTGTGTCTGTGTGATGCATTAGGCATCGTGTTTGTTTCATGTTAGAGTTAAACTTCCATAGTGGGAGTTCTATTTAATAATGTTTGTGGTTTGCGGTTTAGCATCCCATACCTCGCTGAGCGACTCCCCTGTTGCTCACCCCTCTTTCTTCCTCATTTCAGGTGAGACAAACGAGTATATGATATTTAGACGGATTGGTGGTACTGGGATTTTTATTCGGATTTTTATTTGGGATTATGGTGAGTGGAGTTGTGTATATGAGCTATTTTATTATGAGATGTTGTTAGTGGCACGCTGTTCTCCAGATAGGAGGTGACGGGTGTCACAATTTGGTATCAGAGCCAGGTTCCGTTCCGAGATGGCGATTAGGGGATTCGGTTTTCAATGCTTTCAAATAAAAAATATAATATATATAATAAATAAGAAAAATGGGATTTGAAAATTCTTTTAGCACCATTAGGTCCAGTAACTACTAATTCAATTGTCTCTTATTATGCCGATGAGTAAAATCATTGTCATTCAGCTTTCGGATAACAAGGTTCTAGCCAGATGTTCAGCACATGAGTGATGTCAGTTTGTCATATTGCTCAAAGGTTTATGAGATTCTTCAGTCATTATTCCTAGATTGTTCAGGAATGGATATGTGATGTTTCTGTTACCATCCTATTTCAAGTCATCAGTCCACCGAGTTTCCGATGCATGAGCTTATGTGATATGAGGTATGAGCTATTGGTTGGCATTTGTGGTTTTGTGTCCGAGTGTATTGGCTATTGTGGATGTATGCTTGGTTTGAAACTTCGTGGGGATCGATGTTAGAGTGAGGGTGCGCATGTTGGCGTTGTGTTGATGTTGGAGTTACACTTGGCATGTTTGCCAGTCATGGGTTGTGTTGATCGTTTTAGATATGTGTCAGTTCAGAAAACTGACATAGGACGTCGGGAGCTATTTATATGCATTGAGTTGTACCAGTTGTGCTTGGAGAGATCGAGTTATTCAGAGAGGCGTCAGAGATGGAGCTAAGTTTTTTACGATTTTATTCTTGAGATGGACTGGTTGTCACGATATCAAGTAATGTGGATTTTCCCGAGGGAAAGAGTTCATATTCCCGGAGCAGAGGAGAGTTTTATTGCCGTCATACTACATTCTGAGGAGTTATTTGACAGAGGAGCAGATGGATTTTGACAACCATTCCGATGGCTAATAATGATGGACAACATAAGTTGCATGAACTTCAAGTTGTTGCATAGTATTAAGATGTATTTGAGGCTTTTGGAAGGGCCACCACCAAGCAGAGGAGACGTTCTTACGATCGAGTTGGAATCAGGGACAACACCAGATTCACAATCTCCATGTCGTATAGCACCAGCAGATATGGTTGAGTCAGTTAGAGGAACTATCTGATAAGTTTTTCGCCAGGCCTATTACTTCACCATAAGAAGCACCAGTATTATTAGTGAAGAAAGATGGGAAATTCAGGGTTTGTATCATCTACAGAGACTTGAACAAGGTAACCATCAAAAATAAGTGCCCGCTTCCGCGTACCGAGAAGTTGTTGGGATAGTTGCAGCTTCATGGTTTTCTAATATTGACTTGGTATCAAGTTATCATCAGTTGCTACAGCTGAGAAGCATGTACGGAAGACGGTTTTCCGTACGCATTTTAGACATTGTGAGTTCATGGTGATGTCGATGGGGTTGTCGAATGCACCAGTAGCATTCAGGAAACTTATGAATGATGTCTTTTGGGAGAACTTGGAGACGACATCCTGATTTATTCATGGAGAAGAGAGGAGCATTTATGGATTTTGTTAGGTAAGCTTAAGAGGAGAAATTGTTTGCTAGCTAAGTAAGTGTAGTTTCTGGTAGAGGAAAAAAAACATTGATTTTTTTGGGGTCATGTGGTCTCAGTAGCAGAAGTGGCTGTCTATTCGGAAAAGACTACTACAATTTCAATGTGGCTGATACTTGAGAGACACCGAGATATAAAATGTTACTATCATTAGCCAAGTGTGAAAACAGATGTAGCTACATTGTATTGCAGTGTCAGACATGTCAGATGGTTCATGCTGAGTATAAGGTGCCTAGCGCGTTATTGGAGAACCTATCATTGCCAGAGTGGAAATGAGAAATGATACCCATGGATTTTGTTACCGGACCGTCGACCACCTCAGGTGAGTGCAATGCTATTTGGGTGATTGTAAATTCACCAAGTCAGTTCATTTCCTAGCAACTAAGAAGACAGACAAGCTGGTCAGTTTACATCACAGAGATTGTGAGGTTGCATGGAATTTTTGTCAGCATTGTATAAGATTGGAATGCAAAAGTTCGCATAAGCATTTTGGGGATCCTTTCACAAGGCGCATGGGACAAAAGTCCATATGAGTACAGTCTATCACCTATAGACATATGGCCAGTCAGAGAGGACTTTTAATACTTTTGAAGATATGCTCAGGTCTTATGTTTTATATTGGAAAGGGAGTTGAGGAAATTATCTATCTTTACCAGAGTTTGCTTTCAACAACAGTTATCATTCGAGTATTGAGACGACACCATATAAGGCTATTTATTGTAGGCCTTGTTGTACACCACTTTGTTGGATAGAAGTGGGGAACGAGAACCATCAATGGTTCAAGAGACGATAGACCAGGTATAGATGCTCAAGACTCGGCTTAAGCAAATCCATGACCTTAAGAAGAGTTATGCAGATAAGCAACGTAAAGATTTGGAGTTTCAGGTGGGCGGCTTAGTATATCTGAAAATGAAGACATTTCAAGGGAGGATCCAAGATTAGGAAACTAGAGAAGATTAAGCTGAGATATATGAGACATACCCCATTGTGGAGCGGATTGGAACAGTGGCTTATAGATTGTAGTTATTAGTAGAGTTGTCAGACTTTCACAATATGTTTCATGTGTCAGTTTTGAAGAATGTTGGATAAGTTGTCAGAAAATTGTCTCCACCTTGCCATCCAGTAAATATTATAAATCGGCAAGTGAAAGAGGTTTAAGGGATAATGACCATGTTCGTCAAAGTTTGTTGAGAGAGAGTTATGACCTGAAAGACCAAGACTCGGATGAGGATTGACTATTCGGAACTTTTTCAGGATGTTATTGGACAGAAGGCTCAGGGTTTGAATTCAAGGACGAATTCCTTACAAATTGGGGAGAATTGTAACGATCCTAATTCTCTATTAATCATGAATTGTTTTTTTCAAATATTTGGTCTAACTAAATCGGGTGTGATGGTTTAATTTATTAATGGATCAACCAAGGAAGCCTTACCTAATTATACTAGGGTTGGCCCGCCCTATGGGCGGGAGTTTATAATAAAACTATTTAATATGAATATATATTAATTTTTGAAGCATTTAAAAAAATTAGTGTAGATTGAAAATAAAATGAAAATATATTTTATTGGAAATACATCTTAATTTTGTATGTGGCTGACCATTTTACTTTACACAAAATTTGGAATATGACTAAATTGCATTTATGTAAGTTTTTTTCAAAGTTGTAAATGTATCTTACACGCAATTAGTTTACTAAACAAAGCATGTATGCTTGTTGTAAATATACTATAAAGCTATTTCATTTAAATATACATATCGAAATCTAAAACCTATTCGTCTTCAACGACGTCTTTGACATTCGTTTTTTTTCTGCCTTCTCCTTATAAGCCTTAGACTATCCATTACTTTGCCACCTTCCTTCTCCTTTGCTGGAACCTATAACTGCCTTGTCTTCTCCAAACAACTTCCAATCAAAATTCTAACGATTAAATCTATTAATTAGTTTTTTATTAGTTGGTGTTAATGTAATACCGTTATTCTCTAAACCCAAGTAATGAAAGTATTTATATTGTTTGTGCTTCACTTTCATCACCTTCCTTGAGTGTAAATTAGTATATGGCGTGAAAAAGGGAGATCACTAAAGTAAGAAAGTTATTCAAATTTCTGAATTCACAGAAGAACATGGGTGTTGGTTCACCGCCTCATTTGCATTTTTGTAGTGTTGAGATTCACTTTTTTGGCTGTATTACACAACAATGTTTTTCCCCAAGACGTCCTATATTCTTTTCAGCAAAAAAGATTTTAAGGAAAGCATGTAATCATGACTATCGAGGAAGAAAAAGCTAGGTACCAAAAAGCTAGTATTTTCTCGCATATTTAGGTCAATCAAAAAGAAATCTTTAATATATAAAGTAGACTTGTGAAGGATGTACAGCCCTCCACATCAGCAGGAAGGGGTGGGCATTTTAAGACACGTGGCAGTTTAAAAATATTACAAACGATCTTTTTATCGTTGCTGTGTGGGCCTGTTGTTCTGTGTGTTTGTTGATCGTATAAATGCTTGCACATATATAGATTGTTGAACCATTAAAATGCATTAAACCAATCACAGCTAAAATGATACGACACCTTTCACGCAACCCACTAAGGGCCCACCTATGTCTCTAAGTCTTCGTCTTCTCAGTTGCGCAATTTTTCTGCGCCGATGAGTGTTCCTCTTGCGAACATTACTGCTTCTCATTGAATCAGACTTAAAGTGAATACATTAACTTCCTCAGGTCATTTAACCCACTACGTCGTCTTCAAAGACCCCCTTTCCACCAGCGATTTGATAATCCCTAATTTCGTTTACTATAAATAAGTCGTGAAGCCCTCTCCAAATCACACTGCTTCATCATATTCATTTGATTTTTTCGTTTTCAAACTTTGATTGCAACAATGGTTTCCTCTCTGATAATATTTTCTGATTTTAATGTCGTCTGTGTTCTTCAAACAGTGGTTACTAAGCGTCTCCATTTTTGAGAGGCACGCAACGTCAAGAAAGGGGAGAGTTTTGCGGTTGACATGCTACTCCTTGATGAAAAGGTATGTTCCCTCAGTTTCCTTCGCATATCTCTTTGTATTCTTAGATGCTCACCCTACTTAACTTGGCACCGCTGTTCATGTCTCTGCCTCTTCACTAGGCACTTCTCCAAGGTTCATAACTGTCCATCGTCTGAATACGTTCAAACATCTCCTGAAAAAGTTTTTGATGTCACCAGAAGCAACAACCTCTTCAAGCTTACAATTCGCCTGTAGTTATTTGATTTACCAACCTCACTAAGTTTGTTGAACTGATGGTGGGGCCATATCCAATACTGACTGAGCTCTTTAAGTTCGGCAGTTATGAGCTGCTAATGGCGACATCAGCTGTTTTGATAGCTCAAGTCTTCCTCCAAGTCACGAGAAATGCTTCTGCTACGTTGAGTTCTGTTACATGTTTGGATATAAAACTTTATTATATCTTCTTAAAATACATTTTGTTCAACTCCACGTTCTTACGTCCGCTTGCTTCACATCTGTCTTTGTTATGGCTTCTAGCTTCTAGCAAATGCAGCACAAATCTGTGCATCAAGGAGAAACTTTTCCTGCAATCACTTTACAAGGTAGGAAACAAACCTTTTCACAATTATGTTCAATGGAGTTTCCACAATTGTCGTCTTTCTCTGCAGGTTGTGGTCTCTGTATCAGAAAAAATCCTCTAATCATATACCTCAGGGACGTTGAGAAGCTTCTTGAGTCGGAAATATTCTACAAGTTGTTCCAAATTCTCTTGAACAAAATCTCTGGTCCTGTATTGATTCTTGGCTCAAGGGTATTAGTTACTGAAGATGATATCCAAGAAGTAGGTGAAGGGGTCTCCGCTCTCTTTCTTTACAGCATCGAAATCAGACAACCTGAGGATGAATCTCAGCTCTTGATCTGGAAGAATCGCTTAGAAGATGACATGAAGATGGTTCAGTTTCAAGACAACAAGAACCAAAGTATCCCTCATGAACCTCAATATCATTGCATATTTGCAGGGATGTAAGCGTGTGTGCATGTTTGACACCTTAGCTCTTGCATGCCATAAGAAATAAGAAAGCTACAGGTCTGAGCCAAAAATTGTGGTGGCCACAGCATAAACCCGACATTGCATCAAGGAATGTGTTGAGGAGAAAGAAGGCATCCCCCTTCTTCAACAAAGGTAAAAAATTACTTCTTTACTTAAAAAAATGAATTGATAGGGAAGTCTCTTGAACTTTTTTTTGTAGCTCTTATAATCTTCTTGTCTCAGGTAGATGGAGTTTCTTCCGGTTTAGTCAAAACTGAATCTACAAAACATCTTTTCATGTCTTACTGGCATAGAAAATTGTATCTCCTTTCTAATGTGTTTTCTCATGTTCTTGCCATTACTTGATTAACTCTGTTAGCAAGCTGATAATCTAAGCAGTTTTTTCTCAGGCTCATCTACGCCCAGCTAGCTGGTGACAAGACGGCAAAAGACTACACATTCGAAAAAAAGCTTCGTCAAACTCTGAAAAGGTTTTCATTCATTCACATCAGTCTATGGTTTTATCAACAAGTAGACAGAGAAAGTATAGCTAATTGCAGATGCACATGAATATAGTTTTCTCTTTTGATGCTGGACAACTATGACATTAGTTAATTTTTATTTTCCTTGGTTAAAACGGTTCAATGTTTTTACTTACTGTCCATTGCTCCTTGGTTGATCATAGCAAGAAACACTGGCCTTTTACAGATACTTAGTGTGAATTTCTTCGTGTTATTATCGTCTCACACTATAGTGTATTTGCAGCACTGTTTGTATGAAGTTACAAGAATATAGTATTGCTAAAAGAGCCATAGAGAAAGGCGTTGCAGTTGCATCTAATGAATCAAACTTTAAGATGATGATAGATGAATGCAATTGCATGCAACTATTATTTATAAAAAAATTGAAGTTTCTGTACACCATGTACATATATACAAACAACCTCACAAAAACAAACTCGATTTCATTTTTGTATTTTATAAAGTGATCTTTAGACTTTTAAATTATTTTTTTAAAACAAAAAATTAAAAAATCAAAGGTAATAATAAATTAATAATGACAAATATATGAATAGCTACTAATTCACCAGTCTCCCCGAATAAAAATGACAGAATCAAAAATTATTAAATGAATCATACAGTAATCCAAAAATAATTGACAATTGTTACACCATTGATTCCAATCATGGGAGTAGAAGCCTTAAGGCAAGGATTCATCGAGTAAAGTTTGAAGTAGTAGTCTTTGTGAAATCTATGTCTATAAGTTTGAATAAGAATATTTGTGAAGAAAATGTTTCAAATGGATTAAGCAAAGTATGCTTCCCATGTTTTGTGATGTTTCCCAAATTGAATCAAAAATGTACTACATACTTTTTTATCGGTTTTAACTTTTAAGGCATCCTTTTTGATGATATTGAAATATACTAGATCCCTTATGTAGGTTATTTTAGGGTTTTTTGCAGATTTGACCTAGAACTTGAAGTCAAACACAAAAGTAACCTCTTTTTTTTGGAAATTGATTTTGCCCTATTCACCCCACAAGTTCATATAATTCACGAAAATGCCATCAAATTTTTTTTTTTCAAAATGACATTTTACTTTCTCACCCTCATCATCTTCAAGTAATTACAAGATTGCCATTGTCATCAATACCCTAACCACCATGAACAACCAATTTGAAGCTCTTAATGCTTCCAAAATCGATTTACCCTTCTTCTTTCTCCATTCTTATGAACTAAACACAACATCTCTCTCTTCTCTCCATATTGAGCTAAAACCCAAGATTTTGATTCTACATTTTTATGGTTCATAGAGTCATAGAAACTAACGATTTTGAGTGGGTTACTTTCGCTTGAGATTCTGTGTGCTGGAGAAGCCTTATGTGTGCTAAGGAAGTTATCTCAGCAATTTAAGGTATGAAATCGAGATTTTTCCAGATCTGTTCATCCAGACGACTGAATTGTAAGTCGCCGGCTGCAGACGACTGAATTGTAAGTCGCCCGCTGCGCACGACTTACCTGAAAGTCCATTTTCGTCCGTCAATGCAAAGCCCATTTTGCAATTGTCTTTGAAATTTGTTTTGGACGACTGAAATATCACCGCTTTAGTTTGGTTACAAAAAATCTCTTAGAATCTAGACGACTGAAATTTGTCGTCATAGGTTGTTTGCATTTGACTAGAATATTTCAGAAATTTTTTTACGGACGACTTACATTTCAGTCGTCGAGAAAATTGAAATATCAATATTTTATTGAACTCGACGTCTTACATTTCAGTCGTCATAGGTTTTGCAATTGTGAAAAACTTCAACTTTTAATTATATCCAGACGACATACAATTCAGTCCGTCGACGATTACAATTCAGTCCGAATTTTATTCGAGATTCTGGTCAAACCTCGAAATCTCGGACGACTGAATTGTAAGTCGACTAACGACTGAATTGTAAGTCGTTTGGATATAATTAAATATTGAAGTTTTTTTCACAATTGCAAAACTAACCTATGACGACTGAAATGTAAGTCGTCGAGTTTCAATAAAATATTGATATTTCAATTTTTTTCAGACGACTGAAATGTAAGTCGTCCGTAAAAGTCAAACTTCTGAAATATTCTAGTCAAATGCAAAACTAACCTATGACGACTGAAATTTCAGTCGTCTGTGTTTTTTGGAGATTTTTTTAATCAAACTAAATCGACGACTGATATTTCAGTCGTCCCAAATAACAGATTTCAAAGTCAATTGCAAAAATAACCTCTGCGTTGACCAGACGACTGAAAGTTTAGTCGTCTGGATGACTTAGATTGAAGTCTTCTACGTGTATCTTTAATAAACTTTTGTTTTCTTTGTTTTATGTTTGCTAATGTGTTTTATTTTGACTTTTTCAGATGATGCGCCAGTTACATGCATTGTATGGAGAATGGTTGTTGGAAGATGGATGTTGGAATTTTGTGGTTGATCGTTTCAAAGGAACGAGGATGTTATTTTTGAGTGAAGGTTCGACACATGCTGATCTTGTTGCAATGGTTCAAGAAGATTATAGCCTGGACATGAACACAGAGTCAGTGCAGTTAACCTACACAACTCAACAGATGGCTCCAGACCTTCCTCCTATTCATGTTACAAGTTATAGGAAAGTTTGGAACTTGCTCGAGATAACTAAAACGCAAGAAGTACGTCTTTG
The DNA here is from genome assembly GCA_016432835.1 of Brassica nigra. Lineage (NCBI taxonomy): Eukaryota > Viridiplantae > Streptophyta > Magnoliopsida > Brassicales > Brassicaceae > Brassica > Brassica nigra. The sequence continues at coordinate 20,582,469 of CM028246.1, forward strand.
TGTATCAAGCTTTTGCTAGATGAGAACGGTTTCAGAGGAAAGGGATGAAACTGATGTGGGGGATGAAGTTGAGTTGGAGGATGTAATATGCTTTGACACCAATGATGATTTGTTGGAAGAAGGGTTAAAATGCTTCTTAAAATGTTATATCAATACGAGGCTACCAACATTCTTGTTTATTAAGATGAGCAGAAGGCCATTGGAGTTTATTATTGCATATGAGAGATCAAAAGATGAGAAAAGGCTATTGAAGTATATTATTTCATTCATTTGTAAATGTGTAAACACATTGCTAGAACATATATTACATCTTGGGAAACAATATTACTGATTTTACAAAAAAATCAAAACTAAAGGAGTACACATGCAAATCACAAAACATACCACAAACAAAATTTTAATAGATCATTCCTCTACAAAGACAAGCATGGATTCCACTTGATATGAAAGAAGACATCGTCAGAAAACTCCCAGGGAAGTCCAGACAACTTCCAAACGACTTACAGGAAGTTCGGACGACTTCCAAGAAGTCCAGACTACTTCCAGGAAGTCCATCGTCTAGACGACTAACAGGTAAGTCCTCCAGCGCATTATAGTTTAGACGACTGAAAAATTAAGTCGTCCCAGAAGTCTTCCAGATCTGAAAAACCTGCATTTCAAGCCCAGATCTGAAAAACCTGCATTTCAAGCCCAGATCTGAAAAACATGCATATCAAAAAAATCAAATGGCTTAAAAACACAGAAAATAAGTGGAAGATTAGATATATACTTTTATAGAACACACAACGTACATATCCAAATGGAAGATAAGAACCATCTGATTAAAAACCTGCAAAAAAGATAGATTAGTGAGAAAAATAAAACAAAACTGAAAAATTCATACAAAGTTTGGTGTTTTCATGTCAAAGAAATTAGAGTGGGTTTGGAGAGTTTTAGTTTGGGAAAAAGGTAAGAACTTTATGCAACAAAAAATTACCAAATGAAGAAAATATCACTTCCTCTACAAAGACAAGCTTGGACTCCACTTGATATAAAAGAAAACAACGTCAGAAAACTTCCTGAAAGTCCAGATGACTTCTGGGAAGTCCAGATGACTTCCGGGAAGTCCAGATGACTTCTGGGAAGTCCAGACGACTTCCAGAAAGTCCAGATGACTTTCTGGAAGTCGTCCAGACGACTAACAGGTAAGTCGTCTAGCGCATTATAGTTTAGACGACTGAAAAGTAAGTCATCCCAGAAGCTTTCCAGATCTGAAAAACCTGCATATCCAAATCCAGATCTGGAAAATCTGCATATCCAAAAACGTTCAAATGGCTTAAAAACAAAGAAAATGAGTGGAAGATTAGATAAATCTACCTTTATAAAACATACTAAAATACATATCTAAAATTAATAGATCTACCTTTAAATGAGTGGAATCATGTGACGAAAAACCTGCAAAAACAAGATAAATTAGTGAGAAAGACATGGAAAAAAAAACAATAGATTGTTATAAAGTTTGGTGTTTATAAGTTCAAAGAGATTATAAAGAGATTGGAGAGTTCTAGAAAGATAAATATTACATTTTTGTTGCAGACATTTGAGAGTAGGAGAGAGAATGTGTAAATTTTTCTTTATATAGGGAGACAAAAAATTCAATTAGGTTAAATATTTTCGATTCAGACGACTTATTTGTAAGTCGTCTGGACGACTTACAAGTAAGTCGTCTGGTTTAAATTATTTAAGCGGAAAAATAAAATTTTCTTAAATTTTAGGTGGGAATATTAGGACGACTTACTTGTAAGTCGTCTGGTTTAAATTATTCACCAAACGACTGAAATATAAATCTTCTGAACCCTAAACATAACCCCTAAACTTAATTATCTAATTAAACACTTCATAAAATCAAATTAAACTTGAAAAGTGTTTACTATACACAGAAATAAACACATAGAGGTAAAATTTAATTTTTGAAAAAAACATTTCAACTTTTCAAAATCTAACCCTAAGAATACCTACAATACTACAACATATGTTTGCCAAACCCCTAAACCAAAGAATATCATGATTCACTACTTCCACTCATCTATGTTGAAAATAAATCAATTTTATCATATCTTAATTTTTATCACTTAAAACTGTTTATAATTACATGATTTTAATTTTTACTCATCAAAATATTTTTAAAAATTTATAAATTATTTTTAAGATAAACTGGTTCTAGACGACTTACAATTCAGTCGTCCAGACGACTTCCAATATCTCAGACAACTCAGACGACTTACTGGGACTATATTCATAAAAATGGCTTCTGTTTTTTGTTTGGTCACAAGGAGTTGGACTGTAATTTCATAAGACTTTTAGGTTAGTTTTGAATTTGATTCAAGTTTGGGTATAGCTTTAGAGTTAAAATCAAGTTGTAGGTTAGTTTTGGAAAATTCCCCGTTATTTTATTTTGATTGATAATATTCGCTTAGTTTCCCTTTATTAATCCAGTGTATGAAAACAAGTTCACTTTTTACTTAAGATCATTGTGGGTTTATGAGATGTGACTATCCATTATCAATGTGTAACTCCTTTCAAAATCTAAGAACATAATATCTTTTTTGGTCAAACGAACATAATATCTATTATGATAATTTTTTCACAAAGTAACGATATTCAGACAAAAAGTTATAAATATTATTATATAGATGGTTAATTAATTTATGCCCAAGTTAAAATTCATTTTCTTTACAATAATTATAGGACCAATGATGTAGAAAATGAAATGAATAATATCTACGTACTTTTGATAAATATATTATTTTGAAGATGGAAAAACTAAATTTATATATCTACAATATAAATGTATATTAACAATTAACTATAAATATAAATTATTGTATTAAAATAATTAATAAATAATGTTATAAGAATCAACGAACACCCCTAGTTAAATATATTTCTCCAACCTGAAGTTACAATGATATTCATAAATGTCTTTAACCCAAAATATAACAAAAGTAAAAAAGAAAAAGAAAAAACAGAAAGGTTAGAAAAAAAGGAAATTGATTTATCATATCACTTTTCTTCTTGATAGTTCCTCTGTTTGACCCCAAACTTTAACTTTGCAGCTGCAATACTCCCAAAATCTTAGGATCTCTCTCAAATGCACCAATGACCAGTCTAAAAGGATTTTGAAAAATGTGTTCTTTCCTGATGACATGCGAGTAACGGCTTGCCAATTAACGTCGATAAATGATGGGGAAATGAATTACAATGCGTGGAAGTTATTTCATGTACTTTCTTGATGTCTCAAACATAATGAAACAACAATAGGAACTCAAGCAACCCATTTCAAATGATAACTTAATTTAATTGTGCCTCTAGTATTATTTAAAATTTCAGACCAAACCCATTAGCAACCAAAATATAGTTACAACTGTTGTTTCCTCAAAAAAAGAAAAGAAAACTCTCTTTACAACAGGTTTATTAGTCCGAGCACATTGACATAAAATTGCATTTTATGTTTTAGATATAATTATAAATAGGAAAACCTGTGGTTTAGCTGAGAATGCGTATGTAGAAAAAAAAAACAATTTCTTCCTTATGTCATATTATTAACCAAAAAATTGTTTGTCTAGCTTAATCTGTAATTTTGAAAAAAAATTGGACCTCACTGACACAACCCGACTAATGCATAAAGCCCACAAATGGGAAATATAATTATTTAAGCGAAGTCGACGTGCACACGAACAAAAAAACCACACCTTACATAAAATATACCTTTGAGTTCTGGCTCTATCTCACTGGTACAGCTATGGAGCTTCTTGAGCTCCATTTTACTTTTGATCCTTAAGCCTCAGGGAACAGTGATTAGTTACATGTGTGATTCTCGGCCGTCATTCATAAGCGGAGACGATGCTGACCATTGTTTTCAATGACGACTTAGAGACTCTGGATCGATTTTAAGTCGTAAATTAGTTGTTTGGTTTCAGTGAATTGATACTGCAAGCTATTGTTTTATGTCCAAAAAATTAATTAGGATCTTCTTACAGTTTGTCATATTGTATATAGTGTTCAAAGGTTTGTTTATACTAACCTGCTTGTATGTCGTGAATCTCTGCCTCCGTCTCCTCTCACTCTGACTCGATAATCCTGGATCTCTTTCTTTCTTCTCCAGCAGATCTCTCACCATCACCACATCCTGATGCACCTGTGGATGACTACTCTCTGACACGTAGGAACAAAAAAGATAAAAATTTATCAGCTAATAAAAATGAATGAAAAAATGAACGAAGAAGGAAGAGGTTTAAGCAATCAATACCTGAGAATCTGTCTATATTTTGTTAGACCATTTGAAATAGGTACGGTGGTTGATGATCTCCAAGGTTACCTGGTTAAACATAATGAGAAACTACATATACACGATATGAAACTTAAAAAGAAGAATTTGAAAATAATATTACCTCAAGTTCTGATATAAACTGCCCCCTCGAACACTGAATATTTCTATTAATTCATCCTATACTGATTCCTAAACCAAATTTGATTTGTAGTTGTATTATCTAAGCTCTTTGCTTAATCTTCACTGTAACTAAAAAGTTTTATTGTATACATACTATACCTGAGAGGTTTTTTGAGCCATTGTATAGATGCCTCCATTGCCATCAACGACGACATCGATCATCATCTCCTAGAGTTCTGCCTTTGGATTCTTCCCCACGATGTCATCACTTTCTTTAGCTTCTCCTTCGTGATTAAGTCTGTCTCACACGAACAACTATCATAAATATCAACTAATCAATCTTCTCATCAGTCCAACGATCTGTTCATATAAATAAAAGGTTATGTGTTGAGTAAGACAAAAGTAAACAACGACAGACCAACTGAGTCTTTGTCGATGAGACAGAAGGCGTCGTTAAAACTCTTGGTCTGCTCATCCGTGAAAGCAACTACCATCGGTGAAAGCTTTTCGCCATCTTCAATCACAAACAGAAAAGAGGGGTGATGAGTTAGCTATTTCACAGAAAATAAATTAACTTTGGTGTTTTCATGGAATGTGAGGATGATATCAGAGTGAAGAAAGCTAACTTTTATATAGTTGTGGATACACCGCCTTGTAGAGGTATAGCTCTCATTCAATGCAAGATCGTGCTTCACGTTGGTCAATGGAGTTAAGAAAGATAAAGGCATTGAATCTATAACTCGAAGCGTTTCGGATTAATAAAAGAGAAGACAAATCGACATGACTGCAAGCCAAAAAAATGATTCTTCATGTCGATTTGAGTCAGAAGATCTCTAGAAACACCATTGAAGGTGACAGAGAACTCAGACAATCTTTGTTTGGTGGCCGAGTTTGAAGAAGAGAAAGAAACCCTAATTTCGTCAATAGTAAATGGGATATGCTATTGGGCTCTTTAATTACCCAAGCCCACATAATGTTCAGTGTGTTAAAAAACAAAATGCAGCGGATAATTAAAGTGACACGTGTCATATTATCATACTCCCATTTGATGACGTGTCCTAATAAGGAAAGAGTAAAACTCTTCTTTATATAATAAGATATATGCACGTGTATTCTCTTCTTCCTTAGGCGCCGTCAAACATCGTGGAGTGAGAGAGGAGTTACCGCTGTTCAATACCACCACTGTCTCACCACCACCACCTCTCATGATCAGCACCAGAATCACATGTTGACTCAAGGCAGAGTCTGAGATTCCTTACCGTGTCGGAGCCACAATTCATAACAAACCATCGCTCGTTCCAAGCCTCCATGGTGATTTGTTGTGTGTGCATCACCACCATCCACATGAGTTACCACCGGAGTGGTCACAGCCTTGAGCAAAGACGAGAGGGAGTGAGGACGTACAAACAGAGCAGTCGCATATCTTCACCATGTTCACTTGCATCATTGGATTCATGGCTGAGTTGAGGTTTTGCTAGAGGTTTCTAGTTCGAATCAGGGGAGATTAAGCTGTGAACCATAGCCTTCTGGATATATCTCATTTCCAGGAATCTGTAGCAGCAAACGGAATCGAGATCGGAGTTGTACAGCAAAAGTTATGGACGTTTCTTCTTGGCCAAGAATAAACTTAAGCTGTTGCGGTGCAGAGACAGTTCCGACCAGTCTCAGCGTAAACGCGAAACGATCGACCAAAACAAAATCTTTCAATCTGGAAATTTTTCAGTCAGTAGTTAGTTCTATTATCTATCATCTCCACAAGCGGATTGTCATTCCGAATTATTTCTGAGAATTATGCTTGTTTCCGTGAGAGGTATCTGTACAGTCTGAATTTGCGACCAGCCTGGAGATGAAGCTATTTTGCTTAAACAAATGGTGTCCGCTCGGAGTAAACTCGGTGGCTATGGACATAGGACATATTGGGATACATTCTGACCGGAGGGATCGAAAAGTTAACGGTTAGTTCTTGAGTTATTCATCTGTTTTCTTTAGAGTTCAGTTCTGCCTGAATAACAGATCAATTTATTTTCAGACAGTTATGAGGTTGCTGTTTTAAAGCTGTCAAGGTCCATTTAGAGTATTATCAAGTTTTCTTCATAAATCCATGGCTAAGATGAGGGTCTACTCCGTAAATCCCGCACCAGTGTAGAATTCTTCCTATGATAGGTTTAGATTTCGAAACATGAATGTGTCTGCTTGAGTCCTTGCTTGGTAGTTAGTTCATTTATTGCAAATCGGAATTAGGGATCTAGAGGATTCAATCATTGATTGGATTGAGTGATGTTATGGGATGATATATATATGTACATAGTTATGAGTAGGGACTATGTGCGAGGGCGGGGGTTCAGAGATGTCTGGACTAGCGACGTCACTTTTGGAGGGCGGAAATTCAGAGACGTCTGGACTAGCGATGCAGCGTATGTATTATATTCTTATGAGGAAATGCGGGGTGTATGGATTAGCTATGTGCTATTATCGCAATGTTTGTGTCTGTGTGATGCATTAGGCATCGTGTTTGTTTCATATTAGAGCTAAACTTCTATAGTGGGAGTTCTATTTACTAATGTTTGTGGTTTGCGGTTTAGCATCCCATACCTCGCTGAGCGACTCTCCTATTGCTAGCCCCTCTTTCTTCCCCATTTCAGGTGAGACAGACGAGTATATGATATTTGGACGGATTGGTATTACTGGGCTTTTTATTCGGATTTTTATTTGGGCTAATGATGAGTAGGGTTGTGTATATGTACTATCTATCTATATATATAAAATGGACTTGTGCTCTTCATACGAGCCTCCATGTCACCAAGGGAGGGTGGGGCGTTTTTGGAGGCTTGTCAGTTCGGTAGGGCATCCGTGTTTTTCACTATTGCTTGGTGCTCGCGCGTCCCTTTCGTCTCTTTCATAATTAAGAAAATTCTTTGTTATCATTTTGTGCGAATTCTACCCTTTTATTTTGATTTTCCTCACACCTGCGAAACTTGATCGTCGTCGGTTACAAATCAGAGGCATCACCTACTTCTTACATTAGTTAGTCATATACTCTCCTCTTTTCAGTTTCTAATTGATTTAGACAGAATTGTATTTAGAAAAGCTATACGAATGGTTGAGGGATTCGTTTTTTGAGATCCGGAATAATCTGAGAGGATTTTTTAACTACAATGTTGACTAACCCGGAGGTGGAGGATTGGCTGGAGATGGAAGGAAATTGGGTAGAGAGGACGCTGGAGGGAGTAGTATTGATGATGAGCTAGCTTGCAGCGATGAAGCAGCGGACAGAGATGATTGTGATGGTGGCACGTGTGTTGTTGATCATAACATGAGAGGTAAGTATTTTCGTGAGCGAGTGATAGAATGATTTTGATGGTAGCTTATTTTCTCTGAAGTAAATTGTCAAGAGTAATACTGAACAGATTTTGCAATATCTCCACCTGCTAAAAAAAAGTTCTACAGAAGCAGAAGAAAAAAGATCTAATGCTTGGTAAGGTTCAAGTGTTTGAGAGCTGGTTATTGACTCCATTTTTTTTTAAACAATTATTATGCTTGCTATCTTTGAGTCTTCATTATCTTCATCATTGTTCTATTCCTCAATTTTTGGGCAGCTGTGGATTTTTTGACATAGACTGAATTAGTGAGATGTTGTTCCCATAGTTAAAGGGGATAATTTTTAAAAAATATGTAAAATTCCATCTTACCTGTAGACAAATACATGGAAAAGGATACATGGAACTTTAAGTCAACGACAGATGATGATCCAATGGATTTTGGGTTTGGCTCACCAGCAAAGAAAGATAAGAATTCAGTCAACCTGTGAGTGTAACATACATCGGATGCTTCTTAGACCATGTATACGCCTAATCTCACGTGGTTCAATCATGGAATTTTTTCTCCTTTATTAATGATTAGTTCTCTAAGATACAGTTGCTTGACAAAAAGTCCTACTGTCTCATACCAGACTTACGACTAACCGCCTCTAATCAATCAGGTTTCATCTCTTTCTCTCCCTCTCTCATCTTCCGGAGATGTGAGCTTTCTGTATTGAAATTGGGGTCTTCTTTTGATATCCCAGAACTGGATGTTGTAAAATGTATATTGAACTGAGTTGTTAGATGTGACCACAAGGAAGCAAATTCAGTAGACGAGTGTTGTGTCAGAGGTATTTGGAACCAAAAGTTACATGTATTTCTTTCATGATACTGAAGACACTGACTTGAAATGCTTCAGAAGGTTAGTTTGATGATCTGTTTTTAATTATTCCGAGGATATTATATATATATATATATATATATTCATTGAGGGTTTTAGGAGTTTAGATTTCTGAGTTTCGTATGAAAGTGAAAAATATAATAGACTTTTTATTTAATGAAACTGTTGAGATTATAAACTATCAGTGTTGGTTATTGGTGTGGAGTTTCTAATATATCACCTCTATTGTGACTTGAAGGTAAAAGAAAACATAGGTGGTCTTCTTCTTGAAGGTAAAACATAAGCCAAACTGAAGAGAAGTATCAGAAGATCAAGGGTTGTAAGACAATCCATTTTTTCGATTCTATTAAGAAAAACAATGTCTAAAAATAACAAAAATGTCAACCAAAGCCTCTTCAGTCTGCTCTGACTCTCCATCGACAATATATGAACTCATGTTGTCTCTCAGTTCTGACCCATGCCTAACTCCCCCACTTCAAATTCTTACACAACAATCGACAAGAATAACTCAAAATTTATCTGATCACTGGCCTACAGGTTCAATTGATGGACTACGCCCTACATACTACGACTTCACATCACGAGGTCAAAACTTAATTACCTACCATTCTTCTCATGTTTTTACAGTAATTCACCATGAAAGAATATATTGCATTTATGTTTTGGTCAATATTGCAGGCTCTGCAATAGTTCCAAGTTTATGAAGACAGCTTCAAACTCCCCATAGAGATCTCAAAAATATTCACGCATTCCAAACAGAGGTGATTTAAATCCCTCCCTAAATTATTTACTCTCTATTCTATAGATACAAGTCTGTTCTACTGTATAACATGGTGATATATACAGATTTTCATTCATACCACATATTCAATTGATAGTGAGAACTAAAAAATATACAATTTATAGCAAACGTCATCCCCATTCCAGCACCAACCAACGCTTCTGATTCTCCACAAATACTCACCGACATCTTCCAAAACAGGTGAAAATCTGAAAATTTCTTAAGAAATATTACCTCATTTTCCGTTAGTAGGGAATAAGGGAATATTGTATTGTTCCCAATGTAGTACCAAACAAACACATTTAAGCTTCACTTGCTTCGAACCAGTAAGTTTCTGTGTATGGTTTTGCTTGGAATATTGCTAACTACAAAGAGCTAAATATAAAGAAGAAGATATTAATCAGTTTTATCAAATTTTGGGTACTAATTTTATCTTCAAGGCTCATGTTATTTCTTATATATAATATATTCCATGTTCTTGAGATTGCACTCTCTTTAGAACAGGCGATCAAACGGGCGAAAGGTATGAGAGAATAGAGTCATATCACATCTTTTATCAAGGCGTTAGAGAAAGACGTGAGCAAGAAGCTCCAAGAGAAAGATGAGGAGACGATTATCAGTGGTTGGAAGTGTTGCGAACAATTCATAGGAGGATGTATACATCCAGTTAGTGTGCTATAGGATGTTGATTTATATAGCATGATCCATGAATAGCGACTTGCACAGGACCTGAAACAGTGATTGTAAACATTAGAAACTTAGAATCAATATAATAATGATTTATATTCTATTTTGGGATTTATAATGATTGTTATTAAAAAGTTAAGTTTGTCCAGCTAATCTATTACCAATCGGTTATCAATGTCAAGAATTTTTTTTTTTTTGTTACAATGAATCGGCTACATCATATAAATCAACTGTTTAACTAAAAATGTATAAAATACAAGGTAAAACAAACATATAAAAGGAAAAATAATATAAGCTAACTCAATCGACAACAATTGTTTTTTAGAAAAAAAAATTATTCTTACTGTCATAGTCGAATTAGAAAAAAAATTTAAAAAATTAAAACAAATTCATTTTCATGAAAAAACAGTAATGGTCGAACAAGTATATAATCTCTAAATAGAATTATAAAACAGATATTTTTTTTGAAAAAACAACACATAGTAAAATTTAATACTATATCAAATTAAAATAAAATAAAATAAAAATTTCAAAATTTTGTTCAAATATTATTTGCTCACCGTTGGTACTATTTGGTAGTTAAATAAAATAAAAATTTAAATGCCTTTCCTTTTATATATTGTCCACATGGTACTTAATAGTATATGTATGTTCTACCAAATAAAACATCAACTTTACTTTATGTTTAAATTTCAACTAAATTAACTTTGTTACAATTATCCATTTTTATTCTATTTTTATTGGATCAACTAGTCACAACCACTTATGCTATTTTACTTTGAACTAATAAATTTCAAAACAAAGTAATATCCTATAGTCGCTAACCACCATCAAACGGATCGGAAAAAAATATCATTCTCTTTTAATATATTTTAATTTTTATATTTTTGAACACGTTTTATTTACTAAAACCATATAAATTATAAATTCATGTAAGAATAAAACATACGAATCCGGTGCATAGTTCCGGAATACCACTAGTTTTATTATGAGATATTGTTAGTGGCACGCTATTTTCCAGATAGGAGATGACGGGTGTCACACATATATGAGATATTTGACGATGGTTACATGAGATATTTGACGATGAACGAATTGTTACCTCTGTGTTGTGTTTCTCATCTTTTGGTTTTATGCTCTGTTTCGAAAATGCTCTGTTTCATTCTTATACGGTTTGTATATTGGACTTAGATGATTATTTAATTTGTTTATATAGAATTCGATAATAAATAACAAGAAAATTAGGTTGTTAAGTAGACTTGTCAGCCAAGAAAAAACCTTTAACAATTTGGACATGGCTTGTATATTAAATTTTCAATTTGATTTCAGAGATTTATGAACCTATTAATTTTCATATTATATATATGTATATATATAAAAATAAAACTGGTTCTCCATTTTTGTAATTAAGTATATCGAGAGGAGGAAAAAGCAATTAACTGAATTAAATCATCAGTCCAAACTTAACTTTCTTATAAATGTTGTAAGTAAGATCTGATACGTTTTATCAAAAAAAAAAAAATGATGTGAGACGTCTACCCTTTTTTTTAAGGGAACTTTACTCAACTAATACATATTTTAGAACAAATGACTAGAATGTTACATAGTTTTTTTATTACTAGAATATTTTTCCTATTTTTTAAACCCATCGTGCCCTTATTTCGCGTTATAAAAAAAACATATTTGAGAATACCATTACTTTTTCATGTCACATAAGCAAAAACCCAGCACCACGTAGGAATTCGGTTCCGTGTTTTCATTAACTCAGCCGTAAAGCGATGCCTTCGTTGTTACGGCTGCGTTATGACTACGTTACGGCCGAATTAAAGAACACGGCTGACTTAAGAAAGACTGGCTGACTTACGTACATAACTCAGTCTACCGTACAGACTGTTTTACAGAAATCTGAGTGAGATATGGAGTAACGGCTGACTTACCTACAGTCGTTACGGCTGAGTTATACATAGGTTGTATGATTTTTGAAAAATTTAGCTGAGTTATAGTGTGACACGACTGAGTTATGTCTCTCCGGCTGAGTAATAAAATTATAACGACTGAGTTATTTAAGATTAATACGGCTGAGTTACAATAAATCAGTCATAACAAGCTGGATTAAAATAAACTCAGCTGAGTTACGGCTGACTTATTAGCGAAAGATTAATTACTAGAATATTATACCTTTGACGGCTGCTTTAATTGATGATACAGCTGACATATAGTTTTACGTCCTTGTTACGGCTGAATTATTTACAAAAGATTAATTACTAGAATAGTATCCATGTTTCAGCCGACTTACGTTAAACGTGACGACTGACTTATTTGACTAAGTTATTTATTCGTTTGGCGGCTGACTAACCAATTTGCCATGTCATCCGCCATGTCACAAAATCGGTTTTGCCATGTCATCACTAACTTACTAACTTTACAACTCGGTTCAGTTTATCGGTCTGTTCATCTTCTTCTTCATTTTCTCTCCTTTATATATTGTTTATGTTAGAGAAAATTACTAGAATTCTTCATCTTTCTCAGAGTTCTTATGGATCCGATTTTTATTGTTTCTGGAAAGTGGATTAAGAAATACAGATATGTTTTCAACCCCGACAGTAGAGGGTGCAGAGTTCTCCATTTAGATGAGGAAACAACACATGAAGAATTCTCAAAGTGTGTACTCGATGATTACGGACTGAATGAATTAAGTCATGAGATTCAGCTTAGCTACATGTTTTCGAATAAATCTTTGAAAAAAAAATGGCGCACGACACTCCACCAGTTTACGTCTCCAATAATCGACAGTTGCAAGGTTTCCTAAGCCTAAAGAAAAGCGAACAGCTACGTCTTTGTGTGGAGATTATGGAGAAGAAGGATGTCGAAATGAACCGGAATGACAGAGCTAGAGAGAAGAGTAAAATGTTATACAGTTTTAGCTCAGAAGTCGAGGTTTCAGAAGTTGAATCAAGAGACGAAAACCACAGTTTGGAAGATGAACGCAAGGACAATGAGAATGACTGCTCTAGTAAAGTGGAAGGAGAAACACAGAATGTAAGCGGAGAAGACGTAGTATTTGAAGAAGACGAAGACGAAGATGATGATGAATTTGAAAGCCGCTTTGATATGTTTGACGACTCGGACGGTGCGTCATCTGAAGATGATAACTTCAGCTCAAACGGTGAGTCTCCAACACAAGAGGATTCGCCGACGCTACCTTCCAAGCAGAGATGTAGCGGGAATCCGGAGGTTCTAAAGCTGGAGATGTCGTCGCTAAATCTTTGTGTTGGACAATGATACGAGAATAAAGCCGACTTGGAGAGACGACTGAAACTTCTTACAGTGAGGGATTGATTCGATTTTGATGTGGACATATCCCCTCCGACGTTATTAATTGTTAAGTGTTGGGTTCCCGGATGCATCTAGAGAGTGCGTGCTTCTACAAAAGGGAAAACCCCGACATTTTATGTTCGTATTTACGAAGAGGATCATACATGTTCTGTAACTGAGCGTCCTAATCGATGTCGACAAGCAACACCGGAAATTTTAGGAAATTTGTACAAGAACTTTCTCGGCAACGTTGGTTCGTACGTCCGCCCAACGAGTGTCGGAATAGCTATAACTAAGCAGTTTGCTGTAAAGGTGTTATTAAGTTTCGGCTGACTTATTTATACGACGCGGCTGAGTTACTTTAATATTAGAACTTAGTTATAAGAACAATGCGTCTGTTTTAAATATGTGTTGTGACTGAAATGCATGGAATCGTTTTTTCATGTGGATAGATGGATTATTAAAAATCACATCGGACGCTGAGATTTGCAAGAGAAATCGAGGAGGGAACACCTGAGAGTGGGTATGAAAACTTACCTTCTTACTTATACATGATAAGAAGGGCAAATCCGGGTACAGTTATGCGTCTTCAAATCGATGAGTTTGGCCGATTCATGTATGTGTTTCCTGCGTTTGGTGCGAGCGTAAATGAGTTTCCTTTCATGCGCAAAGTTGTGGTTGTCGACGGTACGTTTCTTAACGGTAGATACAAGGGGATGCTTCTCACAGCACTAGCTCAGGATGGTAACTTTCAGATTTTTCCAATAGCCTTCGCAGTGGTTGACACTGAAAATGATGATTCGTGGCATTGGTTTTTTTCGGAACTAAAACTTTTGATTCCTGACGACAAGGGTCTTGCGATAATCTCGGATAGGCATTGCTCAATAGGCAAGGCAATTGGAAATGTATATCCGCTTGCGTCTCCGGGAATTTGCACGTACCATTTATATAAGAACATTTTGGGATGGTACAAAGGAAAAGATGCATTTCATCTGGTGAAGAAAGCGGCAAGATGTTTTACGGTGACTGACTTTGAAGCGATATTCGATGAGATTAAAGCGATTAATCCTGAACTCCATGGCTATCTCCAAAGAGCCGATGTGAGACTGTTGGCGCGTGTTCATTTCCCGGGCGAGAGGTATAATTTGATGACTACGAACATAGCTGAATCAATGAACAGAGCACTGTCGAATGCTAGAAGTCTTAACATTCTTCGAATATTAGAATCAATTCGGGTTATGATGACAAGATGGTTTGCTGAACGGAGAGAGGATGCCAGATTGCAGCAAACCACGCTTACGCGTGGTGTGGAGAAACAACTACAGGTAAGTCAGCCGGGACAGTCACTATAAATCAGCCTAAAGTATTGTTTATCCAGCCTGTTATATTATAACTCAGCCTGTATAATTCTGCATTTTTAATAGGGTCGCGTAAATGACGCCAGAATGTTGACGGTACAAAGGATTGATGATCATCACACTGAAGTTAAATATGGATCATCTGACGAGTCTTTGCATGTTGTTAATTTGATACTGAAAAAGTGCACGTGCCAGCGTTTCGAATGCGAGAAATTACCATGTGTACACGCAATCGCAGCTGCGGAGTACATGAATGTTTGTCGTATATCTCTTTGCAGTCCTTACTATAACAATGCTTATTTGATGAGCGCCTACGCTGACCCGGTTATGCCGGTTGACAGAGCGCTTCCTATTCCAGAAAACGTGGCTAACCAACCGTGCTTGCTCCGGGATATTCGTTAACAACCAGAAAGACCTAAGAAAAGTAGGATGAAATCTGCTTTAGAAGTTGCACTTTCAAACAAACGTCCTAGGAAAGCACACACATGTTCTCGATGTGGACAGAGTGGACATAATGCGAAAACTTGTCCGATGCCGTAAGTGTATTCATTTATTACGGCTGGTTTATGGTTTTCCATTTTTTGTAAAACGGCTGTGTTAATTATTTTCATGATTTTGTATTACAGCTGGGTTACCGTTTTTAATGTTTTGTATTACGGCTGAGTAATTAGTATCATGTTTTTGTAATACAGCTGAATTACGATTTCGGTCAGGCTATCGTTTGTACACGACTGAATTAAACCAAACTAACTATAAACTCAGTTAAGCAAAGTTACTTTATTGTCTCGAAATTATAAAGGTCTCGATGTATGCGAGCCAGCCGTATTTTTCAGACGCCATTATTTCGAAAATGGAAGAAATACAAAACGTCCTTTATAAATCAATTAATGGCTGAGTTAGGCTGAGTGAAGTGACGTGGGGAGACGACTAAAACTCTTAATTTTATATTCGATATTATAATGGCATTGTCTCGATATTAGTTTTCCAGCTGTAACTTGTTTTCACACGCCTAATAAACATGATGACATAATTAGTCAACTGAAGTGACGTGGGGAGATGAGTAATCTAATTTAAACTTAAATGTACGTACTAATTATGAATTTTATATGGCTGAGTAATGGAAAATAATTCCCGCCTAGAATACGAAACGTGGCTGTGTTAAGAGTGATACGGCTGAGTTATATGAAGCATCCCTTCGGGTGGTGAGATAATTAATGCTGTTTGGAAAGCAACTCTTCGGGTAATCAGAAATTGATAATCCCTCCATTTGGAAAGCAACTCTTATAGAATACTGATGTTTCAAAATATAAGATGTTTTGATATTTTTAAGGTATTTTAACTTTATTGGAAACTGGTTGACCAATAGTATTTTAATGTATATATTTATGAGTAGTTAATTTATTTTATATTTATATTATTAATGATGTTATTTTTTTCAAAAGTTAAGTTTCTTAATTCTTGTGGAACAGAGGGAGTATACGCGACGGCTGAATTATAGTTATTTGACGGCTGAGTTACAGTTTTAAACGTATCTCACACACCTAATAAAGGAGGCACAATTTATTGAAGTGACGTGGGGAGACGAGTAGTTCTCTTAATTTTAACGTAATAATTATAGTTATTACATGGCTGATTTATAGTTATTTCATGGCTGAGTTATATTCCGCCAAAATACGAAAAGTCGCGATATTAAAACCGTTTCACTGCCGATAAATATTGTTCGTCACGAACAATTAAAAGATCTACACCTTTCTATATTTTACACAATAGCTCTCTATCTCTCGTAATCAATTACATCCCCTTTCAGACTCAATGAAATATTTCCCTCTTCTCGAATTGCCTAAAGATATTCAGGCGTTAGTTGTCGAACGTGTGGCCCGCAACTCCATATTTGATCTTTTTTTGCGTAAGAGAATCGTCCAAATGGATGAAGGCGTTACCAGACCGGCGTAAGGTATGCCATTTTTTGATGTGTTATCCGTTCCTTTGGATCTCGATATGCCTTCTCAGTTTTTAAAAACTTGCTACGAGGAGGGAAACCCAAGCACAATTTATTTAAAGGGTGCACAGTTTTTCTTCTCTTGGTGCTTTAAAGAAGAAGGGCTTTATCTCTTGAAACAAGCAGCAGATGCAGGATATGAGCGTGCTGTGTACCTTCACGCAATCACTCGAGTTATCTATTGGAGTGATGGGGAGTATATGAGCCATATTCCTAGAGAATCAGTTGCGAGGATGGGGAAACTAGTCTGATCTGCGAAATGGGGAGGGGGTTTGTGGCATTGTAACGAGTTCCGCGAGAAGAAAAAAGCGTTTGATTCTTCTTATCTTCTGTGGTTCTATAATTGCAAATGTGAAAATCTTATTGAACGATCATGGAACTGCTGGTGGCAGATTGATATTTCCAAAGATGAGAGCATGTGTAACCGCTGTTTCTACATCAAAGAGCTGGGGTGCTTCTTCCGCGATTTTCTACCTGTAACCCTTTTTAGGGACACAAGGAGGTGGTGAAGATGTAATGTATCAGAAGCTTCCCTATCTTTTTAATGTTCTTTGCAATGCCATTATGGCTGTCAACAACAAATTGATGTACGATACGTTTGAGTTTATCTTATATGAGCAGTTATCGTGTTATTTTAGTATATGAGTTTATCTTATACAATGGTGGTTATTATGACGATACGGCTGAGTTATTGAATGAAAAACATTACCGCTGTGCCAAGTTAAAAATTCTTCCCGCCAAAAAATAAGAAACTTTGCGAATTAAATAGAAAATATTTATTTCACGGCTGAGTTATTGAATGAAAATCATCACCGCTGTGCTAAAAATCAATCTTTACGGATGAGTTAAGTATTTTCATGATTTTAATGTTTTATAATACGACTAAATTACGGTTTCGGTCAGGCTATCATTTGTATACGACTGAATTAAAACAACCTAACTATAAACTCCATCAACCAAAGTTAATTTATCGTCTCGAAATTATAAAGGTCTCGATGTATGCGAGCCAGCCGTATTTTTCAGACGCCATTATTTCGAAACTGGAAGAAATATTATACGTCCTTTATAAATCAACTAATGGCTGAGTTAGGCTGACTGATGTGACGTGGGGAGACGACTAAAACTCTTAATTTTATATTCGATATTATAATGGCATTGTCTCGATATTAGTTTTTATGTGACGTGGGGAGATGACTAAATTATTTTAGAGAAACCTAAATCATAAGTACTAATCCCATTATGATTTGTATAGGTCTGAGGAATGGAAAATAATTCCCGTTTGGAAAGCAACTTTTCACGGCTGAGTTATTAGTTATTTCACGGCTGAGGTACTAGTTATTTCACGGCTGATTTATAGTTATTTCACGGCTGAGTTATTGAATGAAAATCATCACCGCTGTGCAAAAAATAAGAATTTACGGCTGAGTTAAGTATTTTCATGATTTTAATGTTTTATAATACGACTAAATTATGATTCTCGTGATGCTTGTTCCACATTGATCGATCCAAGGATGACAGCATGTGTGACCGCTGTTTCTGGATCAAAGAGCTGGGGTGCTTACTCCGTGATTTTGAACCGATAAGCGTTATTAATGAAAGTATTTTTGCCTCGATATTATAAAGATCGCGGTTAAAATCAATTGTACATACTAAGTATGCTGATACGACTTAGTTATGGAATGACATTACGGCTGCGTTATGGAAAAAAAGTTCCCGCCAAAATACTAACGTCTCGAAAATAAATAATCTTTATTGATGAGATTATTATAAGATACGAGGCTGTGTTATTATAGCGATACGGCTGCTGATAAATAAGTTACTTCTCGAACAATTATTAGGTCTTCACCTTGTCAGACTAAATGGATTATTTCCCTCTTTTCGAATTGCCTGAAGATATTCAGGTGGTAGTTGTCGAACGTGTGGCCCGTAACTCTTTCCAAGATCTCTATGGTATCAGAGCAGCGTCCAAGTCAATGAAGGCGTTAGCAGACCGACGAAGGGTATACCATTTTTTCGATGTGTTATCCTTTCCCTGGGGACTCGCTTTGCCTTCTGAGTTGATGAAAACTTGCTAAGAGGAGGGAAACCCAAGCACACTTTATATAAAAGGTGTACAGTTTTTCTACACATTCGACAAGCAAGAAGAAGGGTTTGCTCTCATGAAGCGTGCAGCAGATGCAGGATATGAGCGTGATGTGTATACACACGCAATGACTCGAGCAATCTTTCGGGGTGAATGGATGTATTTTCATGGTATCTCAACAGAATCAGTTGAAAGAATCGGGAAACTCGTGCAATCTGTGAAATGGGGATGTGGTTTGTGGCATGCTGACGAGTTCCGCTCTAGGAGGGTTTATTTCATTTCATCTGTTGTTCAGTCGTTCTACAGTTGCCAATGTGGAAATCTTATCGAGCGACAATGTATGTGCTTGTAGCACATTGATAACACTAAGGATGACAACATTGGGCGTTGTTTCTGGATCAAAGAGGTGGGCTTGTTCTTCCGTGATTTTGAACCGGTAAGCCTGCTTAGGGACACAAGGAAGTGGTGAAGTTGTAATTGAAAAGTGTTGAATGTATAACGGTTGGGTTATGGTTTTCCTTTTTGTATAACGACTGGGTTAGGTATTTTCATGAATTTGTATAACGGCTGGGTTATGGTTTTCAAGTTTATGTATTACGGCGGAGTTATTAATATCATGTTTTTGTATTACGACTGAATTACGGTTTCAGTCAGTTAAGGTCCTCATACATTCGTCTATTTTTCTCACATGAGCCGTCTTCATTACTTCAATCTCTTTTCCCAACCGAGCAACGTTAAGTATGAGGAATGAGATGTCATTGTTCATGCCACGAATCACGGGCTTGATATCTTTGACCTCTTCCACCAAACACTCATCCGCCCATTTGAATAAATGTCTCTGTTTTCACCAATACAACAGATCTAAGTAATACGTTTGAAAACATACTAAATAAGAACCAAAACTAATCATCATAGTTCATTGAAGTGACGTGGGGAGACGACTATTGTTTCTTGTGTGTTATTAAATTTAATTTCAAAATTATTTATCTCCGTTAAAGTTTTATCGTGCAATTTTAACTTTATTTTCTTGTTTAATTATACCAACCAAACTAGAAACTCTATTGAACAAACTGACGGTCTCGACAATGCTATAGTTTGTATAATGGCTGAGTTATTGTTTTTTCCTTGTTGAGTTGTTGTTACCTACTGACTGAGATATATAACATTATGGCTGAGTGAGATTTACAGTACTTAGAGGTAAAGACAAGTACGATTGAGACTGAGTGAAACCTCAAACATACAAACAAGGAATCAGTCTGTAAAACCAAAATTATCCCGACCGAACTCTTCAAACATGTGTACGAGTTCAAGCCACACTCTAGTAAGCATCCAAGAAGGCTTGTCGCCTCCATGCGCCCATGTTCTCTTCAACTCTCGCATCTGAAATCGAAACAGCGACCTCGCAACTTCATTAAAAGATTTCCAAAGTAGATAATTATGCCTTCGATCCCACGTGTTTTTACGCTACAAACAAAAAACATTACTAATATTAAGTATTTTATCTCAATCTGATTTGAAAACATAGTTGGTCCTTACAGCGAGTTGAAAAAACCAGCATTCCTTAATATGATCGGGAATAGAGTGATATGTCGGCCATGCATAGACCCATCCGTCTATCAGAATCGGCAGGATCACCAGGGAGAGATCGCTTAAAAACCTAAACCAGGTAGGGGTGGTTTTGTCTAGCAAGTCACCCAGACCAGGATTTAGAACTGGGAGGTTTTCCTGATTTGCGTAGCTTTGAATCGCATTGACACTGTTTTCTATCCTCGTTGAATTAACCTGGAACAACCGACATAATTTAATTTTTTGGAGAAATAAAAAAGCTCTACAAAAAGGTGTACCAGAAGGGGACTATATATAGAGAGATCTGTGAACTCAAAAGTCGCGAGAAAAATTAAGGGAAATTAAATCTGATTTCGCACCCACCCAAAATATGAAAAGTCGAGATTAAGTAACACTTGACGACTGAGTTAATGTAAATTTTACGGCTGAGTTATCGTTAAGGGTTTAGGGTTTAGGGTGGCATATTCATTTATTTATATTTATGATATGGATTTATGGTACAGGAAATATGGTAAATAACACAATTTTTTTTACAATCTGATTGTGTAATGTTTACTTGGGTTGAATTATGCTCACATCTCATTGAAGTATTGTAAGGTTTCAAGTAATTGTAAGACAACCAATACCTCAAGATCATGATGGATCCCAAACTTGTAATTTCAATACAATAGACACATTGAGTTGATAATATATTCACTTAAAATTACATATCCGGAGTTAAGGTAACATTTTACCGTATAAACATTTTATTCTTTAAATTTTAGGGTATGTTTGAGGTATTATTTAGTTTTAGAAGCGAAATGGCTGAGTTATAGTTGTCAATACGGCTGAGTTATAGTAGTCGATACGGCTGAGTTGTTTAAATTGCTACGATATGGCTGAGTTATATAAATTAGTGAAAGTCAAATACATCCCTAATAAAATTAGACAACTTAAGTCAAATAATACAGAATAACAGACACAAAGATTCAAGTGGACAGCATATTGTTCAAATGTGTATTTCCTCCTTCTGCGAGGATCTCTGCTGCCATCTTCACACGTAAACCTTGTATATTTTTATCGTTTATCCCGTCAAAAGTTACCCCAAGCGCTAGACACTCCACAAACTTCAACGAATACACCCCACAGTCGCCAATCTGGGTGTTTTGTGGAACGAATCTTTTTCACCTCCTCCTGAATGCGAACTTCTTCTTACTACGGGTTCGGAGATTGGCAGGAATATGCTCATTCAAAACCGCGGGAAGCATTTCCGTTAGCGGTTTAAAATAACCTAGAATTCTCTCCTCACTTTCGGGTGTGTGCTCTCCAACGATTGGATCGTAGCAATCAATTTTCTCCTTCTTCAAATCCACGTGAAACGCCACCTAGTGATCTCGCCTGGTCTCAAGACATCCGTACACGTGATCCACATCTTGATACCACTTCAAGTTTGTTTTAAAGTCATGGGGAATCCTACCGTTTACTAGATCTTCGTAACCGCCTTTAAATGTCATCATCCGAGGTTTCATCTTAAACTGTTTGTAAACGTGAACCCAATTAGCTAAGATCCGAGTGTCAAAGAAGGCAATGCGTTTGGACCAGAATGGGGTGGGATCTCGCATGGACCTTTGAATGAGGCAATTCATATATGCTTCGATATGCTACACAAATATTATAAACAACTCAGCCATAATATATAATTTCAGACGCAATCTAAACTATAACTCAGCCGTAATATTAAATATAACTCAGTCGTAATAGAAAATTTTAGCCGTAATAAAGACTTACATTATCAAACACCCATCCATACTCGCTATCTGGCCACAGTCTCTCATGGATGAGTATGCTGTAGAAGTCACTCTCATGATCAGCTGATCTTGCAACTTTTTTTCCTGCTGATTCTTGTTTTTTGGGTGGAATACTGCTAATGTGTTTCATAAGTTTTTCATACTGAGACGGATCAACAGGGGCGCAAGGGTCATATATTGCTGTTGAAGGCTCAATATTCTTCCTCATGCACGTCGTTCCATTGTTGTCAATTAACGGAAAAACTGGTCCTGAAGGTTCTGAAGAATCCACCGCCGTCAATGCAAACCCTCGTGGAGATAATTGAACACTTCTCTCCCAAAAATCTCTTACGGCGGATAATGCAAGCAGATCTTGGCCTGATATCTCAGACTCCGGCAACACTTCGTTCTCATCAGCCATCTCAGCGCATTCACTGTCATCTTGAATCGCCTTTTTATTGTTTACAGCCACTCTGATTACACCCCCACGCGGCTTATTTGTCTCCGGCACCTTTTTCTTCATCAACTCAGCCTTCTCCTTCTTAGCATCGGCTTTTTGCTTCTTTAACTCAGCCTGTTTTCTTTTTTTTTTCCTCAGCCATCTCCTTCTTATTCAAATCAGCCTCTGCCTTCGCTGCTTTTTTCTTAGCAGCGCCATCCTCAGCCTCATCCTCATCCTTTAACCTTAACTTCAAACCCTGCCTCCTCCTGGTGCCGCATCGCAAGGGTGGAAAATTAGCAACCTTATCATCCTTACAAGTCTTTGCAGGAGAAACGTTAACAAAATCAACGTTACTTCCTTTAACAGGTGTTGCATTAGCCCTATCAAAATCCCCAGCCAAAATCCTTTTCACCCCTGAAGCATTATCAACTTCCTTGGCAAAATCTTTTTCGGGTCCCAACCCCTTAGCAGGCTTAGCAGGATTTAACGCTGGACTATTGACAGACTTCTGATGTTTGTCCTGCTGCGGCGATGGCTTCTCTGAAGACCCTTCTTCGCCACCAGCGATGGAGAGGTTATCAATGTTTTCGTTACGCATCCCAAGCCCCAGAACTTTCAGACGCTCCTCCAATGTATCTTTCACGATATCCTCAACAGTCTTATTCTGGTCAAACCCGTAGACGTTAAACCGCGAATCAATCATTTTCCCCACAGCACTCACAATGGACTCCATAGTCGCATTGTTCACCAAGTCTTTACTAGGTTCCTCGCTAGAACCCTTTTCCGTTGCACCAGCTTGACCCTCACTGGTGTTCACTTTATTCTGCTTCTTAGTGGGTGGCTCAGCTTCTGACGAAACTCCACCTTTCGTTTCCTTCTTCTTCTTCTCATTCCCCTTCCCCTGCGTATTCCCCTGCACTTCCCAAAAGCCTTTGACAAATGTACCAGTATGTATGTCTGTTATCAAGCGATCGAGCTGTGGATCTTGACGTTCATTCGGCCATCGAGGAAACATCTCTTGAACTGAGTCCTTCAAAACCATTCTCCTCACACGGACCTGCAACACCATGTTATGACAGATCTCAGCCACATAATATATCATAACTCAGTCATTCTTAAAATTAAAATTTACTCAGCCGCCGAATAACTCGTATATGAGGTTAAACCTTACCTCAGTATGCTTGTTGATTTCCTCAGCCAACACTTTATCAAAACTTTTACGTGTACGGCTTCCACCCCATCGCAAAAGCGGAACGTCTTCATTTGGAAGCACTCTCCCAAAACACTCACCGAAACAGGGGACGGATTCGTACGCCCAAATCTGTAATGCGACAGCCATGCCGCTTATTTTGTATGTCCCTCCTTCTATAGACAACGTTTTGAGAGTCAGCGAGAATTCCGTATGCAGACCGACCCCATGGATACGACCTCATGGCTTCATCGTCGAATACCCTTATTTCACCTTAAAAGCGTATCCTTGAATTGTGATGCAAACAATAGAGTCCCATCGCTTGAAAAAATAGCAGCCCCAACCACTTACGCTTTTGATAACTCCAAAGCGGACAGAAGTCTAATGCTGCCTTGAGTTCGTCTAACTTGGGTCCCACCCCAAGCGGCACCTTCAACTCCTCCCAAAACTCTTTGTACTGATCAGGTTCAAATGCCTCTACTGGCAATGGACCTGTGTTTAATCCGGTGATCTCACCAAATTCAAGCAAGCTGAACCTCATAGGCTCATCAACCACGAGACACCATATCTCCTTCTTTTGTACTCGGAGCTGTCTACATAGTAGATAGTGTACTGTCCTACCAGGCCACACGCTTTTGCGTTCACATAACCTAGCAACTGCTCCAAGGCCAGAGTTCAGCAGTTCTCCCCACACATCAAGTCCTATTGTTTCTCTAACACTAGGCTAATCTCCTAAACGGAAATTGTGATTGATAGCTTTATCTTCTAGGTTAGAGAACCCTTCGGGATAAAGTCTTGGAGGGTAACTCCGTGTCTAGCTTCAGAAACATCCATCTGATCATTATCACCCAACAATAACAAAGACACAGCAAAACAATAACTCAGCCACAAATGATAACTCAGTCAAAACATAACAATAAGACAGCCACAACATAATAATATGTCAGCCGTAACATAACATTAACCTAGTCACAGCACAGCAATAAATCAGCCACAATATTACAATAACTCAGCCATAACAAAATCCTAACTCAGTTGCAATATAACCCTAACTCAGACACAACAAAGCCCTATCACACGCGCAGTCGCAACAAAATATATAAAGTTCCCTGAAATATAATATATAACTGGGCAGCAAACTCAACAAAAACTGAATATATAACATCGCGACATTTTACCGGAAAAGACAAACTCGTAGATAAGAATGCGGCGAAGACGATTTCGTACAAACTATTAGAGAAGACGATTTTGGGGAAGTAAACACAAACGCCGATATTCCTTTAAGACAACACAATATCAACGAAGACAGTTAGTTCGAGGAAGTATACACAATGTCGACGAGGATTTCGGAAAATCGGAGAATACTTACGGTTCCTTATTCGAGACAACGATGTTTATCTGATTTCTATTTTTCGAAAACTTATATGTATAAAAATTATTTAATTATTTAATGAGATCCCTTATTTAATTATGTGAAAAGAAACGGTTTGAGGCGGTTTGATTACTCTTGGTGATGTAGATTTTGAGATTATTTGAGGTCCCTTATTTGAGACTAATATATTAGAGATGGATTATATATATATAAATTATTTAATTTAGAAAAAAAACTAACCACACGATACGGCTGAGTTATATAAACGATACAGTTGAAGTTTTAATATTGTATTCAGAGTTGAAGGAATGATTTTGTAACTTCAGAGTTTATCATTTTTAATATAAAGGAAAGATAAACTTTATCATTTTGATAACTTTATAGTTCTATTGTTTAGAGTTTGAAGTTCAAATTTAAGCAAAAATAAAAGTTTTAATATTGTATTCAGAGTTGAAGGAATGATTTTGTTCCCGCCCAAAATAGTTTTATCCCGCCCAAAATATTTTGTTCCCGCCTAAACTACGAAACGTCGCGAAACAACATACACTTGTCGGCTGACTTATATCATTCAGATACGTTAAAGCTGAGTTATGCATACTTTGCGGCTGAGTAATGTCATACATTAAAACAGAAACGAAACTGGTTTACAAATGATTCATGAATTAAAACTGGTTTACATATAAAAAGTAAATCAAAACTGATTTGCAAAATAAACAACTAAAAACAAACTTAAACCAAATAAAAAAAACTAAACTATGGACTGCTTCAACCACACCCTCAACCATGTCCTCCATCGTCACACTTCAACCACGCCTTCAGCCATGTTCTCCGTTGTCCTCCTCCCTCTTTTATCTTTGTCAATAGCCACCTGCTTCAAAATCAATACATTAAAACAGAAACGAAACTAAATATGAGTGAAAATATACCTTTCGAGTGATCCAATCTCAGATTCTTCTTGGAGACCTTACTGGTGACTAATCTGAGTGAGAGACAAAACGAATATGTGAGTAGAGATCGAGAGATATGTTAACAAGAAGAGTGAAGAAAGGACAGAGAGATTCAGAATGAACAAAGAACAAATAGATTAATGTTGACTTGCAGATTCTAATACAATCTGCGAGAGAACAAGGAGAGATTATAGAAGAAGAAAGAAAGAACAAAGAGACAAAGACGTGTAGAAAATTACATTTAATCAAAGGTCAAAAATTGTTATCCTTGATTTAAAAGTTCAACCAATGAGAAAGAAGGACGGAGATAGACAAAATAATGATTGTTAGCCACTAGATCAAATTCAATAAATGGGCCTACAAAATAATAAAAAAAATTCTTTTCATTTCCCTTTAATTGTTTTCAAAAATTGCTTAAATTTAAAGAATTAAACATGATAATTTAAATTCAGTATATAATAAGGTTTGAGGATTAAAAGTTTGGGATATTGAGATTTGAGATTAATTTTTAAACTGTAATATGAAATTAGTTTAAAGGTTTAAAATTAAAGAGTTATAGTAAATGAAATTAGTTTTAAGGTATAAGTTTGAGTATAGGGTTTGAGGGTTAAAGGTTTTGGCTAATGATTGAGATTAAATTTTTGAAACAGAAATAGCTTTTGACGTTATATTTAATATATGAAGTTAAATTTAAGATTTGTTGTTAAAATATTAGAGTTCAAAGTTTAAGTTTAGAGTTTAGGGTTTAAACCTTAAATTTTAAATAATAAAAACTATCATATTTAATGTTTAAAGATTAATTTTATAAGTTTGATAACTATATAATTCTATAGTTTAGGATTTGAGGTTTAGGTTTAAGAAAAGATTAAAGTTAGAGTCTTATAAGTAAGTATTGTATAAGTCATTGTAAGAAAACATACATATTCAAGATCAAGTAAAAGTCTCAACTTGAAAATTCAAGAAACTATACACATTCAGTTGATTTATATTCAGTTGATATTGATAAGATGATTTTCAATATAACTTTTTAAGTACCTGAATTCAGTTTACCGATTTTAGGGTATGTTTGAGGTATGGCTGAGTTATATAAACGATACGACTGAGTTATCTAAACATTTTCTGATTTTAGGGTATATTTGAGGTATGACTGAGTTATATAAACGACACGGCTGAGTAGATAAACATTTTCTAATTTTAGGATAGGTTTAGGGTATTACTTCTCGACAGATCAGATCAGAAAGACCAAATAAAATCTCACCGCAAGCTATCAAACTTCAGTTTCAATACAGTCACAACACAAGGCGATTTATACACAAGAACGAGATCTGTTCAGACACATCCCATGTCTTCTCCGACACATCCCATGTCTTCTCCTCTCTCGACCATCTCTCTCTCTTGTCTCAAGTACGAGATCTGTTCAGATCTCATAAAATAATTAAAAGAGACAACCCTAAAAACAAAGAGAAAAACAAATGAAAAAAAAACTTGTTAATTAGTGATGTGGATTTTCTTAATTATATTTTAATTAGTAATGTGGATAATTAATTTATGATGTGGTTTTGATGTTTAAAAATAATTTCAATTAAAAAAACTAACCAAAGGTCTTTATTGTCATTTACTAAAGAGACTATAATATTCTAGTAATTTTGAAAATATATATAATACTCTAGTAATAAACCAATTTTTCTATAATATTCTAGTAATTTTCTCTTTTTTTTTAATTTGAACTTGTGTGAGACGTCTACCTTTGGCGTTGCTCCAACAAGAAGTAAGAGCATAAAAGTGAAAATTGAAAGCGAATGAGAAGTCGAAGGAAGCAACCTCTATTCATTTTTATATTTAATCTCTCTCGTGTTTAATTTATCTGCGCACTTGCACCAAAAAAATTATCTGCACACACATTTTTTCATTTGCTTACAGGACCTCTATTAACAATGGAGGAAACAACAACGTTTCAGGGGCTAAGACACCTTTTCATGACCGTCTTCTTGCACGGATTCTCGGCGTTCATTGTAGTCCCGGTCATTACAGACGTCAGCATGGCGGCGTTATGTCCTGGAAAAGAGGAGTGTTCCCTCGCAATTTACCTCTCAGGCTTTCAACAGGCTGTACGTATTAAATTATAATATCTATTCCAATTACGTTTTTATTCTTTAATTTTTTTAATTTATCCGTATAACCTTTTATTTTTGTTTTCTGTAGTCACTTACTAAACACCTAAAGTATAAATGAGCATTCAATTAACTACTTAATTTCGGTTAATTTGTCCGCCTTTTTAGTCTAACGGTTTTAAAGACTTAAAATTGTATGAAATTATGTGTAGTTTAGTTTAGTTTGGTTCGGATCAGTTTGGATTTATTATGTCTATCAGTCGATCAGTTTTATATATAAAACAGTTTATATATATTAAAACTATTCAATTGATCGGTATTGGATTGCTTACCGTTTGGTTGCATTTTCCAAAACATCTATTCTATTAAAATAGAAGTCACAACTTCAATTCATGTGTGATTTTTTTTAAAAGGACCTTCCTAGAAAGTCATATCCCATTTTGTTCTTTAACAATATTTTCTTGGCTTAATATATCATTATATATATTCGACAACTAAACCTAAATATACGGAATATTAATTTGCAATATTTTAATGAGTTAATTATCATATCTAAGGGAATCTATTAGTTAAAGATCATATAGTTATTGTTGCCGTGAACTCCTAATATGTTTTTCACTTTTGGTTTAAAATCACCTAATATACTAGGACTGAGCAAAAAAAATACAAATTGGAAGAACCGAACCGAATCCGACCCAAAATCGAATACCAAATCTGAATCAAAATTGATTAAATATCAGAACAATTTGAAATTTAGGTATCTAAAACCAAACCGAACCCGATCGAACCAAAGTAATTTGGATACCGAATATATCTGAAATAGATTTATATAACTAAATATATTAAATACTTTTAAAATTTAATATATAAAAGCATCCAATATATATATAAGATATTTTAGGCTATCCAAAATAAATATACACAAATAGTCATAAGTAAATATTTAAAATAGTTAAAATAGTTAAAATATATATTTCAAACACCAAAAATACTTGATATATCTATTGATTATTTATCCAAGTATTCAAGTCAAACTAATTTATTTGGTAAATTTGGATATTTTGACATATGTTATTCAAATTTATGTGTAATATATTATTATTTTTTATAGATTTTGATATAATGAATTTTAAATTTCTGAAAATAATTTAAACAGGTTATCCGAACCTGAACCCAACGTGCAAAGATCCAAATGGAATCCGAACAAAAATTTATAAATATCCAAATATGGCTAAAATCTTTAACCCCAAAACCTGAATCATGAATAGATCAAAACCGAACCTGAATAGGTACCGAATGCCCCTAAAATATAATGTACATTTGCCATAACAAACTGATTTATAATATGCTTCATTTAATATATTTGATACTCCCTCCGTTCCATAATATAAGATTTTTTGCTTGAATGCACAAGAATTAAGAAACTTACTTTTTAAAAGTCAATATAATTAAATAATATAAATTAAATATAGATTAACCAATTATAAACAATGTAGTAAACTGTTATTAGTTAACCAGTTTTCAAGAAAGTTAAAGTATCTTAAAAGTGTCAAAACATCTTATATTTTGAAACATCAAAATTTCTCCAAAACATCTTATATTGTGGAACGGAGAGAGTACATGTTTTACAATGAATATATCAAAGAGTAGCTACAAAAATATATAAAAATATATAGAAGAAGATACAAATACGTATAACATTTTGAAATAATTAATTTGATGAATAACAAGTAAATTACAATATTATTTTGTTTGAAAAATTCACATTTGAGTATATGTAATTATAATATATAGCATTCTTAAAGTAAATGCAAAATGTATATAAACAAAAATGAAAACTAACACTCGCGCGGTTGCGCGGGTCAAGATCTAGTTTATTTTAATTTTATCGCACAGCATGTACAAAGACATCAATTATTTTAAGCCAATGAAGACAAAAATATATATTCACTTTCTCTCATTACAACAAAGCTATCATGTCTAGCTTACTTCTAAGGTCATTCATATGAGAGTCTCTAAGAAAGTAGTATATCATAAATATTAAATTACTATAAAAAGTACAAAAAAAAAATTTTATGAGAAATGAGAAATGAGCATTCAATTAACTACTTAATTTCGGTTAATTTGTCCGCCTTTTTAGTCTAACGGTTTTAAAGACTTAAAATTGTATGAAATTATGTGTAGTTTAGTTTAGTTTGGTTCGGATCAGTTTGGATTTATTATGTCTATCAGTCGATCAGTTTTTATATATAAAAACAGTTTATATATATTAAAAACTATTCAATTGATCGGTATTGGATTGCTTACCGTTTCGGTTGCATTTTCCAAAACATCTATTCTATTAAAATAGAAGTCACAACTTCAATTCATGTGTGATTTTTTTTAAAAGGACCTTCCTAGAAAGTCATATCCCATTTTGTTCTTTAACAATATTTTCTTGGCTTAATATATCATTATATATATTCGACAACTAAACCTAAATATACGGAATATTAATTTGCAATATTTTAATGAGTTAATTATCATATCTAAGGGAATCTATTAGTTAAAGATCATATAGTTATTGTTGCCGTGAACTCCTAATATGTTTTTTCACTTTTTGGTTTAAAATCACCTAATATACTAGGACTGAGCAAAAAAAAATACAAATTGGAAGAACCGAACCGAATCCGACCCAAAAATCGAATACCAAATCTGAATCAAATTGATTAAATATCAGAACGAATTTGAAATTTAGGTATCTAAAAAACCGAAACCGAACCCGATCGAACCAAAGTAATTTGGATACCCGAATATATCTGAAATAGATTTATATAACTAAATATATTAAATACTTTTAAAATTTAATATATAAAAAGCATCCAATATATATATAAGATATTTTTAGGCTATCCAAAATAAATATACACAAATAGTCATAAGTAAATATTTAAAATAGTTAAAATAGTTAAAATATATATTTCAAACACCAAAAAATACTTGATATATCTATTGATTATTTATCCAAGTATTCAAGTCAAACTAATTTATTTGGTAAATTTGGATATTTTGACATATGTTATTCAAATTTATGTGTAATATATTATTATTTTTATAGATTTTGATATAATGAATTTTAAATTTCTGAAAATAATTTAAACAGGTTATCGAACCTGAACCCAACGTGCAAAGATCCAAATGGAATCCGAACAAAAATTTATAAATATCCAAATATGGCTAAAATCTTTAACCCCAAAACCTGAATCATGAATAGATCAAAACCGAACCTGAATAGGTACCCGAATGCCCCTAAAATATAATGTACATTTGCCATAACAAACTGATTTATAATATGCTTCATTTAATATATTTGATACTCCCTCCGTTCCATAATATAAGATTTTTGCTTGAATGCACAAGAATTAAGAAACTTACTTTTTAAAAGTCAATATAATTAAATAATATAAATTAAACATAGATTAACCAATTATAAACAATGTAGTAAACTGTTATTAGTTAACCAGTTTTCAAGAAAGTTAAAGTATCTTAAAAGTGTCAAAACATCTTATATTTTGAAACATCAAAATTTCTCCAAAACATCTTATATTGTGGAACGGAGAGAGTACATGTTTTACAATGAATATATCAAAGAGTAGCTACAAAATATATAAAAATATATAGAAGAAGAAATCAATTATAACATTTTGAAATAATTAATTTGATGAATAACAAGTAAATTACAATATTATTTTGTTTGAAAAATTCACATTTGAGTATATGTAATTATAATATATAGCATTCTTAAAGTAAATGCAAAATGTATATAAACAAAAATGAAAACTAACACTCGCGCGGTTGCGCGGGTCAAGATCTAGTTTATTTTAATTTTATCGCACAGCATGTACAAAGACATCAATTATTTTAAGCCAATGAAGACAAAAATATATATTCACTTTCTCTCATTACAACAAAGCTATCATGTCTAGCTTACTTCTAAGGTCATTCATATGAGAGTCTCTAAGAAAGTAGTATATCATAAATATTAAATTACTATAAAAAGTACAAAAAAAAATTTTATGAGAAATGATTTCTCATAGTTAAAAGATTCATTAGAAAATCTAGTAACAATTGATATTCTGTTATCAATACAATAACAATTAATTATCTATTTAACCATATTAAAATTTTAACAATACTTCCGAACAATTGATCGACAGTTGCAGAATTTGTGGATAGGCGATTTTTTTCTTAAGTACTACGACCTAGAAAAGTCTTTTTCCGCTGGTTACGTAGCTGTGTTCATCAGTTAACTCTACAGTTCTTCCTTTTATCCACTGACCTGCTATTTCCTCTTTTTAAAAAACTTCCCTTTTATGAATATCTCAGCGGTTAAACAACAGTTTTTGGTGTTTGTTCACTGGGTACAACCCCCAACGCTGTTGAAGGGTCCGTCTGTACCAACCATTCTTCACCGCCGGAAGTTCCTCTACCTCAGCTACATCTCCAAATAAAGCATATCTGCAACCGGCGACCTTCAAGTGTGGCAGCCTGCTTCTAAGTGGAAGCGGGGTCAACTGAAACTCCTTCCTAGTACATCTTTAGAACCAGTCTCCTTCTCTCTCTCCAATCCTTCCACTGTCTACTCAGTTGAATCTTCTTAACATCCGACGCCGACTCCTAAAATAGAAAACCACTAGATTCAACCTTGCCTCTCTCTCGCTCTGTATCCACTCAGCCTCGGCTCTGACAACTCCACAGTATGGCGAGACATTTCTCAGGCGCAGAAAAAGGCAAAGTTCTGGCTCAAACCTCAAGTGATGATGGACGAAAACGCATCAGAGCTTCAGATTTTGACACCTCAGAACTAGTCAAAGCAAATCACTCACTCTCATCGGTAGACTCACAAACCCCAAGAATAGAGAGTTTGGTCCATTATATTTTTGCTACCATCGTAGTGGCCAACCAAAGGAAACGTTGTGGGTGAAGATCTTGGTTATCAGTTGGGTTTAGAGTTTCAACAAACACATAACAAAGAAGGGAAACCTTTTGCTCAAAGACTTGATAGGCACAGTAATCCATTTTGTGAGCGACTATGGAATTAGTTGTATTGGGGGAGAGGAAGACACAATCTCGTGGAGTTTAGATTTAAGAGTCGTCCTTCCTTCCAAGCCAACTCCGGCACCATGCCAGAGATCTAAGGAGGAAAGGTCATCTTTCTACGAGCCGGTTAGAAGGGAGGATTCAGACCTGCACCAACAAAGAAATACAAACTACCAGAGATGACAGGATGATCCCCTAGTTACGGCTTGGGTTGAAAAAAAATTCCTCATTTACCAGTGGAGCAAAGCCTCAACTTATCATACTTCCCACCTCCACCTCGTATCCCATCCGCATAAGATGTGACGGAGGAGTTGCGAGAGATTACATACCAATAAAGAAATTGTCCGGGCCCAACCGAAAGTGCTGTACGAACACATCAGGTCCTTGATAGCGAAGCTCATGGGCTGATGTAGAAAACAGCTGCATGGATTATTGCCGATGCGACAGCATCTTCTATTGTGAACCAGCATCTACTATACCTCCAGCCTAGCACCACATCCGACCCTATTTATGGCCAAGCCGTCACAGTGGAAAAAACTACATATCTTCAGAATACTATGGATATGAGTGCTCAAGCTCAGTCATGGACTTTAGCCAAGAGAAGGGTAAGACCCCCGAAATCATAAACAACAGTGCTAGCTTCAAAGAAGTTTACTAGTAGTCAAATAATTCTCACTTGATCAAGCTCTCGTAAGAGGACCCTCTCGATGATTCGAAAATCCCCCACGGTCCCCTCTCCTCAAACACCCCATCACCACTTAGTAGGAACATGGAGCTAAGCACAATCTCCGGTCCAATCGCCTTCTCCACAGCGGAGAACTCCAGCGGAACAGCCAGCAATGGAAAACACTGATCAGAATGCCACCCAAGGGATTTTTATCATTCCCATCTAGATCTTCCTTAGACATTGTGAGTTGGAACTGCTGCGAATTGGGGAATCCCGCAACGTAGCATCAAGGAGCTACATAAGAGTGTTACTCTTCATATATGTTCCTCATGTAGACGAAAAATGCTGATGATTTCCTACTCCAGAAGCTTCAGGATCTAGACTAATTACCTCACAAACTGGTATCTTCACAAGGCACTGACGGAGGATGCCTTGCTGTACTCTAATCACAAGAGGTTTCTATTATTGTGTTATCACAATCTCACGACTTTGTAGAGAGATTGTAAGCTTTAAAGGAATTAATGTCAATGCAACTTTCGTGTATGGTGAACCGGATGTCTCCAAACGTCTCTCTGTTTGGAAAATATCTATGATTTAGATTTAGGACGAACCGGTCCTTGGCTCTTGACTGGCGGCTTTATAGATATCATAGATAATAACGAGAAGACAGAGGGTCCGATGAGAGAAGAAAGCTCCTTCTTTAATTTCAGGAACTTCTTGGCTTGAAATGATTTATTTGATCTTTTCCACACAGAGAATAGTCTATCTTGGCGAGGACAACAACATATACATCTAATCCACATCCGATTGGGTATAACTCTAGCGACCATCGCTTGGTTTGACGCCTTTCCATAAGGAAGATGCCATTATTTGAAGTTCGAAGCCTCAAATCATAGACCAATTCACAGTGCGTTTAATGTGACCGGGACCAGCGAGTGAGATAGATAGAGATCTTGTTGTTGCGGACTTAATGCTGCGGGAATCTAACTCATGGAACCACGAGAAAATTGAGTCAACCTTTCCGGCTATGGCTCATATGATCTATCTAATCCACTCAAGCTCTTAGAATGCTGAGGATTTATATTGTTAGCAGTGTACAAAATATGGGGTATACAGAGAAAAATCAAGCTATTACACCATATTGAAGAGGCTAGGACATCGTCAAGCCAGAATTCACCCACTCAGACCGTCAACTAGAGTAAATACATTTGGACATTGGACACCTCACCAAAACTCAGACTTTTCCTCTCGAAACATGCAGAAGGGACTGTCCCCCTAGGTGCAAACTTACAAACAAGAGGAATGACGACTAATACCAACCGTCCCCACCGCGGAGCCTTAGAATCAGCGACTCACCTTATATTTGAATGCCTATTTGCTCAACAAGTTTGGGAACTTGAGCTTATCAGACCGGCTCCAGACTTCATCATTTTTAACTCGATTAACCGGGATCTATCTTCGTCTTCATCGCTTTTCTACCTACCTCCATCTGGTATTACTTCTGACTTCTTCCCGTGGTTATGCTGGAACCTATGGCTCGCTAGAAACCGTCTTAGCTTTGAAAATAGAATGTCATCAGCTAGTTTTGTTGTCACAAACGGGGCGTGTAGCGCAAGGGAATGGAAACATGCGCAAGAGACACACCACAAAAAACCACCACCACCAATCGCACATCGTCCATACCCGTACCTACCACCGGAAACTTCTCTATGCAACTCAGATGCAGCATGGTCTCGCTACACGAAGAAGGCAGGTTTAGTTTGGGTACTCTATGGAGAAAACCCGACACAAGCTCTTTATGGATAATCAAGCTGCAACTATGTGTCATCACCTCTTCTCGCAAAAGCTATGGCCTTCGAGAGGCTCTCCGAGCAGCCCAGTCTGCTCACTTCACCAACGTTTGGATGCATTCCAACTTTCAAGTGCTCGTTAGAGCAGTCAACTTGAAACCATGTCCAATGGAGATCTTTGGAGTTCTAATGGATGTCGAGTTTCTACCTTTTAGTTTTGAATCTTTTCTGCTTTCTTTTGTTCCAAGAACTCAAAACTTTACAGCTGACTCACATACGAAATTAGCTCTTTGTAATGACGCTATCGGCCTTCTGATCTAAACCAGTTATTTTTAATCAGAGTATATTATTAAAAAATCATATAAAAATCATAATACTATATTTTTCAGAAATTTTGTGAGGTTTTTACCCGATTGATTTCTCTAAGAATTATTTATTTGAATCCCATTAGAAGAATGTAATTTACAATGTACACAAACTTTAAAACATCAACTAATAGCTTCTAAGTGCTATCTCATCATTGGTTAGATGTAATTTTAAGAATATATGTATATATAGTGTTTTTTCTGGGTAAGGCTGCAATTAGGAATAAAACGACATAGAAAAAAAAATATGAAACTTAAAATCATAAACTTAATTATCCAAAATGAATAAAAACAATCACACATACGAGAAAAAAAGATAGTTAAACTGAGGGTCTTCAAACAGAAAATACCAAAATTTTGAAAATATACTCTCATCTGAAATTTTAATACTAAATTTTCAAAAGATACAAAACGAACTGACAAAGTTAATAATTTCAGATTCAAAGTGACTGAAACTACAAACATATAGTCCTATGAAAACATACAATTTCGAATTTACAAGTAAGCAAATAAAGTAATTTGGTTGGTTATGGTTTTCTACCACCTTATTTTATTTATGTCATTTGTAAATTTTATTTTTAGTTATATAGTTTAAAACGAAATGGAATCGTATCTTCAATAAATTGTCTTTAATATCTGCGGTTACTAGATTACGGGTGTGGGGTCCTTGATGATGATGCCGTTGGTAGGAAGCTTGTCAGATAAGCATGGAAGAAAAAGTTTACTCACACTTCCAATGGCACTCAACATTCTGCCTCTTGGTACGTTTCCTCATGGTCCCACATAGGAGCTTTCATAAGCTTTTTAATTCACGTCTAGTATGCCTTGCTTCAAAGCAAAAGCAAAAGCAACAGCACCATTTATGTTTCACATACTTTCACGAGACAACCTGGTAAATATCAGAAAAACAACAAAAATTGAAGAGAAGTGAATTGATCCTTAGAACATTCCATTGGTATGATATCCTGTCTATATATATTAATAGTTCTAATATTACTAGGTGATTTTCCCGTGCTCATGCACGGATATAAATATTTATAAAGTAAATATATTATAATAATTTATTAATATTGTTTTTCAATTTTAATTATTGTGTTATTTATATTATAATCAATATGCATCGCTTATTTTAAATAACATTATTTTATTTTAATTAGTTGATTAGATGTATAATTTTGGATATATAATATCTCGACTATTTGATTATTATTTGGATATATTAAATAACATTTACTTTTTCGATTCAACTAAAATGTTTTGTTATACACATTAAAATTTTGATTATTTTGTTAATTTCATGTAGTTTGATTCTTTTCTTAGATTTGTAAATATATTTTAGTAAGAATGTGTATGATTTAATATATATTGTTTTGAGAATCAAATATTAAAAGTACACTAAACTGTTGATTAATTCAAAGTTGCATAAGTAAATATAATAATAGTCTTTTTAAACCTTATGCATATATATATATATTATAAATTATACAAAATACTTAATTGTAATATTTGGCTAATATATCTCTAATATTGTTTGAGAATTTTATATTTAATTAGTAATATGTTGAGTCGGTCTATAGTTTTATATATAAAAATATTATTACAAATAAAAATATATTATTTTTTATCAAATGTTTGACTTTGTATTAAAAAAAATTAGATTGGTCTAGTTACTCATTTTGTGGGTATATTGTGTTACATATATTTCGTCTAATTCAAGTATAACTATTTCTAATCTAATTCAACCAAATCATATTAACTATTTTCATTGTATTAGTTTTGTTTTTCATATAAATTATACAAAATACTTAACTGTAATAGTTGGTTAATATATTTCTAATATTATTTGAGAATTTCATATTTAGTTAGTAGTATGTTGAGTCCGTCATATTTTATAAATATTATTATAAATAAAAATATATTTTTTTTATGATGCTTGACTTTGTATAAAAAATTGGATTGGTATAGTTACTCATTTTGTGGGTATATTGTGTTACATATATTCCGTCTAATTCAATTATAACTATTTCTAATCTAATTCAACCAAATCATTATTAACCATATTCATTGTATTAGTTTTGTTTTTCATCTTAGATTTGTAAATATATTTTTGATTTCTTAGTAATTTAGTATATGTTAATTTTCAAAAATAAAATTGTAAAATAAAGTGATGATAGGTACAAAATTGCATAAAAATATAACCAATAAATTTAAAAAAGGATGCTTAATTTGATACTTTAATATCAAGATTATTTTTTCTAACTTTCCTTTTTATGAAATCACATTATATATATAAAAAAAAAATTCGTTTTAAGTTTGATAAATATTTTATTTATCATATATGTCATTTGAAAATATAAAAGAGAACTTAAATAAAAAAAGAAAG
This sequence comes from Brassica nigra, assembly GCA_016432835.1. Classification (NCBI taxonomy): domain Eukaryota; kingdom Viridiplantae; phylum Streptophyta; class Magnoliopsida; order Brassicales; family Brassicaceae; genus Brassica; species Brassica nigra. The sequence goes on from CM028246.1 coordinate 20,620,998, forward strand.
ATTAAATTAAATTTTATTAATTAAATGTATCTTAGTTTATATTATTTAACTTATTTTGTAATAATTTGAGAAATAGATTGATTTAAATAAAATGCTTAATACTTTTCAAATATATCTTATGTTGTTTAAAATTATCTTTTAAAAGGAAAAATTATTTCTTTACTTTAAAATCATGATTATTTTGTGAACTTTTCTTATTATGAATTACACTATATATAAAGATATTTTCGTTTTTAAATTTTATTTAAAAAATTATTATATAGGTTATTTCAAAAATAAGAAAAAGTAAACCTAAATAAAAAAAAGTAAAAAATAATATAAGATAAATATTTAATAATGATAATTTTACATAACTGATTTATTAAGGGTATCATTGTAATCAACCAACGTGACAATTAACGTGAGTGGGACACGTAGGAGACTGACTTCTCAAATAATATTATACAGATTTATCATAATAATTTTTTAATTTAGAAAGAAATAATAAATCAGTAATCTATTTAATATATGTTTAATTCTCAAATAGATTGCCAAATAAACTAAACTAAACTATAAACCCGAAACCATAAATTTTAATATACACTAGATTTGACACAAGAAGCAGTGTTTGTTTTCATTATATCAAATATATATGCGCAAAATTTTTGTTTTTAATTAATAGTGGTATTTTTATAAACATTACCATATTTTCAAATGTGTATACGTCTTTTTCATTTTAATAATGTTCTAGTTTACATTATTGTCATCCAGTTAATTGTTTCAGACTTTTATCACATGTATTTGTTTTTTATATATATATATATATATATTTTTTTTTTTAATTTGAGTTTTCTTATTAATGAATTAAAATATACATCTTTCAATAAATTTGAAAAAAATGTATATAACTCATTATTATTTAGATTAAATATTTACATGTAAATATCCTATCCAAAAATATAAGTAACAAGAATATTTTTTTATAAATTAAGTAACATATTTATATTTAAATGCAAGTTTAAAAAATTCATGTACACTAATATTTAAAAATCTAGTATTAGTTATTTATATATATTAAAATGAACTATTGAATATTTACAAATGACACTGATATTGGAAGTTTTTATAGAAAATCTATATTAAAATCATATATTCATTAACTATAGGGATAATAGGTTTAGAGTTGTTATGACAAATATAAATTTAGTTCGTGTATTTGGATTTTTTAATTATAAATGTTGAAACAAAAGACAATTTTGTGGTATTTTAAGATAGATATTTTGATATATGGTCCAATATTGTAAGGTTGATTCAGAAAATATACATCCAAATTTATGTAAAATTTTCATTAACTTTAGGAATACTATTTAGAAAGTTGTTATGGCAGATATTTAGATTCCTATATTCATTAACTATATAAATAATAAGGTTGGATCTGTTATGGAAAATATTTAGATTAAATAAATTTTAATATACATTTATACAAATTAACAAATGTATACATTCATCCAAAATAGCTAAAGAATCTCCTTCCCCCATTTTATTTAACTTCTCATTTTATTATATTGTAAAATATTGGTATAGGGAATCAACCACATATTTATTTGTTTTTTAGAAAATATCAACGTATAGTCTGATATAATTTGGTTGAACTACAGCTATATTAGCGTATAGCAGAGAGACGTCTGTCTTCTACATCTACTATGTTCTCAAGACTTTCTCGTCCATATTTTGTGAAGGAAGTGTGTTCTGTCTTGCCCTTGCTTATGTGGTATGTCCCTTCCGTTCTATCCGATTCCTTTTCCTTTTTCTTTTCTTTCCTTTTTGTCGTAAACTTACAAATTAATGAGTAACAAAAGATAGAAGCAATTACGAATAGCTCTTAGAGTAAGTGTGTTCCTAAATTCCAATTTACTGATTTGTAAAATATAAATACACCCCATCAAGAAGAGGAACGCTAAATCTGGTTTGTTACTTTACTTTAAAATTGATTGGCATAATCGGTTATCTTTTTTTTTGACCAAAAAAAAAAATCGGTTATCTATTTTTTTGTGTGCACAAGAGTTAAAAAACGGTTATCTGTTTGAGTTTCTTTTATTACAATTTTTTAATAAATATGTTCTCAAAACAGTATTGATATATATACGAGTTCTGTTTCGGTTTGATCGATAGGTGACTGTTTATATTTGTATTTATATGGTTTTTTTCTCGAAACATGTACCTATAGGGGTTTTTCTTGCATAACACCATAACTATAAAAACTATTTCTTTCATCCTAATGTTTCTTTTCAGAAATTCAACTTTAGTATTAGTAAAAAGTAATTTCCAGTTAAAATTATTTAAGAGTGTAAATATCAGCGCAATAATCTTTTTAATCTGGTTTTTTAAATTATATTTTCTCAAAAAAATCTATAGTATATTTAAATGATTATATATAAAAAAAATTCAAACCTTTCACAAAATTTATGGACAATTTATAGGCTGATAATGTATCCGAAAATCAACGAGCCTCTGCATTTGGAATACTTACCGGAATTGGATCTTGTGCATTTGTATGTGCAAATTGCTGTGCACGATTCTTATCTACCACCGCTACATTTCAGGTTTCCTTTCCATTCATATATCTGGACATCTATATTATTAAAAGAAAAGTACACATATAAAATATCCTTTAGTTTTCCTTTTTATTTACAAAGGCATGTCACTGAAGTAATTAAATGAACCTATATTTAAGTAATTATTGTCTTTTTCTATTTATTAAACAATTTCCAAAATCAATTTTAGCTTAATTTTCGTGTTTAATATATTCCCTAAAATAAATTAGCTGATTTTTAGGAATATTCATATTTAAAATCAATTTTAACAATATTAAACTTGGATAACGTTACCATTAATTATTTTGAACAAAATTCAAGTTTAAATTTGATATTAAACAATATTATGAATATTCCTAAAATATATGTTTAACTTACTATTAATTATTTTGAAAAATAAAATCTATATATGCTAAGATTTTAAATAAATTTAAACTACATATAGAACAAGATGAAATATTTGTAACTGAATATTACTTTAATATAATTAAATCTCACCTAAGATTATATATTTTTCAAGAATTTCTAAAATATATGTTTAACCATTTCGGCTGCTATTAATTATTTTCAACAAGAAAATTTAATACTCAAATTTAAATATCTTTGAATTACTTATAAAATAATATTTAATGTTTATAACCAAATATTCTTTTTTCTAACGTATTAAATCTTACCATATTATCTATATCTGATCAAAATATTTAAATTCTTTTTATATTTGACAAACAATTTCATGTTAAAAAAATAATACTCAAACTATCAATAGGTCAATATTAATTTCTCAAAAGTTTAATAACGGGCACGTATCACTATTTTTACAGTACATAAACTATTCGATTATTGTGTTTATAAAAATTTAGAAATATGATAAATATTTAAAAATATAAACTGATAGACATTTAAATAATATTCATTTATATATAAAAATGAAAATAAGTACCCGTCCCGTCGGACAGGTCCAGCTCTAGTGTACATTTATAGTTGTAGTGAACATTTATTTCAAATTCTTATATTCAATTTTTTGTCTATAGGTCGCGACAACAGTAGCAATTTTTTCAACAATGTATATGAGAATTTTTCTACCTGAATCGATCCGAGACAATAGCTTGGTTACTTCCATTGTTTCAACCGAGAAATTGAGTTATGCGTTACTTGAAGATTACCCTGGACATAGAAATCAAATATCTAGAACAGTACGTTCTGTACGTGATATGGCCTCTCTAATGAGGAGCAGGTGCGTCTACTCTTTCATTACTCTTTTTAGTGACTAGAGTCGATTGTTTTTCATATTAGTTTTAGACAACATTCACGGAGGTTTAGCAAAAAAGATCACTTGGTTTAATTTTCCAGCGTTCCACTTTTTCAAGTTGCGATGGTGTCATTCTTCAGTAGTCTTAGTGAGGCCGGTCTACATGCTTCATCGATGGTATGTTTTAAGCATCTAACTATTGATTCATATGATTCCTACAATTTTATTGTGTCTAAAAGGAAAATTTGTAGTAAGAACCTCATTTAGAATTTTCATAATATATATCCACTTTTATAGACTAAAAACTCTTATTGTCTTTAATATATGACATTTAATTTTCTGTGATGTGTTTTGTTTATATGTGCAATTGTTAAATTTATATGGTTTTGATTTATCGTTTTTGAGAATAAAAGTTCAAATTATTGAGCATTTTCTAAGTTTGTATATATTTAATAAAATACATGCTCTTCTTTGGGGTATACAACAATTTTTAAATCAAAACACATTTTACTATGTATGTTACTCATTTAATTAATCATCAAACATTGTTCAAGACACATTAAAGAAAAACGATGTGCTGAACTAAAAAAATGTTACCATTAATCACAAAATTTTCAATGTGAGACTTTTACCATTTTTAATAATTTATAGTCATTTTAAAAAATTCAAAATATAAAATTAAGAAAAACTTATTTTTTTTAAATATATGCTTAATGTGATTGTTTATTTTTTTTTAATAAAATAATATTAAACAAAAAGTATGAAGGAGAAAAAATTGATCAAATCTTTATTATTCATACTCATTAATTGTGATATATAACATAATATATGTTTAGATGGACAAACATATTTCTCTACGAATTCAGAGAATCATTTTCATGATGACACATGGTTACAAAAAAAACTGTAATGTTTCAGGATTAATATGAGGGGATGTATAAGTTTATGTTAAATATGACTATATTGTTATTTAATTCTATATATAACAATTCGGATATGTTAAGTTATCCTTGTTCGGTATATTGTGGGCTGTGTATATTCTTTCAAACTAAATCATATTTTTGATATAATTAGTTTAAAATCTGATTATTTTTAACTGATGTAATTTGGTTTATATTCCTAGATTTGTATATATATTATATAAGATGTACTATATGATATTGTATGAAAAAGAGCTAATGAAATTAGAATTGCATTAACATACATACTATTTTGTAACTTTATGCACATATATGAATTTTCATTTTAAAACAAACTGAATTCCAATAATTCGTCTTAATTTAACTACAATTGTTTTGGGGGTTTAGTTAGGTTAATCTGATAAATTTTGTTTATTTATTTAATTCTCAAAGATGCAAAAATAAGAGTATTTGCGTTTGTCAATTGTTTCACGCAGTACTATTTAAAGGCCAAGTTTCACTTTAACAAAGACCAGTTTGCAGACTTGATGATCATATTTGGCATTGCTGGGTCTGTTTCACAGGTAGAGGAAAACTAGTATGCTTACTTTTCTAGGGATATGAAATTTTATATTATCCTCATTATTTTACTAACAAATAATCAATTTCACAGTTGCTCTTCATGCCCATTTTAATTCCTGCTTTAAAAGAGGAGAAACTGCTCTCAATTGGTCTTTTCTTCGGCTGTGCGCATGTAAGCAGCTTCTCTTATCTACTGTGTTACAATTTTCTAAACTTGTTAGGATCTCAAATAGGAAACTAGATTCGTGATATTAAGTTATGAGACTTAACAAGACTTCCGTTTTTCTTTTATTTGATTTTGTTACGTCTTTGTTTCTCATGTTTTAATCTTCAAGACGTTCCTCCTCGGTATGGCATGGTCCGCGTGGGTATTAAGTCTATCCTTTCAAGAGTATTTTTCTCTTTCGATGGTTTCTCTTCTTTATCATATAATTTGGCATTTGAAACAGGTTCCATATATGGCGGCCATGTTTTCACTTGTCTCAATATTTCCTCAGTCATGTGTAAGTTTCTTACATATCATTTTTATTATTACTTTCTTTGCTAACTAGTAAATATCGTATCAATGAAAGTTTAGATGTACAAATTGCTTGACTTAAGAGAATGGTTCCATGGCCAAAAACACATGGAAACGAATCCAATTAGTACTTTGTTGATACCAATTAATAGCAATAAACCCTCGAAGAGACGTTGCGATAGAATCAACAAGAGAGGAATTAAAAGAAATACAGAGAAAAGTCCCACAAAAATAATCAGATTCTGTACTCGGAATAGAAGTATTACTCTAAGCAGTTAATAGAGGCTCAACCAAAGCCCGTCCTCAGCGTTTAAGATACAATGCTCATGTAATAAACCTAGATCTAACCTTAGGATGGAAATACACTAACTAGCATAACCTAGAAGCTCTAGCTCACCCTGCCAAGAACCTACCATTATTAGAGCATAAGTCAGAACTATCGAAGTCAAGTCCACAGTCCATGTAATCTAGTTTTTCTAACAAGATGGAACTCATATAAATAGATGTTTAAGGTCATAGTTATAGGTTAACTTTGGCCGCATTTTGAGCAGACTCTCCTTCCTTTCTATGAATCAATCTGAATTCTTCATCTCTTGGTGACAATCTAAGCTTTATTTCCCTTACGATAAAAGGTTGTATGAAAAGGATGGTTTTCAGACTGCTGTTAATAGAAGTTGGAGACGCTTTGAGGATACTTCTCCACTTCAAAACAGACTTCATGAGTGTCGTGCCAGTATGTCTAGATGGAAATCACGGAATCGTCCTAATGCTGCTGTTCGTATTGCTAATATAAAGAGGAATTTGACTATGCAATGTCTTCTGACCATTATTCAACTGCTGATATTAGGAGAATTAGGAATCAATTATTGGAGACTTAAGAGCAGAAATCAATGGCTACACGCAGGAGACATGCACACTAAATTCTTTTATGCTTCAACAAAAACAAGGATAGCTCGAAATAAAATCTTGGCAGTAGAAGATGATAACGGTATTCATCGAGGGGACACAGCAATTGGTAATGCCGCTGAAGCTTACTTCAATGGAATCTTCACTTCTACACGCAACAATGCAACTGATTATTCCTCTGTTATTCAAAACTTTCACAGAAGGGTGACTGCTGAAATTAATGCTTAGTTAACAAAGGAGGTCAGTGAAGAAGAAATAAGAAGAGCAGTTTTTGATATTGGCTCGGATAGAGCACCTGGACCTGATGGCTTTACAAGAGCATTCTATCAACAATTCTGGCCAACAATAAAGGAATCGGTTATAGCTGAAGTTTAGAATTTTTCAGGGCTCAAGCGTTGGATCCTAAGCACAATCAAACTAATATTTGTTTGATCCCAAAGATAGAAGTCCCAAGAACTCTGAGTGACGTTCGTCTTATTGCCCTGTGCAATGTCAGTTATAAAATCATTTCCAAGATTTTGGTGGGATGTCTATAACCACCCTTGTCTTCTATCATTTCAGAGACTCAGGTTGCGTTTATTCCGGGCCGAAATATTATGGATAATGTCATTATTGGTCAGGAAATGCTGCACTCTCTAAAGTCAAGAAAGCGAAGGGCTAACTCTTATATGACTGTCAAAACTGATATTGCAAAGGCTTATGATTGTCTGGAGTGGTCTTTTCTTCGAGACACTATGAGGCATATAGGCTTTGCAGATATTTGGATAGAATGGAGTATGCAATGTGTTGAAACAGTCACCTTTGCTACTTTGGTAAATGGTGTACCACGGGGTAGTATCACTCCAAGCAGAGGTATCAGACAAGGAGACCCTCTTTCTTCTTATATGTTTATCCTTTGCAGTGAAGTTCTCAGCCATCTCTTATCATCTGCAACTGCTCAAAATAAGTTGAAAGGTATGAAGATAAGTGATACATGGCCAATGTTTAACCACTTTCTCTTTGCAGATGATGTGTTATTCTTTTATCATGCTCATCCACGATCGTGTAGAACTTTAAAGAGGATCCTGTCTACTTATGAAGAAGTTTCAAGGCAAGCTGTCAACTATCATAAGTCAGCAATTACCTTTGGGAGTAAAGTAGAAGATCATGTTAAGACACAGATCAGAGACATTTTTCAGATCCATAATGATGGAGGCAATGGGAAATATTTGGGACTTCCTGAACAATTTGGCTGGAATTAGAAGGAAATATTTCGCTACATTGTCGAGAAAGTTGAACGAAGAACAAAAGGATGGTCGTTTAAATACTTTAATGATGCTGGTAAGGAAATTCTGATTAAAACGGTGGCAATGGATTTGCCGGTTCTTATCATGAATATTTTAAAGCTTCCTGCTGGTAATTTATGATGAGATTAATCAACTTCTTGCTGAGTTTTGGTGGAGTAAAAGTCATGGAAATCAGGGAATGTTGGATGAGTTGGGACAAACTAAGTTTTACAAAGAATGAAGGTGGTATGGGTTTCAGAGACTTGGAAAGCTTTAATGTAGCTCTTCTAGCTAAGCAAGTATGGAGATTAATGCAGCATCCTAACAGTTTGGTGGCTAAGGTTCTACGAGGTAGATATTCTGCTCATGGATCCATCCTGGATGGCACCTTGGGGAGTAAGCCATCTTATCTATGGACGTCCCTGATGGAAGGCTGTCAACTCATACGTAAAGGAATGCGTATAGTTATTGGTGATGGTAAGGAAACAAAGGTTTGGCAAGATGCTTGGCTACCTGTTTATCCTCCAAGATCTCTGATAGGAAGTCCAGGTATCGTTACAAATAACAGCACAGTTTTGATGTTGATTCATGAAGGTACATCTGTCTGGAATACTAATCTTATAGAGGAGCTATTTATTCTGGAGGATGCTAACATTATCAAAGGCATAAAATTGAGTAGTAAGAAGGAGATGGATCTAATGGGTTGGCACTACACATATTCTGGCTTGTAGTCTGTAAAATCAGGATATTGATTTAACCAAGAAACGAGACCTCAACCAGTGCTGATTCGGCTCTCAGTTGCTTTGAAAGAAAAGTTTAGAAAATGGGCACTGCTCCGAAGCTTAAACATTTTCTTTGGCAGGTACTCTTTGGAGCTATAGCCATTGGTTCTAATTTGAGATATAAACATATTGTTCATGATGCTACATGTCGACGTTGTTGTCTTGAAGAAGAAACACCACTCCATCTGTTTTTTTGATTGTCCTCATGCGCAAGCAGTATGGAGAGGAGCAAATTTACCAAACCTGGGGGTGATTAATAGTGTTATGGGATTTAATGTAGCTCTTCTAGCTAAGCAAGTATGGAGATTAATGCAGCATCCTAACAGTTTGGTGGCTAAGGTTCTACGAGGTAGATATTCTGCTCATGGATCCATCCTGGATGGCACCTTGGGGAGTAAGCCATCTTATCTATGGACGTCCCTGATGGAAGGCTGTCAACTCATACGTAAAGGAATGCGTATAGTTATTGGTGATGGTAAGGAAACAAAGGTTTGGCAAGATGCTTGGCTACCTGTTTATCCTCCAAGATCTCTGATAGGAAGTCCAGGTATCGTTACAAATAACAGCACAGTTTTGATGTTGATTCATGAAGGTACATCTGTCTGGAATACTAATCTTATAGAGGAGCTATTTATTCTGGAGGATGCTAACATTATCAAAGGCATAAAATTGAGTAGTAAGAAGGAGATGGATCTAATGGGTTGGCACTACACATATTCTGGCTTGTAGTCTGTAAAATCAGGATATTGATTTAACCAAGAAACGAGACCTCAACCAGTGCTGATTCGGCCTCCAGCTGGCTCAGTTGATTTAGAAAGAAAAGTTTAGAAAATGGGCACTGCTCCGAAGCTTAAACATTTTCTTTGGCAGGTACTCTTTGGAGCTATAGCCATTGGTTCTAATTTGAGATATAAACATATTGTTCATGATGCTACATGTCGACGTTGTTGTCTTGAAGAAGAAACACCACTCCATCTGTTTTTTTGATTGTCCTCATGCGCAAGCAGTATGGAGAGGAGCAAATTTACCAAACCTGGGGGTGATTAATAGTGTTATGGGATTTGAAGAGAAGATAAGATGTATTGTTGAATGCAATCTTAATACGGATATCTCTCCTTACTATCGTCAAATACCCACTTTGGATTCTTTGGCGGTTATGGAAGTAGAAACTCTCTCATTTATGGACAGAAACAGTATCACTGGGAAACGGATGTCATGTTAGCAAAAAATGAAACAAGTGAATGGAGTTCATCTTTACAACACAAAGATCACAAGAAACAAGGGAGGGGAAGCTTGGTTTCGGAATGGAAGCTACCACCAGATAATACCATCAAATGCAACTATGATGGTAGTTTGAGTAGTAGGAATGATCCGATTAGAACAGGATGGATCTTCAGAGATTCGTCTGGAAGATACAGAGGTGCATGACAGAGTATGTATGGATTAGTTTCGGACAATCTAGAAGCAGAATTTCAAGGGCTTATTTGCACTATGCAACACGCTTGGAGTAAGGGATATCAAGATGTGTTATTTGAAGGAGATTGTCGAGAACTTGTTGATATGGTCACAGGAGCTAAAAGAAGTTTCGGATTGTATAATTGGGTTCGTGAAATTGGTGTTTGGTCATCAAAATTTCAACATTGCAGCTTTGTTTAGACATCACGCAATAATAACAAGAATGTAGATGCTCTAGCTAAACTTGGAATGTCATAAACTAGTTTGTTTGTTGATCATTATAATGTTCCCAGACCAACTGTATCTGTCCTCCATGAGAATTACATTGCAGCATCAATATAAGTGGAGTTGTCGTCAAAAAAAGGAAGCTCATGACTGAGTTATTCCCTTTCATCTTAATGTTTAATCAATAAAGCACATTGAGAAAAGTCTAGCCTTGTTTTAAGAGTGTTTACATGGTATTACATCTCAAAGCATCTCCATAAACCTCTATATTTTCTTCTACAATAGCATTTAAAGGCAAAACTACTCATTCAAATATCTCTCTCTCTCTCTCTCTCTCTCTCAGTTTGAACCTCTAGTGTGATAGAAAAACTCTATAAAGATGAGATTTTCTCTCATGTATTTTTCTAAAATAACAATCTCCAAATATAGATATAAATAGATTTTTAAAGTCATTGTAATAGGTCAACTTTGGCTAGAGCTTGAGCATAGTTTTAGCAGCCTCCCTTTCATTTCTATAATTCAATTTAAATCTTTATCTGTCGTGATAATCAAAGCTTTTATTTTCCTTACTTTATATTGTTCAAAGCTCATGGAGCTATTTCCTTTTCTATCTTTCTGCTCTATCAATAAAGCTCATTTGAGAATAATTAAGTATCGGTTACGTTATCGGATTGCAGAGAACCAAGCATCCTAGTTTAGTTGTCTTACTACCTCATACGAAAGAATAACCCTATAAAGTCAACAATAAATTACTACGCACAGTTCAGTAGTTTTAATATTCGTACTACACCATAAAATGTTGGCACGGTAACCTGCTACACACACCACACCATTACCTGTAAGAAATGTTGGGAAATCGATCAAATTCACTCAGCTTGACCCGCCCTTCACCCGCCCTTCTGCGGGCTGAGTCATTTTTTTATTTAAAATTTTGATCTGCATAAGCCAAAAAGAGAAAATCTATATATCGGCACTGTTCCACTTAAATTTGTAGATAACTTGCAGGTCTTACTAATAATATTAATTATAATATGTATAACTAAAATTATGTAAATATTTATAATTTTTAATATTTTTAAGAATTATTTTTAAACATTCTTTTTTAAGAAATTTCTTTTGGGTTTGGCGGATATACGCGTTTTAAATTTGGCTGATCCGCACCCATCCCAAATATATAAAATAGATCCACACCGGCACGTAATTCAAATTTTTGAAATCGGTCAATCCGTACTGGCTCCATGACGGGTTATATGGGGTGGATCCCGCCGGAAATGATTCAAATTTACAGCTCTACCTGTAAGCTAAAGATAAAAGATCATTGCTAAACTAAGATCCAATAGCTAAAAGAGAGAGAAGGTAGAACTTGTTATGGCGTGAAATTATTTAAAACACAGCACCGTCGTTACACTACCTCGATCCGCGGCTCGACATGGAGCCACCACAACAATATATTTTAATTAGAGGAGAGATGCCTTCACAAAGAGGTTGTGGCTAAACACAGTAAAACATGATGCCATTCTCAAGCAGGACATATCAGCCATAAAAAAACCCATCGTAACAAGTTACAAAAAAAGAAGAACCCATCGTAACGCCTCCATGAAGCCAACGAAGCTCTATCGCGGTGCCAGTGCCAAACGAAGCCTAATACAAGAAAGGCAAAACAAAATATAAGTGATTTATTACCTGTTTCATTTTGAGAGAATTTTTTTTTGGAGACACACAGATCACATTTGAGTTGACTACTAATCTTATTGTGAATCATACGCTCGTTGGTTCTATGTTTATAATCCAACTTTTAACATCTTTACTTTAACCTATTTTATTTTGATTTCATATTATTAGTAGTTCAATTTTGCAGATGCGTAGCATTGTCTCGAAACAGGTAACATCATATGAACAGGTAACAAACTCTTCGCTTAAAAGAAGCTACATTACTTTTGATTTTATTTGATAGATGGCAAAAGAAAATTGAAAAGAAATTAAAGAAATGACAATCTTTGGGCATCAATTTTGATTCAATCGAATTCATCTTTTTATGTTTTTGTTAAAAAAAAACAAGTTTGTAAACAGAACTAAAGTAATGTAGAAATTTTGATACTTTAAATTCTTATTTTAATTTTTATGAAACAGATGATTTCATAATTTTTTGAAATAGACTCTCTAACAAAACTAATCCTAAATCTTAAGCGCTAACCTCTGTTCAATAAATTTAATAACAATATTATAACAATTAAATAAATAATAAATCTTTCTAAAAACGTTAATAGAGCTTATAAACACACACACACATTCAATAAATGCAAGTACATGTAATTTTCCTTTACAATAATCTAAACCACTAGAACTCCTGATGTAAGATAAAAATGGAAGAAATTATTTCTAATACATTAATTAAATATATTCTAATAAAATAGAATCCATATGGAACTAACTTTTTGTTAATGTAAAATTTAGAAAAAAATACAATTGAAATTAAAACTAAACCTAAAATTCATTAAATGTATTTTGGATATTAATTATACATTAGATTATTTAATAAGATGAACCATTACAAATGAGATTATTTTACCATTAAATATTATTATTTAATTATGAATATTACTAATTTAATATATTTATAATTTTAAAAATTCTTATTTTTAAATTTTAAAATATTTCACTTTTAAAAAATATAAAAATAATTTTTCAGATGTAGAATTAAATTATGTTAATCAATCAAATATTATTAACACATATAATATATTTATATTATAATACACACTCTATAAATTCTTGTATTTTAACATATTTTAAAAATATTATAAAGAAATAATTAAATTAATATAATTAATTTTATTCAGAAATTATTAAATTATATTATTATACTATTTATTTGGTAAAATATTAAATAAAATATAAAATTACGCTACTGGATTTTATGGTGATTTGTGTTATTATTGATGTTTTTATATTTCTAAATTGATTAAAAGAACATATTAACTCTTACAGTCATAAAATATTTAAATAAACTTTGATCAGTGTGAAACGCGATTAAAAAATGGATTAACTTAATTGAATTGAAAACACAGAAAACATCAAAAACTTTATGTATGTTGATGACAAAAAAAGTTTGAATTAAAATTTATTCTTTACACAACCAAACACCTAATATATTTAACATACAAACTAAAACTAAAACTTTTTTTTTCATCAATTTAATCTAAAATATACATCTTTATAAATATAATAAAATTAAATAATATCCTTTTAATACATCATTATATAAATTTAAATATTTTAATAGATATATATTGTGCGTAGTGCGAATTAAAAACTAATTGGCATTCTAATAAAATCAGACCTATGTTATTTTGTGAACTTAGTTTGAACTCAATTTTGTAACAATCCATTTAAACTTTCTCTCGGACTCAACTCAGGGTAAGGCCCAAGGGATTATTTCAAGCATATGCTCTCTTGCAAACATCATTTCTCCGCTGGCATTTTCACCTCTAACAGGTTCAGTAACTACTGAAACTTATCAATTAAAAATACATGACATTTTGTATTAAAAATAGACAATACTTGCTACTGACACAAGTGCTCTTTTACTTGCTTCTTCTAGGCTGGTTTCTGTCTGAAAGAGCACCATTTGATTTCCCAGGGTTCAGTCTTATGTGCGCGGGGTTTACTATGGTAAGATAACGTTTGCCATTCTGCATTTTAACTTGAAATCTCAAAATAAACATAGACCCTATGCAAGCTCATTTTTTAAACCAGATTTATGGTTCATATTGATCAAATATGAAAATTGAACTGTTTTCACATGTTTTTAGGTTTATAACCCTAAAATACAAAGAAAAGTTAATAACGGCAAAACCACCAACTAAACATCAACACTTCTAAATCTGTAAAATCAGAACCAAATCCACAAAATACCTTCATGAAGACATAACATATATTTTTTTAACTCTTAGATTAAATCAAATTCTCTGAAATAACAGTAAGAAAAAACAAAATGCATATCACTGATGCATAAAAACCACCAGACGTTGGCCCGGAATAGATGAACCTTGGCTTTGATTGGTAACACTTAAGTAATTGCGGAATGGTGAAAAAATGCAAATTCTTTACAAATTATTCTCTGTGTTTTTAGTTGTGTTTTTATTTCAAGAGACATGTCCAATTTATATACTCGGCATTAAATATGTAACCAAATAATTCAGTAGGTTTTAAATTTTGCATTTAGTGATTGATGGTGGTTGAAGCAACAATGAATATTAGTTAAGTGATAGTGAGTTAATTAATTTTTCATGTGATAGAAGAAGGTATACGTGATCGAAGAAGGCAGTTGAATTAATTTCTCATGCAATGGTAAATGTTGGTGGTTGTATGAATGCTTTACGTAAAAGAGGGTAGGAGAATAATTAATTTCAACAATTTCTGCAGATAAATGAGAAAAACACACTACTCACTTAATGCAAGTTTACTTCAAAAAATTTAAGCAAAAACTCAAAAGTTGTAGAATGGCATTTTACTTTAGATTCCACATATATTTTTGATTGGTAAAAAGATTGCAAAAAAAAATCAAAATTTGTGGAATGGCGTTTCAAATGTGTTTCCGTCATTCCGCAAAGTTATCAATCAAACCATTTTTCAATGCTCTTTTCATTTCTTAAAGAGAGCTATTTTAGGTTAACAAGAAACATTTATTTCGTATTTTAAATCTCATGAAAACAATAATTGTTTGGACATTTACCGAAGCATATATGGTTTTCATAAAATTCACGCGCATTACATTTAACTAAATTCAGTACTGAGTTTATATCTTTTACTGAACGTATGTTAACCAAATTAAAATTTTCGTTTCTTAAAACTCCTAAATGGCGTTCTTATTAAATTAAAGTTTAAGAGAACCTTTAAAATCATGTATATGTATGAAAATAGCTAAATTTTACTTGATATTTTTTTTTTGCCAATTTTTCCTAATTTCTTTGTGAAACTTATTCACCCCTAATCTGTTAGGATTTTTTCTCAGTAATGATGCTTTTTGTGAATCAAATTAAATAAGTTTAAGACGACATACTGTTTAAAACAATAAACCTTTTTATCCATCTCTCAGTAGTCAGTTTCATATTACATTTGTTTGTTAGGTTACTAAACGTGGTAAATTCTGCTTCTTTTTATTTTTGGTAGACAATAGCTTTTATCCAAAGTCTCATGATCAGAGCAACAACTCCAGTGGCAGATATGGGATCTCCATAATTCCAGTCAGCTCAAAACCATGGTTTTTTTTATAGCAAACCATAATTCACAGGTTCTAAATACATAAGTCAATGTATATGTTGTTGTTGTTGTTGTTGTTGTTGTTGTTGTTGTTGTTGTTGTTGTTGTTGTTGTTGTTGTTGTAGTTGTTGTTGTTGTTGTTGTTGTTGTAGTTGTAGTTGTTGTTGTTTAATAGCATGCTTGGCTCGTTATCAACCCCTAGGATAGACACCATATATTTCAAGGTTAAGGTTTACAACTGCTTCTGTTCATGTATAGGTAGGTCTAAAGAAACAATAGTCTCATATTTGTGTTATAAAACTAGGCATGGACCTGTGCGTTGCACGGGTTTTAGTTGATGTTTTAATTTCATGAAACACATAAAAATGAAAAACTTTTTATTACAATTGTAGGATTTTTGCATATATTGTGTGAAACTTATTTACAGAATAAAGTTTTTTTTCACATGAGTTTTGGTTGGTATTTATGTTTCCGTAATAATAGTGCATATTATCAACCTTGTACTTGGGCTAGAGAAAGTCAGACCCGAAAATTTAAATCGTACCCAATCCCGAAGAA
Source organism: Brassica nigra (assembly GCA_016432835.1). Classification (NCBI taxonomy): domain Eukaryota; kingdom Viridiplantae; phylum Streptophyta; class Magnoliopsida; order Brassicales; family Brassicaceae; genus Brassica; species Brassica nigra. Next base: position 20,637,271 of record CM028246.1, read on the forward strand.
ATTAAATCAAGGTGAAATACAATGAATTTGAAAGTTGAAATAAGTCGATGAAAACGTCATACAGATTCTTATGCTCTTATTTAATATTTGTATTACCTTTCTTAGTTATTTTGTTTTTTTTTGTAAATGTTAAATAACTTTCTAATTATTCTTCTTGTTCAAACGTATTCTAATGTTTCCATGGTCATTTAGTTATGTTTGTGTTGTCATTGTAGGTCTCTAAAATTTTGTGTCCATGTTATCATCTATATTTTTTTGTTTGCATAGATTATTCATATTTAAAGTATCTCTAACACAGGTCTATATACTAATTATCTATATTTTTTTCTTAAAATAGAGAAACTCTTTATAGCAATGACTTTCTCTAATGTATGACTCTTTTATAGAGTTTGTCTAGTTTAAGGGAAAATGTAGTGAATGATATTTCAGTGTCTATGTTTAGAGATAAAAATAGCATATCTCTATATTTTCTTATAAAAATAGAGAAACTTTATTACAAAATCATAAATTGGAACAAATCCAATTCTATAATATAATTTTTCTATATTTTTTCTATTTTAAGGAAAATATATATATATTAATATTTAAGTGAATTGAAAATGATCTTTGTTGTTTAACCAATGGAAAACACTGGATCAACATTTTTATCATGAACTTTAGAGGTAATGAAACTATTAATACCTTATACAGTTTGTTCTTTCTTTGATTCTGTCCGCCACAAATATATATGTGCAAGATGAAGACCATGTTTCTTAATCTTGATTGTGTGAATAGCTATTTATGAAAATAACTTGTTAATTAAACTTTTGTTGTGGCTAAATATTAAAATAAATAATATTTTTTTCGAGTTCATCATTACTTGATAACACCTTTCCATTATAGCAACTTAACTAAACATGAGTTATAAGAAACATAAAACCTAGTAAATACAGTAAATGTATTAAAATGATGCATGAAATTTGATTTTTTTTATCAAACACATTTAAATACTAGTTACGGCGACAAAAATAATAATAGATTATTAGTGAGCAAACGCTAAAAATATCAAATATATGTATGGTCAAACATATATAAAACCCAAACATGAAAGCATCCTTTCAAATGATTATTCATGGCGAATGTGATAACAATAAAATGCTATAAAAAATTAGAATACGAAGAATAGTAGTATCAAAAAAATAATTAAAGTTATATAAAGAGAATAAAAATAGAGAAATCTACTGATTTATAATAATAGAAAATAAGGAAAATACAACATTCATAAATGATAAATCTTAAAATATCACTTGAATCAAAGCATTTTGTTTTTTTTTTCTAAAAATTGCCGCTTGATACTTTCTTACTTTTGTTCTTATCTTATTTGCATTTGTTGGTTCCACAATTTTATCCTTGTAAATTGACTAAACAGAAAAAGAAAATTCAAGTATTAAGTTACATTATATAATAAATCTACCAAACATAATATATAGTTCATTTACTTTTTTTTTGATGAAAGTTCATATTTATTGATCAAGAGTAGCATTTACAAAAGAATTAATATGCTAAAAGAATATGTGTAAAAAGGTCAAAAAAAGTTTGTGGAGAGCCAAAGATTAAGGACCCACTTCAAACCATCTTCGTATAAGACCTTCCAGTTTGTGATCCCTACCATACTTGAGAGAGGAAATGTGGTCTTGCACTGTTTTATCAATGAGACGAGTCACCTACACAGCTGTAGACCAAGGCCTCTGGTGCCGTCGCCCATTGCGTTCCCTCCAGCAAATGGTCATCTGAAACACCATTTTTACCAACACCGAGTCGAGAAGCGGAGAGCGGGTGCGCTGGATAGACAGCAGAGTAGCGGACCAGTCAGGGCTCATCCTTCAGCCAAGTAAGCGTTCTGCAACGTTGTCCACATTGTGTAACTGGAAGGGCAAGCGAAGAAAAGATGATCTCACGTTTCATCCGGTTCCCCACATAGAGTGCAGTGTTGCTGCATTCCCCAATTACACATTCTATCGCCAGTAGACAACCTGTTCTTCAGAGCCAACCAAGTAATGAAGCTATATCTAGGAATCCCCTGTGTAAACCACACAACCTTACTCCAAGGCACCGCCTCTCTTTTATCTCGTATCTGCTGCCAAGTTTTCGAAGAAGAGAAATAAATTTTGGATTGCTCATCAGAGTGTCTCCATAGCATTAAGTCCTTTCCATTCTCAGAGAACGGAACTGGTGCTTCATTTATCTGACGAAAGAGAGAAGGAAACAGCCTGTTACGACGGTCCCGGATGTTCCAGTTCCCGTCACTAACAATATCACTAACACGAGCAGTGCGAGGAACGCCAAGATGGATTGTACCTGCGTCGCCAGTAATGTCGATGAGTTTACCCTGATCAAGCCAGTTATCGAACCAGAAGAACACATCATTCCCATCCATAACAACGGCCTTCATAAAAGGATAAGCAATATCTCTAAGCTTTAAGAGTTTCCTCCAAATCCAAGAACCCTTCTGATCCTCCTTCACATTCCAAAAGGAGCTATCTCGGAGTAAATAATACTGAACTCAAGAGACCCACAGTGACCCCGATAGGGTGAACAAACGCCAGATCAACTGAAGAGATAACACTGTCGAGGAGTCCCTAAGTCGCCTCAGCCCCAGCCCGCCTTCGTCTTTCGGGTAACAAAGCTCAGCCCAAGCAACTTTAGCTTTGTAGGACTGGTGTGGAGACCCTGACCAAAGAAAAGCACTGCAGAGGGTCTTGATCTAATTGAAGCAAGAGACCGGAAGAATAAATGCAGAACTCCAGAAGTTAACAATTCTTGTGATGACAGGCTTGATCAGCTGAAGCCGACCTGCGAAGGAGAGACTTTTGTTTGACCAGGTGAGCATCCTGCTTCGAACTTTATCAATTAAAGGCTCGTAGTCATGCTTCGTGAGAGTCTTAGTGGTCATAGGAAAGCCCAGATGGTGGATAGGCAGGGTCCCTGTACTGATACACTTACCCACTGCAGCGGTGCCAAGATCCCCTGAGGTGTCACCAGAGAAAAAATAGTAGACTTCAAAGCTCAAATGGGTGAGCTTGACACCAATACAGTTCGGGTGGTAACCGCATTTCCCTTCTTCAGCCACTTGATTCAACATCTTAGAGAGAACATTGTTGAGTATTACATACAGGTATGGCGACAAAGAACACCCTTGACGTATACCCCGAGTGTAACACCCCCGAACTGTTCTAGGTATAGGTCGAACCACCGGCCAACAATCAAACAAGAACATGACCGATGAACCAACTTTCTACCAAGGTTCGGGAGCGCTACATGACGGGCTAGGGGAGTTCCGGTCAAGGTCACAAAGGGTGCAATTCGTGACTATGCCAGTTCGCCCACTAACACGTCCCATTAGATTAAGGCATAAGGCTTCTCAACTCGTACCCAAATCTAACGTTGTGTTAGCTGGACAAGCTAATATCAGTAACAACAAGTCATTTACACAAAACATTTTATTTATCCTACATGAAACATGGTTCGCAAAACACAACTTATTATACAAGTAGTGGCTAGCCAAAAGAGTAAAAGTACATATTTATATTCTGAAAACGGCTTTAAGCAAAAAGATGCAAATCTACACCAGCCGGCCTAACTTCCCGCGACCTCTAAGAGTACTACTGGTCACCTGAAAACAACAAAGAGTGAGGAGTGAGTAATCTAGAATTACTCAGTGAGTTACAATCCCCGACTAACCAATACAACCCCTCGCTATCCCACCCCAAACAATCTAAAGCGAGAGGTTCACCTAATAACGTAAATCAATAATAATAATATAAGCAATTCAGAAATCCACAGCATAAAATAATAGCGAGCAAATTATCGATACTATAAGATAATTTCTAAAACTTGCATATCGATCTCAACTTAAACTAGGGTTTACCAATCCCTTTACACTATATGTAACTATGGCCTTGGTGACATAGTGTTCCTTTTAATCCTCGGCAATACCCTAACTCCTTATCACAAAGACAAAGAGAAGGAACTTTAAACCGAATGCGGCCCATAGTACGTTCGGGTCACCGCGCGACTGCCCCAGTATGTTCGGGCCACTGCCGGTTGTCACACGACGATCGCGGCCCACAGTTTTTCCGGGTCACCACGAGACAGCCCACAGTACGTTCGGGTCACTGCCGGTCACTACCTCGTCATGCAACCACTCAGCCATAGGCCATGACCCGTCTCTCCGAGTGTTCTCGACCCAGCGAATAAGTGGTTTTCATAAACCCGCTAAGTACGAGGTTGAGGAAATACTAATCACTCCTACACATGCCTAGCATTGTGGGTTACACAAATGCTATATGGCTAACATATAACTAATACTAAACCCAGTAATATAACCAAGGTTACAAGTAATAATCACAATCAACAAAATCAAACATATCTAAGAATCTAGCATATGGACTAATTCCAGAATACCAAACTAATCACAACCTAGCGATATCATCGAAGCATTCAACGTTCTCTAACTAACCAATCAACCTAACGATTAGCATGCTACTACGATTCTCAAGTAATAGTTAAGCATGCTATTAACTAATCAACCTAACTATTACTACTTACTAATCAAACCGTTACTCAGTTTAGACCTGGTCTCCTGCCATGATCCAACTTTCAAGTAACAGGAACCTACATGAAAACAGCTTAGCAATCAATTGATTATAACTCACTGTTTTTGGTTGACCATGGCCTTGACCCCGTATCCGTCTTCTGCGATCCGAACCCTTTACTTGATCTTCTAAAGTAGATCCACGTCTGGACTTATCTTAAACTCAACTGACCTTTACTTGACTGATCTTCAGCTGAAAAGAACCTCCCCTAGGCGCTCACTCACAATCGGTAGAGAAACTGACCTCGAAAATACTCTAAAACTCTAGAAAAAGCTCGGAAACTATTGCTTTTTCTTTCTACTTTTATTTCACGTTTTTAACTGACTTTGAACTGATCTGGATGTGTTCAAATGTGCTGGGGTCATGGCCTATTTATATAAGACAGCAACCAATCAGCTTCAGGTTGGTGGCAGCCCGTGTGTCGGCCCGCATGGCTCCAGTTGCATGCGCGGCGGCACCTCGTGCTCCAAATGTCTTTCAGCATGGCCAGGTGATGAAAGGACTTTTCAAGGGTCCTAATAAAATGATGTAGTATAAGATTGTCGAACCAGTTCTAAGTGATCACAAAGCAAAGGGAATGCAAGTCTACGCTTACTCTAAATGCAATCATTGAGGGAGATGATTATTAAATTAAGACAATATCTAAAATGCAATAAAATATAAAAATTTCTTTCTTTATGAGGAGATGAGACCCATGGGCTAAAGGAATTGACCTTGGGGGATCAAGCATCAATCTAAGGGTGGCAGCAAACAATCAATCTATCAACCTTAGGCCTATGCACAATTCTAAACAAGCTCTATCTCTAGATGAATGCTCATTCACAAAGATAACTCAAGCATCTAATCTCTTAGGTTGAATATTATCTAAGAAATCATTAAGAACAAGCCTAATAGCCATCTCAACACCTTTAACAACAAATCTCTTTGGTAAAGAATATTAAAAGCTTAGGAGAGTTGGTTTAGGCATTTCACAGAACACCTTTCGGGCATGAATGCCTAAAGCTCAAATTTAGAGTGGCCAACTCTAAAATAGCATTAAAAGCACTCTACTAGCAAGGAACAAGATAGATCTACACTAAAACACCCTAGATCTAGCCTAATCACCCCTTAGTCTCCCTAACCCATGAATCCAAAGAGGACTACTCACTAATCACCATGATTACTCTTAAATCCATGAAGAATTCAAGCTTAATCATGAAGAGAAAGAAAGGAGATGAAATCAAACAATCAAGAACACAAAGATGAGATGAGATTATGATTCAAAGATAAAGCTTTACTCAAAAGGTTTGTGTTCTTAGAGAGAAAATAACATGATTCCACTTAAGGGTTAACAAGAGTATTTATACTAGGTTTAGAAAACCTAGGGACATTATTACAAATTACTAAAAAGTCCTTGGAGTCAATTTGGCTTCAGCCAATAGGAAGAAGGCTTGAATTTTCGGTCAGGGGTAAGCCAAATGGCCTAACCCGGTCCTGACACCCCGGTCCAAGCATGTCCTGGTCGTCGTCCAGCCCGTCCGGGTTCAGCATCCCGGTCCCTCCTCCCCGGTCGTCCGGACGCGCCTTGATCTCTTCCTTCCCGACCGGGTGCGTGTAGCCGGTCCATCCTCCCCGGTCGTCCGGACGTGTCTTGATCACTCTCATCCCGACCGGGTGTGTGTAGCCGGTCCATCCTTCCCGGTCAGACGCGTCCTGCTCGTGTTCTTCCCGATCGGGTGTGTGTGGCCGGTCTGTTCTACCCGGTCCGGACGTGTTCTGCTCGTGTTCTGCTCGTGTTCTTCCCGACCGGGTGTGTGTACCCGGTCTGTTCTACCCGGACACTTCTCTTCCTGGCCAGGTTCGTCTAGCCGGTCTAGTTTCCCCGGTCCATCTTCTCCACCTCATGAGTTCACTTCTCTTTTCATAGCCAAAACTTGAATCTTCACTTATTTTTTTGGTCATAAGGCTCTCAAACACCTCAAATCACACCAAAGCATACTCCAACACCTGATAAGGACAAATGAATGCAAAATGATCCTAAAAATGCCTAAACCTTAGCTTACAAGACAAAGAATGCAATATAAAGATGGCTAAATCAATGAAAATATGCAACACAGCAACTCCCCCACACTAGTCCTTTACTTGTCCACAAGTAAACTAGCAAGGACTAAGGAGGAGAGGTTTGAAGGAGGGGACTCATAACCAAAAGAATGCTCTTCTTAGTTCTCAACTTGATAACCTTGTATAATCATACCAACTAGCTAGAGCAAACACTTTTTCCAACTCTAACTTCTCAAGACCTATCTCAACTCTTTTGATCCCTACACTCATTCATCATGAATCCACAAACCACAAATCCATTTACTCTCTAACAATCATTAAGCAAACTCAAAAGATCTCTTGCAAATGGTCAAATGGTCCAAGTCATTTGGTTTGGTGAAAAAGGCTTTGATGCAAAGTGAAACAAGATGTTCAAAGGGTTTTTCAAGGGGTGTTCACTCTCAACACAAGTAGTCTTGACATTGCACATAATTTATCTAAGAAAGGGATCAACTCATGCATACAATGCTCAATCTCCATTGTTCTACCCTTCCCCCAAACATAAACATGGAAAACTCTTATCTACAATGCCAAACCCAACTCACATCACTCACCCAAATACTTCCCAAGAACTCAAAGTACCTTTTCTCATAAAGAACTCTTTCTTTTTGATGTCTTAACAAGGGATTTTTTTTCTTTTAAAACTCTCTCTAGCTCTCTTTTAACTTGCTAGCCCCCTTTCTTATTCTTTTTTTTTTTTTCTTTTTCTTCTTCTCTTTTTTTTTTATTATGGGGCCAAGACTTATTCACAATAAGAGCTAGAGAGTTTCTTTTCTATTTCCCAAAAGATTAAAATCATTGAGTTCTAAGAGTTCATTCTTTTCCTTCATAACCTTTTCACAATCCCAAATAAAACTTTTCAACACTCACCCCCCAATCCTATGAGCTAGACAATAGAGTGTCTAATCTAGAAAGAATGGAGACTAAGCATTGTCGTTCCCAATACTCTCAAGATTATGCACATGTAAGACTTTCAGAAAAATGCCTCACTCATCAAAATAATATAGGCTTGAAAGAAAGGAAGGGTTTATGGGAGTGGAGTACCACTTGAGTTTGTCAAAAAGATAGGCAAAGAATGGGAGAGACAACTCAAGTGTTCTATCCATGACTTAGTACACAAGGGACCATGGGCAAGAGACTTAGAGTCTAAATATGACAGGAGCAAACTTCAAAGAGACAGCATCAATCAATCAAATGAGCTTTAGGAAGAGTTTTCAAGGCTCGAAGTTTACAAGCTATCCTACGATTGCTCAAGCTACTTACTATGATTATAAAGGTTATCACTTTAAGAACTTAGCATGAGCATCTTTACAAGACAACTATCATCCTTGTCCCCTTATGCATGATGCAACCTATATGATGACTTTTTTATGCAAGTGAATGATCTAGACTCAATCCTAATGCAACTACATGATTCTTTTTGTGCTTTTCAAATTTTTCAAAATTTTATGGTTTTTCTATGCAATAACTATCTACAAATGCATGCATATGACATAAAACACAAAACTATCAGCAACTTGACACCTCCCCCACACTTAATTCACACAGTCTCTGTGTTTGTTAAATGTAGAGAAGGACCCAAAAGAGGAAAGAAAAAAAATATAAATGCAATGATAAATGGTATATACAATGATAAGGTGTTGGAGTACCTCTATGGAGCGTGGGATAAGGCTGATGCCTCACCCTCAGAATCCTCTTCATCAGCAGTGGTGTCTAGAGAAGGAGACTGGTTCCCGGACTCGGATGGGGCGATGTATGGGTTCCTGCTTGCTGGACGTTCCCGACCGGGTAGCTCCCCCCGGGCAGGTCATCCCGGTCGTACCATCATGGGTCCTCTTTTGTTTCTCCCGACCGGGTACCACCGGACGCACACACCCGTTCCGTTCCCTTCATGCTTCACGACCAGGTTCCTCTCTCCGGACGGATGCACCCGGTCCCTTCCAATCATGCGTTCCCGACCGGTTACTACATCTCAGACGGACGCACCTGGTCCGTTCCAAACCGGTCTTCTCTTCTTGATCACTCACGACCGGGTTCCTCTCCCCGTTGTGATGCACCCGGTCTGTTCCAAGCCAGTCTTCTCCGTTTTTTCACGACCGGGTACTTCACCCCGGACCATCTTACCCGGTCCACTTGACCTCTCACTTCTTTCTCAAATTTTTCAAACTCAAATCCCATGCCATGACCTTCATATGGCCTCAACGTCTTCCAAGGGACTTTAAAAAGAAATCCTAAAGCAATATTTACAAGGATAACCATGGGACTTCCTCCCAAGTGAACTTGTTTAAAGTCACTAGCTTGACTTTGCCTCCTTGAGGTTAGGCAAGGGGAGCATCAGAGAGTGGGGTTGATGTCCCATCCTCCTTTGGTATGGTGGCCATGTATTTCTTGAGTCTCTGGCCATTCACTGTGAAGTCATTACCCTGCTTATCCCATAACACAATGGCTCCATAAGGCTTCACTTCCTTGATCACAAATGGACCAGAACACTTTGACTTGAGCTTCCCTGGAAATAACTTCAGTCTAGAGTTATAGAGAAGAACTTGACCTCCAGCCTTGAACTCTCTCTTCAGGATGTGCCTGTCATGAAAGGCCTTAGTCTTTTCCTTGTAAATCCTTGAGTTCTCAAAGGCATCCATCCTTGTCTCATCCAGTTCATTGAGTTGAAGAAGTCTCTTCTCCTTTGCACTCTTGATGTCAAAGTTTAGAAGCTTCACAGCCCATAATGCCTTGTATTCGAGCTCAACTGGTAAATGGCAAGACTTCCCATAGACAAGGTTGAAAAGGGTAGTGCCTAGAATAGTTTTGTAGGCTGTTCTATATGCCCAAAGAGCATCATCAAGCTTGTCTGACCAATCCTTCCTCTTAGTTCCCACAATCTTCTCCAAGATGCCCTTGATTTGCTTGTTGGAAACTTCCACTTGGCCACTTGTTTGAGGGTGATAAGGTGTTGCAACATTGTGTTTCACTCCCTTCTTCTTGAGAAGACCCTCAAATATCTTGTTGATGAAATGTGAACCTCCATCAGTTATGACCACTCTTGGTACTCCAAATCTTGGGAAGATATTGCTCTTGAATATTTTAATCACCACTCTTGAATCATTTGTGGGACTTACTATGGCTTCTACCACTTTGACACATAGTCTACAGCCACCAAGATGTACTTGTTGCCATAAGAAGAAGGGAAGGGTCCCATGAAGTCTATCCCCCAAACATCAAACATTTCCACTTCAAGGATTGGGCTTTGAGGCATCTCATTCCTCTTAGTAATGTTTCCTCTCCTTTGGCAAGAGTCACATCTTGAGATGAAGTCTTGTGTGTCCCTGAACATGTGTGGCCACCAAAATCCAGCTTGTAAAACCTTTGAGACAGTCTTGAAGGTAGCAAAATGGCCTCCATAGGAAGATCCATGGCAATGTGTAAGGATTCCTTCAATTTCTTCATCAGCCACCACTCTTCTATAGATCTGATCCTTGCAAAGAGTGTAGAGGTATGGTTCATCCCAATAGTATCTCTTCAAATCTCTGTACAACTTCTTCTTCTCATACCCCGCAAGACCCAATGGCTCCTTCCCAGTGACTAAGTAGTTAACCAAATCAGCATACCAAGGCCCCTTCTCTTCAGCTGCCTTAACCTCTTCAATCATCTTTCCGGTCTCAATAACTGCCACCACTGACATGATAGCCATGACCTGCTCCTGTCTAAGTCCCTCATCAATAGGGATTCCACCTTCAATTCTTAGCCTGGACAAGTGATCAGCCACTCCATTCTCAATCTCTGGCTTGTCTCTAATCTCTAAGTCAAACTCCTGAAGCAAAAGGATCCACCTCAGTAGTCTTGGCTTGGCGTCCTTCTTTGCTAGAAGATGTCTCAAAGCTGCATGGTCAGTGTACACAATGACCTTGGAACCCACCAGGTAACTTCTGAACTTCTCAAAGGCGAAGACAATGGCCAGCATCTCTTTTTCAGTTGTGGCATACTTCATCTGTGCATCATTCAGGGTTTGGCTCGCATAATAAATCACATGAGTCTTGCCATTCTTCTTCTGCCCCAAGACAGCCCCAACAGCAAAGTAACTAGCATCACACATTATCTCAAAGGGGAGATCCCAATCAGGTGGCTGGACAATAGGAGCAATAACAAGTTCACCCTTTATCTTCTTGAAGGCTTCAAGACATTCTTCATCAAAGCTGAAATTTGCCTCCTTGCATAGAAACTTGGTCATTGGTCTAGCAATCTTTGAGAAGTCCTTGATGAATCTTCTATAGAACCCAGCATGGCCAAGAAAGCTCCTGATGTCTTTCACTGTCTTTGGTGGAGGCAAGCTAACCATCACTTCAATCTTAGCCTTGTCCACTTCAATACCCTTTTCTGAAATTTTATGCCCAAGCACAATCCCCTCTTTGACCATGAAGTGACACTTCTCCCAATTCAGCACAAGGTTGGTGTTTTCACATCTCTGTAGGACCCTGCACAAGTTGGACAAACAAGCAGAAAACGAAGATCTGTAGACAGAGAAATCATCCATGAATACATCCACTATATCCTCAATGAGATCCGAGAAGATAGACATCATGCACCTTTGAAAGGTTGCTGGAGTATTACATAACTCAAATGGCATCCTTAGATAAGCAAAGGTGCCATAGGGACATGTGAATGTTGTCTTCTCTTGATCATTGGGATGAATGGGGATCTGGAAGAACCTTGAATACCCATCAAGAAAGCAATAGAAAGGATGGTTTGCAAGTCTCTCAAGCATCTGATCAATAAATGGCAATGGAAAATGATCCTTTCTAGATGCAGAGTTGAGTTTTCTATAATCAATAAACATCCCATGGCCAGTTATGGTTCTAGTTGGTATCAATTCATCTTTGTCATTTTTAACCACAGTGATACCACCTTTCTTTGGGACAACATGCACATGAGATACCCATTTAGAATCTGAAATAGGGTAGATAACACCAGCATCTAAGAGTTTAAGAATCTCCTTCTTTACAACATCCTTGAGGTTAGGATTTAACCTTCTTTGATGCTCTATAGAAGTCATTGATTCATCCTCTAGATGTATCCTATGCATGCACAAAGAAGGTGATATCCCCTTAATATCATCTAGTGAGTACCCAATTGCTTTTCTAAACCTTTTAAGTGCATTTAAAAGTTGAGAAAGCTCAAGTTCAGTAAGTTCACTACTCACAATGACAAGATATGACTCATTAGGGCATAGAAATGCGTAACTTACACCATGGGGAAGAGGTTTTAGCTCCACTTTTGGTGCCTTGAGCTCACTCCAATCATCTTGTTGGGTGTCCTCTTGTTGAGTGGCTGAAGCAGCTTGGTGCACTCCTTGTGTAAGCTCCTCATACTGGCCTTCACCATCAATCTTCTTGTGAGAATCCAGCATTCTCACAATAGCATCACTCTCTTTGTTCTCAACCACTTGGACCTCTTTATCCATTGTCAAAGCATGTTGCAAGGAGTCCTTTATTGCCAACTCTTCAAGTGCCAATTCCTCAAGAAGCTCACCAGCAAGAGCTTCCATCTCTTCAATGTAAAACACTTGGCCTTGCACAGTTGACCTCTTCATCACTTCCTTGATGTCAAAATGGAGAGTGTGCTCTTTCCCCAAATGAAGATCAATCTTGCCTTCCTTCGCATTGATAATGGCTCCTGCTGTGGCTAAGAATTGTCTTCCAAGGATCAAGGGGTCTCTAGCTTCTTCATCCATCTCTAGCACCATAAAATCAGTAGGAATCTCACAATTTCCCACCATCACAGGGAGATCTTCAAGGATACCAATAGGGAACTTAACTGAGCGATCAGCAAGCACCAAACAGAGTTTACAGTTCTTGTATTGGCTGAATCCAAGCTTCTTGGCAACAGATAGAGGCATGAGACTGACACTAGCTCCCAAATCACATAGACACCTCTCAAACATCAAAGGACCAATGGCACAAGGCAGAGTAAAGCAGCCTGGATCCTCTAGCTTCTTAGGGATTTTCAATCTCTGGATGATGGCACTGCACTCATGAGTAAGAACCATCATGTCCTCCATTTCCGTCTTCTTAGCAGCCACAGCATCCTTCAAGAACTTGCTGTATTGAGGGACAAGCATGAAAGCATCAATGATGGGCATTGTGACTTGAACTTCACTCATTTGCTTCTCAAAGAGTGCTTTATACTTCTCCAAAAGTTGCTTCTTGAATCTTCCAGGAAATGGCAGCTTAGGTTCATAGGGAGGAGGAACAAAGGAAGACTCTTTTGTTGGAGTGGCAACTTCACCATGTTTTAGTGTTCTCTTCTCTTCTCCAACCTTTCCTTTACCCTTAGCTTCAACAATCTTTTCTAGAATCTCTTCATCAACCTTCTCATCTACAATCACAACCTCATCATCAATGTTGATGGCCATCCCCACCTAGTTGCTCACCATCCTTGGGGAGAGCTCTTGGAGGTAACTCTCTGCCACTTCTCAAGGTGATTGCTTTTATTGGTTCCTTTGGGTTTTGCTCAGCCTTTCCTGGTAGTGTTCCTTGTTGGCGACTTGGCTGAGAATTCATAGAAGCAAACTGACTCTCCAAAGCTCTTATCTTGTTGTTTAGCTCAGTATAGCTGCTATCAATCTTGGAGTGAACAGTCTTGAACTCATGGCCAATGTCCTTTGCTGTTCTAGCTTGACGTTCCAGTAGTTGTTTGAACATAGCTTCCATATTCGAATCTGGAGCTTTAGCTTGGGAAGAGCTACCTTGAGCTTGAGTAGACTGATTGTCTTGATTGGTAAAACCAGGAGGAGGATTATGCCTAGGCTGGTAGTTCCCTTGCTGAGTGTTTTGCTTGGGTTGATAGCCTCCTTGCTGGTTGTTAGGATAAGACCTCTGCTGGTAGTTGTTGTACTGAAAGTTAGGCTCCTTCCTTTACCAAGTACCATTGTTGTTGATGAAGCAAAGCATCCTGCCCTTCTAAACCATCAACTTCATTAACCTTAGGAGGAGTTTCTTGACTAGGACCACCAAAAAAGTTCATCTGCTCCTGTTTGGCTTGGTTAGCAATCAGCAAGTCTATCTTCTTCTGCAAGGATTTGATTTCCTTCTTTGTCTGGTTGTCATCAGCTCTGGTGGTTCTATCAGCTCTGTCGTGCTCTCCACTGTAAACTGAGTCACTCTTCACCATGTTGTCAACCAGCTCCTCAGCATCTTCCTCAGACCTGTCCAGGAAGAATCCATTGCTTGATGTATCCAATCTAGCTCTGTACTTAGGAAGGACACCTCTGTAGAATGTGCTCAGCAAGCTCTCCTTTGAGAATCCATGGTGGGGGCATTGAGCCTGATAGCCTTTGAACCTCTCCCATGCTTCACTAAAGCTTTCCAAATTCTTCTGCTGGAAGCTAGAGATCTCATTTCTCAACTTGGCTGTCCTTGATGTAGAGAAGAACTTCTCCAAAAAAGCTTTCTTGCAATCATCCCAAGTGGTGATGGAGTCACTAGGTAGAGATTTCTCCCATTGGCGTGCCTTGTCTCCTAGAGAGAAAGGAAACAACTTGAGCTTAAAGGCATCTTCTGACACACCATTGGTCTTGGACAAGCCACAATAGCTATCAAACTTGTCCAAGTGATCAAATGGGTCTTCTACAGCCAGGCCATGGTACTTGTTGTTCTCAATCACATTCAACAACCCTGACTTGATCTCAAAGTTGTTAGCTTCCACAGCTGGTGCACGGATGCCCTTCCTATGACCATGAATGTGGCCGCTGTGGGTGTTGTTGTTGGCGCTGTGGTCCAAGGTTGTCAGCTCCTTGACCATTGCCATCTTGAGCAACTCTGTCTTGAGGTTGATGCTGGTGTTCATCCATCTCAAACCCCAACCTCTGAATGTGAGTCTGTTTCTCTTCTTCTCTTTTCCTTCTTGCTAATTCCCTCTCAAGTGTAGCTATCTCTTCAACAGTGGGAACCAGGTTTGTTGCACCCCTGCTTCTTGTGTTCATATACCTGAAAGTCAAAGGAAGAGGCAAAAGGAGAATCAATATCACAAGAAAAGAAAAATGATTTAGTCTCAAGCAAGTGACTAAATCCCAATGTCACAATCAACTTAGAATTTGGCAACGACGCCGATTTGATGAAAGGACTTTTCAAGGGTCCTAATAAAATGACGTAGTATATAAGATTGTCGAACCAGTTCTAAGTGATCACAAAGCAAAGAGAATGCAAGTCTATACTTAATCTAAATGCAATCATTAAGGGAGATGATTATTAAACTAAGACAATATCTAAAATGCAATAAAATATAAAACTTTCTTTCTTTATGAGGAGATGAGACCCATGGGCTAAGGGAATTGACCATGGAGGATCAAGCATCAATCTAAGGGTGGCAGCAAACAATCGATCTATCAACCTTAGGCCTATGCACAATTCTAAACAAGCTCTATCTCTAGATGAATGCTCATTCACAAAGATAACTCAAGCATCTAATCTCTTAGGTTGAATATTATCTAAGCAATCATTAAGAACAAGCTTAATAGCCATCTTAACACCTTTAACAACAAATCTCTTTGGTAAAGAATGTTAAAAGCTTAGGAGAGTTGGTTCAGGCATTTCATAGAACACCTTTCGGGCATGAAATGCCTAAAGCTCAACTTTAGAGTGGCCAACTCTAAAATAGCATTAAAAGCACTCTACTAGCAAGGAACAAGATAGATCTACACTAAAACACCCTAGATCTAGCCTAATCACCCCTTAGTCTTCCTAACCCATGAATCCAAAGAGGACTACACACTAATCACCATGATTACTCTTAAATGCATGAGGAATTCAAGCTTAATCATGAAGAGAAAGAAAGGAGATGAAATCAAACAATCAAGAACACAAAGATGAGATAAGATTATGATTCAAAGATAAAGCTTTACTCAAAAGGTTTGTGTTCTTAGAGAGAAAATAACATGATCCCACTTAAGGGTTAACAAGAGTATTTATACTAGGTTTAGAAAACCTAGGGATATTATTACAAATTACTAAAAAGTCCTTGGAGTCAATTTGGCTTCAGCCAATAGGAAGAAGGCTTGAATTTTCGGTCAGGGGTAAGCCAAATGGCCTAACCCGGTCCTGACACCCCGGTCCAAGCATGTCCTGGTCGTCGTCCAGCCCGTTCGGGTTCAGCATCGGTCCCTCCTCCGGTCGTCGGACGCCTTGATCTCTTCCTTCCGACCGTGCGTGTAGCGGTCCATCCTCCCCGGTCGTCCGGACGTGTCTTGATCACTCTCATCCCGACCGGGTGTGTGTAGCCGGTCCATCCTTCCCGGTCAGACGCGTCCTGCTCGTGTTCTTCCCGACCGGGTGTGTGTGGCCGGTCTGTTCTACCCGGTCCGAACGTGTTCTGCTCGTGTTCTTCCCGACCGGGTGTGTGTACCCGGTCTGTTCTACCCGGACACTTCTCTTCCTGGCCGGGTTCGTCTAGCCGGTCTAGTTTCCCCGGTCCATCTTCTCCACCTCATGAGTTCACTTCTCTTTTCATAGCCAAAACTTGAATCTTCACTTCTTTTTGGGTCATAAGGCTCCCAAACACCTAAAATCACACCAAAGCATACTCCAACACCTGATAAGGACAAATGAATGCAAAATGATCTTAAAAATGTCTAAACCTTAGCTTACAAGAGAAAGAAAGCAATATAAAGATGGCTAAATCAATGAAAATATGCAAGACATCACGAGGACTCATGCAAAGTGACACCTCTGTCCTGCCTTGACGACCAGATGTCCATCAGCATGTCTGGATCACATGCACCGCGACACACGATGCCCACATGTCGATCAGCATGCTTCGGTTGCAGATACTACACTACAAGAAAAAACATCTTTCTTAGCGGCTGAATAACGCTATGTAACGATACGATAACGGTTTTACGAACGCTGTATCATCGCCCGTCATAATAGGTCAAGCACATTAGATAACGGTTTTTTACATTTCTATCGTATTTTGGTATAATATTGGGTTTTTTATATGCAATTAAATATTATTTAATAGCGTATAATTTTTGTTATTATTTGCATGGTTAAAAATAAATAAAAGTATATTATCGAAATTGCAATTTAATTAAGATTAATTTATAGATTAAAATTATATTATAAATTCAAATTAAATTACAACTTATTCAGAAATTAAATCTGGTTTACATATAAAATAAACAAAATTGGTTTAAAAGTAAACAAAAAAAGTAAACCGAAAAAAGTTAAACCTAGAAAAAAAACCTAACTCTTCGTGCCTCCACCTCCTTTGTCGCAGAGCTCCGCCTCCACCTCGTCTGTTCGCTTACTCCAACAATCACGAACTCCTCCACCACTTCTCTTTCCCGTTTCATCATCTTCTCACACCACCACTTCTCTGACTCCACTCCCTCTTCGTTATCCACTACTTATTCTCCCTAAAAACCAAAAAACGTTTCAATGAATCTTGAATCCAGGTTTCTGGGTCACTGTAGTAAGAAATAACAAGAACATACCTTGCTGAGAATCAAATCGAAGAAAGGAAACACGGCTAGAGGTTGCGAGAGATGGTGATTGAGAGAGAGGCAGAGATATACAGGGAGAGAGAGAGAAAGATGGTGGTTGTGACTCTGGAACGGCAAACGAACGGACGTGGTGTGGTGGTGGTGATTAAGAAATATACAGATTCAAAGGGGAGACTAACTCCATATGCCCCTCTCACTCTTCAAATTTTCTCTATTCTCTCCTTATTAAAATATTATTCATTATTTATTTATTTTTAAATGAAAAATGTGGGTCCAAGATAGATAAAGACTCTAATATCCTTAATGAAATCATTTAACTACAAGATCCAACCTAAACTATCCGATCCACCCAATTTCAGTTGGGTCAAACTCGGGTGTTAGACCTAATCTCTAAACGACGCTTTTTGATCTTCTTCTCCGACAATCACGTCTCTGACACTCTCATCGCGATTCTTCTCCGGTTAGTTCTTCTCTCCCTCCTCTCGGGTTAGCTCTTTTATTTAGCTTTGATCAGTATCACAAAAATCGCATTGTTTCTTCAGCTTCGAAATCACTTTTGGAATATTAGGAACAAAATCGAATTCAAATTAATGGGTATGATTAGGTTTAGAGTTCATCGTTCGATTCACAAGTGTTTTCAATCAATCAAAAGTTTTGAACTTTTTTTTTTCAGAATATGAACGAAATTGCAGCAAAGATAAGTATTAGGGAGTATCAGTTGATCACACTTCATTTGACGATACAGCTTGTGTCTCAAAGATCTCTTTCATGGAAGAACCCCAAGGAACAAAAGGCTATACTCGTCATTGTTCTCATGGCTCCCATCTACGCCGTTGTTTCCTTTGTTGTTTCTTGAATCCATCAAAGAATGCTGCAAAGCACTCGTGAATGTTCTTCTTTTATTATTTTTTGTTACATATAGAGGTTCTTACTAATTCTTGATTTGTGTTTGCAGTCCTCGAATTTCTTAAGCGTTGATGTATAGTTACTTGAGCATATCTATCAGCAAAAACATTGTGCCTGATGAATCAAAGGAAGAGAGATTCACCATTCTTTCCCAATGACTCTTTTCCAGGTTTATCTCTATTTATCTATCCATCTTCACAAGGTTTCTTCTGTATGTTCTTTTACCCTTGGTAACGCTTTATCTCTCTATTGTTTTGACAGCCTCATGTAGTCATGCGGATCATCGCACTTTCAGACTCTTGAAATACTGGACATGGGAGTTTGTGGTCATAAGACCTGTGTGCTCTATCTTGATGATAGCTTTACAAATCATCGGGTTTTATCCTTCTTGGTTGAGCTGGACATTCACTATCGTTCTCAATGTCTCGGTTTCTCTTGCCTTGTATTATCTTGTGATCTTCTACCATGTGTTTTCTAAGGAGCGTGCTCCTCATAACCCGCAAAGTTCCTCTGCATCAAAGGAATCATCTTCTTTAGCATATAGTGTTTGGAGAGACTTGAAACTTTTTGGTCTGGAGAAAAAGATACAATAATGTTGAGATATTCAGATGGTATGGTCAATAATACTTGTACTATAACAATTTGAATCAAGATGATAACATTTCACTTTATCAATTGAACAACTAAACAAAATCTAACTATGTGCTTGTTATAATCTGCATCTATTTTTTATACTATATTTTGCTTCCTAAGCATAAATGCCATTCTCTCTCCAGCTTCGGGTACCTATCAGTGCTCAACAGAATTTGTTATTATTTTCAAAATTCACCTGCTTGCTTTATAACCAAGCAATGCCACACCATTGTAGTAGGCATATGTTTTTAGTAGCAAATTATTGAAATAACAAAAATGTAACAACTGGAATATATCGCACTACACCATTTAAATGTATGTTAATATTTAATTACACCTTCTATCATTTACAAATAATTAAAAAGTCTCATAAAATTCATTTTATTTTGCTCATGTTAAAATAATAATATAAAATAATATAAAATTACTTATGTAAAAATTATGAAAAATGTAAGCATAACATATGTTAAAATAATAATATAAAAAATGCAGCTGTTATATAAGTAAATTAATATTCTAATTATACTTAGTAATTCTTAGTAATCTTCAAGGAGGTAGTAATACTACCTTACACATAGTAATTATTTGGCAATTTTTACGTTTATCTAGTAATACCATGAGAAATTTTTTATTTTGTAGTAAAACCAATGCTTTTACACTATGATTATTGTCAAAGAAGACATTTACAGCAGAAATTTGCCAAGAATACGTATTTTATTAGATTTTTATTATAATATTGGTCTAACCATTCACACACTAACAATGAAAGTTAAGGGAGTTTTTTGGGAAACTGAATAGGTTTTCTTAAACTATTGAAAATAATCATCAAAATAGTCTTAATATAAGAAAATAGTCTACGGATTGATAATAATCATGAAAATATATTGGTTCTATATACTAAACATAAATACTCCTACTAATATATATATGTAGTCCAAATAACACATAATAATACCAGTAAACCTAGTAGTCCAAATAACACATAATAATGTCAGTAATCCTAGTAGTCTGAATAACACATAATAATACCAGTAATCATAGTAGTTCAAATATCAGTAATCCTAGTAATCCAAATAACACACAATGAAACTAATTTTAATAATCAAACACCTGAACTCGAACCACTTCCACATTCAAAATACGCTGCCATTAACCCATTTTTTGCAATGATGACATCAAAATCCATTTTAATTACACGTTCTCCTCCACTGATTTCTTCAACACAATCGTGTGAATTTCATCTTCCCGTTCACCATCTCCCGAAATCCATTTTATTTCAGTCACATCCTTTATATAATATCCCACGTAATCAAAATAAACCATTTTTTCCTTAGTAAAACTACTTCTCTTAGTTGTACCCAGAAATTATCCTTGCAATGACTAATCAAGTTTTTAGGACAATATTGTTCGGATTTTACATTACCCATGATATATAATACATCTATGAAATTAAAAACAACCATCAAAAAGGGACATAAAATATACCCAAAATCCATAAACACAGTTTTAAAATTCCTTTTAATCTCTTAATTTTCGTTGAATCTTCCTTCTCTTTACACTAGCCGAGATGTATACATCTTTTAATAGTACTTCAGCAAAAATTTCATTAAAAACGGATATAAAATATACCTAAAACCCATAAATACAATTTTCAAATTTATGTTCAATTTCTTAATTTTCATTGAATCTTCCTTCTCTTTACACTGGTCGAGATATACACGTATTTTAATAGTATTTCAACAAAAATTTCATTAAAAACATACATAAAATATATCCAAAACCCATTAACACAGTTTTCAAATTCTTTTTTAATCTCTTAATTTTCATTGACTTCCTTTTTTTACACTAGCCAAGATATACACATATTTTTAATAGTATTTTAGGAAAATTTTCATCAAAAACGGATATAAAATATACTCGAAATCCATAAACAAAGTTTCAAAATCGTTTTTAATCTCTCAAAACTTTCATCAATTCCTAACTTTTTAATATTACTTATGATATATACAACATTTTAATGAGATTTCAGAAAAGAAATTACATCAAAAACGGACAAAATTACCTGTTTTTCAAGCTTGAAAATCATCAATGGAGGATGGAGAAGAAGAGATGTGTACGATGAAGATGAAGACATGTGGGTCAGATGAATTTTTATTGGTTAATGTTTTTTTGTGGGCCATGTTGGTAGCTGAATATGATTGATTTATTTAATTGTAGAAATAGATGTATTTATGATGTAGAAAAAGTAATAATAAATAAATGAAGCGTTAGTTTTGTAAGTGCAAACATAAAGGGGTATTGAGAAAAGAGAGAGGGTAAAGAGAATGGTTTTTTTCCAATAAGGGCATATTTAGTTAGTCTCCATTCAAAAGAGAAGAATAGATTTGTTTAAGATCTGAAACTAAAAAAAGAGATGCCGTGACAACTAAAGAGAGAGAGATGTGAGATGTGTGATTGCTACCCATATAAAAAATTAATCAATGGTCACGATTGCTATCCTTGTGTTTGAGAGATTGACCAATAAAAAGATAAAAAATAAATAAAACATTAATTTGTGACCTTTGGATTGAAATTAATCAATGATCTAAAATTAACTCATTAGAAAACTGTTTTTTTCGTATAATAATAATTTATATATAATTTCGACCAAAAAACAATTTATATAATTAATGTAGTTATAGTTTGGAGATAAAGTTAAAAAAAAAGAATGAAAATTTTATAAATTTGTAAGTTATGAATCAATTTTATAAAGGTTTGGACTGTGATTAGGATATGGAGTTTGAGAATTAGGGTATGAAATATAATGATTTATAACTTTAATAAATTATTAGATTTCATTTTATAATTAGTTTTATAAAAGACATTTATGTAAAATATATATATATAAATAAATTTAAAATACATTTATGCAAAGTATATATATATAATTAAATTTAAAATGCATTTATGCAAAGTACAAACATAGTGTTTAGGTTTAGATTTAAGATTTTAAACTTTAGAATTGAAGTTAAAATATTGAAAAGTTTAAAGTTCAAAGATTTTTAGTTAGAGTTTAGGTTATATGATTAGTTTAAGATTAGTTTTTAAGTTTAGAGATTAGAATAAAGGTTTTATAATAGGGTTTGAAGGTTAAAGGTTTGAGCTATTGATTTTTGGTTTGAGATTAATTTTTGAAAATATTAATTTTGAATTTCTATTTAAGATCTAAAGTTAAATTTAAGATTTGATATTAAAATATTAGAATTTAAAGTTTTTGTTTAGAGTTTAGGGGTTGTTATTAAAATTTTGGTTTTGGGGTTTAGGGTTTAGGATTTAAGATTTTTGGAGGCAAATAAAATAGAGAAAGAGGGAAAGTGAAACAAGAATGAGATGAAAAATCAATTATTTTCCCGCTTTAGTTTTACACAGCGTTTCCAAACTAAAAGTGCTATGTATACTTTGTTTCCAGAAAGTATTTGCAGAATTAAAATCGGACCAACTAAACATAGCGTTTGCATTTTCGCAAACGCAAACTAAAAGTAAGAGGAATATCAACCATAGCATAACCGTAAAAAATGCTATTCCGGTCTACTATTAAAACTCATTTTTCTTGTAGTCTGCGACACTTCGTGCTTCTGTTGTCAAGCTGCATCTTCTTGCTTCAGGCGCGGCTACACCTTGAGCTTCCCTTGCCACATACTATGCCAGGGGGCTGCCACCAACGTTCTGATCCCCTAGATCAAGCCACCTCGAGCTTCTCGGTGCATTTAACTTGTTTTGACCCTTCCGGTGAATTTTCGACCCGCGATCAATCCCGAATAATTTTCTGCTCCGTTCTGATGCTCTGAATATTTTTAATAAACTCCACAAGAATTCTGAACTTGGAGAAAAATATTTCCCGAGCCTCTGGCTTCCTCGAAAAATTTATAATATAGAAATTAGCGATTTTAGCTAACTTCGAGTTTTTCCGTCGTGCTTACTTCCCATCCTGCTTAAATTCCCGTCCTGCTTCCGACTTCCAAAATCATATTTTACTGATACAAAAATTTTCCGGGGGAAAGCTTCGCGGCCGCGGCGAAGAAACATCGTGCTTCCAAAATTTTTATTCTTCCAAAACATCCGTTTGATCAATCTAACACATTCTCTAACATGGTCGAGCAGCTTAAGATTCCCTCACAATCAATTCTTTGATCACCTCGTTCTTCGAAATTTCTCGATCGATCCTTATTGCCCGCAGTACGACCACTATGTTGATGCTCGACCAATCTTCTATTTTCTATGAACCATGTCCAATACTTTGTGTTGGAAACTCAACATATTTCCTCATACTTTGATTCCCAAAAGCTCGGCTCCAAATTCTGACTTTATCGATCTCGACCATTTTACTCCTTCGGGAGGGTTATTACACCGAGCACTTGTGAAAAACCCCTCCAGATTGCGATTGACCGCTACTGAAAAAGAAGCAGATGTGATGCAATTCACATAATAAACTGGTCTGGCAGATTCATAGCTTTGAGGACTGAGAAAATGAACGACCATTTGACAGTGTCAAAAGCCTTCACTATGTCGAACTTGATGGCACATCTAGATGAGGAGGTCGACTTGTGGTAACCATTAACCAAATTGGATGCCAGTAGCATGTTCTCTCTGAGGAGTCTGCCCTTGATGAAAGCACTCTGGTTCGGCTCTATAGCTTCAGGGAGAATCTCCTTAAGATGATAAGAAAGTATCTTAGAGATAACCTTATACAAGAGGTTGCAGCAAGCTATGGGCTGGTAATCCTTCATGGAGTTAGCATCTTCTGTCTTTGGTATCAGCGAAAGAATGGTTGCATTAATTCCAGAGGGTAAGAATCCAAAAAGAAAGAAAGACTGCACAGCTGTGACAAAGTCCTTCCCAATGAGAGGCCAAGCAGCTACGTAGAATTCCTTACTGAGACCATCTGGACCAGAGACCTTGTCGTTAGGGAGAGCAAGCAGAGCAGATTTGATTTCTTCCCCACTGATAGGAGACAGCAGACTGGAAGCCTTAGAGAGGGGACATTCGTAGGTCAGCAAGTTCTGTAGCGCAGCTATGGAAATTTCCTCTCCTTCTTGATGTGTTTGTAGAAAACGCTTGAAGTGAGTGACAGCCTCCTTACGAATATCTCCAGGATCAGTGAGAATCTCACCAGAGGCTGAAGTCAGGGACCGAATAGCATTCCTAGACGCAGGAGACAGGGCCGCACGGTGAAATACAGTAGTGTTCTGATCAGCAGCCACAAGCCAACGTAAGCAAGATTTCTGTGCATAGAACCTCTCCTCTATGCTAGCAAGCAGGTTCCAACGCCTAGAAGCTTCTGCTTCAGCTGCAAGGGTCTGAGGATTGGGATCAATAAGAACCTGAGTCTGACAGTAGCAGAGGTGCTCATAAGCCTGCTTAGTTCGGTTTGGTAGATCACCATAATGGTTCCCGTTAAGAGCTCTGAGGTCATTCTTCAGAAGCTTCAGCTTCTTGTGGAACTTAGAGAGGGCGCAGCGCAAGTGATACATCTCTGGGAAGTGTCCCATACATTCTTCACTGTAGGTAGGAAATCCTCGTGATCCTTAAGATAGTTGAAAATTTTAAATGGCTTCCGCGTTGTGTCTCTGCAGTCGGATGTATGGATCAATCATCTTGTGTGGTTAGGAACTCCTCCTGCGTCAAAATGAGCGTAAGACTGTGGAAAGGAGCGCAACCAAGCACCATTGATCAAAGCTCTGTCTAGCTTCTTCCCAATCGGGTTGCCCTCTCTCTTGTTCCACCATGTAAAAAGCGCTCCCACATAAGCTAAGTTTGAGAGCTCGCAATCTCCAACTACCTCCTGAAACTCCCTCATGCCACTTAGGTCAGTAAGATATTCCATGGCCCAAGAATGCTCCGCCAAGGCAAGCGTTACATTAAAATCACTAATAAGAATCCAAGGCAGATCAAGATGAGAGTGCGCTGCACGAGTACCTTTGGTTTCCTCCCACAACGTTCTCCTCTCAATCATACAATTAGAAGCATAGTGGCTGACCAAATAAATTTCTCCCTCGTCCCTGGAACTTGAATTGCGCAAGTGATAACTTGAGAACTCGAATGCAATTTAGTAACCACAACCTTGCTTGAAAATCAAAACCAGATCCGACCCAGTCGATGATGATCGTAGTTTGTTATAGAGCTCCACCCTGGCAAAGCAGCATTCATACACTCCGCATGTTTGTCTCGTTGTACTCTCGTTTCTATAAGGCAGCCAAACGAGGGCTGTTCTACTTGTATCCAAACTCTAACTGCTTCATGTTTGCACGACATATTGAAGCCGCGCATATTCCATGCGAAAAAGGCATCATAACTTCCTAACAGAAGTTTTCTTAGAAGAGGCGTGAACTTGCACTAACTTCAGATCCTTGGTGCGAGCAATCTTCCTCTTGTTCGTTTTCACAGTGTTGGTAGTGGTACGAGAGCCTCTCAGAGGAGCTGTAGTACTCTTGTTCTGCCGCTGGGCGTGATCCAACACCTTCTGCTCAGTAGAATCCACTACTATCTCCCCCTCTTCGGTTTCAGATGGATCATCGTTATCGGCCTCATCATCCTCACTGATATCTGCCAGAGCCTGGAAACGCGAAGGAGAAACTGTAATTCCACGAGCTTCACCTCTTACATCATCTGATGTTACCGCCTCATAAGGCTTACCTTGCACTTCTGTCCAGTTTTTTTCTGGGTCAGCATTCCCACCAGCTTCAGATATACTCGATTGAGTTACAAGATCCTTTGCTGACTGACCCACTTCAACCATTCCAGCACCGAGAACAATGGAGTTGAGCATGTTGTTAACTTCCACTCCATCTCCTATAGGAGCATATGGAGTGAACTCCTCCTGTTCCTGAAGCAGATCCGAGACAGGATTCTTTTGTAATGCATGATCCTCTCCCACAACGACTATAGGTAGAGCTGCATCTTTGTTTTTTTTTTTGCAAAAAGGTAACATTTTTGCAGAGCACTCAGAGCCTTTGTGCCCCCACCTGCGACATACTTCACACTTGGGAGGTAACCACGGGTATCCAACCTCTAGAGTAACTGAGGCTCCAACATTATTGACATAAGAGATCTTCTCCACCAGTGGCTTGTTAAGGTCCACCTCGACAAGGATCCGTGCAACATCCAAATGAGTGCATTTCTCAGTGTTGGGGTGGAGTTTGACAAACTTTTCCGCTGCCCGAGCCAAGCACTTAAGACCTTTGTGTGAGAATAGAGAGTTTGGAACTCCCTTAAGGTCCACCCACATTGGTAGAGCAGACAGATCAGGAGGGTTCATCGTGGTTTCGGGAGACCATTCATGAACAACCAGTGGAACATCCGCTACATGCCAATACTTGTGATTGATAACTCTTGCCCGCATCTGTGGATTCTCAATACAGAACAACACCGTTTTCTTCTCTATAAACTGAACATCGATCTTAGACCCGTTATGCTGTGAAGACCAGATACGGTTCACAGTCGCGTGAATGAAACCGATATGAGGAGCATCACCAATAAAGTATCCAACTAAAAAGCTTTTCCAGAGAGGATTTGGGTCCTCAAAGATCTCATCAGGAATCGTCATAGAGGCAACCCCATCAACTACATCAATTACAAGGAGAATCGCATCCCCTTGCTTCTTCGACGAAGCCAATTTAGCGGGAGCTTCGGTACCACAAGTGACGGAAACGGAACTGGAATCAAGGAGAGGTGGGTTTGGATCGAGGAACAAAATTTGTGATAGGTCAAATATAACAAAATTTGTAGAATCATTTCCATCATCTACTATTACTTCTATTTTGAAACTGAAACTGATTTAGTTTTAAATATTAATAATAGATCAATATTTATTTATCTGTAACCATATATTAATAAGGGCTTTTTGCAAAAGTCACTCAAAACTTGGAGTCAAACAGAAAAAACTAACCTTTTCTTTTGACTCATTTTTTTTTGAGATTTTCACCCCACACCTGCATTTTATCTACGAAAATGCCATTAACTTTTTTTTGTTTTTGAAAATGGCTTCTTTTGTCTCAACCTCATCTTCTTCAATTATTTACAACAGTGCCACTACCATGAATAGTTCAACAATCTTGTACTAACTGTTTGGAGCTTTTAATGCCCTTTAATGCACGTAAATCTCTTTACACTCTCTCTGTTTCAATTGTTATGAACTAAAACAACATTTCTTTCACTTTCTCTCCATATTCATCCAAAAAACTCAAGCTTTTGATTCAAAATATTTTATGGTTGACAGAGCCATATTTCTTTCGTTTTGACTTACGGTTGCTTTCGTTTGAGGTTAAGGTGGTTGAGAAGACCCGTGCAAGCGAAGTCATCTCACCTAGTTTAAGGTACAATTTGAATTTTTTCAAGATCGTTAGTAGAAGACTTACTAGTAAGTCATTTGTATGTAGAAGACTTATGATAAGTCTTCGGTCAAATGGACGACTTAAACTAAGTCGTCCGGCTTTGTTTGTTAAAAAAAACTCATCGACTTATATATAAGTCGCTCAAACGGGCTAGTTTTGCATTTGACCGAATCGTGTCAGATCTTTGACTATTTCGGGCGACTTATAATTCAGTCGTCTCGGAAAGTTAAAATTTCAATATTTTATTAAACTAGGCGACTTACGTGTAAGTCGTCTTAGGTTAGTTTTGTAATTGAAAATAAAACTTCATCGTTTAACTTTTACGGGCGACATAATATAAAGTCGTCTACGTAAGACTTAATTTAAAGTCGTCGGGAAAGCAAAGTCGCCAGAATTTTTCCCAATTTTCTGGTCAAACCTTGTTATCGGACGATAACTTAGGTCGTCTAGCTGGGCGACTTTCAATTGTCGCCCGAGAAAGTTAAATTTCAAGTTTTATTTTTCAATTACAAAACTAACTAAGGCGACTTACACGTAAGTCGCCTAGTTTGAATAAAATATTGAAATTTTAACTTTCCAGAGACGACTGAATTATAAGTCGTCGAAATAGTCAAAGATCTGACACGAATCAAATAACTGCGACTTATATATAAGTCGTCTGAGTTATTTTAACAAACAAAGCCGGACGACAAATTAAGTCGTCAATTTAATTTTAAATTGCAAAAGTGACCTCTTTAGGCGACTTACCTTTAAGTCTTACGGACGACTTATTTCAAGTCGTCTGCAATTTTATTGAACTTCTTCATTTCTCTATATTTACTAATGTGTTTTATTTTGAATATTTGCGATGATTTGTCGGTTACATGCAGTTTATGGAGAATGGTTGTTGAGAGATTGCCGTTGGGATTTTGTGGTTGATGATCTCAAAGGAGCAAAATTGTTTTTATTGAATGAAGATTCAACACATGCTGAACTTGTTGCAATGGCTCAAGAAGATTATAACTGGACATGAGAACAGTGGTGTGGAGATTAGCTACTCATTACCAGCAGAAATGATGATGGCTCAGGCAGTCCTCCCATTCATGTTACAAGTGATAGACAAGTTCGAAACTTGCTCGAGATACTCAAAACGCATAGAGTATGTCTTTGTGTATCAAGCCGCAGCAAGGTGGAAACGGTTTCAGAGAAAAGGGATAATGATGAAGCTGGTGAATGGGAAGAAGATGTTGGTGATGATGAAGCTGGTGAATGGGAAGAAGATGTTGGTGATAATGATGAAGCTGATGAATGGGAAGAAGATGTTGGTGATAATGAGTTTGTTGAAGATGAAAATCAAGATGGGGAGGAGGAAAATGGGGAGGAGGATGCTGATAACTCTATTGTTGGTGAAAGCGGATCAGAATGGTGGGATTATAGTCTTTATGGAAAGGTTCAAGATGAGGACGAGGAAGATGATGATAATATTTGTTTTGAAGAAATCGAAAAGACATATGCTAAGACAAATGCTATTGAAGGAGGAAAATCGGATGGTACCAGTATCTATGTCAACCAGAGTTTTGTTAGCAAGGATGCACTGCTTTCAGAGCTGCGGTTGGCAGCGTGAGGGTAGGTTTTCTTTCAGAATATACAAATCAACGAAAACTCTCCTTGTGACAACATGTCGGGTTAGCGGTTGTGGATGGAAGATCAGAGCGAGTGTGAAACATGGGACAAACACGTTTTGGGTAACAAAGTATATGGAAAAACATTTATGCTCAGTGGGAGACCGACCGCTCAGCGGAGACACGTACTCGAAGTATGTTGGTAGTCTTTTCATTGATCGTGTTGGAATCATTGATGGGATAACTCCGCAGCATATCACTGATGCAATGAGGAACATGTTTGGCATGGAGCTTGATTACACCACTTCATACAGAGCACTGTTATATGCACAAACATTGGTGAGAGGATCAGCAGAAGAAGGGTATTCGTCGGCATCATATCTAGAGCAAATCTCCATTGCAAATCCTGATTCTATCACGGCTATAGAACTTGATTCTATGAAAAGATTTAAGTATATATTTCTCTCTTTTGGAGCTTCTATAAAAGGTTTTAAGTATCAGAGAAGGGTCATTGTGGTGGATGGAACTCACCTAAGTGGAAAGTATGGAGGTGTTTTGTTAGTTGCAGCCGCATAAGATGACAATTTTCAGATATTCCCATTGGCTTTTGGGATCGTGGATGCTGAAGATGAACCTTCTTGGGAATGGTTTTTCACAAAATTGGCTAGTTGTATATCTCATGACAAGCTTCTGGTGATAGTCTCCGACCGGCACGCGGCCATTAAAAGTGCGTGTGATAAGGTGTTTCCTTGGGCAACTCGAGGAATATGTTATTACCACCTTCAAGATAACATTGTCAAAAAGTTTAAAGGGAAACATCTCATGTACTTGACCGGTACATGGCTGAGATACGGAGTGCAAACCTGGAACTTGCAACGTATTTGGAGAATGCCGACGCCAGCCTATGGTCAAGGGTTTATTGTAAGGGGAACAGGTACAACATAAAAACAAGCAACATCGCTGAATCTATTAATTCCGCACTGAAACGAGCAAGAGGATTTCCGATTCCGTTCCTGCTGGAGTTCATAAGGCAGAGTTAGGAAAATGGTATTGGAAAAGGAGACAAGATGCATTGAGTCTCACAACTCAACATAGCCGGGGTGTTGAATACTTGCTTGCTGTTCGAACAGAAATAGCGGATACGATGACGGTCCAACCAGTTGATGGATGGCGATTCTTTGTCAAAGGTGGCAAAATGGACTGTCTGTTTGATTTGGAACATGCAAAGTGTGATTGTGGTGTCTATGGAGTGGAGAAAATACCTTGCTCTCATGCTATAGCTGCTGGAACACATATTCGTTTGCATATCTCCACACTTGTATGTCTAGTGTACTCAAAGAATTATTTGTATGCAGGATACTCAGAGAATATATATCCTATCGTGTCACAACATATTGAACGAGAATGCTTTCCTCCAGACGTAAAGCGTGGTCCGGGGAGACAGAAGAAATCAAGATGGCAATCTTGGTTGGAGCTATCTAGGATGAGAGGACACAAACCCAGGAAGAAACACAGGGCAAGGAGATGCTCAAACTGCAAGGAAACTGGCCATACTGAAACCACAATGTACACAACCAGTTGATTAGTTGTCGACGACCTAAATTTAAGTCGTCCAGTCTTGATTACCGTCGGGCGACTTATATATAAGTCGTCCGGTGTTTCGTCTACCAGATAACCTTCAAGTAAGTCGGAAGACCTTCTACTAAGTCCTCCAGTATTTTATATTTGGGCGACCTTCTACTAAGTCGTCCGGTGTATTTTATTTTTAGGCGACCTTCTACTAAGTCGTCCAGTGTATTTTATTTTTAGACGACCTTCTACTAAGTCGTCCAGTGTATTTTATTTTTAGACGACCTTCTATTTTATTTATAATTGTTCTGGACGACTTATAATTGTTCTGGACGACTTATAATTGTTCGGACGACTTATAATTGTTCGGACGACTTATAATTGTTCTGGACGACTTATAATTGTTCTGGACGACTTATAATTGTTCTGGACGACTTATAATTGTTCTGGACGACTTATAATTCATATTCATCTCACCAAAACATGAAAGACAATTATAAGCTGTGACAATAAGAATCACATAATATAAAACCAAGATCAAAGGAAAACTGGTTTGAAAAACCAGAAAATATGTTTCAATAGACATAACCATAATATAAAACATTAAATGTTTTAAACTTGAAGAGATTAAGAAAGCAAAGACGTTAATCAAACATCTGTGGCTCATTCAACTTGTACCAATCGATGTAAGGAATCTGAACATCAGCCACCTTGGCCTCTGCGCTCAAGTTCGAAATCTAGCCGCTTCTCTTTGCTAAATGGGTTCTTCTTGAAAAGTTCATTCATGAGTTCCAGCTTACCTTGTATGCGCGAGACTTCAAGCTCTTCAACATGTTTCTTGGCGATGGCATCATTTAGTTGCTTGTACATAAAGAGCTTGGCTCGGTAATGCTCAGTGGTCGCCTCAACTCCCTTGTGGAATGCCTCTTCTAGAGAAGAACCATAATCTTCAACCATGGGAGCCTTGAGTTTAAGGTCTTTGTTGAATGCCATACTGAGATTTTGATCTGGATGTTAATAGATCGAAATTATTAGAACCCTAGCAAGATCAATATGGGTTATAAACCATTTCGGTATCGGCTAGATCTAAATAAAGAAAATTTACATCAAACGGATAGATCTAAACAAAATTTACATAAAACGGATACAAAGAAAAAGGATAGATCTACTTACTTAGCTAATATTGGGAGAGACTAAATTGGAGAAGAAGAGATGATAGTAAGAGATGAAATCTGTTAACTATACAGTTTATATAGAAGAGGATGTGATCAAGAGTCATGTCTTTTCACATTCTAATAAACTTTTCAAATTACTAATCGAAATTAATATATTAAAAAGAATTTAAAGTCGTCTACAAATATTAGAAAATAAAGTCGTCTACAAAGTCGTCCAAGTAGACGACTTACAAATAAGTCGTCTGTAAGAGGCAAGCTGAAAGACCTTCCAGACGACTTATTTGTAAGTCGTCCAGCTGGAAGACCTTCCAGACGACTTTATTTTCTAATATTTGTGAACCGAATTTTCGTTAGTTTAATTCGGTGGTTTTGTTTGAACAAACTAACCAAAATCATAAAAGCTTTATCTCATCCCATGCTTTAAAAGCTTAGTCAAAATCATAAAAGCTTTAAAAGTTTAAATGTAATATCTTTTACACTAATCTGATTCAGCCACAACATAACAATACATTGCTTGATAAACACTACAATAACATACATGCCCACGAATCTAATCATACATGCCCACGAACATATCACCATCCACATTTTCTTTCAAATGCTGATCAAGAAGCTCCGTCCATATATCCACCGCCATTTTATCCCTCATATTCTTCGCGTTGGCCCTAGCAAAGTCTTTAGAGTTAAAGGGGACCCCAAGAGCATGACATTCAATGTACTTTAGGCCGCATACAATCACCATTGTTGGCCGTGGGTACATCTTGTCTCTCATATGTGTATGGCTCCAACCCGTATTTGACCCGTATTTCGTCGGTGGCAGCGCACTCAACAAGCAGATAAGGGACCATCTCGAGAAAAGGCTGCATTATCTCATCCCATGCTTCTGCTGCCGTAGCTGAAGGTATGCTGTCCCACGACTATGTGCCTCTTAGGGATCGATATCCAAATAGCAACCCAATGAGCATTCTTCAAGTTCACTGGCACATAGATATCATCAATGTCCTCCCCCCACACCTTCTTTGATTGGCAAAATGAAGGTTGATCCGTCATAAAAATTCCACGCCCCACCAGGTAGAGCTCTTCCTAAACCTTTGTGATCGGGTACGGATAATTTGAAGAACTCATACTGGTCTCTCCAAGACTGGGAAAAGTTGTGATCCAGGAAGCACATTCGCTCGCTCCTGAAAGCTTGTGGGTTCTCCTGATACCTCTGCCTCAGCACATTAATCCAAGCATCTATATGCTGCATATAAAATAATACAAGTTAGAAGATACAGACGACTTATCGCGTCGTCTACTTGAACTTTGTAGGCGACTTTCCGGGCGACTTATCTTTAAAGTCGTGCGATATAAGTCGTCCGGAAAGTAGTCTACTTGGACAACTTTGTAGAGGACTTTCAGACGACTTTTGTAGACGACTTTCGGACGACTTATCTTTAAGTCGTCGGTAAAATATAATCGTGGAAAGTAATCTACTTGGACAACTTTGTAGGCGACTTTCCAGGCGACTTATATTTACGGGCGACAAGATAAGTCGTGCGGAAATAATCTACTTGGACAACTTTGTAGGCGACTTTCCGGCGACTTATATTTACGACGACTTAAAGATAAGTCGTGCGGAAAGTAATCTACTTGGACAACTTTGTAGGCGACTTTCGGCGACTTATATTTCGGGCGACTTAAAGATAAGTCGTGCGGAAAAAAGTCTACTTGGACGACTTTGTAGGCGACTTTCAGGCGACTTATATTTAAGGCGACTTAAAGATGATGCGATAAGCGCAGTCCGTCCAGCCATTATCTGGCAGTCATGATGTGATGGTTTTTCATCATGCTTAGTGAAATAATGACTGCAAACAAAAAACAATCACTACGGATCAGAAATAATCAGTTTTGGTAGACTAAATCAAGCTATTATGGGTAAAGCAATCACTTACGGATCCGTTTTCAACCAACCAGCGAGTTCCTTCAACTTAGGTCTGTTCTGGCTGAAATGGATTATAGGCTGCCACTTTATCTTTATTTTTCTGCCGTATAAGGAGATATCTGCGTGGGAGAAGGTTTCGCTCGTTCACTCCTTACGCGAAGCGTGGGAGCTATTTTGTCCAATACAACCAGGCTCGGTTGTTGATCGGTGGAGCGGCCTTCGGTTGTTGATCGGTGGAAGCGGCCTTCGGTTGTTGATCGATTGGAAGCGGCCTTTCGGTTGTTGATCGGTGGAAGCGGCTTCGGTTGTTGATCGGTGGAAGCGGCTTCGGTTGGTCAGTGGAAGTGACAGCAACAATCTCTTTGGAGGAGACACCATCGCTTTATCCGCAAGATCTTATTTCCCATGTTCGCCTCATCGCGAATTTCTCTCTGCAATAAAGTTGCACACTAGTTAACCACAGGACGACTTAAATAAAAGTTGTCGGGCGTCTAGTTGACCATGGGCGACTTAATTTTAAGTCGTCCATGGTCAACAATCGACAACTTACATTTAAGTCGTCCAGGGTCAACTAGTCGTCCAGACAACTTACATTTAAGTCGTCTGGAAAACTAGTTAACCCTGGACGACTTAATTCTTGTTGGGAGAGGAT
The DNA here is from genome assembly GCA_016432835.1 of Brassica nigra. Taxonomy (NCBI): domain Eukaryota; kingdom Viridiplantae; phylum Streptophyta; class Magnoliopsida; order Brassicales; family Brassicaceae; genus Brassica; species Brassica nigra. Next base: position 20,671,305 of record CM028246.1, read on the forward strand.
TTGATACTAACCTCGGATTGTTTGGCTTGAGGGGTAGGTTGTTTCTTTTGAAGAGTAGGCTTTTTGGTTTGAGGAGTAGGCTTTTTGGTTTGAGGAGTAGGCTTTTGGTTTGAGGAGTAGGCTGTTTCGTTGAGGAGTAGGCTGTTTCTTTTGAGTAGGCTGTTTCTGTTGAGGAGTAGGCTGTTTGGTTTGAGGAGTAGGCTGTTTCTCTTGAGGAGTAGGCTGTTTCTCTTGAGGGGTTGTCTGATTGGTTAGAGGTGTAGGCTGTTTCCTCTGGGACCACCAATACTAGCACCCAATTCCGGCATAGCTGTGTACACCCAGACCTGAAGAACTTGTATAAACCCATCCACGGTGTAACAGCCAGTAATATCTTTGTTCCACAAAGAGTCCATCAGCACCTTAAAGCGACTCTCCCCATGAATAATTCTCAAACCGTTCTAAATCCATCACTAGCCTTGCCAGACTAGATCGTGTAGCGGTTGAAAACTTTCTCCCTTCAATGAATCCGGTGAAGATGGAAAGGTACGCGAGCCGCTTGCGATATTCCGTGGACCAATCCTCGCATCTCTTCAGTGCTGCTATTATCTGATCAGTAGTTGGCCCAGCTTCCAGATGAACTCCCAGCATCGCCCGAAAGAAACCATCTCTTTGGTAACTTCACATTTTGGTGTCTCAAGGTCCTCGATGTACTCGCAGTTTAGACCAGTGAGGTTTTCAAACTCTAACAGTGAAAACCTCAAAGGTTCTGGACCAACGAGAGACCACATCTCATACTTCTTCTTGATGTCCAGCTTGAAACTGAGCATGTAGTGAACCAGCCTTGAAGCCCAACCAAATCCTGCTCCTTGAACTTGATGAAAACTCCCAAACTTGACTCCTTGAGCTCTTCAAATTCTTCATCAGTAAGAGCTTCCCTAAGAGCAGTATGCAACTTGTTATTATCCGTATGATACTGAAATGCTATTGTGGGCTTCGGCTCTTCCCTAATGTGTATAACCTATGGGGAGTTCTGGAATATCCATCCTTTTTGTCTGCAAAATAATCAAAGACAACAATAGAGATAAGCTAAACAAGCTAAATCTAACAAGAACACACAGAAAAGTCAGAACACAAGCTAAATCAATCATTAATTGTAATTCCAGACGACTTAGTAGCGACTTAGATATAAGTCGTGCGGAAATCGTCAACTGAACGACTTAGTAGGCGACTTAGATTTAAGTCATCTGGAAAGTCGTCAAGCTGACGACTTATATTTAGGTCGTCTACTAAGTCGTCGGTTGGAAGACTTTCAGGCGACTTAAATTACAAGTCTTCCAGTAGAAAAATTAAGCGGACCTGATTAGTAGCGAATTACTCGTCATTGCGGTTATAGATCTGAAAAAATAAGCGTGAAGCGGTGAGAATGAGTAAATTGATAGAGACAACGTTTTATGTTCATCTTTTCCTCGAGATTGATGACTTACGGCGTTAGGGTTTACAGAAAGCGGCTACGGTTTAGAGAAGAAGCGGCGCTAGGGTTTAGAAGCGGCTGCGCTAGTGTTTAGAAGCGGCGGTGAGATAGTGTTGGTGAGCACGGTGGAGAGGCGACGGTTTGTTCGGAAATAGTGGAAGCGCGCTAGGGTTTAGAGGAAGCGCTAGGGTTAGAAGCGTCGAAGCGGTGAGAATGAAGTGAGATAGATAGCCGGCGTTGAGGCGACGGTTTGTTGAAAAATAGTGGAAGCGGCGCTAGGGTTTAGAGGAAGGCGGCTAGGGTTAGAAGAAGCGGCGGCGAACGGTGAGAATGAAGTGAGATAGATAGCGGCGTTGAGGGCGATGGTTTGTTCGAAATAGTGGAATTCAAATCGCCTTTGATATCGTCGGTGAGAGAGAACTGTTAGGTTAGGGTTTCTAAGTTTGCGAAAAATGAACAAAAAAAATCACCTTATATATTGGGTAAATAATCCGTAAATAATCCGGTTAGCTTTAAAAGTACGTTGGTAAAATTTAAGGTTTGGTCCGGTTTAGGCGACTTATTCGGCTCATAATGTACATCGAAGACTAAATATTTAGTCGTGCATTTCTGAAGACTAAATATTAAGTCGTCGGACCTAAAATGAACCCCTAAACTAAAATGACTAAATTAACTAACTAACAACGTTATAAAATCAAATTATACTTCAATAGTGTTTACTATACACAGAAATGAACACGCTTATGTAATTTTTAAATTTTTCAAAAACGGTTTTAATGCTTTCCGAAATCTAACCCTAAGAACATATACAATACTACAACATATGTTGATGAAAGTTAAACTAAAGAATATCATGACTCACTACTTTCACTCATCTATGCTGAAAACAATTGAAATTTGTTATATCTTAATTTATATCTCTTAATACATATGTTAATTACATAATTCCCATTTTTCACTTATCAAAATATTTTTTACAAAATTTTTAAATTATGTTTAAGAATAACTGTCCAGACGACTTTCGAGGGGTAGAAACGTAAAAAAAATTCCGTTTTTTTGTTTGTTCACAAGGGGATAGTTGTAATTTCAATAGCCTTTTAGGTTACTTTTGCCTTTGACCCAAGTTGGGGTATTCTTTTGGGTTTGACTCCAAGTTTTGAGTCACACTTGGCAATTCTCCTATTAATAATATATTTATTTTGTAAATATATATTAGTTTAAAACTTACTGATCAATATAAATATAAATCAATATATTGATAGTATAAAACAATTATTTTTTTTGTTAAAGTTGGTTAATAATGTTACAAACTATGAGAAACATTATGTAGATGATTCTATGGCCAATATTTCTATCTGTTTTATGAGGTTCAGGTCAGGCTATACTACCATGAGCCATTATATGAAATCAATGTCAGACGATAATACTCTTTATACAATGCTGAAAATCTCCTATAAACTTTTTCTCAAATAAACTGATAATTCACTTTATTTGAAACTCAAAACCCGAACATCAAAATCTAAAAACACTTAGTCAAACTACTTGACCAATGAGACTTCAACAGGAAATTAGTTATTTATAAGAAAGTTAATAAGAATATTTCATTAGTTCTCTTTTATTTAGAACTTTAAAAAAAATTATTTATTTTATAATTTGTTTTCTGTAAGCTTTTATTAAATAATTTCTTGAACTTCTGGATTTTTATATTTAAAAAAGTACTTTTTTCTTTTATATTTTTATTTTTCAGGGTTTTAAAAAGGTAAAATGAGGATTTCTTAAAAATGAAAATTACTTTCATATAGCTTTAACAATTTTTTAGGATTTAAAAAGGAAAACTACTATCAAATTTTTTTCATGAAACTGTTATATATTTATGAATTTTATAACCCATGTTACAATCTTAAAATTTTTATTGTCATGTGTCATGAACTCATGGTCATATTAATTAGAAACATTAAAAACCAATATAATAAGAAAAAATTATATAAAGATTTTAAACTTATGATTTGGTAAAAATGAAAATAAATATCCAATACTTGTATAATTATAAGTAAATTAATTATTAAATATTTATAGGAAAATGATAATCTTGTCACAATTTTTTTGTAAGGAAATTCTTCATATTAAACCAATGTCTACCGATTTTGTAATGATCTTAAACCAATATTTTTATTTGACCTTGAAAACAAGGTTCTTATAAAAAGTGAATATTACAATTAAAATAAACTAATAGATTTTGTAATTATATTTTTATATGTAACCTTGTAAATAAGATTCTGTAAATAATATAATAAACTTTATAATTATTTTATAATTACTTATTAATACATCCATTACTAATTATAAGATTATAATGATAAATTATTATTTATATTTTCGTTTTAAATTTTAACTTATTATAAAGTTTTTGAAAATTTCTTTGTACACTATCTTCATTATTAATAAATAAATCTTAGACATCATTCAATATTCTCTTTTCAATTATATAAAATTAAGAGCTTTTTGTTGAGTAATATTTAGTCATGTGTTTTCTGTTTTTGAAGTTTTTATTAAGAGTTTTTGGATGTCATCAAACGAAAACAGCCTCATAAAAACTCTTCAAACCAAACTGGTAACTCTACATCCATTTAAATGAAAAATGACGGCTGTTTTCTGGCACTGCATGCAAGACTATCCGTCCATGTATTATGTGTTCTGGGTACATGAATGATCTTTGAGTTGTGGAAACTTTCCTTCAGGATCTTAATGTCGTCCAAAAAATTTGCAAAAAGTTGGCTACCTTCTTGTTCCGAAACCATTCTTCTAGAATTATCTTTTTATTTTAAAATATATTTTATATTTTGCAGAACTCTTATGGTTATTAATGTTATCAATTATCTTATCAAATAAATTTTAAATTTTATTTTATTTTTTGGCTAATTTATATATTTTATTCACTAAGGGTATAAACGATATTAACAACTCTATCTTTTAACATGTGAGTTCCGTAGCGAAAAACCACTTCGCAAATAAAAGTATAGATTCTCTTAGGTTTAATATTTGTTTCCCATGAAAATACTATAAAATATTTGTAAAAATATAGATTTTAATATTTTAGTTTGCAAGGAAATCTTGAAACAATGTTTTGTATTTTGTAAATCCACATTAAAAAAAGAAATACTATTATTAAAAAATTATTTATATGGCTATATTTTGTTCTTTTACAGTTATTTGTTTAATTTTTTTCCTAAAAAATGAAAAATTACTTTCTAAATTCTTTTGGTTTAAATTTTAAAGGAAAATTGTTATTTAACACATGTTATAATCTTAAATATATAGTTGCCATGTGGCATTATCATGTTAATTAGCAACTTTGAGAACCAAGCTTTATAAAATAAGATATTATAAAATATGAAGTGAAAAGGAAAACTTTACTTTTATTTCGTTAAAATGTGAAATTCTATTTAATCAATAAAAAAATTTGGTTTATTTACGAAGACCTACAGTGGTTTGTTGTAACTAGAAAAACAGCAGAGTTGACAGTATAAAAGTTCAGAGCTTAACTGTTTCAAACAGAAAAAAAATTGAGGGATTAATAATTCCACTTCACTTTTGGCAAGCGAGGTCCCAAACGGAGAGGAGTTATTCTGCTGTCTCTCCATGCTGTGATGAAAGATTTGAGAGTTGCATTCGATTTTTCATTTTGAATCATGAGTGAGGTTGCTTCTGATGTCTTCTCATGTTTCAGTTGTTTCCATATTCAGAACACTGCAGCTTGGAAGACAAGACAGAGAATCAATGCTTCAGCTCGACAAAAGTAATGTTTGGAGACCTAGTCGTTCCATCCAGTGGTGGAGCCTGTCAAAAAGTAAGTATATATCAAAATTTGAAACTTAATTTAATTTAGACATAAAACTTAATATATCTTGATTAGTTGGTCGAATCTCAGTAGTTTGACCCCTTGAATAAAAAGTCAATTTTATATACATAAGTTATTGAATCTAGTGGTTTATTTTCCTGGACCATCTTCACTGGTTGCCTGTATTTTTGACTCCAACTATAGAGTATTCTAAAAATAGGAAGAGTTTGCTCTAGTGGTTACCTATATTTTTTACTTTATAAAGGAATATTCTTAGTATTTTCTTTCTCCAATTATTTATTAATTTGTTATTCAACCCGTAACTTTAAAAGTGTTGAAATTTCATCAGATCTTGTAACAATAACACAATACAATTACAATATTATTGAAACTAGATGATTATTTTAAAAAGAAAAGTCTTATTACAACACTTAAATAAAAACAAATGAGTTACATTCCTTTTTAGCCATCATTATCATTAGTGTACTTCTCGCACAAATGATCAATTAGCGCATTTCGAATTGAGAAATGAGCTTCTTTGTCTCTGATTTTTTCTATATCGAGCAAAAAGATCTTGGAATAGAAAACTTTCATCATCCGCTATTTCAAGCTCTGGAGGAAGAGCTTCACTTTCAACTCTAATTGGTGCATCGAGATCACTCTCGTCCTCGATTATCATGTTATGTAAAAATTGTACATGTACTCATTATGTCAGGTAAACATTTTATCCCAAAAACGAGCCGGACCCTTTACAATTGCAAAACGCGATTGGAAAACTCCAAAAGCACATTACACATCTTTTCTACATGCATCTTGTTGTGTAGCAAAATATTTTTGTAGGACATATTGGTTCATGAATAGTTTGCACTATATTATATTCATTTCCTTGGATTATATAATGAGCAGGAGGAACAATACCTTGGGCAAGATTGGGGAAAAGATGGGAAGATTCCAACACATTGATGTAATTATTGGTTCCTGACATTTCAAAATATGCATTGCCATATCCAATATCATAATCCGCCACTGCTTCAAGAATTATAGTTGGTGATCAACAACGACCCACATATTGTCCAGCCGATGCAGTAGGACATTTTCTACTTCCAATGCATGCAATCTAAACTGCCTAACATCCCCAGAAATCCCCGCTTTTCACCAATGTAAAAAAGTCGGGAGACGTCATTTGGTGTTGGTGAGCGTAAGTACTGCTCTGAAAATATATTCGCTATGTCCCGACAAAATATTTTGATGCTTTCGATGGCTAATGATTCGTCTATTTTAACATAATCGTCTGTGGCATCTGCTGGTAGTCCATAAGCTAGCATTCTGAACACATCTGTTCCTTTTTGAATAGACTATAATCCAAGTCTACCAGTTGTATCTCTTCTTTGTATGAATTAGTTATCATGATTCTCAACTGATGCGATAATCCGAAGGAAAAGGAAACGAGACATGTGATACCGCCTTATGCCGAACATAACTCCATTATAATTTGGAGTCTCTGAAAAGTAATCATTGAACTATCTATGATGTGTGCTTTCTTGATCATGGTAGATATATGAGCGTCCTTGAGCTGAGCCACCATGTGTCATATTGTTGTTTTGTTGATTGAGAAGGTAATGGATGATCGAATTGTTATTAGCAATAGCAATTTGTATAATTGTTCTTCATGATCAAGATTTCTAAGCATTTCTGAATTTTCATCATCTGAAGAGGATGATGATTGGGAAGCATCATGAAAGTTTGATGGAGAATTAGAATTAAAATTCATTTAAAAGAGAAACTTTTATGTGACAATAGTGATGTATTTTTTGGATATGCTACAACTAGCATGTCTAGTAGTATTTATAGCAAATAAAAATATCACAACCAATATATCTCTGTATTATCATATGTTTGAATAATTTTTTCATATAGTAATAATATTAATAACTATTGTTATTACTAAAATTACTTGTCATTGAATTGTCAAAAATTATCATGTGAATTGATAAACGTGAGAATCTTAAAATTACTTTGTCATTTGTCATTTGTCATTGAATTGTCTAAAAATGTAATGAGAACCTTAAAATCATTTTTCTTATTGAAATATTAAAAGTTGTAGTAAAAGTCTTTCAATCACTTTATCACTGAATTGTCAAAATTTGTCATGAGAATCTTTGAACTACTTTGTCATTGAATTGTCATAGCAAATTGATTAAACTGAGAATCTTGAATAGTCGTTTCATAAATTGTTCAAATTTGTCATAGTGGATTGATAAACATGAGAATCTTACGCTTACTTTTTATTTTATTATAAAGTCATGTCATAATAAATTAAAATATTATTTTTTACTAACATCTATAAATAGCATATGCATTTTCATTTCTATATACAACTTATTCCATAATTTCCTATATACGTCTTCACATATTTTCTTAACAATAATGCGTGAGTATTTTTCTCTTTCTACCGGTTATTCCAAGGAAGAAAATCAAATTTTATGTCAATTTTATTCGGAAATTTTTCAAGACCCAATCAAAGGTATATCAAACATCCGACCAATTTTGGGATCGTGTACTTGAAGCTTTTGAAAAGGAAAAAAATGCAACTTGGAGTGAACATACAAAAAAAATCTATCCAAAGACGCTTTCAAATTATTGACAAAGCATCAAGAAAATTAAATGCACGCATAAAAAATGTAAAAATAGACATCCAAGTGGTGCTTCAAATGATGATACCGTAAGTATTAATATAAATTTTCTTAACTATTCAGTGTTTTTAAACATTTTGCTATTTATCTTGTAACTTTATTTGCAGATCAACCAAGCAAAGAAATGTTAAGGAAAGATCTAAATTTTAAATCTGGTTGGAAATTTGATAATGTATGAAATTTTGTCAAAAAATTCGAAAATTTTAAAAATGGTTCTAATCCTGGTAAAAGAGATGCAACTCTATGCGGTTTCGGTATACATCTCCGGAGTCTGAAAATCCTACTTCTGACCATGTTACACAAGCATCTACTGGTTTGTCTTCATATTCTATAAATTTAGAAGAAGAAGACATTAGGGGCGGATCTCCATTTCAACGATCAATTCGAGTGAAAAAAATCCAACTGAAAAAAAAAATGATGAACAAACATCTGCTGTTATCAAAAACTTTGGAAGAAGGAAACCAACAAGTCTTAGAACAATTAAAGAAGACAAGTACACAAAGACAACACTCCTTGGAGATGCAAACTAAAAATTATGCATCGAAGGAGCTCAAAGAAGAAATAAAATTTTACTTTAAAACATAAATTCTATAGAAGATCCAAAATTTGAGCATATGTTCAAGGAGAACAAACAAGAATCTTGAGGAAAAGGATGAACCAACAACCTCCTTTTTCATCAACTTCATTTGGAGAAGTTTTTAACGATATTGGTGTATCTGGAAATGATCTACCAGAATATTAATTATAATAATGTGTTATGATAAGTTTAAATCTTTTATATTTTCATTATAGATTATGTATTTTTAGTTTATTAATTATTATGTTTTTTTTTAATTTTCTAATTTAATATAGGTTATTATTGCATTTAAAGTTGTAGCTAATTTAATAATTAATTTTATAAATTTAATGATATTTAAAAATACAAATTATAATTATGCGAAACCGGACACAGGTTACACCGTCAGTTAACGGAGGTTTACCGATTAGATCGGGTCGATGGTGTTTCACGGATGGGTCATGGAAATCGAAGGATACCTTCTCTGGACAAGGATGGTATAGTACCTTAGAAGGTTTTGAGGGCTTAATGGGAGCTAGAAATACAAGGGCTAGTCAATCCTCTTTACACACAGAGGTAGAGGCTCTAATACGGGCAATGGAGTGTATGCGGAATCTACGACAATATTGTGTTACATTTGCAACGGATTGTTCTCAATTGGTAAAGATGGTTTCGGAACCAGAGGAATGGCCGGCTTTTGCAAGTTACTTGGAAGATATCAAGATTCTCAAGGAAAGTTTCCACAGCTCAGAGATTATTCATATATCAAGGACGCATAACAACAAGGCGGACAGCTTAGCACGTAGTGTGAGGCAACAATCGTCGTTTACTGTCCATATGGATACGGAGCACCCGGTTTGGTTTACAGAGTCTATATGAGTCTGTATTGTTGTTGACAAAAAAAAAAAATTATAATTATGAATTTATTAAGATAGAAAATAAAAACTTGTAAAAGTAAGAGACTATTTTGTAAAAAAAAAAGTTCAGCTCGAAAAATAGAGTAACTAATAGTGTTACTCTATATTTGGAATAACTGTTCATTGCTCTATATTTTATGTAACTTTTGGTGTACCATTGGAGTGACTTTTATTCTATATTTTGATTTTAGAGGAAAAAATAGAGTATTATTAGAGATGCTCATAGCTCCGCCACTGGTTCTATCCGAATCCTGCTTGATGTTTATAGAGAAAACAAGTACATACAGGCAAAGAAAATCTGATCCTGAGCCTTATCACGCTCTCCACACATAAGATAAGGTTGATCAGTGCCCATTCCCTAGTTCTTATTCAAGTATCCAACTTGTATATGATTTCAATCCACGTAATGAAAGCATGTATGGGTAGGGCATGAGAAAAACCAGAAAATCAAGCACCATGTAACAAGTGGATGATGTTCCCGGAGCTGTCGCCAAGTCTTTTTTAGTATAACACAAAAACACCTGTGTAGGTATTTAACCCATACGTGAACCAAACCAAAATTGAAAATGGTAAGTTTCAATATCATAATCCAACCCTCGTAAGAAACTGTAGCTCCTATCCACTAGATATCAATCGATCTCAATGCGAAATCAAGTCATTCAAATACAAGGAAGCAATACCGGATGGACATATATGTGACCAATTTATTATTAATGGGAACTGAGATACTTCAAACGTGTTATTCATGCTAGATGATAGGATAATCCGCGCTCTGCGCAGAGTGAAAGTTTTTAAAAATGTTATATTTTAATATAATAAACAGTACATATTTTGTTATCAAGAACTATTTTTTTTTTACATTTGATTAGGGGTGGACATTCGGGTACCATTTGTTCGGTTTGGTTTGGTTTGGTTATGTTTCGATTTTTGTGGGTTCGATCCGGTTTCGATCTACAAGTTCGTTTGGGTTTGGATTCGGATAACACATTTAATTTTGTAAAAATAAAATAAAATCCATATATATTTTAAATTTCTTAAAATCTAAAAATAAAATTATATATAACATATAAATATATATAATGTAAGGTAAAATACTTAAACTTAACATAGCTAAAATATTTGGATAAAAATCAATAGATATTTTAAGTATTGGTATTTTGAGTATCGTTTAACTATTTTAAACATGTATTTTACCTATTTGTATATATTTCCAAGTATTTTGGACAACTTAAAACATTTTAAATATTTTGTATATTCTTTTAATGATTAAGATTAAAATAATTAATATATTTAAAATATATATATTTGGTTTGAATATATTCGGATACCCGAAATATTTCATTTTGGATCGGGTTCCGTTCTGGTTCTCAGATACCAAAATTTTGAACCCATTCGGATATCTAACCAATTTTGGTTAAAGTTCTCTAATATTTTTTCGGATTAGATTTGGTTTGTTTTTTTTTATTTGGATTTTTGCCCAAGTCTATATTTTTGATTGTTAACAAAATTTTAAACGAAAGTGATGATAGTTCATATTGGTTTTGGTAATGCAACCATTTTTAAACCAAAACACATTCTTCTATGTATGTGGTCCATTTAGTTAATCATTAAAAATGTTCTAGGCCTATTTAGAAAAACAATGGGGTAAAGTAAAGAAAACATTACCATTTCAAATTATCAATCGACATTATTCTATGTCGGTGTTTTGTGAAGAAAAGAGGGTTAAGGTTAGGAAAGAAAAGAGGGTTAACATTTTTATGTTGTACATAGTTTAATTTAACTTATATTAATATATATGTATATAATATTAAGATCTCAATAATTTTCAATGCAATGTTTTAAATTAACATATATATATTTATATATTAGATAATTTAATTTAAATGATATATATAATGAATATCAATTAATGAGATTTCATATTCATATGATTTATGATTATTTGTATCTTGTTTGAAAAAAATAAACCATTGATCACAAAATTTTCAATGTGGGATTTTACCCTTTTAGTAAGTTATAGCGTTTTAAAAGATTCAAAATATAATATATAAGAAAAAATCTAATTTTTATTATATGCTTAATGTGATTGTTTATTTTTTTAATAATATAAATTAAACAAATAAGAAAGAGGATACAAAATTGTAATCAAATATGTATGATTTATAAACAGTAATTGTCCTATATACGTTAATCATATTAGGTAATTTTGTAGATTTTATTTAAGGAAAAAATTTAAGACTACTAATCAATGTGATACTTATTTTAATAAAAAACATAATATATATTTACAAGGACCAATTTATTTTTTCTAAGGTCTCTAAGAATAATTCTGGTAATGACACCTCGCTACAAAAACATGTTGTAATGCTCCATGATTAATATATATGGGATATATATATATATATATAACATTTGTTTGCACAAAGTATTGATCACTAGTCCCAACCTCTTGAAAGAGGAAGAGGTCATTGCGGCCGTCACCGCCATCATCATCACTATCGTCATCCATCTAGCATAGATTGAATCCCCCAACATCCCCCTTTGAATCCTGGTAGTTGGAACTCGAGCTCACATAATACTTCACCTCATGAAACAAGTGCAGATTATCCGCCCGCTTATGGAACACATTGCATCCGCAACACTACATCACCCACAAATACTATTTACTGACGCCATAACTTGCTACTGACACAGGCTAATTGTGTTTATGATTTTCTTGAAGGTAACCTGCACGAAGAGGGTGCAGTCAGTGTAAGCATGTGGATTTATGGCTCGTGTAGTTCTCTGTTCACCAACGTTGCAAGTGAAGGCAACGCGCATACGCCTACGAGGCGATTTCATGAATAGTTACCAAGGAAATGTTGAAACCGTCTCCGTGTCGGCCTAGGCCGGAAGACACGGCCCCTCCATCCCGGAATTGGTGGTCCAGCCTCTGACGGACGCGGCGCTCAAGACCAATTCCATGGCCTCATATCACAAATCAAAATTTCAAAGAAATTATACTTTTGAAAACAGTAATCTATGATTGAGATCGAGATTTTACATTCAAGAGAGCTCGATTTTGGAATAGAGGAACAAGGCTCAATGAATCCAATTCGAATTTGGGATCATAATCTTTGTCGTCCTCTGATTCAAAAATTATGAAGAAGAGAAGAGTCAAAGTAAGCATGAGAGATGATCGTAATCAATGAAATAACAAGTTATGTGTAAGTTTGTTTACTTTTTGAAAGAAGACAATTCTCGGCGAAGATGAGTATATTCTCTTCTTCAGAGAGAAGACAGATAGCGACGAGGAAGAGATGATAGTGGCCGCAGAACTTAGGGCAGTAGCTACCATGGTTGATCTTTGAGCTAACAGAGAAGCAAAATATCGTTTAAATCATAGTTTTTCGAATTTGTTTAAAATAAAGCATCAACTGTTTGGTAAACCAAAAAAATATTCAATTTTTATTGACTAGCCATTTTAATCATAAACTTTCGCTGACCGTATTATTTTAGGCACATCGTTAGTCAACGATTATAGTTGATTAGCAGTATGCCTAAAACAGCTTTTAAAGTTGATGATTCTTTTGGTACAAATATAAATTAACAATATTTTTTTTTCAAAATCTTAAATTTCAAATATTGAAAATATATATTTAATAACTATAACACTAATAATAAAATAAGAAATAATTCAAATCAAAATATAATTTTTCATTTTATCAAACTAAAATTTATATAATTTTCATTTATATTTTAAAATAGTTATTTAACTTATGAGTAATTAAGAATTTAGTCATAAAACAATTATCAAGAACTTTTATAATTATCTACGATCAATTTTCGTAACTATTTATATAATTTTATTGTGATTATGTTTTATAAAATTGCCGTCAAAAATTTGTTAGTGAAGTGTTAATTCAACTTTTTATGCTCAAACGAAAAGATTTATCCAAAAAAAAATTATATAATTCCTATAAATGTGTTACAAGATTCTTTCTGCATTTTAATTAAAAATAAATTTCACCAAAAACTATTAAGATCCAAAATATTGATACATAATTAGAATACAATTAATTTTATTCATGTGAGAATAAAAATATATTAATATTTTACAAACAATAAAAAAATTATGAATCATAATCTAATTAGGACTCTATGAATAGTTACAAAGTGATATAAATATCGTAAATAATTATAAAATTTCTTTATAATCATTTCATAAAATATAAACTAATGATATGTTAACTAACTATTTTAGAATATAAACAAAAAATATTTACATTTTATTTTGAAGAAAATAATGAAAACATTTATTTTTATTTATTCAATAATTTTATGCATAAGATATAATTGTTACAAAAAAATTTATTCTAAAAGTTAATTTCCAATTTTTTTTTTGAAAAAATTGTTGATTTATATTTGTGCAAAAAAAGCATCAACTTTAAAAACCATTATAAACATACTGTTAGACAACTATAACTATTGACTAACGATATGCTTAAAGTGATATGTTCAATGAAAGTTTATGATTAAAGTGGCTCATCAATAGAAGTTGAGTGTTTTTTGGCTTACCGGAAAATTTGTGTTTTATTTCAACCAAATTTGAAAGTTGATGATTTAAATGACATTTTTCCCTTTGAAAATTAGTATCTTTGTACTTTTTCTCTCTTATTGGTCGTTTCACATTGTGACATTGAAACGGGCTGAAACCCAATAAAATCAACCAAAGCCTTGTTCAATATAATTTCTTTAGTAACATTACATAATTATCTGAAATCAAGGTTTTTAAACCCGACCCGGACACTAAACCAGACTCTTTCCAAGTCATCGGGTTATTGAGTCAAGAGCAGATAAATAAATGAATTAATTTTAATTTATAATTATATATTGGAAAATCTATTGGAAAAGGATTCATCCGGTCAAGCTCTTCACCTTGGGGAGCTCCTGTTCTATTTGTGAAGAAGAAGGATGGAAGCATGAGGTTGTGTATCGATTATCGCGGTATCAACAACATTACCATTAAAGACAAGTATCCTCTTCCGAGGATAGATGAGCTGTTGGACCAACTTAAGGGAGCTAGTTGGTTTTCGAAGATTGATTTGGCATCAGGTTATGACCAAATTTCTATTGCCAAGTCAGACGTCATGAAGACAGCATTTCATACGAGGTATGGACAGTATGAGTTCGTTGTTATGCTCTTTGGTCTTACCAACGCCCCTGCAGCTTTCATGCGATTGATGAATGAAGTGTTCCATGACTACCTCGACAAGTTCGTGATCATTTTCATTGACGACATCCTGGTGTATTCAAGAAGTAAGGAAGAGCACGAAGAGCATCTGAGACTGGTTATGGAGAGGTTACGAAATCAGAAGCTGTTTGCTAAGTTTAGCAAATGTTCGGTTTGGAAGAGAGAGATAGGATTTCTTGGTCACATAGTATCAGAAGAGGGTGTGGCTGCTGATCCAGATAAGGTACAAGCCATACGAGAATGGCCTCGACCTACCACAGTGACGGAAGTGAGGAGTTTTCTGGACTCGCGGGTTATTACGGAAGTTTGTTAAGGACTTTTCTCCATTGCAAAGCCTTTAACTAAACTGACCGGTAAAGGAGTTCCTTTATATGGGCGGAAAAAACGGAGAAGGCATTTAGGAAGTTGAAGGAAGTTCTCACAAGTGCACCTGTGTTAGCTTTGCCCGAGCAAGGTAAACCTTACACGGTTTACACGGATGCTTCACGAGTTGGGTTAGGTTGTGTGTTAATGCAAGACGGGAGAGTCATTGCATATGCCTCGCGGCAACTACGGAAGCATGAAGATAACCACAGCACACACGATTTGGAGCTAGCGGCGTGGTATTATGCGGATTTGGAGATCATACTTGTACGGAGAAGAAGTGGAGGTATACACAGACCACCAAAGTCTTAAATACCTCTTCACCCAGACAGAACTCAATCTGTGTCAGCGTAGATGGATGGAATTCGTGGCTGACTATGACCTAAAGATTCGCTACCATCCTGGTAAAGCGAATGTGGTTGCGGATGCCTTAAGTCGAAGGAAGATGGATGCTGATATGGAAAAAGAAGTGGAGCTGTTGAACCAAGAGCTGAAGCAAGTGAAGTTGGTCGTTTTGGAGGGACAAACCAGTGAACCATTGGGAGTACAAGCAGTGAATCAGGCCAGCTTGATTCAGAAGATCCGAGAGGAGCAACTTAAATACGAGAAACTACAAAAGATTGCTGAAGAACTAAGAGGGCAAGCCGGACCAGATAATGCTGGATACTACTTGGCGGAAGATGGAACTTTGCTTATCAATTGACGGATCACCGTTCCAAAAGGACAAGGGCTGAGAGATGAAATACTAAGGGTTGCACACCATTCCTTACTTAGTATTCATCCTGGAAGTTCAAAGATGTGCAATGGGTTGCACAGTGTGCAACTTGTCAACAAGTTAAAGCCGAGCATCAAGTTCCAGGAGGATTGTTGCAGAATCTTCCGATACCTCAATGGAAATGGGACTCTATTTCCATGGATTTCATCACTGGATTACCCACTGCTCCAGGTAGATCGAACAACTCAATCTGGGTGATTGTGGATAGGTTAACCAAGGTCACACACTTATTGCCTATGAGAGACACGGATAAAGTTGAAGTATTGGCCGAGATGTACGTCGACCAGATCGTGAAGTTACATGGTGTACCTTCAGACATCGTCTCAAATCGTGACCCTAGAATCACGGCAGCATTTTGGGAAGGACTACAAGAAGCCTTGGGAACTAAACTGTTCAAAAGCACAATGTTCCATCCAGAAACAGATGGCCAAACGGAGAGAACCATTCGGACAATCAAGGACATGCTTCGGATGTGTATTTTAGATTGGGCAGGAAATTGGGAGAAGCATCTACCGTTGGTCGAGTTCTCGTATAACAACAGTCATCATGCGAGCATAGGAATGCCACCTTATGAAGCGATGTATGGAAGGCCATGCAAGACACCTTTGTGTTGGACGGAAGTGGGAGAAAGAAGAATGTTTGGATCACCTATTGCACAAGACACTATGATTAAGCGGAGCGATCGGACCAACATGAAGAAGGCTCGGGACCATCGAAGAAGTACGCCGACCAGTCAAGAAGAGAGGTAACTTTTGAGATAGGAGATTGGGTCTACTTGAAGGTTACAGCACGGAAAGGGAAAGACAGATTTGGCAAGGCTGGGAAACTCGCAGTAAGATTCATTGGTCCGTACAAGATCATCGGAAAGGTTGGTGAGGTAGCTTATTGATTGGATCTGCCTGAGGATATGCATCTACACCCGGTATTCCATGTTTCCATGCTTCAGAAACATATACGAGATCCAAGTGCTGTTGAGCCCGAGAGAATTGAGGAGCTAAGGACGAACCTTACATATCCAGAAGAACCAATCCGACTTGGACAAAGACGTGTTCGGAAACTGAAGAATCGTGAGATTGCTCAAGTACAAGTATTCTGGGGAAGACAAAACAGGATTCATGTCACTTGGGAGGATGAAGAGATATTTAAAGCCAACCACCCGGAGTTTTTTCCGAGAAGATGTCGTGATGGAAGAAGGAGGCCCCTCAGAACCTTAGAATTCGAGGACGAATTCTGTTAAGGGGAGGAGAATGTAGGAACCCTTAAAAAAATTATTATTAATAAAGTGCTCGAAGAATTGATCATGAAGGAACCTTAAGCTGCTCTACCCTGTTAGAGAAGGTCTTAGATTGATAAGACGGAGGATTTGGAAGAAAATTTTTTTTGGAAGCACGACGTTTTAGAAGCACGACGTTTTTGAAACCCGACGTTTCTTCACCGTGAAGCTTTTCCGGAAAAATTTCGTATCATTAAAAATATGATTTTGGAAGCCGGAAGCAGGACGGGAATTTAAGCAGACGGAAAGTAAGCAGGACGGGAGCTGAAGCACGACGGGATAACCTGAAATCAAGCAAAAACCCAGATTTCGGTATTTTGGGATTTTTCGAGAAAGCCGGAGGCTCGGGAAATATTTTCCATCAAGGTCAGAAATATTTTGGAGTTTATTAAAAATTTTCAGCTCATCAGAACGAGAGTATAAAAATATTCGGGATTGATCGCGGGTTGAAAATTCACCGGAAGGATCGGAATCAGTCGAATGGACCGAGAAGCTCGAGGTGGCTTGATCTATGAGATAAGGACGTGGTGTCAACTGCCTGGCATGGTAGCTGGTAAGGGAAGAACGAAGTGTTGAAACTCAGGAGATCACAGCATGCTGAGTGACACATAGAAGCACGAGGTGCCGCTCAACCTGCGACCGAGGCATGCTGATCGACATGTGGCCGATGTGGTGTCAAAGTGCATGTAAGCAGGCCATGCCTTCAGACATGTGGAGGACGTGGTGTCAACTGCCTGGCATGGTAGGTGGCAAGGGAATCAGGAGGTATTGAAGTCCAAACGATCACAGTATGCGGAGTGACACACAGAAGCACGAGGTGCCGCTCAACCTGCGATCAAAGCATGCTGATCTACATGTGGCCGATGTGGTATCAGTGTGCATGCAACCAGGCCATGCGTACAGAAATTTGGAGGACGTGGTGTCTTCATGCATGCCATCCTGGTCATGCAGCCAGACATGTGGAGCACGAGGTGCCGCCGCGTATGCGACCGGAGCCATGCGAAGCGACACACGGGCTGCCACACGGCTTGTTTCTGATTGGTGGCTGCTTCCTATAAATACCCCACGACCCCAGCTCATTTCAAACCATCCAGGCCAGTTCAAAGTCAGTTAAAAACGTGAGAGAGAAAGCAAAGAAAGAAAGTGAGAGTTTCGATCATTTTCGATCCTTTTCGGCAGTTTTTGAGAGTTTTCGAGAACAGTTACTCTGCCCGATTTGAGTCGACATCCGAAGAAGGTTCTGCTCAAGTGAAGATCAGTCCAGACGTGGGTCTACTTGTAAAGGTCAAGAAAAGGGTTCGGATCGCAGAAGACGGACACGGGGTCAAGGCCACGGTCAACCAAAATAACTGTGAGTTATAATCGATTGATTGCTAAGCTGTTTTCATGCAGGTTCCTGTTACTTGGAAGTTGGATCATGGCAGGGGGCCAGGTCTAAACTGAGTAACGGTTTGTTTAATTAATTGTATTGGTTAGGTTGATTGGTTAATAGCATGCTTAGTTATTGTTTGAGAATCATAGTAGCATGCTAATCGTTAGGTTGATTGGTTAGAGAACGTTGAATGCTTAGATGATATCGCTAGGTTGCGGTAGTTAGATATTCTGGAATTAGTCTTTCTTCTATATTCTAGAATGTGGTTGATTGTGTTGATTGTGATTATTGCTTGGAATTTTGGTTATATTACCGGGTTTAGTATTATTTATATATTGGCCGACAGCATGTGCGTAACCCGCCATTGCTAGGCATATTGTGGGTGAGTTAGCGTTCCTTCAGACCTCATACCCGGCGGGTTCAAGGAAACCCCTTATTCTCTTGATCGGGAAGACTCAGAGAGACGGGGTCATGGCCTAAGGCTGATTTATTACACGACGGTGTAATGTAGCAGTGACCCGAAGGACTGTGGGCTGTCGTGCGGTGACCCAAATGACTGTGGGCCGCGGTCGGTTGAAAGTTCCTTCTTCTAGCCTTCGTGGTAGGAAGATAGGATATTGCCGATGATGAAGGAGGAACCTAACGTCACCGGGCCCTAGTTATATTATATTATGTTAAGGGTTTGGTAAACCCTAGTTTATCGATTTACGAGTTTTAGCGACTATCTTATAGTATCGATATTTTACTCGTATTATTTTCTGCTGTGGATTTCTGATTGCTTATTATTATTATTATTATTGGTTTGGCTTATTAGGTGAACCTCTCGCTTTAGATTTGTTTGGGGTGGGATAGCGAGGGGTTGTATTTGTTAGTTGGGGATTGTAACTCACTGAGTAATGCTAGATTACTCACTCCTCACTCTTTGTTGTTTTCAGGTGACCAGTAGAGCTTGTAGAGGTCGCGGGAAGTTAGGCCGGCTGGTGTAATATTTTCATCTTTTTGCTTGCGATGTTTTCAGACTATAAGTATGTACTTTTACTCTTTTGGCTAGCCTCTACTTGTATAAATAAGTTGTGTTTTGCGAACCATGTTTCATGTTTGATAAATAAAGCAATGTTTTATGTAAATGCCTTGTTGTATCTGATATTAGCTTTGTCCAAGCAAACACAACGTCAGAGTGAGGTACGGTTTGAGAAGTCTTAGGCCTTGATCTGACGGGACGTGTTAGTGGTCAAACTGGCTTAGTCATGAATTGCACTCTTTATGACCTTGGCCGGAACGCCCCTAGCCCGTCATGTAGCGCTCCAGAACCTTGGTAGAAAGTTGGTCCATCGGTCATGTTCTTGTTTGATTGTTGGCTGGTGGTTTGACCTATACCGAGAACGGTTCAGGGGTGTTATAGAGGTGGTATCAGAGCATGGTTTTGTCCATGTGTGACACAAGTGGTTTCAATGATTTTATCGAGTCAAAAGAGTCGCAAAAAGATGCTTTAGGAAACCAGCCACTTCCCGTGTTTAGTTATATAGGATTAGGACTTACCCTTTTATTTGCGTGCAGATGGCTAATCGCGGGATAGGTAATGATGGACGAGATCGGATTTGGGGAGAGAGTAGGGATTCGACTGGAAGAGGATTGGGCTACAGATCAGACCAGGGTAATGGAAATGGCGTTAGTGAGATGTTTGGACATGATAGGAGTCCTCCTCGAGAGAACAAGATCGTTTCACAGTAATGCGTAAGGACCCGACTTAACCGAGAAGACAGTTTGTCGAGCATTAGTCCAAGTCGTATTTGGGCCCAGAGACATCAGCATGATCAATCCGCTCAATCAAACCCAAGGCCAGATCAGAACCATGCCACAGAAAGACCACAAGATCAAGGAGCAGAAAACACCCTGAAGCTTTTACATGACGTGATGACCAAGGCGTTAAGTAACGAGGCCACACATACTCATACTCCTGAAGTTTCCAAGTTGTTGTCGACCATGAAGAACATTGGATCCCACAAATACAAAGGAGGATCAGATCCTATTGAAGCCGACAAGTGGATTACTATGATGGAAACCGAGAAGACAGTTTGTCGAGCATTAGTCCAAGTCGTATTTGGGCCCAGAGACATCAGCATGATCAATCCGCTCAATCAAACCCAAGGCCAGATCAGAACCATGCCACAGAAAGACCACAAGATCAAGGAGCAGAAAACACCCTGAAGCTTTTACATGACGTGATGACCAAGGCGTTAAGTAACGAGGCCACACATACTCATACTCCTGAAGTTTCCAAGTTGTTGTCGACCATGAAGAACATTGGATCCCACAAATACAAAGGAGGATCAGATCCTATTGAAGCCGACAAGTGGATTACTATGATGGAGAAGAATTTTGAAGCCATGGAGTGCCCAGAAGAATACAAGAAGAAGATCGCAGTGTACTATCGGAGGGAGGCGAACAGGATGGTGGGACAGCTTAGAAAGGCAGCGTGGACATACCATCACATCATGGGAATCGTTCAAGAGAGAGTTCGAGAGGAAGTACTTTCCTCCTGAAGCAAAGCATCGGTTGGAGCGCCAGTTTATGAACCTTGGTCAAGGAGATAGGCCAGTGAGGAGCTATGATTCTGAGTTCACAAGGTTGAGGCGACATGTTTTTGATGGACGTGAAGATGAAGGAACTATGATCCGTAACTTCATGTACGGATTAAAGCCGGAGCTTGGAAGTCGATTAGCTGGGAGCAACTTTAGCAGCTTATCGGATCTAGTGGAAAAGGCCGTTAATGTTGAGGCTGTATTAGAGGTTGAAAGAAAGGTTACACAACATTATGGCGGACACAAAAATTTCAACCAAGGAGTAAGACCAAATTACAACAAGGGTCCAAGATTTAACAAAGGCAAAGGCCGAGGATTTGGAGGCCAAGTCAACAATCGGGGTAACTCTAGGGTCTATTACATATGTGGTCAACCGGGACACATTTCAAGGTTCTGTCCCCGCAATCAGCGAAGCAACCAGCAGGGTTTTTCAACGGTAAGGATGGAAGACATCACTTGTTACTCTTGCTTCAAAAAGGGCTATTATGCATCGTCATGTCCACACAAGCCAATCCCTGCGACCCCTCTTGCGATCCGAGCTCCTCCTAGCCGTCCAGCAATTGAGCCAGCACCAAAGAAGCAAAACCTAGGAGGGAGAGTTTATGCCTTAGGTATAGAAAACCCGGACAATGCAGGACCGTCTAAGGGTCCCATCACAGGTATTGTGGGTGTTAAACCTCCTCTTTTTATTGCATGAACTTTGTGTAGATTAAGTTGTTGGAATTTAGTTAGGATTCCTGTTAGGTATATATTGCTTGATCGCTAGGTTGCGCGTTTAGAAATATTTCGATTGTGATTGTTGATTGTGTGAGTCTTGATTAGTATTTCTGTGATTGAGATATTGTTGATTGAGTTACTGTGGCAGGAACCATACATGTTGCTGGTAAACCCACACATGTATTGTTCGACTCGGGGGCAACACATAGTTTTGTGACCCCTAAGGTGGCTGCCCAGTTTTGGGATTGCTTTTTGGTTGACAGGGTAAACGTGGCAGTCTTGACCCCTGCATACCGAACCCTTCAAGCGCATCAGTGTATCAAGAATGTTCCTTTGGTCATTCAAGGGAAAGAGTTTGTGGCAGATTTGTTAGTTGTGCCTTTGGAAGGGTACGAAGTAATCCTTGGAATGGATTGGTTATCGAGCTATGGAGTTCAGATCGATTGTGAAAAGGGAAGGCTGTTGTTTGACAGAGGCAAACGTCCAGAGATGGTATACTACGGAATCAGTCCTAGTATGACAGTGTCATTGGTGGCAGCATTGAGAGTACAAGATTTGCTTCAAGACGGGGAAGTTTATTTGGTAACTTTATCGGTTAGTGGAGAAGCCACCAACAATGAAGTTAAGATCGAAGAAATAGAAGTGGTCCAGGAGTTTGAGGATGTCTTTGCGCCATTAAAGGAATTACCTCCACCTCGGACTAATCCCTTTACTATTACTTTGGAGCCTGAAGCAAAACCTATAGCTAAGGCACCGTATCGGATGGCATCTGTGGAGTTGGCTGAGCTGAAGAAACAATTGAAAGATCTATTGGAAAAAGGATTCATCCGGTCAAGCTCTTCACCTTGGGGAGCTCCCGTTCTATTTGTGAAGAAGAAGGATGGAAGCATGAGGTATTGTATCGATTATCGCGGTATCAACAACATTACCATAAAAGACAAGTATCCTCTTCCGAGGATAGATGAGCTGTTGGACCAACATAAGGGAGCTAGTTGGTTTTCGAAGATTGATTTGGCATCAGGTTATCACCAAATTTCTATTTCCAAGTCAGACGGCATGAAGACAGCATTTCGGACGAGGTATGGACAGTATGAGTTCGTTGTTATGCCCTTTGGTCTCACCAACGCCCCTGCAGCTTTCATGCGATTGATGAATGAAGTGTTCCATGACTACCTCGACAAGTTCGTGATCATTTTCATTGACGACATCCTGGTGTATTCAAGAAGCAAGGAAGAGCACGAAGAGCATCTGAGACTGGTTATGGAGAGGTTACGAAATCAGAAGCTGTTTGCTAAGTTTAGCAAATGTTCGTTTTGGAAGAGAGAGATAGGATTTCTTGGTCACATAGTATCAGAAGAGGGCGTGGCTGCTGATCCAGATAAGGTCCAAGCCAACGAGAATGGTATCGACCTACAACAGTGACGGAAGTAAGGAGTTTTCTCGGACTCGCAGATTATTACCGGAAGTTTGTTAAGGACTTTTCCTCCATTGCAAAGCCTTTAACTAAACTGACCGGTAAAGGAGTTCCTTTTATATGGGCGGAAGAAACGGAGAAGGCATTTAGGAAGTTGGAGGAAGTTCTCACAAGTGCACCTGTGTTAGCTTTGCCCGAGCAAGGTAAACCTTACACGGTTTACACGGATGCTTCACGAGTTGGGTTAGGTTGTGCGTTAATGCAAGACGGGAGAGTCAATGAATATGCCTCGCGGCAACTACGGAAGCATGAAGATAACCCAAGCACACACGACTTGGAGCTAGCGGCCGTGGTATTCGCTTTGCAGATTTGGAGATCATACTTGTACGGAGAAGAAGTGGAGGTATACACAGACCACCAAAGTCTTAAATACCTCTTCACCCAGCCAGAACTCAATCTGCGTCAGCGTAGATGGATGGAATTCGTGGCTGACTATGACCTAAAGATTCGCTACCATCCTGGTAAAGCGAATGTGGTTGCGGATGCCTTAAGTCGAAGGAAGATGGATGCTGATATGGAAAAATAAGTGGAGCTGTTGAACCAAAAGCTGAAGCAAGTGAAGTTGGTCGTTTTGGAAGGACAAACCAGTGAAACATTGGGAGTACAAGCAGTGAATCAGGCCATCTTGATTCAGAAGATCCGAGAGGAGCAACTTAAAGACGAGAAAGTACAAAAGATTGCTGAAGAACTAAGAGGCCAAGCCGGACCAGATAATGCTGGATACTACTTGGCGGAAGATGGAACTTTTCTTATCAATGGACGGATCACCGTCAAAAGGAAAAGGGCTGAGAGATGAAATACTAAGGGTTGTACACCATTCCTAACTTAGTATTCATCCTGGAAGTTCAAAGATGTACCGAGACGTGAGAAGATACTATCATTGGCCGGGGATGAAGAGATCAGTAGCGCAATGGGTTGCACAGTGTGCAACTTGTCAACAAGTTAAAGCCGAGCATCAAGTTCCAGGAGGATTGTTGCAGAATCTTCTGATACCTCAATGGAAATGAGACTCTATTTCCATGGATTTCATCACTGGATTACCCACTGCTCCAGGTAGATCGAACAACTCAATCTGGGTGATTGTGGATAGGTTAACCAAGGTCACACACTTATTGCCTATGAGAGACACGGATAAAGTTGAAGTATTGGCCGAGATGTACGTCGACCAGATCGTGAAGTTACATGGTGTACCTTCAGACATCGTCTCAGATCGTGACCCTAGATTCACGGCAGCATTTTAGGAAGGACTACAAGAACCTTGGGAACTAAACTGTTCAAAAGCACAACGTTCCATCCAGAAACAGATGGCCAAACGGAGAGAACCATTCGGACAATCAAGGACATGCTTCGGATGTGTATTGCAGATTGGGCAGAAAATTGGGAGAAGCATCTACCGTTGGTCGAGTTCTCGTATAACAACAGTCATCATGCGAGCATAGGAATGGCACCTTATGAAGCGCTGTATGGAAGGCCATGCAAGACACCTTTTTGTTGGACGGAAGTGGGAGAAAGAAGAAAATATTTGGATCACCTATTGCACAAGAGACTATGATTAAGCTGGAGACGATCCAGACCAACATGAAGAAGGCTCAGGACCGTCAGAAGAAGTACGCCGACCAGTCGAAAAGAGGGGTAACTTTTGAGATAGGAGATTGGGTCTACTTGAAGGTTACAGCACAGAAAGGGAAAGACATATTTGGCAAGGTTGGAAAACTCGCTGTAAGATTCATTGGTCCGTACAAAATCATCAGAAAGGTCGGTGAGGTAGCTTATCGATTGGATCTGCCTGAGGATATGCATCTACACCCAGTATTCCATGTTTCCATGCTTCGGAAACATATACGAGATCCAAGTGCTGTTGAGCCCGAGAGAATTGAGGAGCTAAGGACGAACCTTACATATCCAGAAGGACCAATCCAACTTGGAGAAAGGCGTGTTCGGAAACTGAAGAATCGTGAGATTGCTCACGTACAAGTATTCTGGGGAAGACAAAACAAGATTCATGTTACTTGGGAGGATGAAGAGAGATTTAAAGCCAACCACCCGGAGTTTTTCCGAGAAGATGTCGTGATGGAAGAAGGAGGCCCCTCAGAACCTTAGAATTCGAGGACGAATTCTGTTAAGGGGGGGGGGAGAGAATGTAGGAATCCTTAAAAAATTATTATTAATAGAGTGGTCGAAGAATTGATCGTGAAGGAACCTTAAGCTGCTCGACCCTGTTAGAGAAGGTGTTAGATTGATAAGATGGAGGTTTTGGAAGAATAAAAATTATGGAAGCACGACGTTTTAGAAGGACGACGTTTTTGAAACCCGACGTTTCTTCACCGTGAAGTTTTCCCGGAAAAAATTCATACCATTAAAAATATGATTTTGGAAGCCGGAAGCAGGACAGGAATTTAAGCAGGACGGGAAGTAAGCATGACGGGAGCTGAGGCACGACGGGATAACATGAAATCAAACAAAAACCCTGATTTTGGTATTTTGGGATTTTTCGAGGAAGCCGGAGGCTCGGGAAATATTTTCCATCAAGGTCAGAAATATTTTGGATTATATTAAAAATATTCAGCTCATCAGAACGAGCGTAGAAAAATATTCGGGATTGATCGCGGGTCGAAAGTTCACCGGAAGGGCCGGAATCAGTCGAATGGACCGAGAGCTCGAGGTGGCTTGATCTATGAGATAAGGACGTGGTGCAACTGCCTGGCATTGTAGCTGGCAAGGGAAGCCCGAGGTGTTGAAGCTCAGGTGATCACAGCATGCTGAGTGACACATAGAAGCACGAGGTGCTGCTCAACCTGCGACCGAGGCATGCTGATCGACATGTGGCCGATGTGGTGTCAAAATGCATGTAAGCAGGCCATGCCTTCAGACATGTGGAGGACGTGGTGTCAACTGCCTGACATTGTAGGTGGCAAGGGAAGCAGGAGGTGTTGAAGCCCAAACGATCACAGCATGCGGAGTGACACACATAAGCACGAGGTGCCGCTCAACCTGCGATCGAAGCATGCTGATCTACATGTGGCCGATGTGGTGTCAGTGTGCTTGCAACCAGGCCATGCCTACAGACATGTGGGGGACGTGGTGTCTTCATGCATGCCATCCTGGTCAAGGCCACGGTCAACCAAAATAACTGTGAGTTATAATCGATTGATTGCTAAGCTGTTTTCATGCAGGTTCCTGTTACTTGGAAGTTGGATCATGGCAGGGGGCCAGGTCTAAACTGAGTAACGGTTTGTTTACTTAATAGTAATGGTTAGGTTGATTGGTTAATAGCATGCTTAGTTATTGTTTGAGAATCATAGTAGCATGCTAATCGTTAGGTTGATTGGTTAGAGAACGTTGAATGCTTAGATGATATCGCTAGGTTGCAAGTAGTTAGATATTCTGGAATTAGTCTTTCTTCAATATTCTAGAATGTGGTTGATTGTGTTGATTGTGATTATTTCTTGGAACCTTGGTTATATTACCGGGTTTAGTATTATTTATATATTGGCCGACAGCATGTGCGTAACCCACCATTGCTAGGCATATTGTGGGTGAGTTAGCGTTCCTTCAGACCTCGTACCCGGCGGGTTCAAGGAAACCCCTTATTCGCTGGATCGGGAAGACTCAGAGAGACGGGGTCATGGCCTAAGGCTTAGTTATTACACGGCGGTGTAATGTGGCAGTGACCCGAAGGACTGTGGGCTGTCGCGCGGTGACCCGAATGACTGTGGGCCGCGGTCGGTTGAAAGTTCCTTCTTCTAGCCTTCGTGGTAAGAAGATATGATATTGCCGATGATGAAGGAGGAACCTAACGTCATCGGGCCCTAGTTATATTATATTATGTTAAGGGTTTGGTAAACCCTAGTTTATCGATTTACGAGTTTTAGCGACTATCTTATAGTATCGATATTTTACTCTTATTATTTTCTGCTGCGGATTTCTGATTACTTATTATTATTATTATTGGTTTGGCTTATTAGGTGAACCTCTCGCTTTAGATTTGTTTGGGTAGCAAGGGGTTGTATTTGTTAGTTGGGGATTGTAACTCACTGAGTAATGCTAGATTACTCACTCCTCACTCTTTGTTGTTTTCAGGTGACCAATAGAGCTTGTAGAGGTCGCGGGAAGTTAGGCTGGTGTAGTATTTTCATCTTTTTGCTTGCGACGTTTTCAGACTATAAGTATTTACTTTTACTCATTTAGCTAGCCACTACTTGTATAAATAAGTTGTGTTTTGCGAACCATGTTTCATGTTTGATAAATAAAGCAATGTTTTATGTAAATGCCTTGTTGTATCTGATATTAGCTTTGTCCAAGCTAACACAACGTCAGAGTGAGGTACGGATTGAGAAGTCTTAGGTCTTGATCTGACGGGACGTGTTAGTGGTCGAACTGGCTTAGTCATGAATTGCACTCTTTGTGACCTTGGCCGGAACGCCCCTAGCCCGTCATGTAGCGCTCCAGAACCTTGGTAGAAAGTTGGTCCATCGGTCATGTTCTTGTTTGATTGTTGGCCGGTGGTTTGACCTATACCTAGAACGGTTCGGGGGTGTTACAAGCGGAGCCTCAGGTGACCATCGAGAAGCCATAGACGACTGTCTGTCACAAACACCAGCAACAACCACACGCGCCGGAACGGAGCCCAATACCATCTCTGCCTGAGTATCGAGACTCCAGACGCGCTTCCGGGGACAACACCGCCGAACCTCACTTGATAACAGAAGGAAAGGGTTGAATCTCGCCGACATCGGCGAGAACCAAGAGACCAACCACCGCTACCGAAAGTCACCATCGTTCAACAAACGACACCGCCGCCGTATAGTAGATGGAGCAGACCTTCAAAACCCACCAACGACAAAGAGATCCCGCGAGATCTGAAGAACCAGATCTAGAAAATTGACCTCGCCATAAACCCTAAAAGCCGACCACTCCTCAACTAGACCTTGCGTCCTCCTCGCCACAACACCAGGTGAAGTCAGCGCTCACCGGAAAAGGAAGCTCCTTGCGCACGGAGCACTCGCCGGAGAGACACGCCAACCCAGGACCATGAGCATATCGAAGGGGAAGAGAGAGGCGGAGAAGCAGCAAAGGAAGACAAGACAAGGGGGAAGGGGCTCCTCCGGTGAAGGTATGCGCACGGACGCACCACCGGATACCAGAGAGAAAACAAGTGAGCTTTGAAAAAGGAGGTTCACGAGAGAGAAAAGGGGGAGAGAGGAGAGAGAAATCGCCCTCAATCTTCTGCTATATAGCTTGAAATCACACTCCTATAAATAGGTATATCTTTCTTCGGTATTCTCATCACTGCATCAATCGCCATTTTCTAACGCTTCAAATAAGAACAATCCACCATTGGGCAATCGCAGGTCTCACTTTCTGAATTGAAAATTGGGCTTTCTCCACAGAGTGATGTCACCAGTTTTTTTTTTTTTTAAATTCTGGGAGGCGCTTAATGTGAAGAAAGGTCAGTCATGCTATGATTATTGCATCCTTTCAAAAAAATTTATATAGTTGTCACTGTTTACAACCTATTCAATTTATAAATGCATTGCTCTTGCAAAACAGAATTTGAAAATCTGTAACGCCTACATACACTGTTATGCATCGAATCTATTGTGTGTCTTAGTGTGTATGACAGGCTCGCCGTCATCCTTCACGAGAAGTTAATTAAATTAGATTTTGATCCTAGGATCTAGTCATCTAGGCCTGGGCATCCAGGTCCTCGGGTCGGATTTGGATCGGATCTTTTCGGGTCCGGGTCTTTCGGGTGTTAGAGTTTAAGACCCAATAGAGCAATTTAAAATTCTCGGTTCGGGTCTTGTCGGATTCGGGTCGGGTCTTAAATAGTTAGATCCAATAGGGTAATTAAAATTTATCGGTTCGGATTCGGTTCGGGTTTGGATCGGGTTCGTTTCGGGTCTTTCCTAAAAAATACATAAAACACACAAAAAATATTTGAAAAATCTTAATATCCGAAAATATCCAAAATTTTACCCACAATTTAATCCGGAGACATGAAAAATACCTGAAATTTTTATCTTATTATCCTAATTATATATTTAAAAATCTAAAATTTTAACCGAAACCAAAACTATTCCCGAAAATTCAAATTTAGAACTTAAAAAATGCCCATAATACCACAAATATATTAAAACACCTATATATACCTAATATATACTAAAAATTTTGGGTATTTTGGGTATCCGTCGGGTTCTCGGGTTCGGGCTGGGTCGGGTCCAAGACACGCAGATCCTCTACAAGAAGACCCAATAGGATAAAAACATATGTTCGGTTCCTACCCGGTTCGGGGTTTTTAGGATCGGTTTCGGGTCGGATCCTCCGGTCCGGGTAAAATGCTCAGGCCTACTAGGATCATCGTAGCCACTAGCATCAACCCTAAACCTGGTGGAGGTAACACGATGTCTCAGTTATTTTGTTACTTACCAAATTTAGAATTTTTTAATTTTTTAGAATGTTGAGCTTTCATATAGTTTGTATAGTGTATAGTCTTGAGTATAAACTACATTCTTATGTGGGTTTCCTGACATGTGAAAGTTCTGAGTGGAGCTTCAGTTTCGGCCTTACGATGCACTCTTAATTTTTACTTTTATACTTCCTCCGTTTAACAACATGCACCTCAATTTCACATGTCATATGGAGTAATGCCAGATTATGTTTCTCGGTTTCTCATTTGTGCTGACCACTACTCATCTTTGAGCTTACCTCGGTTAGGACATGTCTTATTTCAAGGAAAATATACAAAATACTCTGTCTTTGAAGTGAATATCTCTCTATTTTTGTTAATTGTTGGATACTCACATTCAGAAAAAACAGTAGATTGAGTTTGTAGGCTTTGTTATTGATTTAATAGGCGATGCTGGTCCATCCCCACAAGAATATGGGGAGTGAGGGTAGCTGAATATTATATGAACACTCAGAACCCATAAGGTAATGACTGATATTGCATTTCATCCATTTGTATTGCTGCATCAACTTCTTACATCTCTGATCTGACCTCTTGGTATTTCTTGATTCTATAAAGCAGAAATCCTATGACAATGAATGAAAAAAATGAAGAACTACTGAACGACTTTGGGAGGTCTACGAATTCTTCTCAGAATGTATGTTTATAGTTGTTTGGGAATACATATTTTGTTGCTGAACGTTTCATTTTTCTGTTTCTTTCTGTCTTTGCTTAATGCGTCAATATTGTCATTTTGGGACCGTCTATTTGGATTTCTGTCTTCATTATATGCTGCTAACGTAATACATCATCAAGAACCAGGAATTTGGTTTCTCTACCTCGAGTTTTGAAAGCTCAGGAGATAAAGGAGTAACACTACAAAAAAACATCGTTATTCTGAGGGACATACCGAGGGAAAATGAGTTCCTCGGAAATTTCTGACCAAAAACCGAAAAAATACCGAGGAAACCCAAAAACTTGGTTTCCTCGGTATTTCCTCGGAAAATTCCGAGGAAATTCCGAGGAAGACACAGTTCCTCGGTATATTCCGAGAGAATACCGAAGAAACCACGTTCCTCCGAAAAAACGACGACCATCCGAGGAAATATTATAGCAGTTAGAGAGCCGTTGGAAAGCCGTTGGGGGAATTTTAAAAATTCCGAGGAAATTCCGAGGAAGTATAGGTTTTCCTCGGAATTTCGTCGGAATTTCCTCGGTCTGTCGGTAGGATTTCATCTATAAATACAGTCACCCCTCTTCCTCTTCATTCACTCCATTTCTTCATCTTCCCTCGTATTATCTTTACACACGAATTTGATTTAAAAAAAAAACATGTCTTCTTCAAATTATTTTCGTTCTTGGATCGATCGACCTCATTTGGATCGAACACGAGATTGCTTACGAAGAATACCAACGAGGTATAACCAATTCATGGGGTTAGTTCACGACAACCGAAGCAGAAACAGGTATGTTAAGATGTCCTTGCTCTAATTGTAAAATAGAAAGGTTATTAAAGAGTGGGATGTTTGGACTCATCTATATTTGAGTGGGTTTACACGAAGTTACAAAATTTGGTATCATCATGGGAAAACTGATTATGAATATGGTAGTACTAGCGAACCTCAGCCGGCGGTTAGATTAGAAGAACCAATTAGAACGGATGTAGATTATGGTGTAGGTACTGAGCAGATGGTAAATGATCATTTTAGAGGAGAAGATTTACCCAATGCAGAAGCTAGGAGATTTTATGATATGTTGAATGCTGGAAAGCAACCATTGTACGAAGGTTGCAGAGATGGTCATTCAGCTTTATCATCTGCTACAAGACTGATGGACATTAAAACAGATTATAACTTGGCTGAAGACTGTGTGGATGCGATAGCTGATTTTGTAAAAGGTATTCTACCTGAGGATAATGTAGCTCCAGGTTCATACTACAAGGTTTAGAAACTCGTAGCTGGTGTTGGTTTATCTTATCAGGTAATAGATGTATGCAACGATAACTGCATGATTTATTGGAGGGCGGATGACCAGCGGATTACATGCAAATTTTGTGGGAAACCTCATTATAAAGATACGAGTGGAAGAGTTCCAGTGCCATATAAAAGGATGTGGTATTTGCCTTTGACGAAAAGGTTGCAGAGGTTGTATCTTTCTGAACGCACAGCGCAACGAATGAGATGGCATGCGGATCACTCAACAGATGGTGAGATTAGACATCCTTCAGATGCAAAAGCGTGGAAGCATTTCCAATCAAAGTATCCCGACTTTGCGTATGAGAGAAGAAATGTCTACCTTGAATTATGTACTGATGGTTTCAGCCCGTATGGCAAGAGTGGAAGAAAATATTCTCTATGGCCAGTCATTGTTACACCATACAACTTACCCCCAAACTTGTGCTTGCGAGTTTTGTTTCTCTCCATTCTCGTTCCGGACCAGAGCATCCTAAGAGATCACTTGATTTGTTTCTTCAGCCACTAATATATAAGTTGCAACAACTATGGGTTGAAGGTGCTGAAACATACGATATTTCGTGTAAAGAAAACTTTCAAATGCGGACAGTACTAATGTGGACAATAAGTGATTTTCCAGCATATGGTATGTTATCTGGATGGACAACGCATGTGAGGCTATCATGTCCATATTGTCAAGATGACACAGATGCTTTCCAACTAAAGAACCGAAGAAAAACGTGTTGGTTTGACTGTCACAGACGATTCCTACCACCTGATCATCCATACCGTCGGAGTAAGACTTTGTTTAGGAAGAACAAGCAGGTGTTTGATGGTCCACCTGAGGAAGTTAGTGGGAAAGGTTTGAAGACACAACTAAGAGATTTTGGTACAGCAAGGACGCCAGACGTCTGTGGACATGAGCGTTTTCCGGTAGATGCTGTTGGAGAACTACATAACTGGCACAAAAAAAGTATTTTCTGGGATCTGCCATACTGGGAGGATCATCTGCTAAGGCATAATTTAGATGTCATGCATATTGAGAAGAACTTTTTTGACAATCTCATGAACACGATCCTTAACGTCCAAGGTAAAAAAAGGATAATTTGAAGTCAAGACTGGATTTAGTCGATATATGTGCTCGTTCAGAACTTCATGTTGATGAGAATGGTAGAGCTCCTTTTCGCATATACCGACTTGATGCAGAGGGAAAAGATGCGTTCTTTGATTGGATTTCAAACGACGTGGAGTTTCCAGACGGTTACACATCTAATTTGCGTAACTATATCGACAGAAAGGAAGGAAAGTTTATTGCCTTGAAAAGTCACGATTGCCATGTGTTGATGCAGCGCCTCCTTCCGTTTGCCTTTAAGGAACTATTACCACGAAATGTTAGTGAAGCAATTGCAGGGATAAGTGCTTTCTTCCGCGATTTATGCACGAGATCAGTGACTCTTGAAGGTATTGAAAATTTGAAGACTAATATAGCCGTGGTTCAGTGCAACCTTGAGAAGATATTTCCTCCCTCATTTTTTGATGTTATGGAGCATCTTGTTATTCACCTGGCAAGAGAATTAGAAATTGGCGGTCCTGTGCAGTATAGATGGATGTATCTGTATGAGCGGTATATGTTCCATTTGAAGAAGATGGTGAAAAATTTAAGTAGGGTGGAAGGTTCTATAGTCGCACAGATGATCAATGAAGAAATTTCAAACTTTGCCGAGTACTACTTTCCAGCAGAAGTTCAGACCAAAAACAGAAGACCTGCTCGGCATGATGATAGAGGCGAACGGGCAACATATCATGTTAAGGTTCCAGACATTTTCGCAGATGTTGGACGACTTAGCGGAAAACCAAAGGACCGTCGACTTACTGAGCAGGAGCGAAGTCATTTGCAAACATATTTGCTCACCAACTGCGAAGATGTTCTTCAATATGAGAGGTATGTTTATTATCTTACAAATTTTTATTTTAACAAATTGACATTTAAATCTTAATTAATTACATTATTGTCCTCATATGTACATGATTTTCATGGCAGAAAAGCGGTTCAAATATAGATACGCCACAGAGGAGGAACTAGAAGAAATGAAGCAGAGAGAATTTACTGGATGGATGTTTACTTATGTGAGTGCCTTAAACAAATTAAAATATCATTTATCACATATTTATACTAATTCATATTTATTGATATAACCTATATATGTGCTATTAATAGGTGTCTGCTGGTTTGGCCAGAGGTGAAACATTTGACGATTGGATACGCGAGATGGTGGTTGGACCAAACTATGTTGTGAAGTCATATCCGAGATTTGGTACTCGAGGATATGCATTAACTGAAAAGAGGAGACGTTCGCGTCGACCTATGATGCTGGCGTTTGTTCGCATCGAGATGATGTATACTACGGACACATACATGAGATTATGGAAATCAAGTATTTGGGCATGCTTGGATTGCTGTACTGTTTTCTATTGTGATTGGCACGACAACACTCCAGATCGAGGTGTGAGAACAGATGCATTTGGTGTTACATCAGTAAAATCGGTAAAGCTGCAATATTATGATCCTTTCATTCTTGCTTCTCAGCCGATCAGGTAAGTAAATGTTAATTATTCAGAATGATTGATCACCCATGTGTATTAATTTATACTTTTACTAATAATTTTTAAATGTTACAGGTTTGTTATATCAAGTACCCCGGTAAGGAACAGAGATGATCCATGGGTTATTGTTACAAGACTCAACCCGAGAGGCCGAGTTCAGGAAGTTCTGAGCTGGAAGACCCACTACAACCATTCACATCCGCAACTTAAGTGCAGCGAAGATGTAGCTGGAGTTGGCCTTGTAGTCGATTTAACCGACTTCACAGAGGAAGCCGTCGTTCACGCAGAGGATGAACCAGTTATTGGAGAGTTTCACCAAGATTCAGATTCATCTGGTGATGATGACTCGGAAACAGACTAGCATCGTCTTTTTTTTTTAATAGAAATACCGAGGAAATTCGAGGAGTTTAGGTTTTCCTCGAATTTCCTCGAATTGACCTTCTCGATTTAGGGATTTGATTATAAAGTATCTTTCCTCGGAAATCCCTCGGAATATTCCGAGGAAATTCTGAGGAATGTAAGGGTTTTCAGTATTTCCTCGAATTTCCTCGAATATTCCGAGGAAATTCCGAGGAAAGTAAGGGTTTTCAGTATTTCCTCGGAATTTCCTCGGAAAATTCCGAGGAAATAGGGGTTTTAAACCGAAAACAACGTTTTGCGGATTGAATAACACGTATATAACCTTCATTAAGTGTCTTAACCAGATTATGAAGTCAAACTTTGGTGTTTTACCCGATAACAAACACTTTTACGATTGCATGAACGAAAACTACACAACATATGAGAAACACTTATACACTTTAATAAACGTTAAAGGGAATACTTACAATTATTTTTGAAATTTTGTTATTTCATGGTTTATGATCATCTATACAAAGAATCCTCAATGGTATGCATTACATTTGTATAAGAAATGAAATACGACAAAAAAATCGATGTTTTGAAACCCCAAACCCTGTTTCCTCGGAATATTTTCATTTAACCGGGTAAACCAAGCCGCCAAATATTTCGCGAAAATTGAATTAATGATTTCCGAGGAAATTCCGACGGATGTAGTTAATTTTTCCGAGGAAATTCCGACGGATATTTTCCGTCGGACACCTCATTTTATTAGGTCGACCAGTGACCTTTCTTCCCCATTTCTCTCTTCCTCTTCCTCGCGAACTCCGCCTCTCCCTCTCCTCCTTCGACGATTTCCGGCGATTCAAGTCCGTTTCTCCTCAATTCCATTCCCAAATCATGTAAGGACACTATCCCTCTCTCTTAGATTCGAAAATCGAGTTTGATTATGGTGTTAAGGTGATTTTTATAGATTTTTGTTAGGTTGAATGGTATGATTGTGTAGTGATAGTTTGATTATGGTTTTTGTGAGGATTGTGATTATTTGTTGTTATTGAGAGTTTGATTATGGTATGAATTTTTTTAGTTTTATTAATTTTGTGGTTATAAAAATCTAATTGATAATTATGTATACAAATAAAATCTATGAAAACATTTTTGTATATAAAATCTATTTTTGCATTATAAAATCTTTTATATATTTATTAAACATTTTAATATCTATAAAACTTCTATTTTTGTTTTAAAAATATTATTTTGGGATTTTGTTTTTAAAATAAATAAATATATATAATATAAATTTCTATATTTATTAAATATTTTTATATATTAAAAATATTTTTATAATTATTAAATTTTTTTTATATATTAAAACTATTTTGTAATTATTAAACTATTTTTTATATATTAAAACTATTTTTCTAATTATTAAACTATTTTTATATATTAAAAATATTTTTATATATTAAAACTATTTTTGTAATTATTAAACTATTTATATTTTCGTGATTAAAACTATTTATTGATTTTTAAAATTTAAATTTATTAGAACTAATTTTAAATATATTTTTTAATTTACAGGTCTTATGATGATGAGACCGGTCTCGACAACGTCGTAGTCGTGGTGGTAGGGAGCCACTCTCGGGGTTCGTCCAGCCACATTCAGGATTCCGCATCGCCCCACAGCTCCTACCATACATCTCCTCTCCATTTCCCTCCTGCTCCTCCCGCTCCGCTTTGCACAGCCTGCTCCTGCCTCCGGGTCCTCGGGAGTGATGAGGGTTGCGGAGTTTGTTCGACAGCCCGGTCGTGACAATCTTCCCTATCTCACTCCGTATCCACATGGACGGGGTCAAACATGGTAATTAAACGTATTTTTCATTAAAATTTGATTCATTATTAATAATTTGTTCTTTTTATTAGGTTCAACCAATCCGGGAACAGGATCAGCGCATGGATCAACCGTATGATGTACTCGGCCCTCGACAAGGGACATCCGACTTTCACTGACTTCCCTACCGACAAGCAGCATCTGTGGTTTCAACAGTTTGCGGTAAGTATTCTAATTTTTACTTATATTTTCATCTTTAATATAAATTTTCTACTAATTGTGTTTTTTTTTCAGCAAGAATTCAACTGGAATGCCGATGATACGATGTATATCTATCACCACTTCGTCCATAATGTTATGGACAACTATGGGAAGCAGATCCACGAGTGGAAGAAGAAGTGGGAAATAAACAAGGTTGTTTTTTATTTATTAAACAATTTTTAATTTTTAAAATATTTTTAATTTATTTAACAATTGTTTTTATTAAAAGGTCCCAATGCGGGCTTTGAGACCCGGATGGCGACTCAACAGCGGGCTTTGAGGCACAGAAGAAGCTGAACGAGCAAATGATGGAGATGATGAGGAGGTTGCACGAGCGAGATGTTCCCGACCGCAAGACCGAGCAGAAAACCCGTTTTTTTTCAAAACTTCGAATGTTTTATTTTATTTGTGCGACTTTGAATATTATCTAATATGTTTTCAATTTTAATTTTAATTTTATATTTTCGAATTTAAATTTCAAAATTTATTTTAAAAATTAATTTTTTTGATATTCGAGAAGTGATCCCTCGGAAATTTCCGACGATCATTGTCGTCGGAATATACCGAGGGATCTCTTCCTTGAAATTTTCGAGGGCTAGCATCCTCGAAATTTCCGAGGGATTACTTCCTCGGAACATTTCGTCGGAACTTCTGAGGATTTGTCCGTCGGAAATATCCTCGGAATATACCGAGGGAGTGCTTCCTCGGTATATTCCGAGGACTTTTCCGACGAACGGTGGTCCTCAGAGTTTCCTCGGAAATCGATTCGAATTCGTCGGAAATTTCCTAGAGAATTCCGAGGAGTTTTTTCCGAGGACTTGTTTTGTCGGTATGTCATCGGAATAAATCGTCGGTATGTCGTCGGAATAAGGTTATTCCGACGACATACCGACGATTTTTGCCCTCAGAATAACGATGTTTTCTTGTAGTGTAAATACCTTAAGAGATTTAAAAATGTGAAAAATTCCATTCCTGATTTCTAACGAAGAAATTGAAATCTAAATCAAGATGGTGACCTTTTTTCCCCTAATCTTAATTTGCATCTTAGAAATACTACATATTTACTCCAGTGAGGAACTTTTTGAGAGGCATTAATAAAAGGCAAGGTCATGGTCTGTGCTAGACTACAAAAGTCAGTCCCCAGGTAAATTGTCTATTGCCATATACATGAAGCTAAGCACAGCCTCCTCAAAGTATGTAAGTTTACTCCCCTGCCTTTTGTCTTTAAGTATATCACCCGACTAAAAATGACATTAAACAAAAGCTGCTAGTGAATTTCATTCCAGTCAGGTCAAAAGATTTTCGTCACTTTTGAAAGAAGTTCCACCGATCATGGAGAGACAGAGTGTCGTATATAAGTGGCTGGAGTTGTAACTAGATGCCCAATCCGAGATCGACACAGTCTCTTGGTCCAAGGTAAACTACAATCGCATTACGACTGCTTTGCTCGGTTATGGTTGTTATTTAGACCGAAAATAGAAATTTATCATGATGTCTTGGTTTATGACTACATCAAAAATTTGTTCTACTGCCTCTTTGTTTGTGTTTGTTTTTTCCCATCACCCTATATGCCTGAGCTCTTTACCATGAAAACTAATTTAGAGTGTGTAATTGTGAATTAATGTGTTCAACTGTAAAATGATGAGTGTTAGATAAACTCAAATAGTAAAACAAAGCTACTCCGTTTATATACTGATGTCATCACTTAAAAGAAGGCAAAAAAAAAAAGATAACAACCATTTTCATGTGAATAGCAATTTCATATTAGATTTAACAACATTTGTATTGTATAGTAATGGGACCATCTTAAATTATAGGGTAAGAGAACATATCCGTTGCTTAAAATCATCTTTTAACCCATTTGTTTTAAAAAAGTGCAGGGTTATATAAACTTGACAAGTTAGCTAACTGGATGTCCACCTGAGTGGAACCTCAATCTCGATCTTCAATCCGTTAAGCATTTTTTTTAAAATAGAGGATGTTTCCAAAATGGACGCGAGGTCTTACTTTTGCAATTATATTTTGTATCATAAACAACAAATATCGTATACAATGCTATCACACCTATTTTCCGCTTGAACATTTTACTTATTTAATTTTTCCACTTGGCGTCAAACACATCACACACAGGTTGAATACTATTATAAACGGAACAATATGAAATTAAAAGTCGATGTAAAGAGTTACAATATACACAAATGTAAAAACAAGGCAAAATCAAACATTATAAATTACAAAAAAACAATATTATACAACACAATATATATATATATATATATAACAGAACATAGTTAGACTTAAATCTTATAAGTTTTAGATATCTAATGTCAATAATAAAATTAAATTTTAATTCAAAATAAGCCAAAAGTAAACATCAAGATTGTAATATAATTTTGATAACAAATAAGTTAATGCCAAATCTTATTAACTAATTTTGGTTCTTTTATCATAGTTTACTAAATCTTCTTCAGGTGGCATAATAAAATGTCCATCATCATCTAAATATCATGATAAGCAGTTTAGTGGATATTATATATGATTTTACAAAACTGAATAAGATCAATGAATTTGATTCACAACAAAAACATGTAAATTCAAGAAAACAAGATAAAAGCATATGATTCACAATAAGAAAAAAAAACACAGTTTATCTTATAGAAGTTAGAACCTAAAAGACTAAAACAAATGCTATTCATGATGAACAAAATAAGCAAAAATTTAAAAATAAAGCTGAAGGAGATATAGAATATATCTCACCAGAAAGGAAAACGATAATCTCACCAGAAAACTAAAAGCTTAAAAAGTAAAAAACTTAACTTCTTATTTAGAATACAAAACATATTTAGTAAAATAATCAAAAACCTAAGAAAAAATTAAATAATAATGATTCATTGGTTCACCCGGTGGTTCAACTGATAGCCGAGTTTAAGGACTTTTAGTGGAGTTTATCGGTATTTTAATTAACGGATATTTCATAAAACCCAAACTGATTACTTAACCGTTCACCGGGTTTACTGGTCTGACTGCGGATCCGGATCGGGCGTAAGAACACTGTCAGAAACTAAGATGAATAGCGACAATACCACAATTGTTTCTTTGAGTTTGGCAAATGGGCATAAACTGAGTGAAAATAACACACACGCTAATTATCCTACAATATTTTACTGAACAAAGAACGGTCAATAAACAACACAACAAATGGGAGAGAGATACATATATCTACAATTTTATCCTAAATTTTTCTGTTTGTTGTTGAAATCCCAAATAGATGCTGATTCTCCATATACCGTATGACACCTCGACCCAAAATAGCTGAAATGGTAGGTTATATCATGACACTTGTTTCCAGCCAAATGGCTGAAACAACATATATTTCAAAAAGTAGGTTTCAAAAACGTCTTGGAAAAAATACCGACCTATATGAACAGACCCTTCCAAAGGAAAGGGAAAAAAGAAGAGTGAGCATTTCAACAAAATCTCAGTGAGGGAAGCGGTAAAATCCCCAAAATCATCCTCCAACGATCACCACGTAACATAACAAAGGCTTTACGTAGAACATCTAGTAAAAGAAGAACAAACAACAAGTTACGAGGATAAACCCCGATGGTGCTGACATGAGAACACTCCACTCCATTTGGTCCCCCCACTCCTCATGTTGTCGTGTGAGCTCTCACCACTTCATTCGTTCCTCGTGAGTTCAACTCCTTTACACAATTATGTAACCTTAATCAGTTCTACGTGATCTGCCACAAAATTCTCAACTTCCCACAGGCAGCCACCTTCCTACTTCACAAAATTCTCAACAAAAAATTATGCAACCCCATATAAGTACTGCTCTCCATCACGTAGCACCGAAAATCAACTAGGTCTTAAGCCCTTCTCTAACTCACACATTATGTATCCCAAAAAATGCAAACATCTGCATATAAGTCTCAGTAATCATTCAACCATATTATTTTAGCAATTTATGAATAAATCTAGGTAATATAATAGTATAAATAATTATATATGACATAATTCACTTATCGAACAAATACGTGTATGCTTATAGATAATCGAACAAATACGGGTATGCTTATAGATAACACATAAGTATGAATGGTTTAGGCAAAAACTCCCTACTATGAAGCGAGAATGAAAGAAGAAAAAAGAGATCACATCATTCCTCATCCTGGATTTAAATATACGAATAGAAAAGAGAGAAAAAGCAGATCTGCAACATAATACTTTCCTCAAACCAGATCTACGAGAGAAGGGATTGGTACAATAAGACTCATGATGAGAGATCTAAGATAAAAAGAAGACACGAAGATATTTAGACACAAGTTTAGATCGGCTCTTTGTGTATCTCTGAAGGCTTGGCTTTCGTCTCCATCAGCGCGAGAAGACTCTGAGGCGATGATGTCAATGCAGATCCTTCCTTTCATGGCGACCATATCGAAAGAGGAGAAGAAAAGAAAGGAAAGGAGAATAAGAAGATGGACATGATCTGAGAAGAAAAGATGCGAATAGGTTAAAAAAGGGGCAGAGTTTTGCTATATTTTCTCTTTATTGGAAAAACTAAGGAAACTGCCTCCTTTTATAGGAAAAGAGGTTAAAACCCCAGTTGATATCTTGCATATTTACATGATTTTAACCATTCATTCTTGTACATTTTGATCATGTAGATTAGGAATTAGGCATCTTTAGGGTTCATATTGCATTCATATGTCTTTATCAGGTGTTGGAGTGTGTTGTAGAGGGATTGGAGGTGTTTGAGAGCTTTGTGATCCAAAAGGGGGTGATGAATGGAGTTTGGCTGAGCCTAGGCAAGACGAGCCTGACCCGGGTTGTGTACCCCGGGATAGGCTACCCGAGCGGCCGGCCGTTCCTTGGACACAAGATAAGCCTGAACCGGGGAGATGGCCTCGGGACGCCTTACCCGCGCGGCCAGGACAAAGGAGCCGGACGAGATGCTTGACGTGGGTTGGATGACCCGGGTTGTCGACCATGACTCCTACCCGGTTCACGTCCTTACTGGTCGAAAATCAGGTTTTAAAAAGGGTATTTTAGACATTTTAAAGGGCATATAAATACTCTTGTAATCCCCAAGATTGGGACTTATCTATTCTCTTATCTAATATCTTGTTTTCTCTCTAAACACTTGATATCTAGAAGAAAGTTTGAATCTTGAATCTCTTTTCATCTTTATTTCTTGTGTTTATTGAGATCTCTTGATCACTAAGCATTATTAAGCTTGAATCTTTCATGGGTTTAAGAGTAATCATGTCTATTAGTGAGTAGATCAACTTTGGATTCATGGGCTAGCGTGATTAGGGTGATTAAGTGAAGATCTAGGGTGTTTAGTGTTAGATCTACTTCTTTCTTTGCTTGTTGAGGGTTCTCAATGCTATTTTAGTCTTGATTATACTATAATAGATCTATAGGCATTTCTTGCCCACAAGGTGTATGATGAAATGCTGAACCAACTCTTCAATGCTTTTAGCTTGCTTTACCAAAGAGATTTGTTGTTAAAGGAGATAGGATTGCTAGAGACTTGTTCTCCATGATTGCTTTAGTCATTTCAGTCAAAGACTTTTGATGTATAGGTGATTATTGCAAATTAGCATTTATCTTGACTAAAGAACTTGTTTAGTGTTTTGTCTAGGCATAAGGAAAGTGTTTGATTGATAGCTTGCCACTTCTAGATTAGATCTTGATCACCTAAAGTCAAATCCCTAGCCCCATGAGTCCTCTTTATTCTTATTATTTGAAAGCTTGTTACTTTATTGCTTTAGATCATAGTTCTTAGTTCATATCATCATCAAAACCTGATTGCATTTAGATTAAGTATGAACCTGCATTCTCATTGCCTCCAAATCGCTTAGGATTGGATTGACACTCTATTCTATACTACTTTGGCTGATGAGCCTTGAAAAATCCATTGTCAAATTTGGCGCCGTTGCCAATTCTAAGCTGATTTTGACTCTGAAATTTGGTCTTTGCTTGAGACTAAGTATTATTTTCTTTTTATCTAGTTACGTATACTACTTCTTGCCCTTCTTTTGCCCAAAGAAGGTTTGATATGGAGCACAACCAGAATCAGCCTCAAGATGGAGTTGCCCAAAGAGCTGCAAACCTTAGAGCACAACATCCACAGCGCCCTGCTAGAGCTATTGGCACCTATGACCAGCCTCATATCCATGGTCATAGGCTGAGTATCAGGCCACCAGCTGTGGAGAACAATAACTTCGAGATCAAGTCTGAGCTGATCAGCATGATAGAGAACAACAAGTATCATGGCCTGCCTGTGGAGGATCCCCTTGATCACTTGTACAACTTTGACAAGTATTGTGGTTTGTCAAAGACTAATGGTGTCTCTGAAGATGCCTTCAAGCTGCGATTGTTTCCTTTCTCATTGGGAGACAAGGCTCGCATATGGGAGAAGAACCTTCCAACTAACTCTATCACAACTTGGGATGAGTGCAAAAAAGCCTTCCTCAACAAGTTCTTCTGAACCTCAAGGACTGCCAAGCTTAGGAATGAGATCTCTGGGTTCCACCAGAAGAATCTTGAAGGTTTTTCTTAAGCATGGGAGAGATTCTGAGGCTACTGTTCATAATGCCCACATCATGGCTTCACCAAGGAGAATCTACTCAGAACCTTCTACAGAGGTGTTATGCCCAAGTATAGAAGCCAGCTTGATACTGCTAGCAATGGGTTCTTCTTGGGAAGAACATAACATGATGCAGAGGAACTAGTGGATAACATGGCTCTGAGTGATTCAGTCTACAGTGAGGAGCATGATAGAGGCAACAGAGGTGGTGATCAGTACACAAGGAAAGAGCTGAAGTCTATCCAAGAAAAGGTGGATCTGCTTCTTTCATATAAAGCTAGGCAAGAGAAGGTGAACTTTGTTGGTGACCAGAAACAGGAAAAAATTGTTGTGGTTAATGAAGTTGATGGCCTGGAAGGTCAAGAGGAGTTGTGCTTTGTCAATGCTAATGGTACATGGTACCAGAAGGAACCTAACTTTCAGTATCACAACAACTACCAGCAAAGGCCTTTCTACAACAACCAACATGGTGGTTACCAGGCTCAGTAACAACACCCCTATGGTCCTTACAACAATCAGAAAGGAGGCTACCAAGCAAGGAAGAGTTACCCTCCTGGCTTCAACAACAAGAGTCAGAAATTTAATCAAGCTCCAGGAAGCTCTTCTCAGGCTCAAGCTCAAGAAACAAGTGTGGAATCAATATTCAAGCAACTACTAGAAGCTCAGGCTAGAAATGCGAAGAACATTGGAGATGAGTTGAAGAACATCCACACAAAGATTGATGGGAACTACAATGAGCTTAACAACAAGATCAGAGCTTTTGAGAACCAATTTTCCTCTATGCCTTTAACCTCCAAGCGCCCAATGGGATCTCTACCAGGGAAACCAGAGCAGAATTCCAAGGAATATTGCAATGTTGTCCTCTCTACTACTTCTTCAGAGATTGACTTGAATGATCATGAGAAAGAGGTAGATGAGATTGAAAGGTTAGTGTTTGGAACTGAGATAGGACAAGTTGAGAGACAGATTGTAGCCATGGCTGAGACAAAGATTGTGGAGGTAGCTGAAAAGAAGGTTGAAGCAAAGATTGTGAATAGAGATGAGCACAAGGCTGAGAAACCAGTTGA
This sequence comes from Brassica nigra, assembly GCA_016432835.1. Classification (NCBI taxonomy): domain Eukaryota; kingdom Viridiplantae; phylum Streptophyta; class Magnoliopsida; order Brassicales; family Brassicaceae; genus Brassica; species Brassica nigra. Next base: position 20,715,648 of record CM028246.1, read on the forward strand.
GAGGAGAGCTGACCACAAGATGAAAGAGGTTAAGCAAGAGGAAACCACTGAGGTTGAGCAGTCACCCTATGACAAGCTCCAATTCCCAGAAAGGTTTCCTACCAAAACTAAGAAGAAGATGATCTATAGGTTCAGAAAAGACCTGAGTGAAGGAGACAAGCTTCCAGAGATATCAAACATGCATGATGCTGATGTCCAAATGATGCTCATCAAGGACATTCTAGACCACCAAGCAGAAGTACCAAAGCTTCTCAACATCTCAACTTTGAAGCATGATCCACCAGTCACACCAAAGTCTCTCCCTAAACTAGAATCCCAAGGGAAGTTCACCTTGCTTTTCTCCCTTGATAAGATCACTTTTGATGATGCTCTTGTTGATTCTGGTGCGAGTGTGAATGTGATCTCAATGGAGATGGTGAAGAGTCTTGGGATTGAGAGCATGGAGCCAAACACAACTTCACTTATGTTTGGGGATTCTTCTTCTACAACCCCCATTGGTCTCATCAAGGACTTTTCTTTGAAGATTGGAGCATGCACCATTCCTATAGACCTCACTGTCTTAAAGATGGCAACAAAGAAGAGAGTTCCATTGATCCTGGGCACACTATTCCTTACTACTGTAGGTGCTTGCATCGATTTTGCCAACAAGAAGGCCACACTCCTCAATGTGAACAAAGATGTCTCTTACCCAATTGAGTCTTCAATGGATGTCGAGTATTGTGGAACAATCACTGGTGGAGATCCATCCACTGAGAAGATCAAGGCTGAAGTAGTTGTTATTGAGAAAGAAGGTCTTGATGGAGAGTCCTCTAAGGAGATGTGTGATGAGCACTTGGAAAGTGCTAAAAGGGAGGAGGTGAATAGAGCCACAAAGGCTACTCATGACAAAAAGAAGATGATGGACAAACCTCACCCTCCACCTCTTGGTGTGCTGCCACACACTCTCACTCTCCATTCAATGAAGCTCAAGGATGGTGCCATTGAGTACAAGATCAAGTGCAAGGGCAGGTCTAAGCCATTCTCAAGTGCAAGGGCCATCATCACTCCTCAGCTTCAAGATGACCCCATCAAGCTTCAAGAGCTCCTCTCTCAGATCCCCGCCATAACTCTTGAAGGTGGAAAGGATCCTCCTTCTCACTAGCCAAGGGAAAAGGTAGTCAAGCTAGTGACTCAAAACAAGCTCACTTGGGAGGAAGTCCCATGGTTATCCTTGTACATAGTCTTGCTATTTATTTCCTTTAAGTTTTTAATAAGTGTGGTCGAGGTTTCAGGTCAGCTCCTAGCACCAGCCCTAGACGCCATTACCACACCCCAATCTCCATTCGAGGTACCACTCCAACCATTCTTTGTACATACCATTGCTTTTATCATATTTTTGGTATCTCCTTTTCTCTTAATCGCACAGAGACTGAGTGATTTAAGTTTGGGGGAGGTACCAAGTATTTGATAATGTTTGCTTTGATGATTTTGAGTCTCATACATTGCATTGTTCATACATATTTTCATAGAAAAATAAAAAAAAATTAAAATTTTTGAAAAATACAAAAAGAATCATGTAGTTGCATCACTTGCATTCTTAGGATTGAGTCTAGAGCATATAGATTGCATTCACTTGCATATGGAGCAGTTGTTGAAAATGCCTTGTAAAGAACACTTGTATTGCACTGAAATTGACACCATAGCTAAACATATCAAGTAGCTTAGGTATCTCTTTACATACTTGCATGCTTCGAGCCTTGAAAACTCTTCTTGAAACATGTTTGCTTGCTTGATATTGGCATTGTTCTTGAAACCAGCTCCAACCTGAATCTAGACTTGAATGAACTTAATCTCTCTTGCATATGGGCACTTGCATACTTGATCATGGATATCATGCATATTTGGGTTATCTTATTCCATACATTACCCTTTGTTAACCCAAATGGCACTCCCGCCCTTGACCCCAAACCATTGTTTGAGACCAAACATTGATTTGGATGAGTGAGGCCTCTTTTGATAGCTTGTCATCTGCAAAATCTTGAGAGTATTGGAGGCGACATAGATTTGTTCTTATATCTTGCTAGCATAGGAACCTTATTTGTGCTAGCTTCTAGGATGGTGAGTGGGTTTATGTGTTCTAAATGTTAATGTCTTGGGTTTGGGGAGTGAGAAAGATGAACAAAGAGTGTCATGAGAAAAGAAAAGCCCTAGGGACTTTAGAAAAAGAAAGAAAAGAAAGCTTTTGTATTCATTTGGAACCTTTCCCCTTATAAGAAAATTTAAAAATAAAAAGAAAGATTCAATAAGATAGGGGGGAAAGATAAGAAAAAGAGTTAGAGCTAAGTTTTGTGAAAAGTGAATAAGAAGTCCCTAGTTGGCTAAGTCAAAAGAAAAAAGAGAGTTGTTAATTGGATGAGTGATATGAGTGGATGTTATTTTGGGTTATGGGATGAAGTAAAAAGGGTTAGAACTTGTAATCACTTAGGAAAATGGTAGAATGATGAGAATGGATCTATGTATGCATGAATTGCTTCTAGTCTAAGATAAATTTTGGATAATGATCAAACTCCTTGTTCTTGAGTGATAACCACCTTGAAAGGATGCATTTGAACACTCCTCTTCATTCATATTAGACCATTTGCTTACTTAGCTAAATGATTGCGATCATGTGTTCATTTGTAAGAATTCACCTTGTGTGTGTGTGTGTGTGAATCAATGTGAGGGCTGGTTATGAGAACTTGTTGGTTAATAGGCATTGCATCTTGTGTATAGGCATAAGAGTATTGATAGGCCTAGAGAAGCTAGAGTATAATAAGAGAGTTTGCTCATGTTATTTGCTATGTTTCTTTAGGATGTCAAGTTGAGTGCTATGAGTGTTTCTTTTGGTTATAAGCTCCCATCTTTATATCTCTACTCCTTGAGTTTTTGAAAAGTTTACGTGAGGACAAGTAAAGGACTAGTGTGAGGGAGCTGATATCTTGCATATTTACATGATTTTAGTCATTCATTCTTTTACATCTTGATCATGTAGATTAGGAATTAGGCGTCTTTAGGGTCCATATTGCATTTATATGTCCTTATCAGGTGTTGGAGTGTGCTATGGAGTGAATGGAGGTGTTTGGGAGCTTTGTGATCCAAAAGGGGGTGAAGAATAGAGTTTGGCCGAGCCTAGGCAAGCCATCCATGAACCAGGACGAGCCTGACCCGTGTTGTGCACCCCGGGATAGGCTACCCGCGCGGCCAGCTGTTCCTTGGACACAAGACAAGCCTGAACCGGGGAGATGGCCACGGGTTCCCCTTCCTGCGCGGCCGGGATGAGGGAGCCAGGACAAGGCGGTACGCGGGGAGATGGCCTCGGGACGCCTTACCCGCGCGGCCAGGACGAAAGAGCCGGACGAGATGCTTGACGCGGGTTGGATGACCCGGGTTGTTGACCATGACTCCTACCCGGGTTACGTCCTTACTGGTCGAAAATCAAGTTTTTAAAAGGATATTTTAGACATTTTAAAGAAAACCACTAGGGTTTCCAAAAAGAATATAAGTACTCTTTTAATCCCCAAGATTGGGACTTTTCTATTCTCTTATCTAATATCTTGTTTTCTCTTTAAACATTTGAGATCTAGAAGAAAGTTTGAATCTTAAATCTCTTTTCATCTTTATTTCTTGTGTTTATTGAGATCTCTTGATCACTAAGTATGATTAAGCTTGAATCTTTCATGAGTTTAAGAGTAATCATGTCTATTAGTGAGTAGATCAACTTTGGATTCATGGGCTAGGGTGATTAGGGTGATTACGTGAAGATCTAGGGTGTTTAGTGTTAGATCTTCTTCTTTCTTTGCTTGTTGAGGGTCTTCAATGCTATTTTAGTCTTGATAATACTAAAATAGATCTATGTGCATTTTCTTCCCACAAGGTGTATGATGAAATGTCTGAACTAACTATTCAATGTTTTTAGTTTGTTTTACCAAAGAGATTTGTTGCTAAAAGAGTTAGGATTGCTAGTAGACTTGTTTTCCGTGATTGGTTTAGTCATTTTAGTCAAAGACTTTTGATGTATGGGTGATTATTGCAAATTAGCATTTATCTTGACCAAAAAACTTGTTCAGTGTTGTGTCTAGGCATAAGAAAAGTGTTTGATTGATAGTTTGTCACCTCTAGATTGGATCTTGATCACCGAAAGTCAAATCCCTAGCCTCATTAGTTCTCTTTACTCTTATTGTTTGAAAGCTTGTTACTTTATTGCTTTAGATCATAGTTCTTAGTTCATATCATCATCAAAATCTGATTGCACTTAGATTAAGTATGAACCTACATTTTCATTGCCTCGAAATCGCTACTTTGGTTCAGGAGCCTTGAAAACTCCATTTTCACAGGGTTTACTACACAAACCAGAAATAAAAGAAAATGAATATGATATTTGGTCCAAGCTAATATAAAAAAATCCCATAGACCGGTGGTGACCGGATGTGACATACAATATACTTAACAAACTTTTTCAGTGGTAATCTAGAAACCACAACCACATTTCCGTATAAAAGACCTAATCATCATAAGTGACCTTAGAAATATGAAAGGAGGAAGAAGAAAAGACCTCTACAACACCACTGAAGAGCGCCAACTACCAAAATAGAATCATTTACAAGATCAAAGTTTGACGACCGAAAAAATTAGAGTGAAGAGACATAATTTTATGTTACTCTAAAATTTAAATATTATATATAAAAGTTAATTTAATTTCACTAATTGAAAATTAAATTTAGTTGTGTTATATTACTCAACATATTAATATTAAATTTAATTAGGATCTCATTAAAGTATCAGAAAATAATATTATGTTAGTTTAATATACTTTCAAACAGTACATCAATAAATATATTTCATCTAAAATAGTGGGTTTTTTGTAACAAATTTGTTTTTGGTTTAAACAAATATTATTTGATAATACAAATAAAAGATTGGTATTGAAGTTAGGTAAGCTTAAGTATTTTATTTGTATTGAGTTTCACATTTGCATGTAACGAGAAAGACATTTTTCTCACACAACAAAAATATACCTTTGATATCATTGATGAAGCCGAGCTTCTTGGTTGTAAATCGGACTTCGTTCCTACGGAGCACAATCACAAGCTTATTTTGGGGCCTTAGGGGGGTGTATTCAACTGAGAGTTTTAGGTGATTTGTATTAAAATGACAAATCCACTGTTATTCAAACATGAATTTTAAAAACTCATTTAAAATCCAGTGTTATTGAATTTGACATTTCGTAAAGTACTCTGAAATCCACTGTTATTGAACTTTTTTTAAGTTGTGGAGTTTTAAAGTTTTCAGGTGATTTTAGGGTGTTTGGGTGGAGTTTATTAGTTAAAAAAATTAAAACCCAAATCCCATGGTTTTAGGTGATATTCTAGAGTGGTTTAATAAAAATCACCTAAATCTCTGCAACTTATTGAAATCATCTAAAACCCCATTAAAAATCAAATCACCTCAAATGCTAGATTGAATACACCCCCCTTAGTGTATTTGAACGACTTATATACTTTACACTCATGCGTCACGAACTATCCTATAAAAAGCAATTTTATCTTAATTCATGCAAACACCACTTCTCGATCACTGAAATGCAGCATTCTGTGTGGTTTGTTGCATTAAAATCTTCCATAGTCAAGGACATCTACTTCTCCCGACTCAAAATTACATATTACATCTTTATGTAATAGATTCCCTAGAAATAGGATTGCTAGAGTAAATGCGACAGCTGATCTAGACAACCCTAGTGAACATATCGAACAGCTCGCTAAAACTTGTCTAAGAGATCATCGATCGACGCTAATCCCATAGCATCGATCGATGATTGCTCCGTATCAAAACGCAGCAGTTGAGGTATCAGACTTAGTCAATAGGATTGAATTCAACAGTGAACACTGGTATACTTTCTCATATATTTCGAGTTCTAGGATCATTAGCCTAAGAATTGTATACCATTAGAATCCTGATTACCTGAAACCCTGAATCTAGCGCCTTCTCTTAATTGTTTACAAACCTCAAACCAACCAACTGAACAACTACCTTGTTCACCCTGTGATATGTGCTGCTAGGAGCAACTTTACTCTCATCAAACGAGGTCAAGTTGTAGTTCTTAGGGATCAAATCCACAGAGAGCTAGGGCACACACTAGATCCTAATCAGCAGTGATTAAGTTAGGTCAATAATATTAATTTAAAAGGAAAACAAGGTGAACAAGGTAGTTGTTCAAGTAACTGGATTAAGGTTTGTAAGCAATAAATATAAAGCGTTAGACTTAGGGTTTCTATTCAGGTAATCATGATTATAATAATATAGAGGCAAACTGATGCTTGCAAGATATTATAGACCTCAACTGGGAGTACAATCTATCAATTTTTGTTTGTTTAGATTGCCTAATATCTAGATCTTGGATCTCAGCTGTCGCTTGTTGATCTCAAGAAAGTTTCGATCGATTATTCTCTATGAATATCAATCGATACAACTTTCACAATATCGATAGATTAATATATATGATTATCGATCGATATTGCTTCTAGCAAGCTTTACGATCGGGTTGAATTGTGTTCACTAGGCTTCCCAGATCAACTTTCGTTTGTTTCTAGCAATCTTAGCTCAATTAGGTTAGTTTCGGATAAAAGACCAAGCGTTCGCAATTGTATCTAATGATTCTATAATCAGGGTTCTAGTTAGCTACTCTAGAACACAAGCAGTAACAACAACCTATTGATGAATATCACAACTTAGCAGTTATATATTTGGGGCTAATCCTTCATAACCTATTTGAACCGTAAACTTAACAGGTGAAATTACTCAGACAAAGCTAAGCAAAACATAGAAATAGATAAATAAAACTAAATTTGGTGTTGACTTGGGCTTTAAGTCGGCTGGGACCATTCAGGCCTAGCTCGCTTCGTCGTCGATCGATGGCACAAGGTGTTGATATACCATGGATTTTACCCATTATTAGCCATGGTATATAGATAGTTTTAGATATGATTATTATGCTTTGGATTCTATTTAATATGTTTTCAGGTGCAGGAGAGTTTTGGAATAAAGTGATGATTTTGGAGCGTTTTAGAGGCAAAAGGAGAAGTTACCCGAGCTGACCATCAAGCAGACTAGAGGTCGACAATCAGAGATGAAAATCGATCGATGCACACCTTCTGCCGTCATTTGACGGTGAAGCGAGATGAGCCCAGCCGACTTAAAGCTCAATTCAACACCAAATTACAAAACTGCCCCGAACGAGTTTTAGCCTAGTATTTAACCTAGTACAAAACTGCCCCGAACGAGTCTTATTTTCATCATAGCAAAAGGTTTTCTAAGTTTTTAGTAGTTTGGAGAAAAGATCCAAGACTCCTTCAGAGATTTGTGATTGGAACTCCAGTTTTATTTACTATTCTATTTATGCAATTTATTCAGACTATGATTGTGCTTTCTTTGATTATGTCTGAGTAATCTACTTGTTAGATTTAGGGTTCAAATAGGTTATGCGGGATTAGCCCAAAATATAGAACTGCTAAGTTGTGGTATTCATGAATAGGATTGTGCTTATTTCTTGTTCTAGAGTACCTAACTAGAGCATTGATCTAGGTTGACAGATATTTAACCTGAATAATCTTTATTGAACTAGATCTGTTAGAAACAAACGACAGTTGATCTTGCAAATCTAAGTGAACATTATCCAACCTGTTCGTAAGGCTTCCTAGGAAATAACCATCGATCGATTATCCTATAGATAAATCGATCGACGTTCTGAAAAGCAAATCGATCGACTACCGCAAGGTAAAATTGATCGACGCTTGCTTGGATCAACAAGCAAAAGATAAGATACCGAGATCCTATGCAATAGATAATTTAAACAAACGAAAGTTGCTAGATTATTGCTAAGTTGAGTTCTAGTTTACCATATAACTTTAGCTTCTATATAACTATAATCCTGATTACCTGAATAGAAACCCTAGGTCTAGCGCTTTCTTAATATTTTCTTAAACCTCAAAAAATCAAACAACTGCCTGATATGTTCTCATATTACTCTATGAGCAACTTTACTCTCTCAAATAAGAGGTTCATTTATAGTATTTAGGGATCAAATCCACGAGGAGCTAGGGAACCAATAAGATCTAATCACGGTGATTAAGCTAAGTTGATTATGATTAAACTTAAATAGCAGGTTATTGAGCAAGTAATTGCTCGATTGATTGATTGAGTGTTTTGAAGCTTAATGGAAAATAGCTAGAGTTAGGGTTGCTATTCAGGTAATCAGGATTATAATCTTATAGATGCCTAACAAGTTGTATGCATGATATTATAGAGCTCAACTTAACAACAACAAATCTATCAGCTCTCGCCTTTCTAGATTCGTTTATTGACTAGATCTAATGATCTTACTTCTCGGTTTGATCAACAGAAAGTGTCGATCGATCATTCTATAGGAATATCTCTCGATACACCTTTGGCACCGTCGATCGATTACTCTAAAAGGGTATCGATCGACACGCTCTAGCCAAGCTTTGAGATCGGGTTGAATGTATGCTCACTAAGGTTCCTAGATCAGCTCTCGCCTTTCTCTAGCAATCCTAGCTCAATTTGGATAGATTCAGGACAAGGTTATATGATAACTTATATCCTAGGTCAAGGTTCTTGTTAGCTACTCAAGAACACAAGAATTAAGGTTATCCTAATGATGAATATCACAACTTAGCAATCCATAGTTGGGGCTAATCCCTCATAACATATTTAAACCCTAAACCTAACAATAGAACTACTCAGACATGGCCAAGCCACAAAACAAGCAGTAGTAGTCAAATTAGGTTGGAGGTCAGCTTTGGTTCATTAAAACATTCTCAGCAAGTGTGGTCATAGTTGACAGGTGATCCACTTTAATAACTCTAGTGCATTCTAAAGTCAACAGATCTAAGAATGGTACTAGAGAATGGTTAGATACTAAGTAGAGATTGAAAAGTTCATTGCCCCCTTCTTGACTCAATAAAAACTTTGAAAACATTTAACAAGATCAAAAGGTAAAGAAATATCAGTAACTTCCCCCCAGACTTAAATTATACACTGTCATCAGTGTAAATCTAGTCGGAGTTAATGGGAATAACATAAATCATAAGAACTGAATTGAACAAGTTAGATTGATATACCTGACCGAAGTCCTCCGTTGATCATTGTTGTTGTGGCAGTGTTGATCGATGTCGACCTGGTTTCGTCGGTCGATTTCATGGGTAATTGTCTACTCGGATCTTTTTTTTGACCTGCAATAAAAGATAAAAACGAAAATATGTAACTATAAAGAATAAAACAAAGTAAAATTACCTAATAGGGGGTCGCCTCCCACTCAGTGCTTTGTTATAGTCATTTAGCTTGACTTTGGAGGTGTTTGGGGTACTGTGGTTGAAAGCAGCTACTTGTTGGGAAACAAGTATCCACGTCCTCTCTGCTCATATGGAACCTAGTGGCAATGAAGCTTCTTGTGGCATCATCTTCTCTGGTCCATCTCTCATCCATCTTTGATGTAGCGTTTTCAATCACTTGTAGCCTCTCTCCTAGGCCTTCAATGCTGAACTGATGCATTCCAAGCTTGTCATATGCATAATCTGATAGTTCCTTCAGCTCCTTTTGCATTAAGTCTAGCTGGTACAGCTTATCCTTAATCAGCTTCTCTCGGACTGATGCAGACTCGGTATCGATCGATGTTGACGGTAGTACGTCGATCGGTTCTGTTCGATACATGTCGATCGATTTGCAGGTTCTTCTGTCGATCGATACTGATGTCTCTAGACGGTTTGCAATCTGTCTCTAATTTGCTCTGATTTCTTTCTGCATTCCCTCCGTTTGTGAGTTGAATCCACTGATGCTGTTGTTGAATGGGAAATAGATATCATCACAACTTCTGCCAAGTCTGTCCTCAGTGGTTCCCAGAGTTCTGTACATATCTTCTATGATTTGATCAGTCTCTGCTCTGGTGTAAGATGTAGGCGCAGGTGGATTGTTGGCGTCAATCGATTTATGCATAGTACCATCGATCGATTTCAACCTTTCTGCTTGAAAATCGAGTTACTGCTGAAAGAAGTAACTCTCAATGTAGCATAGCGTTGGTCTCAAGTGATTCCGATTCAGATGAACCATGGTATTTTGACAGTGGATGCTCTAGGCACATGACAGGAAACGCTGATTACCTGGACAAGGTCTCAAAAGTTAAAGGAGGAAAAGTAACCTTTGGAGATGGAGGTTATGGAGTCATTCAGGGTAAAGCTACAACATGTAGCTCTGAATTGCCTAGGCTGGTAAACGTCTACTTTGTTAAAGGACTAAAAGCAAATCTGATAAGTGTCAGCCAGTTGTGTGATGAAGGACTCACAGTGGTCTTCTCAGCAGTTGATTGTCGAGCTATAAATCAGAATTGAGTGACAATACTACAAGGAATCAGATCTGGCAATAACTGCTCCATGTGGAAGAAGAAAATCAAATGCATGTCAGCTCAAGGAAATTCTGAATTATGACATCAATGTTTGGGCCATATGATATGTCAGAAACATGACTAACCTAGTTCACAAAGACATGGTTTACGGAGTGCCCAAAGATTGATGATAAATTGGTGTGTGGTGCTTGCAATGAAGGGAAGCAAGTGAAGGTGCAACACAAGAAGGTACCGGATGTACAAGCTTCAGCGCCATTAGATTTGGTACACATGGATCTCATGGGTCCAATGCAGACTGAAAGCATCAGAGGCAAGAGATATGTTTTCGTGCTTGTAGATGACTTCACCAGATTTACTTGGGTGAGGTTCATCAGAGAAAAATCTGAAACTACTGAAAACTTCAAAATCTGGGCACTTCAACTCATAAATGAAAAGGGAGGAATCAAGAAGATACACAGCAATCATGGTGGTGAATTCGAGAATGAGGTTATGACTAAGTTTCTTGAATCAAAAGTAATAGCTCATCAGTTTTCGGCACCTAGGACACCTCAGCAGAATGGTGTTATTGAAAGAAAGAATAGGACTCTACAGGAAATGGGTAGGGCAATGCTTCATGGTAACAAGATTGCGAAAACGTTTGTGGGAACCAAAATTTGCACTGTCGATTTTTTTCGATTTAGGAAAGTTAGGAAAACCCTAATTTCCTAGAGGTCCCGGATATCTGCTAAACCACACGCCAAGCAATAAAGACACAAAAATATTAGACGAAAAAGAAGAGAATCGAAAAGAGAACAAAGTAGGTCTTATTCCGAATCCTTGAAAGAGCGTTACAACGAGGTAAGAGCCTTGGCCGCGAGAGCTGCCGGCGAGTTTCCTAGTTCTAACAACCAAAGGTTGTGAAAACTTAGTTGAGTCACAGCTCGATTCTAAAAACGGAAAATTGCCTATTGCTCTAAGTGCTAAGTTTCTTGCTGTGAGTTCGGATCTCTATGCATCTTCGACCTTGACATCCTTATATACTCCTCTTAAGGCGGTTTGCTCTTTCCCTTTCTGCCCCTGGTCGAGTTTATCGCTTCGCAGAAATATTCCATTTTTCTCCGATCTTTCCGTTTTTCTTTGGAAACTTCACATTTATCCTCCGAACTTGACATTTATCTTCTCCTGCATAACAAAAGATAAACCATCATAACGATTGGGCTTGATCCCGGACAAAATTGAGAGTGGGCTTTTAGCCGTATTCTGGACCTATTTAGGCCGTTTTCCGACTAAAGCGTTTTTTCGATTTTATCGAAATAGTGTATTTTAAGAAATGACGTCGATTTATGAAAACTCGAATTTATCGTATAGTGTAGGCAGTTCAAGGTGTTGAGCTAACCGTTGCCGTTTTACACAATCCATTCGAATTCCATAAGCGGAAACAAGTTCTTACAACTTTTATCGTAAAGTTCCGATGGTGGCTTCGATCGAGATGGAACAAGAAAGAGCTCGATCAACCTCCAAAAGAAAAAGCCATGAGGATATGATGAAGGCTGATTGGACAACCTAACTCGCCAAAATAGCAAGTTGGCCATCACGCTTGGTCCAACTCGCCATTTTGGCAAGTTGGAAGTGCTCCAACTCGCCAAGATGGCGAGTTGGCCCAATCGCCAAGACGGCGAGTTGGCCATACTGCTTGATCCAACTCGCCAAGATGGCGTGCTGGTCTCTCTTTTTTTTTTAATTTTTGTTTTTGACCAACTCGCCAAGATGGTGAGTTGGCCTTGGTTCAGGGTCCAACTCACCATCTTGGCGAGTTGGAAGTGTTCCAACTCGCCAAGATGGCGAGTTGGCCTTGTTCCATAAGCGGAAACACTTACAGTTTTTATCGTAAAGTTCCGATGGTGGCTTCGATCTAGATGGAACAAGAAAGAGCTCGATACGATTCCGAAAGACAAATCCATGAGGATAGGATGAAGGCTGATTGGGCAACCTAACTCGCAAAATGGCGAGTTGGCCATCACGCTTGGTCCAGCTCGCCATTTTGGCGAGTTGGAAGTGCTCCAACTCGCCAAGATGGCGAGTTGGCTATGTTCCTTGGTCCAACTCGCCAAGACGGCGCCATACTGCTTGATCCAACTAGCTAAGATGGCGAGCTGGTCTCTCCTTTTTTTTTTTGACCAACTCGCCAAGATGGTGAGTTGGCCTTGTTTCCGAGTCCAACTTGCCAAGATGGCGAGTTGGCTTTGGTTCATGGTCCAACTCGCCAAGATGGCGAGTTGGCCTTGTTTCATTGTCCAACTCGCAATCTTGGCGAGTTGGAAGTGTTCCAACTCGCCAAGATAGCGAGTTGGTCCTGTTTCAGGGTCCAACCTGCCATCTTAGCGAGTTGGAAGTGCTCCAACTTGTTATTTTGGCGAGTTGGTTGTCTTCCTTTGCCTGATTCGTTTGTTTGGTGAGTTTGTTTGTATGTTCGGATAGTCAAACTTTCGTAATCATCTCGTTGTCTGAGGCTTGGAGTAGTCCCTCTCGAGATTTTTTATTTCCCGATTCCTCTTGGAGGTTGAGTTAAGACTGACTTAGGTCTCTCGTGCTCTTTTTATCTTTCCTTTCAAAAGAAAACATTTTTTGAGAAGTTTTTGACGTTTGATTTTGCCGTGACCGATTTTGACCCCAACAGTTAGCCCCCCAGCTTGTTAGAATTGTGATATCCTAACGATGCGAGTTAGTACGCCAGGTAAGTTAGGCGGAATCTAAGGTCTGACATTTTTAAAAGTAAATAGTGAACTTTCTTATCTATAAGTATGTGGAGTAAGTTTTCAAATTCTTTACTTGCTTACTTCCACAACGCTTTCTAAGATAGAAAATTTTGTTTTTTCTTCTCTTTCCTTGGCATAAAGAGAAAATTTTCTTTTGAGACCATGTCTTCAAGAAGAAAATCTTCTAGCAAGTCTCATCGCGATTGCTTTGTTTCCGGTGGTTCTAGCTCGTATTTTAATGATGACGTGCCGAAGGTAGAGTTCGAGATCCCTTCAGTCGACCCTAAGGAGGAAAAAGCATACTGGAAGGCGAATGGTGTGGTGAAAACTCCTAGGCCCGGGATATGGAATCCTCGTTCTTTCCGTGACAATCCCGTGAAGGGTTGTCCAAGCAGGAGTTTTCCCAATGGTCTTGCTGCCATTCGGGGTTTCTGCCGAGTTCCTGAGTCGGTAGAGTTTCGCCTTCCCGAAGCCGGAGAAACTGCTGAATCTCCGCCCGAAGGCTACTTTACATGCTTCGAGGCACACTTAATGCAATGCCATATCTGGTTTCCCATAATGGCAGTTATTGTGAAGCTTCTCAACGGTTTTAGGTTGTCGATAAGCCAGATTTACCCGTGCGGCTTACAGCACATCGTCGGGATTCTGGTGCTGAGTTACAAACTAGGTGTGACTCTCGATGTTAGCCATTTTGAAGCCCTGCTGAAACCTTGCGGAAATTCGACCATGGTTCAACTAAAACCTCATACGAACATAGCGATCATAAAGGAGTTCTACTCGAACTACCATCGCTGGAAAGACTATTTTTTCTGTGTTCGAGTTGATGACGCGTCCGTAGAGGCGAGCGGTATTCCTTTCCTTCAGACCACATGGGGTCAGAAAGGTACTTCCAACCGAACACCGATTTGTTTCTGACGATGTGTGATCTTACGATTTTCCTTTTGCATTGACCAATCCCTTCCCTCCAACTCCAGACGGTCTGAACGAAATCAGAGATTTGTTTCGCGGAGAGAAATGATTATGGGCCTCGTTCACACCGAAACGGGTCCGCCGTGTCGTGGCCCTTCACCATTCCCGGCTGGAGCCAGGTTTACCGGCTGGCGAAGAGTCGAGATCAAGTATGGATGGTTTCGTGGTGTGCAAGGACCAGTAGGAGAAGGGAAAATCAGTAAAACGCAAGTGTAAAAACATCGCTGTTGACAACGTTGCGGCCGAGGGGCAAGGTTTTCCCGATGACGTGCTCAGGGACTACCTTAACAGTGGCGAGCCAGTCGACCTCAATGAGTTTTTTGATTTTGTTGTTTGTTTTTGAACTCGAGGGTTTTTGCAGGCCCTTCTCTCCGTAAGCCAGGCTCTTAGTGTGAGAAGACAGGAAGCTCGCATGGCTCAGTTCAAGACTGAGATGGCCGACAAGGGGACTGCTCGCCTGAAATGCGAACTAGAGAATTCCCGTTTTCGTGGGAGGGAACCATTCGAGGCGGAAATTCGTCGTGCCTATAGGTGAGGGTAAAATTAAGTGGCTGAAAGAGTGAGGGCTCGTCGTGAGAGGTTCTCTCAGGAGTTCGGGGAACTTCAGGCGAGCCATAAAGCTCTTGGAGAGTATCGCGAGTATCGAGGTACTGCGCCGGTTTGTACCTTACGACGGCTCACGACTATTCATACGATTTTGAGTATGCGAGGCAATCTCGGCGAATGAATGAGAGGAACAGGGACTTCGCGATTCCTCAAATCGAGCAAAGGATTTGGGAGCAGTGGGATCCGATCCCTCTTTCTCCCGACATGGTGGAAGCCGAGACAGGATTTCCCGATGAGACAGGCGAAGTAGATCAACCGGCTCCTCCAGATGCAAACGATCGGTCATTCGGAGTGTCGATGACAGGGTACTTCAAACACGGCGACTGACCGCAAGATTTGTCGGGAAAGTGTTCCCTTATCTTTGTGATATATTTTGATTTATGCGTTGTTCCCGGCCAAGTATGGCCATATATTTATATGTAGTGGGACTCGCCGCGTGTGGCTTTGAATCCCTGCCGTTTTATCGGCTTTTGTATGGCTCATGCTTTTATAAAAAGGATTTCAGAAATCATTTGGATTTTGTTAAGTAGGGGAAGGATTCGAGTTGTCATCTCGCCCTTTGTCCCTTTTTGTAGACCGTCCTGTTCGTTACTCGAGAATTTATGAGTGTTTAGATGTGGACGAAGAGACATGCTTTCAGGATCTCGTATCTTTTTCGATATCATGTCTTGAGACGTTAGAAACCAGTGTGCTGGGTTTAGGGTAAGACCTAGGTTTACTTTCGGCTTGAGGCTTTGCGACGACTAATCGGCTTTTATTTTTCCTGTTGCGATTTTATCCTGACTCCGTCCCGATTTAAAGTCCGCGATAGGTTCTCGGCTTATACGACTTGTCTGGTTGGAGTCGAGCATCTCTTCGGGGACAATTTTTAAGTCTCCCAAAAGTGCTGACCGAAATTTTTGATTTCTTTTATAGCGCGCTATTTTATCCTAGTCGGATGTACGAGGATCTATCCTTAGGATGTATCGAATTGCGTTTGTTTAGGACGGCTAGAGTGCTCGGCGGGGCCAATTGACGAGCGTTTTTTATTTATAGTCGCGAACGGACCGATAGAATGCTTTTCAAAGATTTACGCGACGTCTCGCTTGTTTCCTCGAAAATGAGCTTCATGATAGTCGTGTTTCAGGTTTTGGTCGGTAGTCAGAATCGACGATGCGACCAAGATATGTTGGCGCAGGAACTTTTTGCGATGTAGTTGATCCGTTCCGAGATAAAATGATTATGACGATTGTTTTACTTCCTGGCAGATATTTTTCCAGAAGTTTGAAGAGAAATTTTGCGAGATTAGAATGAAAAAAAATTATTTCCGAAAAGTTTTGAAAATATCGAGTACAAGGCGGACACTTAAAATGCGAGAGTCTAAAAAGGCTTCCAGTCGTGCTATCAAGGGTTTAAAACCACAG
Source organism: Brassica nigra (assembly GCA_016432835.1). Taxonomy (NCBI): domain Eukaryota; kingdom Viridiplantae; phylum Streptophyta; class Magnoliopsida; order Brassicales; family Brassicaceae; genus Brassica; species Brassica nigra. The sequence goes on from CM028246.1 coordinate 20,731,790, forward strand.
CTTCTCTGTACATCCTCTCTCAATCAAGCAAGAAATCTTATTTAACAATGAAAACGAAGCACATCTCACAATGAGGCAAATCGTCCAAGAACAAGGGACATGCAGACTCTGAATCAAGTCGGAGGGAACTTTCTGACAGAGAACCTGAGCAAAATCCACCGAGTAATAACCCACTACCATCGGCTTCTCTTCCTGAGATTACAGAGGAAATCGATTCGTTCAACACAGCCCAGGAGAAAGCACCTTCCGAGGAAAGCGATGAACATCAAGGAACCTCGGTTCACAAAGTAGATCCGTCTAAGGGAGTCTCTGCGACACAAGTTGAGACAACGACTACCGACCCAGATCCTCTGACGGATCCTTGACCTATCTCTCTGTCTGAAGCTCCGATTGAGACTTCGAATCAAGAAGAAGTCGAAGAGTCTCCTCTGTCTCTTACGGTGGCTAACAAAGAGGGAGATTCAGCTGATGAGAAGAATCAGAGTGAAGCTGAGTCTGAATCAGCTAAGAAAGTGAAGGAAGGTGACCAAGATGATGAAGTCGTCGCTGTTGGTTCTTCGTCTGAAGACACTACGGTTAAAGAAAGAAGAAAGAAGCGAGTTCTGAAGCATCTAGGGAATTATTTTGAAGATCCAAAACCTAAAAGAGTGGTATTTGCTAGCAACAACATAATGGAGGCAGTCAATCAATATAGATTGATCCGAAATCTGATTCAAATCCAATTTCAATATAGTCCCTATGGGTACATAAGAAATGTATTGAATCAATTCTATTTAATGAAGAGACCTGATTGCAACTTCGAATATGGAATTCAAAAGGATCTAATAGGAAATGATACTCTGAATCATAGACAAACTCCTATGTTCCTTTCATTACAGTATGTCTGAACAAGTTCCTGGATAACAAGCCGAAAGGTTTTTTTCTACAGATAGAACCAAAGCCCTTCTTCTTGCAACATCCGACTCGTTTGAAGCAGCAAAAGACGAGTGCTTCAAGTACACCGACTCAATCTCAGTTTCTTCAACCAGAGGATGCTGCCAAGTCTCCGTTTTTGGCTCAAGGTCGATCGAAAGAAAGTTGCTGAGCAAAGCATTACCGGTATCACAGGCGTGAACAAAAAGAGGTACAACCAGTTTTGTAAATGTAACGTAATTTCTGAACGACTGGTTGATATGATGGAGATGGATCAGTGGGGTTATTTGGCTGTCATTAAGAAGAGTTCGATGGAATCAACTGTGTCTTTTCTTGGGAGCTATGTCGAGCAGGTTGTCGCTGAGTTCTACGCTGGTCTCCCTGACACGAATGTTGAAGCAGACACGGAGGAAGTTGCTATCAAGGTCCGTGATCATCTGTACAAGTTTTCTCCAGCCATAATCAATGAGGCACTGGATCTTGGTCCACTCTCTAAGGAGGAAGAGGATGTGGACACAACCCTGGATGCGATTCAAGTGACAGAGTTGGTGGAGTTCCTTACTGATGGAACTTGCAAGGAGTGGGACAACCTCACGACAGCTGATCTCACACCATGTTTTAGAGCCATCATGATCATTGCTGCTCATAACTGGATTCCATCTACGCACAATACACATGTGTCCCTTGACAGAGCAAGACTGATCTACAAAATGGCACATGGGAGTCGAGTAGACATGGGGAAAATGATCTTCAAGCAGATCGTGAATCTCGGTGTGATTCAGCGCAATGACTCTCGCTGGCTGATTTTCCCTCGCCTGGTCATGAAGCTTCTTCAGAAACAGCATCATGTACCATCACGTACTGTTGCCTACAAAAAGTACAAGAGTGTGGGAGAGATCTATGAGCAGCGTAAGGCAAAAGGTCACGGAAGAGCCAAAGATGAGCTAAAAGGAAGGACATCTGCTTGATCATCTCGTCTGCCATCTTCTACTCCACCAGCTCCTACATCAAGCTCCAAAAGTAGTCCACGTCGAGTCTCTGTCTACGAGCTTGGTTTTGTCGCTATTCCTCAAGGTCCACTGACTCAGGCTGATCTGCAAGAAGCTCTTAAGGAAACTTCCCGAGCTCTTCAAGCACTGACTGACATTGTTAGGGATTTGATACGGTCTGTAGCAGGTTAGTACTTTCTCTTCTTTTAAGGATTCTTGATTATTTCTTAAGTTTTTAATCCATGTGCTCACAAGCAGGGGGAGAAAATGAAGAATGAGATGAAGAAGGGAATAAGTTTGTGGGGAGAGCAATCATTTGTTATGTGTTTCTGTTTTAATGTACTTGCTTTTCGATTGCACCACTTGTTGCAATATCTTTATTATCCTGGTTTTCAGACGATCTCAGTTTATGGGGGAGTAATTATGTATGTATTAATACTTGAACCCTGTGGGAACCAAAATTCACACCGTCAATTTTAATGAATAATAATGGAGGAAAGTAACGAAAACCCTACTTTCCTTGAGGTCCAGATTCTCTGCGAGAGCCAACGACAAGTGACCAAATAAATGCGGAAAAGGTTTTGTTAAGATTTGGGACTGGACCTTAAGAAAGGCTGCCTACGTACCCCTTTCGAGGATCAAGTCGGACGTACTTCGGTTAGAAAGAATTGAACAAGAGATCGAACTGCCTGGGCGAGTTCGTCTAGTACGAGCGTTGGTCATAGAAACAGGCATGTTGAAGATTATGCCTAGGGCTTCTATGAGCGGAGCTCTGAAGTTAAAGAATTGTTAGATCCTTCCGAGAGGAACAGAGGTCTGCGGATAAGATAAAACTAGAACAAGAGGCGGCTAGATATTCTAGGTCCTGCCTTGCTAGTCTAACCGCCTAAATTCTAAGTTCTCTATGCTATCGGGAGTTCTCTAGGTCTCAAATCTTGGATTTTCGGATCCCGTTCTCTTCTGCTACAGCCCTCCTTATATAGTCGTTTTAGGTCAGTGGCCCGTTTACCCTTTCGCCTTTGGGACCAAGTTTATCTCTTTTGGGAATATTCCATTTTCCGTCGATTTTCGTAGTTATCCTCAAGTCTTGGCATTTATCCGCAAAAACTTAGCATTTATCCTACTTCCGCGAGTTAGGATAAATCATCATAGCTCCTATTGGGCTTGGATCCCCAAAATCGTAAGTGAGTCCGTGGACACGTTTCAAGCCCTTGATTCTCGGAAAGATTATCTTTCTCGCAAAGTAAATCGTGCAGCCTAAAGAATCGATGTTCAAGTTGATCGTTCATGTTTTACACGATACACTTTGCAAGAAAACCAACCTTCCTAGTTCTAGTCGTAAAACTTCGAGGATATCTCCAATCGAGCCGAACCGAGGAACATTGGGTCCAAAGCTAAGATGATACGACTTAGTGAAAGCCACGAGGTGCGATCTAATTCGGACTGGCTCGGAATAGGCTGGACGGCCGGGCCGGCCAGGCGTCGTTTCGCGCCGGCGCCCGAGGCCAGGCTGGGTGAGCACGCGCCAGCGCTCGGGCCCAGCATCGGCGAGCCGGCGCTGGCGCCCGACCAGCAGGTAAGCCAGCCGCGCCCGAGACCAGCATGGACGAGCCGGCGCCGCACCGGCGCTCGACCAGCATGGACGAGCCGGCGCGGGCGCCGAGACCAGCACGGGCGAGCCGGCGCCGGGCGCCGAGACCAGCATGGGCGAGCCGGCGCCTGACCAGCGCTGGCGAAGCCGGCGCCGGCGCCGGGACCAGCGCTGGCGAAGCCGGCGCTGGCATCTGTGACCTGCGCTGGCGAGCCGGCGCCGGCGCCGGATCAGCGCTGGCGAGCCAGCATCGGCGCCCGGGACCAGCACGGGCGAGCCGGCGCCGGCGCCCGGGACCAGTCCGGGACCAGCACGGACGAGCTGGCGCCGGCGCCCGGTGCCAGGTTGCGCCCGTTTTGAAGATCTCGGCGAGGGCTTCGATTTGATATTTTGATCATTTTATGGTTCCTCACGGTTTGAGAGAACGATCCCTTTGAAGTTCCGAGGCAGATTCTTTTGTATTTTAGGGTTTTTGTGGTGATCGAATCTTGACGCCCTTTGGCAAGCGGACCTTGATTGGGTTGATCCGCCTTTTTTCGTACCGATCTTCCCGGGGACTCTCGTACGCGCACGCCCGTCGTCTTCCGATCTTACTTTCAAGAAGTGTTTCACGAAGAATCCTTAAGTAAAAAGTAATCTTAGTCGTTGACTTCGAGATAACCGTTTTCGACCCCAATAGAGAGTGGATATTCTAATTTGAGAAAATCTCGTATGACTTCTCTTCAAATCATACAAAACTTTTTTTTTCGAGAAATACTTTCCAGAGACTTTCAGTCGCTGATTCCGTCGTGACCGATTTTGACACCAACAGTTAGCCCCCCAGCTCGTTAGAACCTTCGCAATGTTTTTGCGAGCGGTAAGACATGTCAGGTAAGATAGGCGGAATTAATGGTTGAAAGGCTCCGTTGAAAGTGGTAAGATTGGGGCTGCGCCTTTCGAAGGCTGCCTACGTACCCATGTCGAAGGGATCAAGCCTTCCGTAGTTCGTTTTGGAGTTTAAGACTGTTACGATTTGTTTTCCAGCGAGACTTATATGGTCTAGTTATGTGTCGTGAGAGACTTTCGAGCATGTTGGTGTCGATGGTATTATGTTTTGTTCTGGCCGTTGTGAGGCCATGATGTATCTTTCAGGACTGGCCATTGGCGGCTTCGAATCCCTGCTCCCTTTTTTTTTAAGGCTTTTAAAATATTTTGCTCAAATTTATAAAATCGTGCTTTTTATAAATTGAGAGAACTTCCATTTTTTGAAGTTATAGGGAGAGGATATGAGTTGTCGTCTCATTCCTAACCCTCTGATGATCACTGTATCCATCGATTGTACAAAGAGAGTTTTTCGCGGTTTACTGATTTACGCGAAGGTTCGTGAAACGAATAGACTTAAGCGAAGAGACAAGTTTTGGGATCTCGTATCGGGTACTGATACTATGTCTATGAGATTTTAAGTACCAGCAAGGCTGGGTTTAGGGCAAGACCTAGGTTTACTCTCGGCTTATATGATTTGCCTGGGTACGAATCAAGCTACTTCCATTAGAAAGTGCTAAAAGAAATTTCGGTTTTCTTGTATAGCGCACTATGTTATCCTTGTCGGATGTAAGAGAGCCTACCCTTTTAAAGGCGGCTATTGTCTGTTTAGGACGTTAGAGTTCGTTTGTTGTGATCAGCAACAACGACATGATACCGTTTTGAAGGTGTGTTACAGTTTAGAGTTCGTGAGACGAGAATTTTGTCGGGAACGTTTTGAGGAAAAAATATCCTTCGAGCGTTAGCGACGTCTTGCAGTGCCGAAGGTTGAGGTTTCCTTGTGCCGCGTTTCGTGTTTGAAATGTTCGCGGGCTTGGAGATGTTTTGCGAATTTTCGCAGCCAAAAAACTGTTGTCTCAGTTTTGGCGCTGAATTGTTCGATTTTTGATCGAGGAATTAGGACCGAAGGGTCGCGTAAATTTGTTCCAGGGAAGGAGCGTCTTCCTCCACTGTGCTTCGTGAAGTGTTGGCCTCCCGAGGGATTTATTTTGTGTATTTTTAAGAATGACTCGAATAGCTCTAGGAGCTTTGTTACAAATGTTTCTTTTCATGCCGTGTTTTACGGGGCATATAGAACTTAATCGATTGACGATAAGTTTAAATCTTCCGTTAACTATATGGTTGTTAGGACTGAGTTTTGTTATGATGAATTCATCGTATGATTTCCGATTCTGGGTTATACGACAAACTGCTTGCATAATAGTCACTTGGCGTTTTACGACAAATCATGGATTGTCGTTTAGCCGTTAAGATTGGAGCGGTGGTCGCTCAGTAGTTTTGGATTGGCATGGAGGCTAGGTTCAGCCGTATAGCCAAGCAAGTTGCTGGTAAAGTATCGTCGTAGAGTATGTGCGGATTCGGTTGCGGGGTCTTTTCCTGCTCCGATGTAACCGAAGGGAGTGAAAGCAGGATTCAGCAACCTCATGGAGAAAATTTATCTATAACAGTTATCCGTTAGACCCGTTCTGTTTATTTTACGAATGTTTCTTCGTATGAATTGATTCGACCATACAGAGGATTTTCGTAAAAGTATTGTGAGAGGGGCTTTTTTGTAAAAGTAACTGGAGAGTGTTTCTCACAAATTGCTCGTGATATTTGCGATCATGGAATATGTTTTCCTCACTCGCTTTCCCGTATTACGAAGTCGTTTTGCATGAGACCGATTTTGTTTTCCCATGGGCTATTTCGTATAAAGAGTTTTCGTTATACGAAAGTAATGGATGAACGGTTTCATGGAGAAAATCGCAGATTTTCAAAGTAGCGACGTTTCCGTGGATTACACGGGAAACGTTTCCGCTTTGATTTCGGCCTTTGGTGAAAGTTGCTTCGAATTACTCGTGGAGTTTTACCAAAGGTTATTTCGTTATTTTTCAGTTCACTGTCGTGCTATTAGTCTGACGTTGGTACAAGTTTCTGGTCGCGAGTTTGCGACAAGAGATGGCGTAGAGTTTTCAAGACTGTGTTTGCAACGGTTTGGCTATGCCGCTAGCGTTTTAGCCAAATCTTAGAGCATCGTTTGGCTTTTGAAAAGATTTTCACGGGCACATTTTATTGCCTAAGTGTTCTTCCGCTTGTTTCTGCGAGAGTTTGCTTTATCAAATGCGTTCTCTTGATGCTGAAGCAAAAAGTTTTCGAAGACGGGATTATACGGGTATAGTATATGTACCTACTTCCCTTTTCTTTTTACGAAAGAAAACGGGTTAGCCGTTCTTTCGAAGGCTTGTGTACGTTTTTTCTTTCTTTTAGAAAGCGGGATGAGTATGCTTTAGAATGCGTGGCGATCGTTTCTCGGTTTTTTGAGAGACTAGATCGGTTTGCATGTTCTGCCTGGACAATACGGGAAAAATGGAACAAGACTGAAAAATTTGCCTAAGACTTAGTTTGCTAGACTATCCGCCTAGGTTCTAAGTTCCCTAAATTCTACGGCAGTTTTCAAGACGTTTTCGCTCCTGTCCTACGAAAAATTAAAACCTTGACAAAATTTTATAAGTCGGACGTACCTTACTCTCATCGATTATTCGAGATCGCCTCTTCTCCGTTCGTCTTTGTTTCATGTCTTGTAATCCGAGTTTCAATTTTCGCAGCGTTAGTTTTTACAAGACCGGGTGTGTATTTCGTCGAAGGATTCTTGCGAGTATGAGTTAGTAATTTATCGAAATTTTATTAGGCGTTTAGGAATGGCCACTTTCGATTCATTGTCAAAGGATTTCGAAAAGCCTGATACTGAACGAGAATTGATTTTCGATGAAATTCTGACGAGAATATCGGAGCGAGAGAGATATCAACGCCCAAGTTCCTGTTCTTGTTTCTTCGTACTGCTGGTTAAATTGACCATGTGCTCGATGGAACATTACAGAATCATTGAAACAAAGATAGGGGGAGTAGGAGATAACTCGAAGAGGGATAAGGTGGGCGTTTTTAGACACTATGAGAAGGACGTCACTCGAGTGGGGTCCTTAGTTCGTCAAGCTACGATTTTACGAGAAAGTACTCCGTCATTGTATCGGTCTTCCGAATGAATCCCAATTCCTCGTATCGTTGAGATGATTGGTGTTTCAGAATAACTGTGATCAATTTATACGATGAATTGCAATCCATTCATTAACCGAACCTTCCAAGTTTTTTCGTAACTTTCCTGATCGTTCCGATGAAACGAAACGGGGGTTTTAGATTAACAGTTTTAAGGATTTGTACTACGTGGCTTCGAGCGAGGATGCAAAGTACGTGATTGGACTAGTGTTGGGATGGTTTCACGAGGAATTAGTCACACTCGCCGAACGATCCGCAGCCCAGCGCACGGGACCGCGGAATGGCCCCACCGCCGGCGCCCGGGGCCGTGGCCCGAGTCCAACCGCCGGTGCCTGGGATAACATGGGCGCGCCGGCGCCGGGCGTGGTGCGGGTCCAGCCGCCGGCGCCGGCGCGACTGGCGCCCAGCGCGCCGAGCCGTAGGTCCAGCCGCCGGCACCCGGGCGCGACGGGTGGAGCCGCCGGCCGGTGGTGCAGGTCCAGCCGCCGCGCCGGTCCGCGAACGCAGCTGCCGGCGCCGGGCCATGGCTAGCCGCCGCCGCCGCGCGACATGGGCGCAGGCACCGGGCCATGGCGCTGGTCCAGCCGCCGCCGCCGCTGACGAGCCGCCCGGGCCGTAAGGGTCCAGTCGCCGAGTCGTGGCGTATGCGCACGCGGGGCCAGAGCCGTGTCCTGGCTGCTGCCGCCGGCACACGGAGCCGTGTCCGTCTGGTAACCCGTTTCGCTTATTCGTTTTCTCGTCTGCGAGTAATTTAGGATTTCTCCATGGTTTCGGGGAGAACAAGTTTTCTTTTTCCGAGAAATTCTCAAAAACGTTTTCGGTCGAACCCCTACTCGTCGAGATTTCTAAAACTCGGTATTTAGACGAATTTCTTGGGGTTTGATAGATTTTATCGTTGCCCTTTCTGTTTTTATAGAGAAATTGCGAGCTCGTTTTCGTGCTCTTCCTGTGGCGAAAACCCGTGACTAGGTTTTTCTATTTTCTCGAGCGCTACGGCGTTTGCATAAGCGTTGGCTGTAGGAGTATTTACGCTAACGTTGTTTATCAACGTTGATGTGAGCTGCGAGTTTTGTCTTTCATGTTTCCAGACATCGCTTCGGTCAAGCGTTTTGTGGCCTTGAGAGTAAGATTAATCCGTCCCCTCCTCCTTCTAGCGCCAAACTTTGGGAACCAAAATTCACACCGTCAATTTTAATGAATAATAATGGAGGAAAGCAATGAAAACCCTACTTTCCTTGAGGTCCGGATTCTCTGCGAGAGCCAACAACAAGTGACCAAATAAATGCGGAAAAGGTTTTGTTAAGATTTGGAACTGGACCTTAAGAAAGGCTGCCTACGTACCCCTTTTGAGGATCAAGTCGGACGTAGTTCAGTTAGAAAGAATTGAACAAGAGATCGAACTGCCTGGGCGAGTTCGTCTAGTACGAGCGTTGGTCATAGAAACAGGCATGTCGAAGATTATGCCTAGGGTTTCTATGAGCGGAGCTCTGAAGTTAAAGAATTGTTAGATCATTCCGAGAGGAACAGAGGTCTGCGGATAAAATAAAACTAGAACAAGAGGCGGCCAGACGTTCTAGGTCCTGCCTTGCTAGTCTAACCGCCTAAATTCTAAGTTCACTATGCTAACGGGAGTTCTCTAGGTTTCAAATCTCGGATTTTCGGATCCCTTTCTCTTCTGCTCCAGCCCTCCTTATATAGTCGTTTTAGGTCGGTGGCCCGTTTACCCTTTCGCCTTTGGGCCCAAGTTTATCTCTTTTGGGAATATTCCATTTTCCGTCGATTTTCTTAGTTATCCTCGAGTCTTAACATTTATCCGCATAAACTTAGCATTTATCCTACTTCCGCGAGTTAGGATAAATCGTCATAGCTCCTATTGGGCTTGGATCCCCAAAATAGTAAGTGAGTCCGTGGACACGTTTCAAGCCCTTGATTCTCGTAAAGATTATCTTTCTCGCAAAGTAAATCGTGCAGCCTAAAGAATCAATGTTCAAGTTGATCGTTCTTGTTTTACACGATACACTTTGCAAGAAAACCAACCTTCCTAGTTCTAGTCGTAAAACTTCGAGGATAACTCCAATCGAGCCGAACCGAGGAACATTGGGTCCAAAGCTAAGATGATACGACTTCGCGAAAGCCACGAGGTGCGATCTAAGTCGGACAGGCTGGGAATAGGCTGGATGCACCGGCGCCCGGGGCCAGGCCGTGCATGCTCGCCGGGCTCGGCCAGGCCGTCGTGCCTCCGTGCCCGGCCAGGCGTGCATGCTCGGCCGGTGCCTGGGGCCAGGCCGGTGAGCACGCCGGCGCCGGGCCAGCACGGCGAGCCGGCGCGGCTCCGGACCAGCATGGACGAGCGGCGCCGGCGCCAGGACCAGCATCGGGCGAGGGCCGGCGCCTGGTACCAGCTGGCGAGCCGCCGGGCGCCGGGACCAGCGCAGAGCTGAGCCGGCGCCCGGGACCAGCACGGGCGAGCCGGCGCGGGCGCCCGGTACCAGCGCGGGAGAGCTGGCGCCGGCGCCCGGGGCCAGGTTGCGCCCGTTTTGAAGATCTCGGCGAGGGCTTCGATTTGATATCTTGATCGTTTTCTGGTTCCTCACGGTTTGAGAGAACGACCTCTTTGAAGTTCCGAGGCAGATTCTTTTGTGTTTTAGGGTTTTTGTGGTGATCGAATCTTGACGCCCTTGGGCGAGCGGATCTTGAATGGGTTGATCCGCCTTTTTTCGTACCGATCTTCCCGGGAACTCTCGTACGCGCACGCCCGTCGTCTTCCGATCTTACTTTCAAGAAGTGTTTCACGAAGAATCCTTAAGTAAAAAGTAATCTTAGCCGTTGACTTCGAGATAATCGTTTTCGACCCCAACAAAGAGTGGATATTCTAATTTGAGAAAATCTCGTACAACTTCTCTTCAAATCATACGGAACTTTTTGTTTCGAGAAATACTTTCCAGAGAATTTCAGTCGTTGCTTCCGTCGTGACCGATTTTGACCCCAACAAACCCATTGATTAGGATAATCTAAGTATGTTCTTGGTTGCATTGATCTTGTGAGACGACGAATTAAAAAGGGGAAGATTGAAGATGTATGGTCAAGACGGAGATGTAGCAGAGCTGAAGTAGTTCGTGAAGTACGACATGAACTATGATATGAGATGGACGAGTCGTGAGGTGCACGAATCGTGATAGACGCATTAAAGGAAGATTTAGTGAAGGGCCAGAAAAATGGAAGTCTTGAAGAAGAAGCAATCGATCTTGAGGAATAGGAAGATTGGCTTATTCGATGAAGAATCAAATATGGAAAGTTTCCATCGGATAGATCTTAGGTCTAGGATTTCCTCTGACATATATATAAAGAAGGTTTGGCACTGTGTTGTCGGTTAGCACACAGAAAAACTTTTAGAAATAGAAAGTTTTGTACGTCCGGAGAAGGAGAGGCAAAGCATTTAGGGGTTAGGAACTTGAGTGGTTCAGAGACTGTCATAGGTGAACGAGTGTAACTAGTCAACAAGTCAAGATTTATCTTGAGATTGATTGAAATATTGCTTTTGAAAGAAACTTGTATATGCTTTTAAAATAATTAATCTAGTCGTATTTCTTGGAAAAATACTATCCCTGTATTACTGTGTGTTATCGTGTAGCTCATTTATCTTAGATTAACACAGACTCCTCACATAAGATTCAACTCATACAAATATGTACTTCTTGAACCCCATCTCATCGTCTTTTTGAATATCATCCCTGACATGTCTGCTTGCATCATCATTGGCTGGTTTGACAACGTATTTGTATTTCCGAATCCACTCATAAAATGGCTGAATATGCTGATGCTTGAAACCTCCACACTAATTAACCCTTTTCTTCAATTTAAACATAATTTCCAAGGTTTTAACCAAATTCTTTCTTTCTGTCTACGTCTCTAGCGTTCTTTCTTTGAAGACAGATGATCAACTCCCATGAACAACACATCAGTACCAATATCAATACGTTACATACTATTCACTGAGCCATTGGCACAACTCCAAGAATCTTCTTCAAGATATTCACAACTTGATTTTGTCATCTGCATCACTAATTTTGCGGCTGAAACACAAGAAATTGCCAAGTTTGATGATTCTGCTTCACATGATTTCTCTTCTAGAATATAATCCGCCTTGTGAACCATTTCTTCATCTTGAATCTTTGCTGCCACCACTGATTGAGTAACCCAAATCAATTCAGATACACATACGTACCGATTCAGAATCTTGAAACCTGAAACTGAGTCTTTCTTCGAAATAACTTGGGGTGGAGAGTGATTATTGTCTAATAGAAACCGAACAACCAATCTTCTTGTAAAGTCACTTCAGACTAAGAATGCATCTGTGCTTATCTCCTCAGTATACCAAATGATAGCATCACCCTGCATACTTCGTAGTATCATATTTCATTTCTCATCTTCAGTATATTTGTTAGCACAACAAAATCGTTCCATTCTTGAAATCCAAATAGGTGGATGCTTTCCACAGAATTTAGGCATTAGTAATTGCTTGACCAAACAATCCTTTTCTCCCATCACCAATATTAATTCACGAATCTTTAACATAATGTTACTATGGCACGGTTCCATAGATGAAGAAAGAGATACCTGATTTTTCACCTCAGTTGGTTATGATACAAGATCTGAATACGAATTTGTCACTAGAGTTGGTGTTAACTCGATCTTCATCTCAAAGTCAGGAACTCCATTAATACAGTCGAGTTTGAGGTTTTTCATAAAATCTTTGCTTGCAATAGTATCTCATCTCCATTTGCTTTCTGAATTGATTCCATTTTCGTCAATGTCTGATGTCTCCATCCATGAAGAGAGCTCGTCATTCGATTTTGTCAATCTCACCCAACCACCTTAAATCACCTCCACTTGTTTCTTCAATTCTCCGATGTTATTGTAAATCACCTCCAAATCACTATCCGATGTCGCCATGAACGCTGATCGTTGCCGCGTACTCCGATAAGGTCACAGCACCAATCTGTTAAGCAATCAACTAGGTATGATCAATTAACAAGAAAGAACAATATAGAATCCACCAAAACGACGGAAATGATCCTTTAGAATCAAGAACAAGCTCTTGAAACTGCCTTTCGAAGAGATAAAATCAACAAACCTAATGATCAGATTCTAAACAATCTATGGAAAACAAGAAAGGTAAATCATCCTATTTACACTTCACCAATATTCTGCTCTCAAACTGCCATCTTCTCTTCACTTGGCCAGCTCAGCAATAGCAAAATCTCTACTTGCCATCTCAACACCATGTAAAGGCATGTGTATCTGACGAACAAATGAATATCTTTAATATTGTCGACAAAATGGAAGAAATAATCTCTGACATCCGTCACCTCCTATCCGGAGAACAGCGTCCACAAACAATATCTCGTATAATAAAAGTCTATATACCCAATTACACTCACCCAAAACCCAAAATAAAATCCGAATAAAAAGTCGAGTAGTACCAATTCGTCCAAATATCATATTCTCGTCTGTCTTACCTGAAATGGGAAAGAAAGAGGGATGAGCAACAGGGGAGTCACTCAGTGAGGTAAGGGATGCTAAACCCGAAGTCCATTGACTTGGACATTGCACTCCGAATAATTATAATTTAATCCTAGCATATTACAAGCACGGCGCCTAAAGTACCCAAGAACAACAATGACATTAATCACAAATGCAAACACACCTCTCACATCCACACCGGAGTGCTCATACAATCTGGAGAGTGCCAGACCACCTACAGTCTGGAGAGTGCCAGGCCACCAACAGTCTGGAGAGTACCATGCCACATCATATATAGTCTGGAGAGTGCCAGGCCACCTAGAGTCTAGAGAGTGTCAAGCCACCTATAATCTGGAGAGTGCCAGCCCACATCACACTAGTCGGGAGAGTGCCCGGTGACATCACATACAAGCACACATACTCATCTTAGTATCCACCTACATCTACCATATTTAAATGAAACAAATAATGTTAAATCCTTTGGCGCCATATTTCCGGTTTAAGCAAAGAACCTAAATAACTATCAGTAGACTCCGAACATACCTTAGATAGACTCAATTCAAAAGCATCTGTGGTGGTTCCCCATTGATGACGGTGTAAAACGACACCGAAAGTGTCATGGCGTGGTGGCTCAGTCTCTTCTTGATCGACCATGGATTTTACCCATTTTTAGCCATGGTCTATAGGTGTTTTTATATATATTTACTACAATATAGAGTCTATTTAGAGTATTTACAGGATCAGGTACGTTCTGGAGAAATATGGTGATTTTGGTATCTTTTGGCGTCTTTTGAGTGCAGAGCTGCGCAGACGCGTCAGATGTTAAGATATCTATGGAGACCTTGCCACGGTGTGATTGATCCCATCTTTTGACACAAGATATAGATTTTAGTTAGCTTTCCAATGCCACCGGTATGAAGTCAATCCAACGGCTAGATCAGAAGTTATCCCTGTTTTACTGAAGAGTGGTCAGTCTGTCTCGCGAGAGAAGGCTGTCGAGAAAAGGAATGTATATCGATCGATGGGAAAGCCTTCATATCGATCGACATGGATCCCATAATGTGGGTTGAGTATATTTTATGACCGATTGAATCCCATAAGTAACCACAAATTACCAAGATGCCATGGACGACCAAAAACTCTATTTATGTTATTTCCAAACCATTGTTGACGGCTAAGCTTTCTATTATTCTTTCTTCTTGTTTTAGGGTTGGAGATAAGATAAATTCTCCTTCAGAGATTGATTGGAACTCCATTGATTTTATTATTGCTTTCTATTCTATTATATTATTCAGACTATGATTTGTGTTTCTTCTATCATGTCTGAGTAATTCATCTTGTTAGGTTTAGGGATTTCATGAGCTTAATGTCAAACTGATAATCAATTAGGATTGTTAGGTTATCTATAGAACTTCTCCACCAGGGTGATTTTTAATACTAGGATCTGGAATAGTTTTATTCATATGAAAGTGTGACTGTTTGTTTGAACCTAGAATCATAGGACAATTGAGATGCACCAAAGTGCAGTCAATTAACGGAACCCGAATCCTGCTGGATTAGATACTTAGGCGCATATGAGAATTTGGTCTAAGAGTCTAGTTGAACATAATCGATTAGGTCGTTAATGCTTGTCTGAGGAAGTATCGATCGATGCTCAGACCATTGCATCGATCGTCACTCACTTCTTGTTCGCATGCGAAAGCTGGAACAAAGACTTAGGCATATGATTAGTAATTGCTTGAGAGAGATGATTACTTGTTTATAATAATCGAGTTCTAGAATTGAATCTATAAACCCTTAGCATCCTTGAATTGTAGTTTTGAATCTCTTGATTGATAAATCCCTAAGTCTAGCTATTTCTTATTATTGTTTACAACCTCAATCAATCGAACAACTGACTTGTTCATATTGCTTTATTTACTGTTTTAATATTGATTGCCTAGCTTAACCTTTATTTCTATAGTCTATTGTGTGCCCCTGCTCTCTGTGGATTCGATCCCTAAGTACTACAATGGAACCTATTATTTTAGAGAGTAAGATCACTCCTTAGGGTAATTTGAATGATATCAAATTTGGCGCCGTTGCCGGGCAGCAAGGATTCACCATTAGACTTGATTAATAGGTTTAGTCTAGGTTTTATTTACTGTTATAGTTACTTACTGAAGATTTTTTCTTGTCTTTCAGGTACATGCCTATCAGTACCAGAAGCAGCAAGGAGGAATTACTTTTCGTCTCAGATCCTACAAGATTGGAGCGTTCAATCCGCAAAGAATGACGTTCCCCATCGATCGACATTATCACTAGTTCGTCGATCGACACTCGCCAACCGCAGTCGACCGAGACACCGTCTTCATCGACCGATACTCACCCACCCGCATCGACCGAAGCTACTCTTCTATTGACCGACATTTACCACCCGACATCGATCGATGCTTCACCTCGAACATTGATCGATACTGAGTCGCGAGACATGGTTGCGGATATAATTCTTGTATGAGATGAGGACGAAGACCTGCATGACCAGGAGTGTCATCTGCGTAACGCAGCAGGTCAGAAGATAGATGGACAAGGGACTGCAATCCTTGAGCCATCTGCTACCACCGAGGATGCTAAAGTTTCTTGTCAGAGAACGATAGCAGAATGGATCAGACCTAGTCAGTTCTATACCAACAGATCTGCAATTCAACCTCCAGCAATACAAGGTGTTGATATGAAAGCCAAATACTTCTCTCATGTGGCTCAGCACCCTTTTCATGGTCTTCCTCAAGAAAACCCCTTCGACCATATTGAGACACTAGAAGATTATGTGTCTGGAATACATGAGAATGAAGCAGCCACAGACTACATCATCTGCAAGGTGTTCAAGTATTCTCTATCTGGGAAAGCAAAAACTTGGCTGAGGCACTACCACCGGGGTCTCTCACTACCTGGAGTGATGTCAGGACAGCGTTTCTGACTGAATTCTTCAACGAAGGAAGGGCTGATGAGATAAGGGATAAAATTTGGACATTCTCTTAGGGACCTACATAAGCTTTTAGAAGCTCTTGGGAGAGGTTTAGGAGATACCAAAGGGACTGTCCACATCATGGTTTTACAGAGATTCAGCTGTTGAAGAGGTTCATCAAGGGTATTGATGTACGATATCAAATGATGATGGATACTGCAAGGAAAGGAAACTTTGAGACAAGAACCCTAGAGGAAGCTAAGAAACTGATTGAGAACTTGGTGTCTAGCAACAATGCCAAAAATCTGGATATGCACAGGATAAATTCAGCTGTGAAGGATGACAACAAGATCGTTGAGGCTGAGATTGGTTCTATAAATGCAGTCTCACTGGTGGAGCAAGCTATATACCAGGATGAGGATCAACGCGATATAAAGGAGATGAAATTTATGCTAGTGAAGCTCTTGAAAGATCATAAGGAGATGACTGAGGATTTGAATCTGCATTTGGATTTTCTCTGCAAAGAGGTGAATGGAATATTAAAAACCTTAGATACCCGTGTCAAGATGCTATACACCCAAGCGTCTCTGGCTGAAGAAGCTGTGAAGAAGCAAAAGAACTTTTTCAAAAGAAAAGTACTGTTCATCCGGGTACTGTTCACCCGACATCGATCGATACTGTTCACCCGACGTCGATCGATACTGTTCACCCAGTTACTGCTCATCTCGGTACTGTTCATCGCGACACTATTCACACAGTTACTGTTCATCACGGTACTGTTCATCGCGATACTGTTCACCAAGATACTGTTCATCCCGTGTCCAAAAACACTGTTGATCAAGCCATTGAAGGACACCAGAGAAATTCCATCTTAGATAATGAATTTGGGGAAATACTTGAGCAGGAAAAGCGGGAAGAAGATGCTTTTCTAGTCGATAGTTCTATGTCTGTGGGAAGCTCGTACTGGTGTCGACCGACACCAACATCTAAACATCGCTCGACATCATCGCCTGAGCGTCGACCGAGATCATCAGACAAGCATCGATCGACATCACTTTTTGGATCGGACAAAACTGTCCGAATTCAGAGCCACTCCGACTTCACCGCTCGACACCCACATCCTCCCATCCTAGTTTGCATTCGACCAAATGACGTTGATCAACAACAAGCTGAAAGAATTGATCGACAACATCACGAGAGAATCGACCGACAGGAACATGGGAGCATCGATCGACAAGAGCAGCAGAGAATCGATCGATTTCCATCCACGCCATACTGAGTACGCTTGCCAAATCTTGATGCACACCGGTTGAATGCCACTCAAAATTCATCTCAGACATCAGTTTGCTTAGGGACAATAGAGCAGATCAGTCAGCAAATTGAAGACGCAACAGAGAAAGAGCACTCAACATTAGCTGAAATCTCTCTCGTTGAGATTGATCAACACCAAAGGGATGGATATGAACATGTGATGGAAGTGCAGGCAACGAAAGAAGGAGTTCAACGTGAGAAGAGAGTCAAATCTAGGAAACCCTTTATTCCCAAACACCTCAGGAGAGTAGTTAACAAAGTGGAACTTGATGGATTTCACAAGAGGGTGAAGAGGGTTCCTAAGGATATGTCTTTCGTGGATTCATATAGACTTGGTAATTTCTTCAGAGAGAGCAGAGAGACATATGAGGACATTGATCAACTATTCAACAAGGTCTGCCGTAAGCCTAAGAGGACTCTGAAGAAGGAACAAGATCCTGGAAAGTTCCTGATTCCATGCTCTATACAAAACCATGATTTGCCAAACGCCCTCTGCGATACTGGATCTGCAGTTAGCATCATGTCCATAGACACTGCTGACCTATTAGGTCTAAAGATGGAACCTTCTCAAGATAGTTTCCCTTTCGTGGATAACTCCAATGCAAACTCAGCAGGCATGATCAGGAATGTTAAGGTGGAGATAGGAGACTGCACTATTTCTGTGGACTTTCATGTTTTGGAGATTAAATCAGGCAAGCCATATTTTCTTCTTTTTGGAAGAGCCTTCATGGCTACAGTGGGAGAAGTTTGTGATCTAAAGAAGAATAGGATGTGCTTGACTAACATTGATGAAGGATTCTACTACGATCCTGTGGACAAGACCAGAAGCAAGGACTTTATCTCTTGCATAGAGCTGTCTGACGATGAAGCACACACATCTGATTCAACTCGCGAGCCAGCAAAACCAGAATCAGCATCGATTGATAATCAACCTTCAGCATCGGTCAACAAGCAGCCTTCAGAATGGATCGACACAAAACTTCCAGCATCGGTCGACACCCTCCATATTTCAGAACAGGCCGTGACAGAAAAGTCTAAGTCTGGGGGAAGGACCAGGCAGAGGAAGAAGAAGAAGAGGAAAAAGAATATAGATGCTGATTTCCTGTCACTAGTCCCTTCACAATTTCAGGAGGGAAGTCTTGAGTGTAGAGTGCGCTGCAGAGGAGGTCATAAACCTTTTACCAAGGTTAGAGTGTTATGTGATTCAGAGATGAGAGATAAAGGGGAATTTTCTGCACGAGCTTTCATCAGCTGCATCAACAAAATGAGGAAGAGCGACACTGAGACTTGTTTTGGAGCAAGTTCACATTCTCATCCAGACTAAATCAGATCTCCAGAAGTCAAGCTAATGACTTAAAATAAGCGCTGAGTGGGAGGCTAAACCACTGTTAGCTTTGTTCTACATATGTTTTTATTTTCATCTATTCCTGATTTTTCGTTTTTACTTATTGTAGGTTATAAAAAAAAAAGTGAACAGTAACGACGGCACTGTAGCGGAGTTACTGTAGCAACGCTATTGTAGCAGGATCACTGTTCATCGAAAAAAATAATTATTAGTTAGCAATTTGGTTGTATTAGTTATTAACTACTATCTTTAAGTGTTTTATTTATAGGGAAAAGATCTCAAGCAGATGAGTTTGCACAGGAATCGACGAGTTTTGCATTAGCATCGACCGACACTTGATCACTGTCGATCGACAGAGCATCACAAGTATTGATCGCCACTTCATTGTGTTGATCAATACTCAAATCAATGGCAGGTATACTCGTGAACCTTATTAAATATCGTCCTTATGGTTTATTTTCCCACCAATCTTAGACTGTATAACACTAGTCATAGTGTTGTTTAAGTCTGGGGGAGGTTCTACTAATATTATGTTTGAGTTAGATATTTAGAATAGGGACCCGAGTAGACGATTGCCTTGAATATCGACCGATTAGAGCTTGTCGATATCGACCGATAGTATATCACCTGCAGCGACCGATGGTAACTTTTTTCCATTGATCGACACTTAATCCAGTCAGGTTTATCGTTCTTACTTGTTAAATTTCGTACTTCTGCTTTATAATTTTCACCTTGCCACCGACTGTGTTACACTGGGGACAGTGTAATTTAAGTCTGGGGGGATTACTAACCTTTATCTACTCTATGAATCTTATTTAAAATGTTTTCAAAAAGTTTTTATTGAGTCAAGAAGGGGATGATGATCTAATTCGATTTATTACTTGTCATCTAACCACTCTTTAGACCAGTCTTAGATTTACTGACTGCAGAAGTACTAGAGATACTAAAGTGGATCAACCTGTCAACTATGTTTGCACTTGCTGAGAGTGTTTGAAGGAACCAAAGATGATATCCAACCTAATTGAGCTCAACTTTGCTTGTCTTGGGGCTTGGTATACATGGGATCAGATTCTTCAAACAAGTCTGGAACGTAAAGCCTTGTGTAGATTTATCACCTTCTCACTCTCCATTTCGACCCTAGATATATAAGTAGCGATTAAAAAGTATATATATATATATATATATAGGTTTTTAGTTAGGTGGAATCGAACAGGACTTGGTGGCTACAACCATTAAGGCTTGCTTCATAAGGATTCCAACAAAAAGAATTCGAACGGGACTAGGTGGCGGAAATCATCAAGGTTCGATTCATATGAATTCTTGGTTATAGGTCAAAAAGAAGTGAACAGGATTTGGTGGCAACCACCATTAAGTCTTGATTCGTGGAAGTCTGTCCAATCTTGGTCAATGATCCTGCAATTGAAGCAGACTATGACTAAGAGAGAAATGAGTAGAGAGAGAGGATAGGAACTAACTTTTACCTGCAGTTCCAGATACTTGTTTGAGAATCCTTGCATCTTGTGATCGATACTCCCAAGGTAAAGCCTACACTTTTATTTATGTTAAGAAATGAGATCAGTAGAGGGGATTGTCAGACAGGACTGTTAAGTTGTTGACTAGGTGAATTTGGTTGCTATACTAGGATATTGTATAATGTTCTTCTAAGGTTAGGATGTTTAAGATTTGGCTTGCACTACTAGAGAGATGGTGACTGAGTTCTTAAAATCTTTTGAGTCCCTGCTGTTTTCAAACCTCATTCAGAGAGACTGCTTGTTGGTTTTGCTTGAGGACAAGCAAAAGAGTAAGTCTGGGGGAGTTGATCGACCATGGATTTTACCCATTTTTAGCCATGGTTTATAGGTGTTTTTATATATATTTACTACAATATAGAGTCTATTTAGAGTATTTACAGGTTCAGGTACGTTCTGGAGAAATATGGTGATTTTGGTGTCTTTTGGAGTCTTTTGAGTGCAGAGCTGCCCAGATGTGTCAGATGTTTAGATATGGGTGGAGACCTTCCCCGGGTGCGATTGATCCCATCTTTTGATACAAGATAGAGCTTTGAGTTAGCTTTCCAATGCGACCGGTCTGAGGTCAATCCAAAAGTTAGATCAGAAGTTATGCTCGTTTTACTGAAGAGTGGTCAGTCTGCCTCGCGAGAGAAGGCTGTCGAGAAGAGGAATGTATATTGATCGATGGGAAAGCCTTCATATCGATCGACATGGATCCCAGAATGTGGGCTGAGTATATTTTATGACCGATTGAAGCCCATAAGTAACCACAAATTACCAAGATGCCCTGGACGACCAGAAACCCTATTTATATTATTTCTAAGCCATTGTTGACGGCTAAGCTTTCTATTATTCTTTCTTCTTGTTTTAGGGTTGGAGAGAATATAAATTCTCCTTCATAGATTGATTGGAACTCCATTGGTTTTATTATTGCTTTCTATTCTATTATATTATTCAGACTATGATTTGTGTTTCTTCTATCATGTCTGAGTAATTCATCTTGTTAGGTTTAGGGATTTCATGAGCTTAATGTCAAACTGATAATCAATTAGGATTTCTAGGTTATCTATAGAACTTCTACACCAGGGTGATTTGTAATATTAGGATATGGAATAGTTTTATTCATATGAAAGTGTGACTGATTGTTTGAACCTAGAATCATAGGACAATTGAGATGCACCAAAGTGCAGTCAATTAACGGAACCCGGATCCTGCTGGATTAGATACTTAGGCGCATATGAGAATTTGGTCTAAGAGTCTAGTTGAACATAATCGATTAGGTCGTTAATTCTTGTCTGAGGAAGTATCGATCGATGCTCAGACCATAGCATCGATCGACACTCACTTCTGAGGAATTGAATCTATAAACCCTTAGCATCCTTGAATTATAGTTTTGAATCTCTTGATTGATAAATCCTTAAGTCTAGCTATTTCTTATTATTGTTTACAACCTCAATCAATCGAACAACTGCCTTGTTCATTTTTCTTTATTTACTGTTTTAATATTGATTGCCTAACTTAACCTTGATTTCTATAGTCTATTGTGTGCCCTTGCTCTCTGTGGATTCGATCCCTAAGTACTACAATGGAACCTATTATTTTAGAGAGTAAGATCACTCCTTAGGGTAATTTGAGTGATATCACTTCCCCACGTATACGCCCTCGGTTCCATTACATATCTCCGACTAGAGCACCAATGGTGGCTTCCCATGTCATGACTACTCCTACGGTGATGACGTCTATGATCTTGGTGATGGCTGGGGATGGTGATGATGAAGACGGCAATGTTGCGACGGTATCAACTACCATCCCGCTGAAGGACGATAGCTCCGGTGAGATGAAGAGAGGTGGGTGGTGGTGCCAATGAATCTCCACGCTAATCCACTAGATAGTTGACATGGAGGAAGGAGATCAACAGAGAAGGAGGAGAAACATGGCTGAGCTCTATCTCTCTAAGATGATATTGACGGCAACTAAAATGGAGAAGAGAAGAGGATGATGCGTACACTTATATACTTAGGTATATGATCATTCAATTAAGTAATTAAACCAACCCACCGGTTTAAATAAATATTTGGTCCAAGAAATACATAAATAAACCAATTCTTGGTTTTGGTTCGTTACAATTCTTCCCTTCTTAATAAAGAATTCGTCCAACAAACTTTGATCAACAAATTTCGACGAACATGGTCATCACTCCTTGAACTTTTTGTTTTTGACTTGCCATTCCATAATCTCTACTAGTTGATTGAGTGAAGACAAAATTTTACCAAAGTCCATTGATGACTGCTGCAAAATGGGCTGTGGCTCTTGCACGATCATTCTCAAAACTGATCCATGGAGCATGTCATAGAAGTCTGACAACGTTTGCTGATAAACGAAAACAATAAGCACTGCTCCAATCCGTTCCAAGATAGGATATGGTCTCATATATTTCGGCTTACTTTTTTAGCTTCCGAGACTTCGATCCCCCCTTGAAAAGTCCTCATTTCAAGTACATTACAATAACCAAATCACTTTCCAAATCTCTCCGGCATTAACTGCATTTTTTTTTTGCCTTCAGCTTTCTTTAGGTGATTCTTGAGCATTTCTATTTGATCCAGCGTCCTTTAAACCATTGATTATTATATATCATGCTGCTTCCCCACTTTCATCAATCATAGCATGTGTGCGAAAGATCTTCCATAAAGAGCTTCCTAAAGTGATATCTGAATGCTCGAGTGATAACTGTTACTGTAGATGAACTATTCCAGCGGTAGATGTTTTCCTCAATTTTTTTTTGTCAGCTAAGCACAAGTCATGAGGATGTCCTCTCGAGTTTAACTTAGAGAGACGGTCCATGACCGCTCATACATTATTCTTCATGAAACTTAACTTCCATATCCCAATGAGGAAACCCACAATCAACATATCCCATTTCCAATCTGGAAGAAGTAGATTGTATAATAATCCTATAAATATTTAATGTTTTGTTTTTATCTGATAAATCTGACATGGCGACACAGTGTAGCTCCATCCTAGGCCAGTGATATTAACACTTCAGATCTCTGTACCTCTTCGGTGTCAGCCACTTTGAACTTGTAATAATCTTTTCTGAATATACAGCAACTCCTGCTTCTGAAACAAGTGACCCAAAAATCCAATATATATATATATTACTCTGCCAGAAACTACACCTACTCAGCTAGCAACCAACTAATGATCTCCAAGCTTACATATCACAATTCGTGAATGCTCAACATGCTCCTCTCTGTTCCAAGAATAAATCAGGATATAGTCGATGAATACAATCACACAACTATCCAAGTGCTTAAAATAGATATTGTTCATAAGGTTCCTGAATGCTAACGATGCATTCGAGCCCCCAATTAACTTCACCACGAATTCATAATGTCTACAATGTATACGGAAAACCGTCCTCCGTACATGCTCCTCAGCTACAACAACCTGATGGTACCGTGATACCAAGTTAATCTTATTTTTGATGGTTACCTTGTTCAAGTCTCTGTAGACGATACAAATCCTCAAACTCCCATCTTTCTTCGTCACAAACAATATTAGTGCTTCCTATAGTGAAGTAATAGGTCTTTTGAAACCCTTATCAGATAGTTCCTCCAACTGCTGGTGCTAGACGGTATGGAGCTCGTTAAATCGGTGATGCCTATGGTTCCAACTCAATCGTAAGAACATCTCTTCTGGCTGGTGGTGTCCGAAAGTCTTAAATACATCTTTGTACTCTGAAATAACTAGAGGATCCTGTAACTCATGTTGTCCTAATTATTAGCCATCGAAATGGTCACCAAAGTCCATCTGCTCCTCTGTCCAATAACTCCTCAGCATGTAGTATGATGGCAATAAACTCTCCTCTGCTCCGAGAATATAAACTCTTGCCCTCGGGAAAATCCACACTACTTGTTATGGTGACAACCAGTACATCTCAAGAATGACATTGTAAAAACTCAGCTCCATCTCTGACACCTCTCTGAATAACTCGATCTCTCCAAGCACAACTGGTACAACTCAATGCATATAAATAGCTCCCAGCGTCCTATGTCAGTTGTTTGAACTGAAACATATCTGAAACAATCAGCTACCCCACAACTAGCAAACATGCCAAGTATAACTCCAATATCACCACAAAGCTAACTGGCGCACCCTCACTCCAACATCGATCCCCACGAAGTTTCAAACCAAGTATACATCCACAATAGCCAATATACTCAAACACAAAAACCACAAATGCCAACCAATGGCTCATACCTCATATCACATAAACTCATGCATCCAAAACTCGTGGAGTGGTGACTTGAAGTTGGGTGGTGGCAGAAACGTCACATATCCACTCATGAACAACCTCGGAACAATGACTGAAGAATTGGGTCAACCTCTGAGCAATTTGACAAACTGACATCACCCATCTGCTGAACATCTGGCTAGAAGCTGTTATCAGAAGGGTGAATGACGATGATTTTACACACCTGCATAAAAAGAATTAGTAATTAGTTGACAAAATGTTGCTAAAAGAATTTCCAAAAACCTATTATTATTATAATATATTATAAATATTTTTGTTTTTTGTTTGAAATGTTGAAAACTGAATCCCCTAATCGCCTTCCCGGAACGGAAACGGGACGGAACCTGGCTCTGATACCAAATTGTGACACCCGTCACCTTCTATCCGGAGAACAGCGTGCCACCAATAATATCTCGTATAATAAAAGCCCATATACCCAACTACACTCACCCAAAGCCCAAAATAAAATCCGAATAAAAAGTCTAGTAGCACCAATCAGTCCAAATATCATGTTCACGTCTGTCTCAACTGAAATGGGAAAGAAAGAGGGGTGAGCAACACAGAAGTCACTCAGTGAGATATGAGATGCTAAACCCGAACTCCATTGACTTGGACATAGCACTCTGAATAATTATAATTTAATCCTAGCATATTACAAGCACGGCACATAAACTACCGAAGAACAATGGCCTCAATCACAAACGCACACACACCTCTCACACCCACACCGGAGGGCTTATACACTCTGGAGAGTGCCAGACCACCTATAGTCTAGAGAGTGCCAGACCAAATCACATACACTCTGGAGAGTGCAAGGCTACCTACAGTCTGGAGAGTGCCAGACCACATCACATATAGTCGGGAGAGTGCCCAGTCACATCACATACAATCGCACATACTCATCTTAGCATGCACCGACTTCTACCATATTTAAATGAAATAAATAATGTTGAATCCTTTGGTATCATATTTCCGGTTTAAGCAAATAACCTAAATAACTATCAGCTGACTCCGAACATATCTTAGATATACTCGATTCACAAAGAAGGAAACATACCAGAATTAAACTATAGTTATTCGAAGTCCTAAGCCGATGCGAGAAATTACGAGAATAGCTCTCACCTTAGCAAAAATCGAAAATTGATCGGGAAATACCCAAAACGAATATGTCTCTCAGTCTAGGCTTTAGCATGAATTATTTATCGTATAATTTACACCTAAGATTCCACGTTTCTTCCTGCACATGGCAGGTCACGATTATTGTTTAGTTATATATGTTGCTTGTAACACAAGAAACAGATGAGGAAGACACTTTAACCTTCACGGCTTGACTAGCGACGATGGATCTTGAACTCTCGTAACATGAAATACATCTGTGGTGGTTCCCCATTGATGACGGTGTAGAACGGTACCGAAAGTGTCATGGCGTGGTGGCTCAGTCTCTTCCCCACGTATACGCCCTCGTTTCCATTGCATATCTCCGACTAGAGCACCAATGGTGGCTTCCCATGTCATGACTACTCCTACGGTGATGACGTCTATGATCTTGGTGATGGCTGGCGATGGTGATGATGAAGACAGCACCAATGAATCTCCACGCTAATCCACTAGAGAGGTGACATGGAGGAAGGAGATCAACAAAGAAGGAGGAGAAAACATGGCTGAGCTCTTGGTTTAAATAAATAAATAAACCAACTGTTTAAGGTGAGTTTGGTCTCAAGAGAAGTAAACAATACTAGAAATGGGTTGAACAGAGGTATTTATTAGATTTCGAGATGAGGTTACAAAGGTGGAGAAGTAAGGAAACAAGCCGGAGCTCGGAGAGCTTTTAACCGGAAAAGTACAACTAGCGAAGAGATGTTTGTACGGACAAAACCCTAATCTCGCCGCTAAGTCTATGTGTGTCCCGTGTCCCCCCTTTTTCTCCTTTGCCTCCTTCTCCTTTTATAGCCTCTGTTCGGATGGGATTTGACCTAATCTCCATCTCGATTGATTGGGCCTTGGCGGCCTGTCGGGCTTGACGCAGGTCTCGCCCCGAGCTGTCGAGCTGGTCGCTTCCCATTCGTTCGTTCCTCGGCTCAGAGTAGTCTGCAGCCAAGCCATGAGCGCCGAGTTCCGGCTCCTCGGCTGTCGACCGTTTAATGACTCGGCCGGGACTTTTGTTTGATGGGCTTTGATGGATGGGCACAATCCATCCTCAACAGTAAGTCCCCCCTAGTTTACTGATGAGTCGAGCAATCGACCTTCAGTAAATTTGGTTTTTTTAGTTCGAAGGACAAAAGGCTTCGTCCGAGCAAACAGCTTGAACGGGTGTGACCTCGGTAGGTGGGTGATTGCTGTAGACAGGACCGGACCGGTGGAATCACGAAGTCGATGCCTTGCTGTCGGGAAGCCGAACCGGCGCGCTTGCCGATTACGCGCCAATAGGGCTCAGGCCCATCTAGGCCTTATAAGACCTAATGATGACGCCTTGATCCGAGCGCTCGTCTTTCCTATAAATAGGACTCCCCTCCTTGCTTCTTCTCATTTTCTCCGCAGCCTCAAGGTACTTTCTCTCTCTACTTCCTCTCTCTCTCTCTCTTAATTTCCGTTTAGGCTTTCGAACTTTCCGAGATGTCATCGAATCAACGGTTAACCCGGGAACAAAAAGGGAAGAAGGTGGCGGCTGTTCGGAGCCCGTCGGAAGATCCGACAGACGTCCACCACGAAGCTATGATGGACACGAGGAACATGGACCTGGCCCAGCGCCTCCTTGTCTCGGAAGCCCGGGGCATATTTCCGGATGATGACAATGGTCGAGAGGCGGTCGACACTCGGATTATTCCGATGAGTTTCTACCCAGGGAACATCTTTACCGAAGATGGTCCATTGGAGGTCAGGAGGATACGACCTTCAGACGTCGAGGGACAGGATTGGCCGAACGTCGAGAGCACGAAATCTACCGTTAGTTTGGTCCAGGACATTCTCCGAGGTCTCGTCGCGCACGGGATTACGTTTATTATCCCGGGACCCGAGCAAAGACCATGGTATCCTCCTAAGGACTACCAGTGCGTCTACGAATCATACTTTCAGGACGAGACGCGGCTTTGGTTTCCGATTCCTCGGATTGTTACTGCTTACGCTTTTCGGAGGGGAGTCGCTCTGAGTCAGTTGATGAACGGCTCGATCCGATTGATGATCGTACTGTCGGTACTCGCGGCCGAAGCGGGAACGTCGTTGAGTGTTCGGTCATTCGAGGAGTTAACTTCAGTGTCGATTGGAGACGGGTTGGTTTCGACGAGGATGCGTCCGAACTATAACGTGGTTACGGGATACCCATCCAAAACAACCGATCGGCAGCGCTCGTACTTCTACGTGAAATCTAACAGGTCGGTGTTCGAGGAACGGCCGAGGACTAGTTATCGCGTTCTTTGGAACGCCGATATGGGTACAACACGATGACTTGTCAGTGGCCGTAATGTTTGCTCGTCTAAAATTTTTTCCCTTTTTTTGTGCAGTCATTCACCCGAACATCGCTACATACCCCGAAGATTGGAAGCAGAGTGCTCGGATAGTAGCGTCGCGGAGACAAGATCATTGGAAGAACTTTTCCCGCGAAAGGATCAGGGGATCTATCAGTTGGATCGTTGGTCGTAAGTATCTTCCCCTTCTCTTTCCTCCGAGTGAAAACCGAAGATTCGGAAAGTTCTCATTTCTTCTTTGGGCAGAAAATTGGACTTCGACCTCCGTTCCTTACATCAACAGCGCACGGATCAAGAAGAGGTTGGCGCTATTCTCTCGAGCCGAGCAAAAGGAAATCATCTGAGCCAGAGCGATGAGAGAATTGCCTAAGCTCAGCCTGATCGTGGCTCCCCAGGTCGGTCCTAAGGAGGGTGCCTCTAAGAGTGAAGAGGGAACTTCGGGGCCGAGGAGAGATGTCGCTGCTCCTGTCGCGACCGGGCAAGCGCCGTCTGGCGGTCTTGCCCAAAAGAAGGGGTCTAAATAGAAAAAGGTCTCCAGCAATAGGGAAAATGTCGAGCAAGCGCTCGCTATCGATCCCCCTAGTAAGAAGGATAGGAAGAAGAGGAAGAGGTCGGACACGGGATCCGGGGCATCGGGTGGTGGCGAAGCAGCTCCAGTGAACTCTCCTGCTGTCGATGCTCCAAAGAGGAAGAAGCCGAAGAAGAAAAACTTGGGCAAACCTCGTTCTTCTTCCGTTTTGGAGGAGGAACTCCAGGACTTGGCTCCTGTGAACGTCTCAGAGGGTCAGAGCTCGGACGATGATGAGAATCAGACCGTGGCCTCGAGGATTCGGAGGCGGGATAGGCTGAGGGAAGAGGAGGATTTGTCCGAAGTCTCTGCGAGTGGTCAGGAAGTTGCGGGGAACATGGTAGCACTGCCAGTCCCCGAGGAGGGGCGCGACCGTCTGCCTGAGAGGTCGCCATCTCGAATTCAGGAGGGATCCGAGACTCGTGTACCCGGTCGTCCGAGAGAAACTCCGGGGGACGATATTGCGTTCGAGTTCAGGCGCGAGCTCCCTTTGACCTTCTATCCCGAAGAATGCGGCCGCCTTGTGCAACTGATTAAAGGAGGGCCCGACAGTCTGCCTCCAGTGGGAGATCTCGTCTATGGAGACGAATACAGACAAGCTGCTTGCTCGTCGGTGAAGGTATGTGAGTTCGCATTTTTTTTTTGTTACTTCCTGGTCGGGGATGATCATAAATTTCCCCTTCCTTTTTGTTTTGCTTGAGTAGAGCCAGGGTGACTGGAACGTCTTGGTCGGGAAATACGACAGGGCGCTGAAGCGGGCCCAAGAGCAGCTTCGTGAAGGTGAGGAGGAGAAGAAGAGAGCTAAGGCTGCTCATGAGGAAGCTCTCCAAGGTGCCGTTCGCGACAAGGAGGCCGCGATTGTCAGGGAAAAGACCCTGAGGCAGAGGTTTAACGAGGCGAGGACCGCCGATGCGGCTGACTTGCAGATGTGCAAGAAGTCAATGAAAGATCTCGAGCTGGCGGTGGACAGGCTGAGGAAAGAGAAGGAGGGGCTCGAGAGAGAAAAGGCCCGAGATTCAGCGAAGCATACGGAGGAAATGGAGCGGCTCCAGAAGTCTCGCAAGTACGAGGTCACGCACGAGAGGATCCGCGTGATGATAGCCATGATCGCAAAGGCCGAGAGGTGTTTCCACCGGATTCGCCTACGTGAAGATCTTCGGGACAAATATGATGACGCATGGTGTCTGTTCAGCCAGGATTTTGGGACGAGGAAGTGTCTCGAGCAAATAAGGGACTCTGGTGTCGAGATTCCGCAGGCGACTATCGACATTTACGCCGAGCAGGAGAGACACTTCAGGGAGGAAGTGGTCCGCTTGGAAGTCAAAGAGATCCCGGAAGACTATCCCCGCCTTTCCCCCGCCTTTCCCCCTTGGTGTTGGAATCTCGGTTCTTGATCGAAGACGTCTGGGGGCGGATCGATCCGTATGGATCGAATACAGATTTAATCGACTCCGAGGCGGCGTTTGCTCTCCGGACTCCATGCAGTAATCCGGCTCCTCGTTCTGAGGGACGCGAGAGGGAATTCGCTCTGCCCGCTGGCTCTACTAACTGTCGCGTTGATCGGGAGGGCGAACCTGCGAGCCAGGTAGCCGAGAACGCGGTTGTCCCGAGAAACGAAAACGCACTTCCCACTGTCTTCCTAACAGATTCTCCGGCGAAGGCCTCAGTGGGGGTCAGCTCGTCGTCCTCAAGTTCTGGCAAGCCCAAGACAGGGGATAGGAGTCCGGAGGGTCCTAGGGAAAATCCTCCTTCGCAGCCCTTCGGTCGAGTCTCGGGTCCCGAGGGTCCTCGTGTGGGAGAGTGAGTTTGGCTCTTGTAATGTTGAACCTTAGGATTTATTGCTTTTTGTAGTATCGTATTCGGCTCATTCGAGCTTCTGTATTTTTTCTTTTTGGCCTGAACGGCCTTGTTGTAAGATACTCGGGGTGTGTTCCCTTTTTCTCTTTCTCTCTCTTTTTTTTAATTAAAATTGAAAATTTTATCACGGTTGACCGTAAAAACAATCGACTTTTAGGATAGTCCATTGCTCGTTACTTTATCCAATCACTTAACAAGGTCGATTGAAATAAATTAACAGTTGTCCGAGGAAAAGGTATTCGAGACGCTACACTGTAATCGAGAGAAATTTGGTCGGCCAGCTCGTAATTCTTCGATTTGTGATAAGGTTCGGAAATTCCACTCGTGAGTTGGTCAATGCGGGATGCATCGGTGACCGTAACTCGGCTTTCCCATCGACGTTATCCGATCAGGAAACGTCGACTGGTCGGGAGAGTGCTTGTGCGCCGCTTGTGTGAGTCAAGGGGCTAGCATCGTTGGTTCGGGGTTTAGCTCTTCTGCGGTTTGCTGGAGAGAGAAAAGTGGCGTGATCGCCAGTTTTTATATATATTTGGTTGGGGCTGGACCCCGTAGAGGGGATGCCTACGTACCTCTGAGGAGGATCAAGCCTTTCGTAGTTCGTGGTGCTCGAGTAAACGTGACGTAAGTCATTTACTCGGGCGATTTGTTTTTGCGAGTAAACGTGACGTAAGTCATTTACTCGGTAATGTAGTGCTTACTCGTTTCTACGAGTAAAAACGGGGAAGATGCATGGAGTTCCAAGCTCGTGGGACTGCTTCTCCGCGGGAAGTCTCGAGTCGAGAAACTCCCGGTTTGACGACTTGAGTGATTTTGTAAGGTCCTTCCCAGTTTGCTCCGAGCTTTCCGGCATTGAGCTCTTTGGTGTTCTCGAAGACCTTCCGTAAGACTAAGTCACCTAGTTCGAGAGGGTGTGCTCGAACCTTCTTGTTGTAGTAACTTTCAATCTGGTTCTGGTAGTTCTGGATCCGAAGGAGAGTTTGGTCTCGCTTCTCTTCGATTTCATCGAGAGCATCCAGCAACATTTCTTGGTTGAGTTCGACGCATCGGGCATCTTTGCTCGGCCTTCGTGACATTGACTTCCGCGGGAGCCATTGCTTCCATCCCGTAAGCGAGGGAGAAAAGAGTGAATTTGGTTGCGCCTCGGGGGGTTGTTCGGTGCAACCAAAGGACGCCGTCGAGTTCATCGGCCCAATGTCCCTTCTTGAGATCGAGACGTTTCTTGATTCCGTCGATGATAATCTTGTTCGAGGATTCGGCTTGTCCGTTCCGGGGTATCTCGTGTCGAGGTGCTTAGTCTGATATCCCACTTGTTGCAGAAGTCCTGAAGTTCCCCGAGATAAATTGAGAGCCGCTTGTCGGTCACGATTTCGTAGGGTACCGCTTACAGATAATGTTTTTCCGACAAAACCACTAACTTCTTTCTCGGTAACTTGTGAGAAATCCTCGGCCTCGATCCACTTGGTGAAGTAGTCGGTTAAGACTAGGACGAAGCGACGTTGGCGAGAATTCGGCATTGGCCCGATGATGTCCATTCCCCATCTCATGAACGGATTGGGTGCTGCTGAAGTGCGCAGTAGCTCGGTAGGAATGTGGATGTTCGGAGCATGTCTTTGGCATTTATCGAACTTCCGAGCATACGCTTCGCAGTCAGTGTTCATCGTTGGCCAAAAGAAACCTACGTTTCGAATCTTTAGAGCGAGTGCCCGACTTCCAGAGTGGTTTCCTCCTGCTCCTTCGTGGGTTTTTGCCATGAACAATCTTGTTTGCTCGCCGTTAATACACTTGAGCAAGACTTTGTTGGCCGTTACTCAGTGGAGTTCGTCTTCCATGATGATGTAGTGGGCGCTACGCCTCTTAAGGCGTCTTGCAGCCCATTTATTGGCTGGAACCGAACCTCTGGTGAGATAGTCGATGAACTTTGTTCTCTAGTCGTTTGCTAGCTGATCTTGATCGGCCATCTCGACGTCTTCATTAGTTGCTTGCTGGGGCATTTTCTCGGACACTGGAGTGACAAAGTCCGCTGCCTCCACCGAGATGTCGATGCTCGGTTTCTCAATATGATGGATCGGGATAGTTCTCTTCACTTGATCACGAAGATTACTTCCGAGTGCTGCCAATGCGTCGGCGCATACGTTGTCTCCGCGCGGAACCTTTGTTAATTTGAAGAATTCGAACTCCTTAGCCAGAGCTTGGACGACTCGAAGGTAGGCGTCCATCCTATCATTCCGAGCATCGTACTCCCCGCTGAATTGACTTGCGACGAGTTGTGAGTCACAGTACGCGCTTAGTCATTTGGCTTTAACTGCTTTCGCGAGACGAAGACCAGCGATGAGTGACTCATACTCTGCTTCGTTGTTGGATGCCGGGAACCCGAAACTGAATGACTGCCGGATGAGTTCTCCTGTCGGGGACTGAAGTTGAACTCCTGCTCCCTAACCTTTATTTGTCGAGGAACCGTCGACGTGTAAGATCCAATTTGCCTCCGGGACCTCGAGATCTTGGGCTAGTTTCGGGGATAGTTCCACGAGGAAGTCCGCAAGGACCTTGGCTTTGGCGGCTGTTCGGCACTTGTAGGTGATGTCAAGTTCACCGAGCTCTATTGCCCACTTGGTTAGTCGACCGGCTCTGTTCGTGTTTTGCAACACGGTTTGGAGTGGTTGATCGGTGAGAACTTCTACTGAGTGAGACTGGAAGTAGGGACGGAGTTTCCTTGCCGACTCGACGACCGCGTACACCTTCTCGAAAGTGGATACGGGTTTCTGGTCCGGTCATCCGCCTACTCATGTAGAATACTGGTCTTTTCTCTCCACGATCTTCCTTAATCAAGACACTGCTGATTGCAGCGGATGATACTGCGATATACAAGGATAAGACATCACCTACGTCCGGTTTGGCCAAGATTGGGGGTGTCGTTAAGTAGTGTTTGAGTTGACTGAAGGCTTCCTCACACTTGTCATCCCAGAGGAATTTCTTTTTTCCTCGGAGGAGATCGTAGAAAGGAAGACACTTGTCTGTTGATCGGGAGATGAACCTGTTGAGCGCCGCGATTCTGCCGGTTAGTCTCTGAACTTCCCGGCAGTTCCTCGGACTTGGGAGATCAAGGACAGCTGAGATTTTCTTTGGATTAGCTTCGATTCCTCTCTGTGTTACAATGTAACCGAGGAATTCTCCAGACGAGACGCCAAAAGTGCACTTGGCCGGGTTGAGTTTCATCTTGTACACATTAAGGATATTGAAGCATTCTTTCAGGTGAGCCAGATGATCGTCTGCTCGGAGCGACTTGACTAGCATGTCGTCGATGTAGACTTCCATCGTCTTGCCGAGCTGTTTGGCGAACATGCGGTTGACCAGCCGCTGGTATGTTGCTCCGGCGTTTTTCAGCCCGAAAGGCATCACCTTGTAACAGTAAGTTCCTCGATCAGTGATGAACGAGGTCTTCTCTCGGTCGTCGGGATGCATCAGGATCTGATTGTATCCTGAGAAAGTGTCCATAAAGGTAAGCATCTCGTTTCCAGCAGTCGACTCGACGAGCCGATCAATGTTTGGCAACGGATAGCTATCTTTCGGACAGGCCTTGTTGAGGTCGGTAAAATCCACACACATACGCCACTTGCCATTTTTATTCTTGACGACGACCGGGTTGGCTAGCCACTCTGGGTATCGGACTTCAGTAATCGACCCTGCGTTAAGTAGACGCTCGACCTCCTCGACAGCTTTGATCTCGACCCAACTTTCGCTTTTCGCTTAATAGTTTGATGTTCGGCTCACGCTCAGCTCATGGGTCGTGATGGAGGGATCGATTCCTTGCATGTCGGACATCGACCATGCGAAGGTCGATAGGTTCTGCTTCAGGAAGTCCATAATCTTGAGTTTCATTTCGTCGGACAGGTATGCACCCACTCGCAGGACTTTGTTCGATCCGACTCGCCAACCGGTACCTCGAAAGTACATCTTCCTTCTGAGGACATACCTTGCTGATAGGCGGTGAAACTGAGTTGACGAGTGATTGGGAGCGTTGTAGCTTGACTGTGGCGATTAAGAGATCTCGAGCAGCGCGTTGATCTCCCTTTATCGTCTTAATGGTTCCATCGGTTCCCGGGAACTTGACACACTGGTGATAGGTTGATGCGATTGCTCGCATGGAATGCAACCACGGGGTTCCGAGTATTACATGGTAAGGGGTCTTTGTGCTGACCACCGAGAATTTGACCAGCCTAGTCACTCCTCCAGCTTGTACCAAGAGTCGGATAGTTCCGAGGGTCACTTCGGAAGATCCATTGAAGCCTGTGAGTGTCCTGGAAGATGGTTTCACGTCCTTTAGGTCGATGCCCATCTTCACTAAGGTCTCACGGAAAATGATGTCCACCGAGCTCCCGGTATCGATTAGCACTTTAGTGACGTCGTACCTATCGATAGCTAGGACGACGAGGAGCGGGTCGTTGTGGGGTAGACTCACGCCGAGTAAATCATTCGGAGAGAAAGAGATCTGGGGATCATTGGGAGGCTTCTGCGGCCAACGCTGAGATGTATCCGCCTGTCGACGATGGTCCTTGACAGACCGGACTGAGTATCCACAGGGTGGTGATCCACCCATTATCACGTTGATTCGTGGTCTGGTACTGGCCTGCTTCTTGAGGAGAAGAGCTCTGAGATCTTTACTCTCTGGTTGGTCAGTCTTTGGCGTTAAGACGCAGGTCGCCTACTGGCGTTCAGTTGCTCTCGCAGGTCGGAGACAGGAGCGTCGTCCTGGGGCTAGCTTGGATCTTTTGGAGTTTAGCTTTGACCTGAGATCAGAAATGCAGGGAGATTCGCCAATCTCCAGAGTAGCCTTCCTCTTAAGGAGTTCTCGTAGACCTGACGGCTCAGGGAATTCCTCGGGATTGCACTCGTCGTCGGATGAAGACTCGGGCTGGGCGCGAATAACTTCAATCCTCTGCCTGACCGCTGGTTGGTCCTCGCCATCCGAGACGTCGTAATCGTCATCTTGCTGAGGCGCTTGCTCGGAGTCTTTCGGCTTCGGATTATCCTGCTTGGATTTCCCTTGGCCCTTCCGTTGGTTCTTCCTGTCTTTGTTCCTGCTCCAGCTGTTCTCGCCTTTTGGTTTCGGAGAAGGGATCTTGAGTTCACCACTTTCGATCGAGGCGAGGAACTGTGCGAAGAGCGTCTTGCACTCCGAGGTATCGTGGCCTTTAACTCCGTGGAGTTTGAACGATTTAGTGAGGCCTGGGGGAGTTCGAGATGATCCAGCTACAGAATCAACCTGAGCGGGTGTAGTGGCAGCCGATGCTCGGGGAGACTCATCCGGGGAATCCGTTTCTCGGTGAAAGGTATTCCACTTCTTCCCATTCTCGTCGACCACGTAAAGGAGACTGTTCTTCTGGTTGTGTTTGTTTGTGGCAGCATGCTGGCGGGGCTTGACATGAGTGTTGGCAGTGCTTTTAGGCGCCGATTGCTTCGCAGCATTGTGCTTGTTCAGAATGGCCTTAGTATCTTCTTCCATACGGATGAAGTTATGGGACTGAGCAATGACGTCTTGTAAGGACAAAGTGGAACTCCGGTAGAGGTCTTCTCGGAATTTGCAGTCTACCTGGAGAGTGTTCATCAACGCATCGATAGCAATGTTATCGG
Organism: Brassica nigra; assembly: GCA_016432835.1. Lineage (NCBI taxonomy): Eukaryota > Viridiplantae > Streptophyta > Magnoliopsida > Brassicales > Brassicaceae > Brassica > Brassica nigra. The sequence continues at coordinate 20,767,774 of CM028246.1, forward strand.
GGATGTTGATTCTCGACACGATTGACTTGAAGCGCTCCATGTAGTCGCGGAGACTTTGATCCTTCGTCTGCTTCGAGTTCCAGAGACTAGAGGCTGTGGCTTCGCGCTTAGTGAACATGATGTAAGTCTTGAGGAAAGCCGAGGAAAGCTCTTTGAAGCTGCTAATCAAATTCTTGTCTAGTCCGGAGAACCAAGTCAGGGCCTGCTCGTTTAACGTCTCGACGAAGTGCTGGCAGTAACCAGCGTCTTTCTCTTCCGAGGAAAGTCGGGCTCTTCCCATGGCAATATTGAAGGCTGTCAAGTGCTCTACTGGGTCCCCTCCTGGCTTGTAATCGGGTAGGCGCAGCTTATCCATCTTCCGGAGCTTGACTCTGGTTAGCTCCTTTGTGAAAGGTGTCCGAGATGTAGAGGCGATGACACTGTCAATTTCGGGAGCTGCGCTGGTCGCCTGGTGGATCCTCGAGCTCATCAGTTGGAAGTTTAGCTTGAGCTCGGCGATCTCTCGGATAGTTGCCGAATCAGATGTTGTCGGAGGAGCGTCGGCTGCTAGGGTTCCGATTTGCTCGACCTCGTTCGTCGTGATACCGTCCGCTGGAGTTGGAGAGTTGGTGTCGAAGAGCTGTCGGCGAAACGGTTGGCTGGTGGATGGTACGCTGAGAGCAGTGACGATAGCGGCGAGCCGTTCGTTCGCCCCCTTCTGAATCTCCTCCTGGTGAGCGAGTCGGGCCATGACCGAGCTCATGAACTCCGACGAGAAAATGGGAGGAGGCGGAGGAGGTGTGAGTTCCGGCTCCTCTCCTGAAGTATCAGGGTTCGCAACTGTGGATGTCATTTCAGTCTAGAAACACTGAATCTGTTCGCCCCACGGTGGGCGCCAATTGTTTAAGGTGAGTTTGGTCTCAAGAGAAGTAAACAATACTAGAAATGGGTTGAACAGAGGTATTTATTAGATTTCGAGATGAGGTTACAAAGGTGGAGAAGTAAGGAAACAAGCCGGAGCTCGGAGAGCTTTTAACCGGAAAAGTACAACTAGCGAAGAGATGTTTGTACGGACAAAACCCTAATCTCGCCGCTAAGTCTATGTGTGTCCCGTGTCCCCCCTTTTTCTCCTTTGCCTCCTTCTCCTTTTATAGCCTCTGTTCGGATGGGATTTAACCTAATCTCCTTCTCGATTGATTGGGCCTTGGCGGCCTGTCGGGCTTGACGCAGGTCTCGCCCCGAGCTGTCGAGCTGGTCGCTTCCCATTCGTTCGTTCCTCGGCTCAGAGTAGTCTGCAGCCAAGCCGTGAGCGCCGAGTTCCGACTCCTCGGCTGTCGACCGTTTAATGACTCGGTCGGGCCTTTTGTTTGATGGGCTTTGATGGATGGGCACAATCCATCCTCAACACCAACTCTTGATTTTGGGTCGTAACATAATCCACCAGCAGCAGCAAATGCTACAGTTAACGGAGACGAAACGCTGCAGCACTGGCTGAAGTCCAAAACATGGTCTCCACTTTTCTCGAGAATACTAACGACCAAGAAAAACTATCACATGTGACAAAGTCAAAATTCTGAAAATAACAAGAAAACACATTATAGGTGGAACAATAAAAACTTGTTGAAGAGTAACAAAAAAATCATTGGAGTGTGCTTATAAAAGCTTGGAAATTCACTCACAGTAAATATGACAATCTCTGCGACTCCCTTGTTAAAACTATAACATAGAAGAGAGTCATCAAGTCTCAGATGAACAATACAACTACCAAACGCTTGCAATAGACTGACTGTTGGAGGAAGTGCAAAGGATCTCAGATCTGGATAAGATCAAAATCTCATCTTACAATGGGACACCAACCCTAAAGCACACTTGCGATCCTTCCAACTCGCAATGGGGCAGGCAAGACTAGGAGAACGCGAAAGAGACTCTGGCCTTTTCCCTCCTCCTCGTGGAGAATTTCGGAGGAGCAACACACAAATGGTTTCCTGTTTTAAACAGATCTTGTTCAATAACTTTCAGAAAGTATCGTCAACTTTTCTCAAAAACTCCTCTATGTTCATGGACAGAGAAACTTCAAACGTTGATCTCTGGAATGTATCAAAAGGACCCACATAGTCTTTACAAAACTTAATGATGAGATGAAAACCGTGATGTCGAGAGTCGATGACTTAAGTGACAAAGCAGCCATGGTACTTTGAAGAAATCACTTTCCTACGAAAGCGAAGTTCATGAACTGGTTGCACAAATTAATTGGCAAAGAGGGTTGTTTTTAAATTATTAAATGGGTCTTTGGGCCGGCGTAAGTTTTTATTGTTCGGATGGGTTGTTAGGCTTTTTGACCCTGTGCAACTCTACCACAAAATACGAAACACACCCTTCTCCAGCTGACTAATAACTAGAATGCCACTCCCCTGTCGCACGTGAGAGTGTTTGTCGACTCTCCCGATTCCCGAGAAACACGATCCATTAACTTTTGTACTCGGTTCTCATTGCCCTGGAGACCTAGATCCACCAATATTCCCTAAATTATCTTTGCCTCACCGTAGATTTATCATCCCCATCGACCCATCCAAACTAATTTTTTTGACACCAATGGTGGCCAAGTCGATTCAAAACCAGAGTCCTGTCCGTCGTCGGACGAGATCGACAGCCGATAAGGCGAAAAAATCCCCTCCTGCGAAACAGCAACAGTATCAAGGTTCGTCTTCTGATTTAATTGTTTTCTTCCTTTTCCGAACAACATCGTCCACCTACGGTCATGTGAAACTCATTCTTTGCATGTCACTGGAGAGATTTTTTGTAGTTTTTTTTTTTTGACATTTGTTTCTCCTGCGAACAAATAAACACTGTTTTCTTCGTCTGCGTTTCTTATAGATCGACCTATTCTGTTTTGTAGTTTCTGAATCAGAAGACGGCTCCACTGCTCAGGTTTCTTGCCCGGAACAGGTCTCTGACGGTTCTTCTTCGTCGGCATTGCCGAGTAGACTGTTCGCCGCCGATTCTTACCCGACAGGATTGCGTGTGAATGTCTATTCAAAAGCAAACATTATCGTTGTGGTTGCGGCTTCTCTTTTAGGTTCGCCTGCCGTGGAAACTTTGCTTGATTTCTAGTTTCGCAAGCTGTTTTAGCTTCCCATCGTACGCTGCCACAACTCTACGAAGCTCATTGGCAGCCTCCTCTGCCGACAGCTAGTTATGATTCACACATACGAGCTCTGGTTCACGTTCGCAACCCATCATCCTCTTCGTTTCTCGCTGGATGAATTCCGCGACGTAACTGGTTTGAACTGCGGAGCATTCGATGTTCAGTATTCGGAAGCTGAAAAATCTTCAGCTTCGACGATGTGGAACAAGCTTTTTGATACGACTCTCGGTACCATTACAGTGGCCCACATCCTGGAGATGCTGAGAAATCCATATCTAGCTGAGTGGAAACGGCTCCCTTTGGCTCTCATCGCCTTGGTGGATGGTGTTCTCTGCTGCAGTAACAAATCCCTTAAACTGACCTCCAAGTACGTTGAAATGCTGTCAGACCTTGGAAGCTTTTTGGCTTATCCATGGGGAAGAGCGTCATTCTTGGCGACCTTGCCGGGTTTCCTGCCTCCCCTTGTCAGCAAGCTTATTAAGGACCCACTGAAAGCCATGCGGTCCGGCTATCTCAGAAGGCAACAGCTTGCTATGGGTTTTCACTGGCTCTCCAGCTGTTCGCTTTTGAGGATGTGTCTCTGCTCTTGGGAAAAATCCCCGACGCATCGTGAACTGCCAATTTCTTGGAGGACCCCACAGTTTGCACGCACCCGGTCACTATTCTCACTGTGAAGGACATAGTGTCTGTCGAGATAGACCCAGCTGTATGTTCGTTAACCCTTCGTTTCAAATCTACGGTTTTCTAAATTCCATTTAGTAAAACGTTCTATCATGTTGAAATTTATGCTTCTTCAATTGTTTTTTTTCTGTCTAAAGCTCTCTGTCCACTTCCCCGTGATTCCGGATGAGGAATGACTCCTGTTGTTGGACGAGGTTAAAGATAGCCAAGTTACTTCTTTGGTACAGATGCTGCTGATTGGAGAAACATTCAAACTTCAAGAATTTCCAGGCGGAGACAGGTTGTTTAGGCTTAAGTTAGAGATCCAAGATGATGGGCCACTGCCGAAGGACGAGAAATGTGGTCCCATTCCCGTACACCAGCGGAATTTCCGACCGCGTAAACCAGTCCCTGTCGATATTGAAGAAATATCTTCTTCTGGAGACAGCGAAGCAGTGGATCCTCCTTTCTCAGAGAGGTGTACGCCGGAAGATTTGAAACGTTGGTTGTTGGTGCGGTTCGAGAAGATGGAGAACCAGTTTGATGAGATTCGGAAGATTATTTGTAGGAGTGTGAGTATGCCCGAGGGAACCATCCGTAATACAAGGAAGAGGAAAGCCAGCGATGATCTGTATCGACAGACTTCCTCCCCTGATAGTATTGACATTCAGACCCAGGGGCCAAACCGGAAGGGAAAAAAATGGTTGTCAGAGGTCCTGCTGAGAAAAAACATTTGTATCCGCACCGATCTGGAGACGGAAACGACGTATCCATGGTTGTGAACCGAAGTTATTATCTCATATATTATACAAATTCAGAGTAAATTCCTGTGCTGGCACTTTTGCTGTTTACTAGGGAACCAGAAGAAACAACCCAGGTTCAGCACAGAGAGAGACGGGTGACAAAATGAGTCTGATAATGGTCTTACGACACGACCCTTTGAAAATACATCTGCTCAGGTAATACCGTAGACAGTTTTTTTGGTGTGTTATTGGTTTACATGTCTAAAAGGTCGTAAACAGATGTCATGCAGGAAACACGTACACCAGTGCTCTGGAGGATGATCAGGCAAAAGCAAACGAGTATGACAATGCTCGCATGCCACCACCTGGCAAAAATAATGCTGATCAGGTAATGTGATATATAGTTGTATTGTTGTCTTATTGGTGTACACCTCTAACCCAACGCTGGGGAGGATGCTCAGCAGCAAGAAAGACAATCCAATGTGCTCGTTCTTTATAGAGATGTATTACATGTTCAGCCTGAGTCCAATGTGTTACCAGTAGAGGTCAGTGTGATCTGAAATAGTTTTGTAGTCTTTTGCTAAGTGATATGCTCTATATTTTACCCTATTTAGCCTATAAGTTTCATATGATTTCAAAGGTTTTATATGCATTTCGTAACTCTTTTAGAGATATTTCAGGTTTAGGTACTCATTGGAATAAAGTGATGATTATGGAGCATTTTGAGATCTTTTTGGGAGTTCTTACATTTCACTCACGGAACTAACTACTGAGGAGAGCATCGACCAACTCATTACAGCCGTATCGATCGACAGAGTATCACACGAATCGATCGATTTGCTATGCACCATATCGGTCGATGTAGAGGCATTCGCGATTAATGAAGATTAGAAGATTTACGAGTTCAACCCAAGAGATTTCATATTTGCACTATACACCCTGGCCGCCTGTTAGATCATATTTTTAGGGTTTTTGTACCATTTAAATAAAGAGGCATTGAGAAGAAAGAAAGCAAGCAATTAAGGAGGCTACAAGCAAGTCACCAAAGTCATCACTAAGGAGAGAAGGATTAGCTTGAAGAGTTAGTTGGAGAAGAAGATATCTACTTGGAGAGAGAGATCTGAACTACATTAAACAGAGAAGATCTTGAACTCCTTTTGTTTTCTTTACTATTTTCATTAAGTTTCATTTAAATGTTATTCAGACTATCATAACATTGCTTCTTATGAATATGTCTGAGTAGTTCTACTGTTAGATTTAGGTTCACCAAGGGTTGATTTATGTATTGCTAATCATATTATGATTGTTAGGGTGTTTTAATAGTTCTTTCATTCTAGTTGTGCTTAATGCTAAGTAAAGAAATTGATCACCCTTGACTTAGATCTTAGGTTTAATTTGCGCAAGCGACAGCATTGTGAATTGCCTGAAAATAAACTAGACTGATCTTATTAATTAGCTAAAAATGAAAGTTGCCCTAGTTAATCTGGGTACCTATCAACCTGCTCGGTAATGCTTACTGGAATGCTAATCGATCGATATGACAATTAGTCATCGATCGATTATCTGAAAGGCACACCGATCGATAGTCGGAAAGACATATCGATCGATGCTTTCTCAAGTTGGAACAAGCGACAGCTGACTGGATTCAGATCCAGCTATTAGACAATCCTATATATTGTTCCTAAGAGTTGAGTTCGAGAACAACCATATTTAAAACCCCTATAATACCTAAAGAATTATGCTTATCATACCTAAAGGTTTACCTTGATCTAGCTTTTTCCCTAAATTGATAACAAACCTCATAATCTAAAATCGAACAATTTTCCTATTCGTCGATCGATATTCGCAAAGCTTATCGATCGATATTCGCAAAGCTTATCGATTTTCCTAGAATTCATTTAAGTTACTATTTCAAAATCTTTCAATCTATCTTTATTTCGAAGACTATAAGATCTATTGTGCAATCCAAGAGTCTCTGTGGATTCGATCCCTAAGTACTGCAATTGAACCTCTTTTGAAGAGAGTAAAGTTGCTCAGAGTAATTTGAGCATGTATCACTAAGAAGTCGTAATAAATATAGTCTGATGTTGCCATGTTGTTACTATTTGCATATTCCTTCTTCCCTCCATTTTGAGGGAGGCTCCCCAGTCGCAAGGGAGAAAACAAACCCTCACTATTACAGGTCTGTTGGAAGCCCCTCCTCGAAAGCTAAGGTTGCATCCACCAGAATTGAAAACGTGGCCGCTCCTGATTATATCATAGACAGATGTTATATCATAGACATTTTTTTGGTCTGGTGTACGCTTCTCCAAGAGCGTAAATAACGGATTTCATGCAGGAAACAAGTGAGTCCAATGGTGGGGAGGGTGCTCAGCAACAAGAAAACTAGTCGGTCGCTGCTCGCACGCAACCACCGGTCGGAAGAGGTGCCGCGCAGGTAATGTACATTTTATTATTAGTGTACACTTCTAAACTGTAATTAACGGATTTCATGCAGGAAAGTAGTTGATATCACTTAATTTACCCTAAGGAGTGACTTTACTCTCTCAAATAAGAGGTTCAGTTGTAGTACTTAGGGATTGAATCCACAGAGAGCTAGTGTACAAATAAGATGCAATCTTAATGACTATGCTAGGTTGAAAATGGTTTAAAGTAAATTTCAGGTTTGCTGAGTAAGGATAAGATTACTCAGTTGAAAGGATTTGGTTTTAAAACAATAAAGAAAAGTAGTTAGATTCATGGTAGGTATTCAGGAATTCAGGATTATAAATACTATAAAGGCTAACAAGTTGCTTGCATGATATGTCAGAGCTCAACTGGTGTTAATCCATCAGCTCTCGCATTATTTAGACCATCTATTAATTAGATGCTAAATGGTGTTGCGGTCGGCTACTCTGCCGATAGTATCGATCGATGTTTCGATAGGAATATCGACCGATACACCTTTAGCTACGTCGATCGATTGCTCTATAGGAGTATCGATCGATACGGCTCTAAGCAAACCACATCTAAGAGTCTATCAATCACTGAAGCACATTATGCAATATCCTAATTAAACAACCTTGATCATCTAGCCAACAACTTTACAATCATGTCTGACTAACCCCTCTACTGATTTCATTTCTGTACATAAAAATAAAAGTGCAGGCTTTACCTTGGGAGTATCGATCACATGATGCAAGGTTGCTCAAACAAGTATCTGGACATGCAGGTAAAAATTAGTTCCTATCCTCTCTCTCTTCTATTTCTCTCCTAGTCAAGTCTGGTTTCATTCACAAGACATTGACCAAGATTGGACATGCTTCCATGAATCAAGCCTTAATGGTTGCAGCCACCAAGTCATGTTCAATTCTTTTTGACCTATATCCTAGATTCATTAAGCAAGTCTTGAAGGGGGTAACCACCAAGCCCTGTTCGAACCCTTTACCTATAGAATTCTTATGAATCAAGTCTTGAGGGGGGTAACCACCAAGCCCTGTCCGAATTCCTTCCTAATTAATAACTAACTAATCCTAGAACATGAATTTCAGATAATTTTCGATTTTTTTTTTGAACTGAATAAAATTAAATCTAATAGATTAGTTAAAAAAAAAAAAGAAGATCCGAGTAGACGATTGCTCAGCACATCGACCGATGAGACCCGACCGATATCGATCGACAACACTTCAACAACAACGATCGATTGTCTCTTCATTGTGTCGATCGACAGCGAGCAGGTTATCGTTCTTACTTGTTACATTAAGTACTTATATTTATGCTATTCCCTTAAACTCCGACTGGATTTACACTGAGGACAGTGTATAATTTAAGTCTGGGGGATGCCTACTGATATTGGTTTATTAAGAGTCTTATAAAATGTTTTTCAAAAGTTTTTATTGAGTCAAGAAGGGGATAATGAACTTATTAGATTTATGCTTGTTATCTAACCCCTCTTTAGCCCATTCTAGACTTACTGATTGCATATAGTACTAAAGATACTGAAGTGGATCAACCTGTCAACTATCAACACTTGCTGAGATTGTTTGAAGGAACCAAAGCTGACCTCCAACACTAAACCTGACTCAATTGCTTGTCTTGGGGCTTGGTATACATGGGATCGGATTCTTCAGACAAGTCTGGAAGGTAAAGCCTTGTGTAGATAGTTTTATCACCCTCTCTCTCATTTTCGTTTTTAGATTTAATTTTATTCAAAACAAAAAAAAATCGAAAATAAGCTTAAATATATGTTTTAGGACTAGTTAGTTATTACTTAGGAAGGAATTCGAACAGGGCTTGGCGGTTACCCCCCTCAAGACTTGATTCATAAGAATTATATAGGTAAAGGACTCGAACAGGATTTGGTGGTTACCCCCTTCAAGACTTGCTTCGCAATGAATCCTAGGATATAGGTCAAAAAGAAGTGAACAGGACTTGGTGGCTACAACCATTAAGGCTTGATTCATGGAAGCCTGTCCAATCTTGGTCAATGTCTTGCAAATAAAAGCAGACTTGACTAGGAGAGAAATAGTAGAGAGAGAGGATATGAACTAACTTTTCCCTGCAGGTCCAGATACTTGTTTGAGAATCCTTGCATCTTGTGATCGATACTCCCAAGGTAAAGCCTACACTTTTATTTATGTTAAGAAATGAGATTGGTAGAGGGGAATGTGAGACAAGATTTGCTAAGTTGTTGGCTAGGTGAATTTGGTTGCTAAGCTAGGATATGGTATAATGTGCTTTTGTGATTAGGACTTTTTAGATGTGGATTGCAATATTGTAGAGGTGATGATTCTAAGTTTTAAATCATGTGAGTCCCTGCTGTTTTCAAACCTCTTTCAGAGAGACTTCCTATTGGTTTTGCTTGAGGACAAGCAAAATGGTAAGTCTGGGGGAGTTGATCGACCATGAATTTTACCCATTTTTAGCCATGGTCTATAGGTGTTTATATATATATTTAATTCAATATAGAGTCTATTTAGAGTATTTAAAGGTTCAGGTACGTTCTGAGAAATATGGTGATTTTGGAGCCTTTTAAGTGCAGAGCTGCGCAGACGCATCAGATGTTTAGCTATGTATGGAGACCTTCCCACCGTTAGATTGAGCCCATCTTTTGACACAAGATATACATTTGAGTTAACTTTTCAATGCCACCGGTCTCAGGTCAATCAGCATCATGTAGCAGAAGTTATTCCTGTTTTACTGAAGAGTGTTCAGTCCGCCTCGCGAGAGAAGGCTGTCGAGAAGAGGAATGTATATCGATCGATTCAACAGAGTGCATATCGATCGATATGGATCTCATAATGTGGTCCGAGTATATTTTATGACCGCCTGAAGCCCAGAAGTTATCACAAATTACCAGAATGCCCTGGGACGACAAGAAACCCTATTTGTGTTATTTCTAAGCCATTGTTGACAGCTACACGCTTTTCTTTGTGCTTTTCTATTCTATTGTTCTCTTTTTTGGGAGAGAAAGGAGGAACTCCATAAGAGTCCTCCTGGAACTCCATTGGTTTTTATTATCTATTCTATTTCAGTTTTATATCTATTCATCTATGATTTCTGTGACAAACTTCATGTCTGAATAAATCCACCTGTTGAATTTAGGGTTCAGATAGGTTAAAGGGATTAGCCCTAACTATAGATTGCTAAGTTGTGATATTCATTGTTAGGATGTTCTTAATGCTTGTTTCTAGAGTCATGAACTAGAACCATGAACTGGTATTGCTTAATTTATTAATCATCATCCTGATATCATCCTGTACATGCTGAGATCCTTAGGGATACACGAGAGTCGGTCTATGATCTTGGTGAGAATTCACTCAATCTGAGCTATTTCGATCGATACTCCTATAGATTCATCGATCGACGACACACATATATCGACCGATATCGCTGATAAGCCATCGATCGATATTGTCGGCATCAGATCAATAGATGAATCTAGATTAGCGAAAGCTGGGTAGATTCATCTAAAAGTTGTAGCTCTAATATATCATGCATGCAACTGTTAGGCATCTATAGGATTATAATCTCTAATACCTGAATAGAAACCCTAGATCTAGCAACCATCCTTCCATCAAACAACTCCTTGCCTTGTTGAATAATTGTCTTGTTCAACTTCTTTACTGCTTTATTTATTATTTGCTATATTTATTTACTGCTTTAAACCTATTAGCCTAGCTTAATCATATAACTATTAGATCTGATTTTTTTCCTAGCTCCTTGTGGATTCGATCCCTACGTACTACAACTGAACCTCTTATCTGAGAGAGTAAAGTCACTCCTTAGGGTAATTTGAGTGATATCAAATTTGGCGCTGTTACCGGGGAAGAACGGCAAAAGGTGTATCGATCGATATTCATATAGAATAATCGATCCACAGTTTCTTATACTCATCGAACGATAGTTGATGACTTAAGATCTAGTTGAAGATAATCAATCATTGATTTAACCTTAAGGTTTAAGTTCAGAACTATGAATACTAAAAACCCTAGATATCCTGCATGCTAGTTCCACCTGAGAAATAGCCTAAATCTAGCTTTCCTTCCTCTTGCTTAAAACCTAAACCATTCAATCAACCAATTACTTGCTTACCCCCTTTATTTAATGCTTTAAACTTGTTCGTCTAGCTTTATTTCAAAGACTAAACAATCTATTGTGTAATCCTAGAGTCTCTGTGGATTCGATCCCTAAGTACTACAACTGAACCTCTTATTTGAGAGAATAAAATCACTCCTTAGGGTAATTTGAGTAATATCAAATTTGGCGCCGTTGCCGCGGACTCTTTCTTACTACCATTAGATTTAGTTCAGAATATAGTCTAGACCTTATTTTCGTACTTACTAAAATCTTTTCCTCTTATTGTGCTCTTACAGGTACCTAAGAATGGAGAAGACAAATTTCGGCAGCCCATCGATCGACACGAACACAACAACATCGAGCGATACGTCGAGCGAGGAATCGACCGACATACCGCCCGGAACATCGATCGATGCCAACCAGCCGAAAGCAGGTAAGTGTTTACTTACCGATCTTTCTAATGAGGAAGTAGTCCTAGGGAAACCAACTAGCAACACAATTTCTGAATTTGTTGATGAACAGGGAAATGAAATCCCTGTTCAATCTTATTCATCTTCCACTGAAGATGAGGAACCAGAATTGTTTTTGCAAGACTACTTAGACCCCATGAAGACCTATTCCAATAGGTCTGCCATCAAAGTACCAGAAGTATCTCAGAAAATCAAAACACTACCTTGATTTTATTCTTTTGGTGCGAAATAAACCTTTCCGTGGATCTGCTTTGGAGCACCCCCATCGAGCAAATCGAATATCTAGAAGATCTAGTCTCTCATGATTACAATCGCTGTAAACTTTTTTCTTTTTCCCTTGAGAGAAAAGCCAGAAAGTGGTTGAATCAGATTCCAGCAGGGTCTCTAACTTGATGGGAGGAAATCAGAAACGCTTTCATAAATCAATTTTTCGATGACGCTCACTATTTGGATATACGAGAAAAGTTATCTTACTTTGCTCAAGGTCCACACGAATCGTGTAAAAACGCTTGGATCAGATTTGAAGGCTATCAACGTGATTGCATTCACCATGGTTACTCAGAACCGCAGCTCCTAAATTTCTTTTACGGAGGCGTCAGCCTTCGTTACCAAATCACGCTGGATACCGCAAGTGAAGGAAACTTTAGCACTAGGAATCCTAGTAAAGCAAAGCGTTTGATCAGAAACATAGCTTTGGGAAAATCCTATGAGATCAGTGATAGGAAAAATAGAGCCACGTCCAGGGACACGCTCCAATTAGCTGAAATTAGGCAGTCATTAGACTCTCTGCACTCAATCATGAGGGAAAAGAAACTTAGACAAACTCTTCCAAGTGAGGATAGTTGTTCTGAAAGACAACTAATTTCTGTCGAAAAGAGTACGTCTCAAGTTTACGACCCGGACGAAGATAGTTTCACCCAAAACTATGATGCCCTAATCAAATCCCATCAAAGAAAAACTCACTCCAGGTTAAATCGAGCTTTCACGGGGAAATCAGAAAATAGAAAGCGACATGGACACCAAACTAAACGTTATTCATCGTGAGCTATTTAAGAAATTAGATGCTCTAAGTGAACAACTCAAGCGATTAGAAGGTAATGTCGCCAAAAACGCAATCGCTATCAAGAGGGAAGCAGGACGTCTTCCTGGGCGAACTGATATGAACCCAAGACGTCAAGTTAGTGCTGTACTCTTGAGAAGTGGAAAGCAACTTGTTCCGAAAGTTAAGGAAAAATCTTCTTCAAAAGATTATTCTGGAGAAGAGATCAAACCCACCCCCAACCCTGTGCTATTCCATGCCAGTAGAGTGGAACCTTCACCAAACAAAAGCAAAGAAAAAAATAGTCAAAGCACCGAAGAGGTTGTGATTGATATTCCGGACGACGAGGAAGATTCGGAGGATGAAGTTAATATCGACCGATATGATGAAAACAATATCGATCGACACCAATCCCCTAAGCCGAAAAGTGATTCAGCACCAGCTTGACCGACTATCGAAAGGGTTTATAACCCGATTCCCCCTTTTTCTCCACGAAAGTCCGACCCTAAGCGTGAATTGGACAGAGAAATCTGTAAGAAAGCAATCGAAAGGATCAGAGTTGAGATGCCATTAAGTGATGCTGTCAAAATTTCGCCAACGCTAAAGAAGTACGTTAAAGACATGGTAACTAAAGGTTTTCAAGTCGGAGAACGTAGTATCATGATGATTTCCGAAGAAGTCAGTGCTATAATTCAAGGCGAAATTCCGATCAAGCAACCCGACCCTGGTAGTTTTGTTCTTAGTTGCACCATCCAAGATAAACAGTTTCCAAGAGCCCTCTGCGATCTCGGATCTAGCGTGAATTTGATGCCGCACTCTGTTGCAACATCCCTCAGATATGTGGAGTTTACTCCAACAAATATCCAACTATTTCTCGCTGATCGATCTGTCCGAGTTCCGGAAGGAGCACTTGAGGATGTGCCCGTAATCATCAATGGCTGCACAGTACCAACGGACTTCGTTGTACTTCACTACAAGAACAAACCCAGAGACCCCATTATCTTGGGAAGACCATTTCTTGCAACCGCAAATGCGATAATTGACGTCAAAGAAGGACGCATCTGTCTGAACATTGGAAACATTCCAATGAGATTCGACATAGAAAAAGTAATGACGCGCCCTTTGATAGATAGGTCATCCTCCTATGTCGATGATATCGACGAGCTTACCCAAAAATCTTTTGAAGATTCATTCCTTGAAAGCCGGATCGAGGATGTGCTCATGGTTGCTCAGGGAGAAGTTTTCAGCATAGATAACCATACGGAGGATTATGCACATTTAATGGACGCAAGAAATGATAATGCAACCAATGATGAAGATGATTCCAAGATAAATATCGATCGATATTTGCAAAACGCTGTCGATCGACAACCATTCTCGATAGGCGATCTAAGCATGGAAAATGCACCAAAGGTGGAATTGAAACCACTTCCTGCTGGACTCGAATATGCCTACCTTTTTGACAACACTTATCCCGTTATCGTAAATTCAAATCTTACGAACAGTGAGCTCGCTTTATTGTTGAATAAACTGCGAAAACATAGGAAAGCAATCGGATACTCTCTTGAAGATATCCCAGAAATTTCCCCCGACCTGTGTATGCATCGGATTCATCTTGAAGATGAATCAAAATCATCAATAGAACATCAGAGGCGACTCAACCTCAACCTGAAAGAAGTTGTTAAAAAGAAGATTATCAAACTTCTCGATGCCGGTGTAATCTATCCAGTCTCAGATAGCAATTGGGTGAGCCCAGTTCACGTGGTGCCTAAGAAAGAAGGCATCACTGTGGTTAAGAACGAAAAGGACGAACTTATTCAAAAAAAAAACTGTAACTGGACACCGTATGTGCATCGACTACATGAAACTAAACTCCACAACACGGAAAGACCATTTTCCTTTACCTTTCATCGATCAAATATTGGAAAGACTAGCAAATGATCAATACTATTGTTTTCTCGACGGATATTCCGGATTTTTCCAAATTCCAATTCATCCGGATGACCAAGAAAAGACAACCTTCACATGCCCTTACGGAACATTTGCCTACCGTCGGATGCCATTTGGCCTGTGTAACGCCCCCGCTACTTTCCAACGCTGCATGATGTCTATCTTCATTGATATGATAGAAGATTTTATGGAAGTTTTTATGGATGATTTTTCAGTCTATGAATCTGATTTCAAAAGTTGTCTCGATAACCTCTGTAAAGTTCTAGCCAGATGCGAGGAAAAGAACCTTGTTCTAAATTGGGAAAATGCCATTTTATGGTTAATGATGGAATTGTTCTTGGACACAAGGTATCTGCTGCTGGAATTGAAGTAGATCGAGAAAAGATAGAAGTAATGACTGGTTTACCTCCACCAACTAACGTAAAAGACATAAGGAGTTTTCTTGGGCATGCTGGATTTTATCGAAGGTTTATAGAAGATTTCAGCAAAATTGCCAGACCTCTGACAACACTCCTCTGCAAGGATGTTAAATTCGAATTTACTCCAGAATGTCAGCAAGCCTTTGATAAAATCAAAAAGGCGTTGATAACTGCTCCTGTTGTGCAAGCACCCGATTGGAGTCTTCCTTTCGAAATTATGTGCGATGCAAGTGATTTCGCAGTAGGAGCAGTGTTAGGGCAGCGTAAAGATAAAAAACTTCATGTTATTTACTACGCGAGCCGAACTCTGGACGATGC
Organism: Brassica nigra; assembly: GCA_016432835.1. Lineage (NCBI taxonomy): Eukaryota > Viridiplantae > Streptophyta > Magnoliopsida > Brassicales > Brassicaceae > Brassica > Brassica nigra. Next base: position 20,783,055 of record CM028246.1, read on the forward strand.
TCAAAGAAATTATGGCACAACGGAAAAGGAATTACTTTCTGTCGTGTACGCTTTCGAGAAATTTTGAAACTACCTTGTTGGCTCAAAAGTCATTGTTCACACCGATCATGCAGCAATAAAATACCTTATGCAAAAGAAAGATGCCAAACCACGACTTATCCGATGGATACTTGTACTCCAAGAATCTGACATGGAAATCAAGGACAAAAGAGGAGTAGATAACAGCGTAGCTGATCTCTTTTCTCGGATAAAAGTCGACGAAAACTTTCCTATTGATGATTTCTTGCCAGCCGAAGGTGTATACCTGGCAGAATCTACATTCATTGGTCAGATAAATCTTGCATCTGAATCCATATCGGTCGATGAACCAAGTGATGAATTGATCGATATAACCACCCCAATTTCGATCGATGACACGAACGATATATGGATGATACGACTGATGACATGTCGATCGATCGATCAACCGCTCAATCAATCGACAACAAGACAGACGCACTGACCAATTGTGAAAATGGCTTTGACTTAGATAAAGTTTCATTCAAGATATCCTTCAATGTGATTATCACCGTAGCCGACAGTATCGCCACTGATCGCACACTCCTGATAGATGCCAAAACCCCGATCAGGAAGTGCACGCTGTTGAAAAGAAATTCAGAGACAGACCCTGGTATGCTGACATAGTGAACAATTTAGCTGCTGACGTCGAACTAGAAGGACTAAAAAATTATGACAGAAAGAAGTTCTTCAGAGAAGTCTGGCGATACCACTGGGATGAACCGTATCTCTACAAGCAATGTACTGATGGAATTTACAGACGCTGTGTTGCAGCCGCTGAAGTGCCGGACATCATATTCCACTGCCATGGATCATCTTATGCCGGACATTTCGCAACTTTCAAAACAGTATCTAAAATCTTTCAGGCTGGATTTTGGTGGCCTACTATGTTCCGCGATGTTCACGCCTATATCATAAAATGTGATAGGTGTCAACGAAGAGGAAAAATCAGCAAAAGACATGAAATGGAACAGAAGTTCATTCTCGAAATCGAAGTCTTTGACTGTTGGGGGATAGATTTTATGGGCCGTTTCCCTTCCTCGTATGGGAACAGATACATTTTAGTTGCTGTTGATTATGTTTCAAAATGGGTTGAAGCTATAGCCACTCCTACAAATGATGCTTCTGTTGTTGTCAAACTCTTCAAGAGCATTATTTTCCCTAGATTTGGAGTTCCTCGAGTAGTAATAAGCGATGGGGGTACCCAATAGAGTTCACCACAGAGTTGCCACACCCTACCATCCACAGACGAGTGGGCAGGTAGAAGTTTCTAACAGACAAATCAAAGAGATTCTGGAGAAAACCGTTGGGAACACCAGAAGAGATTGGTCACGGAAGCTGGACAATGCACTTTGGGCATACAAAACTGCATTTAAAACTCCACTAGGAACAACTCCTTTCCATCTACTTTACGGAAAACCTTGTCACTTACCCGTTGAATTAGAGCATAAAGCAGCATGGGCTACAAAATTGCTAAATTTCGACATCAAGACTGCTGCCGAAAGTAGACTCATACAACTCAACGAACTAGATGAAATCAGACATCTAGCTTATGAGAGTTCAAAGTTGTGTAAAGAACGCACGAAATCTTACCATGACAAGAAGATCGTCTCCCGGCACTTTGCCGCCAACGATCAGGTTCTATTATATAACTCTCGGCTAACTTTGTTTCCCGGAAAACTCCGTTCTCGCTAGTCAGGACTTTTCACAGTTACGGTAGCCAGACCAAACGGAGCCATCACCCTTATGAACGATAAAGGAGAGGGAATTTACGGTTAACGAACAACGAGTGAAGCATTACTGGGCTAAACCGCCGAATGTCAAACCTTTACAGTTGGGCATTCCCGAATCCGATTAAAAAGATTTTTAAGTCACGCTAATGACTAAAAATAAAGCGCTCAGTGAGAGGCAACCCACTTTTGCATTTAGTCTCCATTTTTATTTTTCAAATTTTTATTTTACTTTCATTTTCAAAAAAAAAAAAAGATAGATAAGGAACTCCCTTAAAATCGATCGATACGCACATAGGCATATTGATCGATTCGGATCTATCAAGGCCGCGGGTCATTAACCCCGATTTCCGCCTTTGCACCCTCTCATTTCGCATTCCTCTCCCGAAAACAAAAAACCGATTTTTCTCTCTAGAAAACAAGTCGATTTTCGCCGTTTCTTGCCTCAATCTCTTCGTTTTTCACTTATCTATCTTATTTGTTCATCTACTCACCGATTCTACAAGGTATGAACCCGAAATTCTCTATTTTTCGGATTTTGTTTGACTAGGTTTTGACATGAACAAAATCGATTGATTATGCTTGGATTTGGTCGATTTAGGTTGCTAGTATGATGAAATAGGTTTTTGGATTGTTCATTTTGCATTTGTTGTTCGTGGAATTGCGATTTGGGATGAATTTCGTGTTGCAGGTCCGCGATGTCGTGTTGATCGACACAGTTGTTGTCGAATCGATCGATATCAACGCTAAGGAATCGATGTCAGATACGACAATCAATCGATACAGAGATACCAGAATCGATCGATTTCTCTTCTAGAGAATCGATCGATATCGGAACCATCGATTGCACGTACTAATGGATGATTATTTTTGTTTGCAGATGAGTTCACGGAGAGACAGCCGACGCGAGAGGAGGACTAAGAGGAGGCTCGATATCCCGAGCACCTCCAGGGCACCACCCACACCACCATCTTCCTCGACGCCATCATCATCATCACACTCACTGCCCCGACAGCCCGACGAGCGCTCTCCGTGGCCTAGGAACCCTTCCAAGGCCATACAGACAGGTGGAGTCTTACCCCGACCCGAGGACAGCGGTCCATTCTACCGCTTGCACCCAACGTCGCCGTACGGAGACCTGGGACGACTACGACAGCCTGTTCTACAACACATGGCTGCGCGTTGACATTGCTCCCACCCGTTTCATCGACGAGGCTACCGTCAGGAAGCTTGGTCTCTGGCATGACTTGAGGGACATGATCAGCCAGCTTGGGTTCGGCACCACGGCAACACGCCCCTACGACCTCTACCCGTCTCTGATCTGACAGTTCCTTGCCACAGCCAACCTCACCTACACCACCACCACTGGCCGCGTCACGAGCGACAGAGTTCTCTCGTTCTTCGCCAGAGGTGTCAGATACCAGATCAGAGTTGCTGAGATCTGCGAGATCTACGGGTTCGATCCTTCGAACGCCGCTATTGGTGTCCCTGAGTTTCCCATGATCGGTGACTTCTGGAGGATCATTGGCACAGGCCACTGGAGCACGGCTGTCACTCAGACTGATATCCGTCATCCCACCTTGCGCTACTTCATCAGGGCCCTTGCCAGCACTCTGCTATGCAAGATGGAGCCCAACAAGGTGAGGATTGACGAGCTCATACTGCTGTTCACTGCGATTGACGGAGTTGTCGACCTGCAGGACATGGACCCAGACCGCGACATGCCCATGCCCAACCTGGGATCTCTCTTCGCTCAGCACCTGGTGTCGCTGAAGATGAAGCCCTTCAAGGGCACTGGAAGGAAGAAGGAGACGATCGGGAGCCTGCTTACACCGATCTTCCAGCACCTCGGCATCCGCTTGACTGGAGAGCCAGCACGTACCTCCCGCACCTACTAAACTTAGCGCATCTGTCTTCAGCCCAGTGGCTGAAGGACGGCCGGCTCTGGAGTTTCAGGAGGGGAGACCGCCTCCGTCTTCTGTAGCTGCCATCCCGCCACATCACGGACTTTGACGGGAACATTGACAGGCTCCGGTTCCAGCCAGATGAGGCATTCCTCCGCAACCTCCAGGACGTGCCACGGAGAGTTCCAGGAGAGCGCAGAGAACCAGCTACGCAGGGCCAGCCAGAGGCACCAGTACCCGTCTTCCCCATCATGCCAGACATTCCGATGCGCGACCACGGAGACTTTCAGAGGTTCGTCGGAGACGTTCTTCAGGCCATCTGGTCCAGAGTGTCTCGCTGTAGGTGCATGAGCAGGAGAAGCGTGAGAGCCCATGATCCAGCAGCCCCAGGTCCATCACACCTGTACCGTCGTGACTCGTCATCAGATGACAAGGAGGCAGCAGAGGACTCCGACTAGTCCTCATATATCTATCCCTTATTCCCAGACACTTTTATTTTTATTTCTATTTTCATTTTTATTTTGGATTTTTAGGATTTAATACTCTAGACTATCTATTTTTATGACTTATTATCTATTTGCTTGTGTTTGAATTGTCTAGCAGAACTAACAAATGACAGAACAGACGGGTTAGACACCAACAGACGAATTGATGACCTTCTGTCTAACAGTTATCGATCGATAGGCTAGACATGGTATCGATCAAATGTTGGAAAGACTAGCCAATCATCAATACTATTGTTTTCTCGACAGATATTCCGGATTTTTCCAAATTCCAATTCATCCGGATGACCAAGAAAAGACAACCTTCACATGCCCTTACGGAACATTTGCCTACCGTCGGATGCCATTTGGCCTGTGTAACGCCCCCGCTACTTTCCAACGCTGCATGATGTCTATCTTCACTGATATGATAGAAGATTTTATGGAAGTTTTTATGGATAATTTTTCAGTCTATGGATCTGATTTCAAAATTTATCTCGATAACCTCTATAAAGTTCTCGCCAGATGCGAGGAAAAGAACCTTGTTCTAAATTGGGAAAAATGCCATTTTATGGTTAATGATGGAATTGTTCTTGGACACAAGGTATCTGCTGCTGGAATTGAAGTAGATCGAGAAAAGATAGAAGTAATGACTGGTTTACCTCCACCAACTAACGTAAAAGACATAAGGAGTTTTCTTGGGCATGCTGGATTTTATCGAAGGTTTATAGAAGATTTCAGAAAAATTGCAGACCTCTGACAACACTCCTCTGCAAGGATGTTAAATTCGAATTTACTCCAGAATGTCAGCAAGCCTTTGAGAAAATCAAAAAGGCGTTGATAACTGCTCCTGTCGTGCAAGCACCCGATTGGAGTCTTCCTTTCAAAATTATGTGCGATGCAAGTGATTTCGTAGTAGGAGCAGTGTTAGGGCAGCGTAAATATAAAAAACTTCATGTTATTTACTACGCAAGCCGAACTCTGGACGATGCTCAGGGAAATTATGGCACAATGGAAAAGGAATTACTTGCTGTCGTGTACGCTTTCGAGAATTTCCCAAACTACCTTGTTGGCTCAAAAGTCAATGTTCACACCGATCACGCAGCAATAAAATACCTTATGCAAAAGAAAGATGCCAAACCACGACTTATCCGATGGATCCTTATACTCCAAGAATTTGACATGGAAATAAAGGACAAAAGAGGAGTAGATAACAGCGTAGCTGATCACCTTTCTCGGATAAAAGTCGACGACATCATTCCTATTGATGATTTCTTGCCAGCCGAAGGTGTATACCTGGCAGAATCTACATTCATTGGTCAGATAAATCTTGCATCTGAATCCATATTGGTCGATGAACCAAGTGATAAATTGATCGATATAACCAACCCAATGTCGATCGATGACACGAACGATATATCGATCGATACGACTGATGACATGTCGATCGATCGATCAACCGCTCAATCAATGGACAACAAGACAGACGCACTGACCAATTGTGAAAACGGCTTTGACTTAGATAAAGTTTCATTCAAGATATCCTTCAATGTGACTATCACCGTAGCCGACAGTATCACCACAGATCCGCACACTCCTGATAGATGCCAAAACCCCGATCAGGAAGTGCACGCTGTTGAAAAGAATTTCAGAGACAGACCCTGGTATGCTGACATAGTGAACTATTTAGCTGCTGACGTCGAACCAGAAGGACTAAAAAATTATGACAGAGAGAAGTTCTTCAGAGAAGTCAAGCGATACCACTGGGATGAACCGTATCTCTACAAGCAATGTGCTGATGGAATTTACAGACGCTGTGTTGCAGCCGCTGAAGTGCCGGACATGATATTCCACTGCCATGGATCATCTTATGCCGGACATTTCGCAACTTTCAAAACAGTATCTAAAATCCTTCAGGCCGGATTTTGGTGGCCTACTATGTTCCGCGATGTTCACGCCTATATCATAAAATATGATAGGTGTCAACGAAGAGGAAAAATCAGAAAAATACATGAAATGGAACAGAAGTTCATTCTCGAAATCGAAGTCTTTGACTGTTGGGGGATAGATTTTATGGGCCCTTTTCCTTCCTCGTATGGGAACATATAAATTTTAGTTGCTGTTGATTATGTTTCAAAATGGGTTGAAGCTATAGCCACTCCTACAAATGACGCTTCTGTTGTTGTCAAACACTTCAAGAGCATTATTTTCCGTAGATTTGGAGTTCCTCGAGTAGTAATAAGCGATGGGGTAAACCATTTTATTAACAAAGTTTTCGAAAATCTACTCAGGAAAAATGGATTTCACCACAGAGTTGCAACACCCTACCATCCACAGACGAGTGGGCAGTAGAAGTTTCTAACAGACAAATCAAAGAGATTCTGGAGAAAACCGTTGGGATCACTAGAAGAGATTGGTCACGGAAGCTGGACAATGCACTTTGGGCATACAGAACTGCATTTAAAACTCCACTAGGAACAACTCCTTTCCATAAAGCAGCATGGGCAACAAAATTGCTAAATTTCGACATCAAGACTGCTGCCGAAAGGAGACTCATACAACTCAACGAACTAGATGAAATCAGACATCTAGCTTATGAGAGTTCAAGGTTTTATAAAGAACGCACAAAAGCTTACCATGAAAAGAAGATCGTCTCCCGGCACTTTGCCGCCAACGATCAAGTTCTATTATATAACTCTCGGCTAACTTTGTTTCCCGAAAAACTCCGTTCTCGCTGGTCAGGACCTTTCACAGTTACGGTAGCCAGACCAAACGGAGCCATCATCCTTATGAACGATAAATGAGAAGAATTTACGGTGAACGGGCAACGAGTGAAGCATTACTGGGCTAAACCGCCGAATGTCAAACCTTTACGGTTGGGCATTCCCGAATCCGATTAAAGAGATTTTTAAGTCAAGCTAATGACTAAAAATAAAGCGCTTAGTGGGAGGCAATCCACTTTTGCATTTAGTCTCCATTTTTATTTTTCAAATTTTTATTTTACTTTCATTTTCAAAAAAAAAAAAGATAGATAAGGAACTGCCTTAAAATCGATGGATACGCACATAGGCATATCGATCGATTAGGATCTATCGAGGCCGCGGGTCATTAACCATGATTTCCGCCTTTTCACCCGCTCATTTCGCATTCCTCTCCCGAAAACAAAAATCTGATTTTTCTCTCTAGAAACCAAGTCGATTTTCGGCGTTTCTTGCCTCAATCTCTTTGTTTTTCACTTCTCTATCTTGTTTGTTCATCTACTCACCGATTCTACAAGGTATGAACCCGAAATTCTCTATTTTTTGGATTTTTTTACTAGGTTTTGACATGAACAAAATCGATTTATTAGGCTTGGATTTGGTCGATTTAGGTTGCTAGTATGATGAAATAGGTTCTTGGATTGTTCGTTTTGCATTTGTTGTTCGTGGAATTGCGATTTGGGATGAATTTCGTGTTGCAGGTCCGCGATGTCGTGTCGATCGACACGGTTGTTGTCGAATCGATCGATATTAACGCTAAGGAATCGATGTCAGATACGACAATCGATCGATACAGAGATATCAGAATCGATCGATTTCTCTTCTAGAGAATCGATCGATATCGGAACCATCGATTGCACGTACTAATGGATTATTATTTTTGTTTGCAGATGAGTTCACGGAGAGACAGCCGACGCGAGAGGAGGACTAAGAGGAGGCTCGATATCCCGAGCACCTCCATGGCACCACCCACACCACCATATTCCTCGACGCCATCATCATCATCACACTCACCGCCCCGACAGCCCGACGAGCGCTCTCCATGGCCTAGGAACCCTTCCAAGACCATACAGACGGTGGAGTCTTACCCCGACCCGAGGACAGCGGTCCGTTCCACCGCTTGCACCAACCGTCGGCGTACGGAGACCTGGGACGACTACGACAGCCTGTTCTATGTGGAAACCGAAATTCACACCGTCAATTTTAATGAATAAGATTGCGGAGGAAAGCCAAGTTAACCCGACTTTCCTTGAAGGTCTGGATTCTCTGCGACAGCCAACGACAAGTGACCGAATAAATGCGGAAAAAGATTTGTTATGATTTGAGACTGGACCTTAAGAAAGGCTGCCTACGTACCTGTTTCGAGGATCAAGTCGGACGTAGTTCAGTTTAGAAAGAATTGAACAAGAGATCGAACCCTCTGGGCGGGTTCGATCTAGTATGAGCGTTTGTCATAGAAACAGGCATGTCAAGATAATGCCTAGGGTTTCTATGTGTGGAGCTTTGAAGTATAAGAATTGTCCGATCCTTCCGAGAGGAGCGGATTTATGAGCAGGAGGCGCCAGACGCTCTAGGGCCTGGTTCGCCTAGTACGAAGCTGGTCATAGAAACGGGCATGTCAAGATCATGCCTAGGGTTTCTATGTGCGGAGCTCGTAAAAGTATAGTTAGATCCTTCCGAGAGGAACAGGGTCTTGGAGAAGATAAAACTAGAACAAGAGGCGCCAGACGCTCTAAGTCCTGCCTCGCTGGCCTAACCGCCTAAGTTCTAAGTTCTCTAAGCTAGCAGGAGTTCTCTAAGTCTAGATTCTAGGATTTCGGATCTTCCTCTCCTCTGCTCTTGCTCTCCTTATATACTCACTCCTAGGTCGGTTTGCCTTAAGATGATGGACCTCGCTTTTGGCCCAAGCTTATCTCTTCAGGAAGTATTCCATTTTCGCCGATCTTCGTAATTATCCTCGAAGTTTTGGTGACTTGATGTTTATCCGATGTTCGAAATCGGATAAACCGCCATAGCCTGATTGGGCCTGAATTTTAAAATCGTAAGTAAGTCCGTGGACTTGTCTTAAGTCGTTGAACGCTTTATACGATTTCTGAAAGACTATTTTTCTAAGATAAACCGATAGCATAAAGGATCGATGTTCAAGTTAATCGACCTTGTTTTATACGATATCTTCTACGAAATCCAATCCTTCTAGGTTTTGTCGTAAAACATCGAGGACGATTCCAATCGAAGTCGAAGGATGTTTTTCCGTAGCCGGATCGCCCCAAGCTCACGATGATTGATCCAAACAAGCCAAGATGGGATCAGACCGAACACGATGGGACCGAGACCAGGACGAGGGCCGCCGACCGGCGCCAGGCGAGGTGCCGCCGGCGCCAGGCCGCCCGCGTGATGGTGCCGCCGGCGCCAGGGGGTGCCGGGCGCCAGGCGGGTGCCGCCGGCGCCAGGCCGGCTAGCGTGACGGTGAGGCCGCCCGCTGCGGTGCCGCCGCCAGGCCGCCCGCTGCGGATGGTGACGCCGGCGCCAGGCCGGCCCGCATGGCGTGCCGCCGGCGCCAGGCTGAAGATCTCGGCGAGGGCTTCGATTTGATATCTTGATCGTTTTCTGGTTCCTAACGGTTTGAGAGAACGACCTCTTTGAAGTTTCGAGGCAGATTCTTTTGTGTTTAGGGTTTTTGTGGTGATCGAATCTTGATGTCCTTGGGTGAGCGGACCGATCTTTCCGGGACTCTCGTGACGCACGCCCGTAGTCTTCCGATCTCACATTCAAGAAGTGTTCCACAAAGAAACCATAAGTAAAAAATAATCCTAGCCGTTGATTTTGAGATAACCGTTATCGACCTCACCAGAGTGGATATTCTAATTTGAGAAAATCTCGATAACTTCTTTTCAAATTATCCGAGACTTTTTGTTTCAAGAAATACTTTCTAAAGACTTTCAGTCATTGATTCCGTCGTGACCAATTTTGACACCAACAGTTAGCCCCCAGCTCGTTAGAACCTTCGGATGTTCTCGGCGATAAGACATGTCAGGTAAGATAGGCGGAATTAATGGTTGAAAGGATCCGCTGAAAGTGATAAGATTGGGGCTGCTTTCGAAGGCTGCCTACGCACTTTGTTGTAGGGATCAAGCCTTACGTAGTTCGTTTTGGAGTTTAAGACCCTTGTGATCTGTTTTCCAGCCAGACTTATATGGTCTGGTTATGTGTCATGAGAGACTTTCGAGCATGATGCTGTTGATGTATTTGTTTTTCGATTATTTATGAACTTCAGTTTTTTGAAGTATGAGAAAGAGGGTGTGAGTTGTCGCCTCATTCCTAGTTCCCTGATGATCACCGTATCTATTGTTTGCATAAAGCGAGATTTTCCGCGTTTACCGATTACGCGAAAGTTCGTGAAACGAATAGGCTTAAGTGAAGAGACAAATTTTTGATCTTGTATACCATACTATGTCTGTGAGATGTCAAGATCCAGCGTGGCTGGGTTTAGGCAAGACCTAGGTTTACTCGGACTGAGGCTTTGCGATGACAAATCGGCTTTCGCTTTGCCTGTTTGCGATTTTAACCTGACTCGCACCGCTTAAAATCCGCGAATTGTTGTCGGCTTATATGATTTTTCTGCGGAGTCGCTACTTCCTTTAAAGAGCTAAACCAAAATTTGATTTCTTGTATAGCGCTATGTTTATCCTTGTCGGATGCAAGAGAGCCTACCCCTTGAAGGGCTGCTGTTTAGGACGCTAGAGTTCGCTTTGTTGTGATCAGCAACAACGAAATGATGCCAGTTTAGAGGCATGTTACCGCTTAGAGGTGTGTTTGTATGTTTTGAGTTCTAGAGACAACGATTTCGCCTGGAACGTTTTGAGGAAAAGAATGTCCTTCGAGCGCGACGCCTCGCAGTGCTGAAGGTCGAAGTTTCCTTGTGCCGCATTTCGTGGTTGAAATGTTCGCTGGCTTGAGATGTTTTGCGAATGTTCGCAGCCAGAAACTGTTGTTTGGGTTTGGACGCAGGACCAAGGGTCGTAAGTTTTACCTGGAGAAGCGCCTACATTCACAGTGCTTCGTGAAGTGTTGGCCTTCCGGATTTGATTGTATATATTAAGGATGACTCATATAACTCTTGGAGCCTTGTCACGTGTTTCTTTTCATGCGTGTTTACGGGCGATAGAACTTAATCGATTGACGATAAGTTTAAATCTTCCGCTAACCATATGGTTGTTAGGACTGAGTTTTGGTATGAAGAGTTTATCGATGATTTCGATTCTGGGTTATCGACAAATTGCTTGCGTAATAGTCACTTGGCGCTCTATGAACAAATCGTGGATTGTTGTTTTAGCCGCTAAGTGATTGAGCGGTGGTCGCCAATAGCTTTGGATTGGCATGGAGGCTAGATTCAGCCGTATCGCCAATGAAGTTGTTGGTAAACGATCAGACCATGACCCTTATTAAGGTCATGTTAGTTTACGATTGTCCTTAATGGGGATGCGAATTCAGGTCCGGCTTTACGGAATGCGAGTTGGCCGAGGGCCAAATAGCGCTTGCCGAGATAGACATGCCAAGCATAGCGGAGTTTTCTGAATTATGGCTGATGGCTTTAGAAACGATCTTCCACTTTAGGTCTCAGTTATCGATGAATGGTTCAGATAAAATTTTTTGTTGCATGAAAATCGCTTCATTTTATCCGAGGGGACAAAGTTTAAGGGATCGACGCGAGGACACGCGGGTTTGTCTGCGGATTATTTCCTGCTCGGACGAACCGGGGAGTGAAAGCAGGAGCAGAAACCTTGTGGAGCTAAAACTGTCTATGACAGTTACCCGTTGGACCCATTATGTTTATTTTACAAAAGTTGCTTTGTATGAATTGACTCGACCATACAGAGGATTTTTCAAAAGTGATGTAAGGGGTTTTCGCAAAGGTAACCGGAGAGCGCTTTCACAAATTACTTGCGATATTCGACCACGGATTATGTTTTCCTCATTCACTTTTGTGTACTGAAATCGTTTTGCATGAGACCGAAAATGTTTTTCCATAGGCTGTTTTGTTTTAAAATGTTCTTGTTATCTGAAAGTAATGGATGACCGGTTTCATGGAGATAGAAAATCGCAGATTGTTAAAGTAGCGATGTTTCCGCTGGATTACACGGAAATGTTTCCGCTATGATTTCGACCTTTGACTAAAGCTGCTTCAACTACTTATGGAGTTTTACCAAGGTTATTTCGTTATTTTGTAGTTCACCGTCGTGCTGTTAGTCTGACGTTGGTACACGCTTCTAGTCGCGAAGTTTACGAGAGGTGACGAGATTTCAGGACTATGTTTGTAACGGTTGGGCTATGCCGCTAGCGTTTTAGACAAATCTTATTGCTGCGAGTTTGCTTTGTCAAAAGCGTTGTCTTGATGCTGAAGCAAAAAGTTTTCGAAGATGTGATTATACGGATATAGTATACGCATACTTCCCTTTCTTTTACAAAGAAAACGGGTTAGCCGTTCAAGGCTTGTACGTTTTTCTTCCTTTTAGGAAGCGGATGAGTATGCTTTTAGAACGCGTGGCATCGTTTCTTGGTTTTCGAGACTAGATCGGTTTGCATGTTCTGCCTGGACAATCAAGGAACGATGGAACAAGATTGGAAATTTTGCCTAAGACTTAGCTTGCCAGACTATCCACCTAGGTCCTAAGTTCCCTAAATTCTACGGCAGTTTTTCAAGACGTTTTTGTTCCTGTCCTACAAAGAATTAAAACCTTTACAAAAATTTTCGAGAAAATAGTCTATTGAAGGTTTCGCATTCGAAGGAATCCCATTTCCTCGATAGTCGAGACGATTGGTGTTTAGAATAACCGTGATCGTACCAAACTCACGAAGATTGATCCGAACAAGCCAAGAGGGGATCGGACCGAGCACGATGGGACCGAGACCAGGACGTGGACCGGCGCCAGGCCGGGGTGCCGCCGGCGCCAGGCCGGCCCGCGTGACGGGTGCCGCCGGCGCCAGGCGAGTGCCGCCGGTGCCTGGCCGCCAGCGTGACGGTGCCACCGGCGCCAGGCCGGGGTGCCGCCGGCGCCAGGCCGGCCCGCGTGACGGGTGCCGGCGCCAGGCCGCCAGCGTGGCGGTGCCGGGCGCCAGGCCGGGGTGCCGCCGGCGCCAGGCGGGCCGCCGCCAGGCGGCTCGTGTGACACGTGCGCCGGTGCCAGGCCGTCTTGCCGTCCGTGGGTCTTCTGTTGTTTAATCTTTCCCCGTTAGTCGTTTGCGGGAAATCTTTGAGTTTGGGAGGATCTTTAGCGAGATTTCGAGGTAATCGTTTTACCCAACGACTCCTCGAGTATCGGATTGAGATGGACTTGGATTCGTAGACTTCCGTCTTCGAGGATTTGAATAATGAAGCTTCGAACTTAGATTTTAAAATACGAATTTTGTTAAAAATTGAGAAGGCTTTCGGAAGAATCGCCGTTTCTCGAACAATCCGAACATGGGTTTAAGGGACCAAGATGTTGCCGCTGCCGAGATCACGAGACGACTGCACGGATGGGCGCCAGGACCCTTGCCGCCGGCGCCAGACGGGAAACGATGGGCCTGCCGCCGGCGCCAGATGGGAGAGGACGAGCCTGCCACCGGCGCCGGCGCCGTCGGGTCTGCCGCTTCGCGCCTGCCGCTGTGCCGTATCCGCGTCCGCCGATGCTGCTGTTGCTTGCCTTCGTCGATCCCCGGGGCTCACGGACTCAAAGACCGAGTTAAAAACTCAGGCAAAGATGCATGGTACTGAGACAGGACCGGTCTCGTCCTATGACGGGACAGAGAGAGCCTTCTCATGGGCGAGGTGGTCGAGACAGCGACCTTGTTTTCTTCGTAAAATCTCAATGGAAGCTCCGATTGAGACGCAACGAAAACCATCTTGACCTAGACTCAAAGGAGAGCAAAGTGAGGTTTCTACAGGCGAGGTGGCCATGGGCGAGTTGACCTTGATGATGGTTGTTCTCGTCCACGGGCGAGGTGGCCAGGAGAGTGATTTTGTTCCCTTCGTAAAATCTCAACGGAAACTCCAATTGAGACGAAACGAAAGCCACTTTGTTCTAGACTTAGAGGATAACGAAGGTGAGTTTGCCCTGTGGCAAGGTAGCCATGTCGGAGGGTGAGGTAACCTTGGTAATGTTTGTCCTTGCCCACGGCGAGGTGGCCGGGACAGTGACTTTGTTCTCTTCGTAAAATCTCAACGGAAACTCCGATTGAGATGAAACGAAAGCCATTTTGACCTAGACACAAAGGAAAACAAAGTGGGCTCTTACTAAGGCGGACTGGGAAGACTGATCTTACCCTATGGCAAGTCTTCCTAGTAAGATTAAGCTCCGACCTCCTTTCGCTTTCCCGTTTATTCCTCGAGAGTTGTTTGTAAGAAGTATGGCAGTGGGAATCGGTGAACCGATTTGCCGTGCTTTGTTCCGCGAGTAATATAGGGTTTCCCAAGGTTTCGAGGGAATAAGTTTTATTTTTCCGAGAGGTTCTCGAAGAAACGTTTTTGAGAAACCTTGCTCGCTTGCATTTCTCTAACTTGGTAACAAGACGAATTTTTGGGGTTTGATAGATTTTATCGTTGCCCTTTCTGTTTAGATAGAGAAATTGCGAGCTCGTTTTCGTGCTCTTCCTGTGGCGGAAAGCCGCGGCTAGGTTTTTGATTTGCTCGAGCACCGTGGCGTTTGCGTAAGCGTTGGCCGTAGGAACAGTCGCTGCTGGAGTTGTTTTACCATCGCTGACGAAACTGTAACTTTTTCTTTCATATTTCCGGACATCGGTTCGATCAAGCGCTTCGGCCGTATGAGTAAGAGTAATCCGTCCCCTCCTTCTAGCCAAACTGGGAACTGAAATTCACACCGCCAATTTTAATGAATAAGATTGCGGAGGAAAGCCAAGTTAACCCGACTTTCCTTGAAGGTCCGGATTCTCTGCGACAGCCAACGACAAGTGACCGAATAAATGCGGAAAAAGATTTGTTAAGATTTGAGACTTGACCTTAAGAAAGGCTGCCTACGTACCCCTTTCGAGGATCAAGTCGGACGTAGTTCAGTTTAGAAAGAATTGAACAAAGATCGAACCGCCTCGGGTTCGATCTAGTATGAGCGCTTGTCATAGAAACAGGCATGTCGAAGATAATGCCTAGGGTTTTATGTGCGGAGCTTTGAAGTAAAAGAATTGTCCGATCCTTCCGAGAGGAGTGGGGATTTGCGAGCAGGAGGCGGCCAGACGTTCTAGGGCCTGGTTCGTCTAGTACGAGCGTTGGTCATAGAAATGGGCATGTCGAAGATCATGCCTAGGATTTCTATGCGGAGCTCTGAGTAAAAGTATAGTTAGATCCTTCCGAGGAACAGGGTCTTCGGAGAAGATAAAACTAGAACAAGAGGCGGCCAGACGTTCTAAGTCCTGCCTCGCTGGCCTAACCGCCTAAGTTCTAAGTTCTCTAAGCTAGCAGGAGTTCTCTAAGTCTAGATTCTAGGATTTCGGATCTTCCTCTCCTCTGCTCTTGCACTCCTTATATACTCACTCCTAGGTCGGTTTGCCTTAAGATGATGGACCTCGCCTTTGGGCCCAAGCTTATCTCTTCAGGAAGTATTCCATTTTCGTCGATCTTCGTAATTATCCTCGAGTTTTCGGTGACTTGATGTTAATCCGATGTTCGGGAAATCGGATAAACCGTCATAGCCTGATTGGGCCTGAATTCTTAAAATCGTAAGTAAGTCCGTGGACTTATCTTAAGTCGTTGAACGTTTTATACGATTTCTCGGAAAGACTATTTTTCTCGCAAGATAAACCGTATAGCCTAAAGGATCGATGTTCGTTAATCGACCTTGTTTTATACGATATCTTCTACAAGAAATCCAATCCTTCTAGTTTTTGTCGTAAAACATCGAGGACGATTCTAATCGAGTCGAAGGATGTTTATTCCGTAGCAGTGATCGTCCCAAGCTCACGATGATTGATCCAGACAAGCCAAGATGGGATCAGACGGAACACGATGGGACCGAGACCAGGACGAGGGCCGTCGACTGGCGCCAGGAGGTGCCGCCGGGCGCCAGGCCGCCCGCAACGGTGGCGCCGGCGCCAGGCGGGTGCCGCCGGCGCCAGGCCGCCCGCGCGGACGGTGCCGCCAGGCCAGGTGCCGCCGGCGCCAGGCCGCCCGCGTCGGTGCCGCCGGCGCCCGCCCGCGTGGCCGCCGGCGCCAGGCTGAAGATCTCGGCGAGGGCTTCGATTTGATATCTTGATCGTTTTGTGGTTCCTCACGGTTTGAGAGAACGACCTCTTCAAGTTTCGAGGCAGATTCTTTTGTGTTTAGGGTTTTGTGGTGATCGAATCTTGATGTCCTTGCGAAGCGGACCGATCTTTCCGGGATTCTCGCAAGACGCCGTAGTCTTCGATCTTACTTTCAAGAAGTGTTTCACAAAGAACCCATAAGTAAAAATAATCCTAGCCGTTGATTTCGAGATAACCGTTTCGACCTCACTAGAGAGTGGATATTCTAATTTGAGAAAATCTCGTGATAACTTCTTTTCAAATTATCCGAGACTTTTGTTTCAAGAAATACTTTTAGAGACTTTCAGTCATTGATTCCGTCGTGACCGATTTTGACACCAACATTCTACAATGCATGGCTGCGCTGACATTGCTCACACCAGTTTCATCGCGAGGCTACCGTCAGGCAGCTTGGTCTCGCATGACTTGAGGGACATGATCAGCCAGCTTGGGTTCGCACCATGGCCACGCCCCTAGGACCTCTACCTGTATCTGGTCCGACAGTTCCTCGCCACAGCCGACCTCACCTACACCACCACCACGCCGTCGCGCGGAGTTCTCGTTCTTCGCCGAGGTGTCGATCTGGATCACAGTTGCTGAGATCTGCGAGATCTACGGGTTCGATCCTTCAACGCCGCTGTTGGGTCAAAATCGGTCAACGACGAAATCGCCATCCGAAAGTCCTCGGAAGAAAACTAAGTAACAATCGAAACCGAAACGAATCATCACCCGGCGAACTTACGGAAGGCACGAACGGACCGTGAGCCCGGGATCGACGGCGAGCAACAGCGGCATCGGCGGACGCTGACACGGCACGGCGGTAG
Organism: Brassica nigra; assembly: GCA_016432835.1. NCBI lineage: Eukaryota > Viridiplantae > Streptophyta > Magnoliopsida > Brassicales > Brassicaceae > Brassica > Brassica nigra. Next base: position 20,800,081 of record CM028246.1, read on the forward strand.
GCCTGGCGCCGGCGGCAGACCGACCACGCCTGGCGCCGGGCGCAGACCGACCCACGCGCCTGGCGCGGCGGCCTGGCACCGGCAGCAGGCTCGTCCTCTCCCGTTTGGCGCCGGCGGCAGGCCCGTCGTCGTCATGCCGGGCGCAAGGGTCCGCCCATCCGTGCAGTCGATCGTGATCTCGGGCAAAGGCAACATCTTGGTCCCTTAAAACCATGTTCGGATTGTTCGAGAAACATGACGATTCTTCCGCAAAGCCTTCTCGATTGTTTAACAAAGTTCATATTTTAAAATCTAAGTTCCAAGTCCATCTCGATCCCAATACTCGAGAAATCTCGGAAGACCATAAAAGGTTCGAATGATGAATGGATTTCGATTCATCGCATAAAACGATCACTGTTATTCTAAACACCAATCATCTCGACTATACGAGGAATTGGGATTCCTTCGGAAATGCCGAAACCTTTGAAGACTATTTTCTCGAAAAACCGTAAAAATGCCTAAAAAGCCCGACATGACCAAAATGGCCCACTTACGATTTTCCAAAAAGGAAGGATAACTATGACGGTTTATCCTTATCCTCATATAAGAGATAAATGTCAAGTTTCCAGAAGATAAATGTAAAGTTTCCTGAAGATAAATGTAAAGTTTCCCGATAAACACGAAGGCGGACGAAAAAGGAAAAGCCCGATTCAGCCCGAAGGAAGATAGACCGTCTTAAGAGGAGTATATAAGGAGAGCTTTGGGCGAGGAGCAAATCATCACAAAATTTCCAGAGCAATTTAGCACTTAGAGCAAATTCAGCATTTTTTCTGTTTTCACTAGCGAGCTGCGACTCAACTAGCGGACTTTTCGACAGCTCTTGTAGCCGATTTCTTTACCTGTTGTTCACGCTCAAACGCGAATTCGGAAAAAAGATCACTTTCGCTCATTTTTACGATTTTTATTTTACAACTTAAATTCGCATTGATTGTGTCATGTGTGGCCTAGCAGATATCCGGGAACTTCAGGGAAGGTTAAGTTTACTTGGCTTTCCTCCAAATCAAACGAAAACTCGACAGTGCGAATTTCGGTTCCCACAGTTTGGCGCTAGAAGGAGGGTGGGTTACGGATCTATCTATCTCGCAACTGCACACGCTCGATCATGTCTACTGATGCTACCAAAGACCAGCCAACGCTAGACGGAACACCCGTCGATGCCAACGTTGAGAAAACTCCAACTGGAGATACGTCCACACTCACTGCTGATGCAAACACTGAGACGCTCAGACAGATGAAGGAACTGTTCACCTGCACCCAGGAGCGGGCGGAACAACAGGACAAGCTGATAACCTCGCTCGCAAAACAGGTTGGCACCTTAACTGCGAGGAGCAAGCTGCCGCGCTGATCCACCAAGGCACGGCGCGGCAGAAGACTCGACTTCGGATCTCCCGGAGAACGAAAAGATGCCGAAAGAGTCCACTCCCGAGGAAGCGGCTCCAAAAGGACAGCGGCGACCTCGCAGAACCTTCCACCCCCGGCTACCGGAAACAAGGAAAGCGACGTCGAGCGCATCGATCTGGATATCAGTGACCAATCGGATCCTTCCGATGAAGACGCTGACATCCACCCCGGAGGACCGAAGCCAGTCCGCCGGCAGGCGGTATCCGCCGAGAGGCCCATGACAGAAGAGGAGGAAGACCTCTACTGGATTGAGCAGGAAGAACTTCATGGAGGATCAAGCTTCGGATCTATCGCGACCAGCGCCGACAAAATCGAGAAACGCCGGTAGCAATAACGAGATTCATGATCTCCGCTAATCTCTCAAAAAGATCCATAATACGCGTTCTTCGCCTCCTCATCGACTAACTCTTCTTGCTTCGGATTCACCGTCACGTGGGCAGGAGAGTCATCCGAGGATGAATGGGAACAAGAATTTCTCTTGGAGGATCTTGAAGACATTGTTCTTAAAAAAATAAAAAGAGAAAAGGATTCTTGAGAGATGAATTTTTTATGATGAAGTAAGAATGAATGAGATTTCTTACTCCATCCTTATAAAGGAGGTAAAATCACTATTTACCCCGACTTTCGGCAAACGATTACGTCTCTACACCTTCCCATACGGCTATACCGCAAACTAGGACCCGAAAGGCACTACGGTTCCTAGCTAGCTGGGGGGCTAACTGTTGCGGTCAAAATCGGTCAACGACGAAACCGTCACCCGAAAATCCTTGGAAGAAAACTAAGTGACGATCAAACCGAAAAGGGTCGTCACCGGAAAAACTAAGTAACAATCGAAACCGAAACGAATCATCACCCGACGAACTTACGGGAAGGCACGAACGGACCGTGAGCCCCGGAGATCGACGAAGGCGAGCAATAGCGGCATCGGCAGACGCGGGACACGGCACGGGCGGTATGCCCGGCGGCAGACCGACCACGCCTGGCGCCGGCGGCAGACCGACCCGCCACGCCTGGTGCGGCAGGCGACCACGCCAGCGCCGCCGGGCGGCAGGCTCGTCTCTCCCGTCTGGCGCCGGGCGCAGGCCCGTCGTCTCCGCCTAGCGCCGGCGGCAAGGGTCCTGGCGCCCATCCGCGCAGTCGTCTCGTGATCTCGGCAACGGCAACATCTTGGTCCCTTAAAACCATGTTCGGATTGTTCGATAAACACGACGATTCTTCCGCAGAGCCTTCTCGATTGTTTAACAAAGTTCATATTTTAAAATCTAAGTTTGAAGCCTCATTACTCAAACCCTCGAAGGCGGAAGTCTACGAATCCAAGTCCATCTCGATCCCGATACTAGAAATCTCGGAAGACCATAAAGGTTTGAATGATGAATAGATTTCGATTCATCATATAAAACGATCGAGGAATTGGGATTCCTTCGAAAACTTCAAGACTATTTTCTCAAAACCGTAAAAACGCCTAAAAAGCCCGACATGACCAAAACGGCCCACTTACGATTTTCCGAAAAGGAAGGATAACTATGACGGTTTATCCTTATCCTCACATAAGAGATAAATGTCAAGTTTCCAGAAGATAAATGTCAAGTTTTCCGAAGATAAATGTCAAGTTTCCCGATAAACACGAAGACGGACGAAAATGGAAAAAGCCCGATTCAGCCCGAAGGAAGATAGACCGTCTTAAGAGGAGTATATAAGGAGAGCTTTGGGCGAGGAGCAAATCATCACAAAATTTCCAGAGCAATTTAGCACTTAGAGAAAATTCAGCATTTCTTTTCTGTTTTCACTAGCGAGCTGCGACTCAACTAGGTTAGATTTAGGAGGCCGGAGTAGCGGACATTTCGACAGCTCTTGTAGCCGATTTCTTTACCTGTTGTTCACGCTCAAACGCGAATTCGGAAATAAGATCTCTTTCGCTCTATTTTTACGATTTTTATTTTACAACTTAAATTCGCATTGATTGTGTCGTGTGTGGCCCAGCAGATATCCGGGACCTTCAGGGAAGGTTAAGTTTACTTGGCTTTCCTCCAAATCAAACGAAAACTCGACAGTGCGAATTTCGGTTCCCACAGCCGCTATGGGTGTCCCTGAGTTTCCGATGATCGGTGACTTCTGGAGGATCATTGGCACAGGCCACTGGAGCACGGCTGTCACTCAGACTGATATCCGTCATCCCACCTTGCGCTACTTCATCAGGGCCCTTGCCATTACTCTGCTGTGCAAGATGGAGCCCAACAAGGTGAGGATTGACGAGCTCACACTGCTGTTCGCTGCGATTTACGGAGTTGTCAACCTGCAGGACCTGGACCCATACCGCGACATGCCCATGCCCAACCTGGGATCTCTCTTCGCTCAGCACCTGGTGTCGCTGAAGATGAAGCCCTTCAAGGGCACTGGCAGGAAGAAGGAGACGATCGGGAGCCTGCTTACACCGATCTTCCAGCACCTTGGCATCCGCTTGACTGGAGAGCCAGCACGCACCTCCCGCACCTACTTGGACTTAGCGCATCTGTCTTCAGCCCAGTGGCTGAAGGACGGCCTGCTCTGAAGTTTCAGGAGAGGAGACCGCCTCCGTCTTCTGCAGCTGCCATCCCGCCACATCACGGACTTCGACGGGAACATTGACAGGCTCCGGTTCCAGACAGATGAGGCATTCCTCCGCAACCTTCAGGACGTGCCACAGAGAGTTCCAGGAGAACGCAGAGCACCAGCTACACAGGGCCAGCCAGAGGCACCGGTACCCGACTTCTCCATCATGCCAGACATTCCGATGCGCGACCACGGGGAGTTTCAGAGGTTCGTCGTAGACGCTCTTCAGGCCATCTGGTCCAGAGTGTCTCGTTGTAGGTGCATGAGCAGGAGAAGCGTGAGAGCCCATGATCCAGCAGCCCCAGGTCCATAACACCAGTACCGTCGTGACTAGTCATCAGATGACGAGGAGGCAGCAGAGGACTCCGACTAGTCCTCATATTTCTATCCCTTAGTCCCAGACACTTTTATTTTTATTTCTATTTTCATTTTTATTTTGGATTTTTAGGATTTATTACTCTAGACTATCTATTTTTATGACTTATTATCTATTTGCTTGTGTTTGGATTGTCTAACAGAACTAACAAATGACAGATCAGACGGGTTAGACACCAACAGACGAATTGATGACCTTCTGTCTAACAGCTATCGATCGATAGTCTAGACATGGTATCGATCGATAGTCTAGACATGGTATCGATCGATACGAGTAATAATAGGTACGGTTACTTTAGTCATTAACTATCCAATTTTCTCTTTCTTTCTCTTTTTCACCACACTTAGACTAAATAACACTGGGGACAGTGTCGTTTAAGTCTGGGGGTTGTTACTACCATTTTTTATGTTTTTATTTCTTCAAAGCATTTTTCATTTTCTTTTCAAATCTCTTTTAAAGCTTTCTTCATTTTTCGAAAAAAAAGAGAGAATTTATCATTCACCAAATGGAGACAACGATTTCTACTTATTTTCTAACCACTCTTTAGCACCATTCTTAGATTTGTTAACTGAAGAATGTACTATAGATGCTAAAGTGGATCACCGGTCGCTATGACAATAGTTTTCATGATCATCTGAAAGAAGCAAAGCTGATTTCCAACCTAACCTGACATTCTCTGCTTGTCTTGGGCTTTGGTATACATGGGATCGGATGCTTCGAACAAGTCTGGATGGTAAAGCCTTGTGTAGATAGTTTTATCACCCTCTCTCTCTCATTTTCGAATTTAGATTTAATATTCAGCTCAAAAAAAAAAAATCTGAGCTCTAAGACTAGTTAGTTATTACTTAGGAAGGAATTCGAACAGGGCTTGGCGGTTTCCCCCCTCAAGACTTGATTCATAAGAGTTTTATAGGTAAAGGATTCGAACAGGACTTGGTGGTTACCCCCTTCAAGACTTGCTTCACAATGAATCCTAGGATATAGGTCAAAAAGAAGTGAACAGGACTTAATGACTGCAACCATTAAGGCTTGATTCATGGAATCCTGTCCAATCTCAGTCGATGATCTGCAAACAAAAAGCAGACACGACTAAGAGAGAAAAAGTAGAGAGAGAGGATAGGAACTAACTTTTACCTGCAGATCCGGATACTTGTCTGAGCAACCTTGAATCCTGTGATCGATACTCCCAGGGTAAAGCCCGCACTTTTATCTTTATGCACAGAAATGAAATCAGTAGAGGGGTTAGTCAGGCAGGATTGCTAAGTTGTTGGCTAGATGAACATGGTTGCTAAGCTAGGATATGGTATAATGTACTTCTGAAGTTAATAGATTTTGATGTGGCTTGCAACAAATTTGAGGTGATAATCTTGAGTTAGAGGCTGTTTAAGTCTCACTATTTGGAACCCTCTTCTAGACCTATGTCCTTAAATTTACTTGAGGACAAGCAAAAGGATAATTCTGGGGGAGTTGATAAGTCATGGATTTTACCCACTTTCAACCATGATTTTTATATGTCTTTGGAAACAAAAGGAAACTTTTGGTGTCTTTTATGAGCTTTTACAGGTTCAGGTACTCTTTGGTGAAATATGACCATTTTGGAGCAGAAATGGATACTTTAAGGAGGGTTGTAATGGAACGATAACTTAAACTGATCGACCGATTCTCACCATGATGCATCGACCGACGAGACACTATATTCATCGATCGATAGGCGACTGTGACATCGATCGATATAAAAGGCCTCCAAGAATTAATGACGAACTTAATGAGCTAATCATCTCATTAGGGTTTCACTTCTACCAAATGAGTCCCTGGCCGCCTGTTAGGCTATATTAATAGGGTTTTGTATTATTTTAGAGGCAAGACTTGCCTAGAGAACTTTTAGACCTAATTTTGAGAGAAGCATCTTGCTACCTTGGAGAGAGAGCTTAGGAATAGAGAGATAGATCCAAACTGCATACAGAGAAGATCTTGAACTCCCTTATTTTTCTCTACTCTTTTATTATTTCTCTTATTATTCTATTTAAAAGTATTATTCAAACCATCATGATTTTGTCTTCCATGAATATGTTTAGTTTCTCTTGTTAGATTTAGGTTTCTCATTAAGGTTAACCATGCATTGCAATTGATTTAATGCTAGGGTGTTTAAAATATAGTTCTTCATTTTAGTTGTTCTTAATGCTAAGTATAGGATTGATCACCCTTATCTTAGATCTTAGGATTAATTTGGATAAGTGAAAACTTAGCAAATCCCTGAAACCCAAAGCTGGTATGTTCCAACTTTACCTAGAGTGCACGAAAGTGGCCTCTTTGTAAGATTGGAGAACCCATTCAAATCCGATCTTAAAGCTCACTAGAAACGATATCGATCAATAAGCAATCCGCTTGTCGAGCGATACCGCGAAAGGTGTATCGATTGATATTCATATAGAATAATCGATCGACAATTTCTTATACTCATCGAACGATAGTTGATGACTTAAGATCTAGTTGAAGATAATCAATCATTGATTTAACCTTAAGGTTTGAGTTCAGAACTATGAATACTAAAAACCCTAGATATCCTGCATGCTAGTTACAGCTGAGAAATAGCCTAAATCTAGCTTTCCTTCCTCTTGCTTAAAACCTAAACAATTCAATCAAGCAATTACTTGCTTACCCCCTTTATTTACTGCTTTAAACTTGTTTGTCTAGCTTTATTTGAGTGTCGATGGATTGCACAGAGTGTGCATCGATCGATGTGTAACTCTGGTGTCGACCTCTGGTCTTGATCACGGGTGAACTCTTCTTTAAGCTCCAAAAAAGCACCTTAAACATCACTTTTCTCCAAAATGCTTCTGAACCTGAAAACATACCTAATAGACTCCAAAACATAGATAATAATAGTAAAAACACTCATATACCATGGGTAAAAACGGGTAAAATCCATGGTATATCAACTCCCCCAGACTTAACCTTTTGCTTGTCCTCAAGCAAACACACAGGCAGTCTTTATGAAAGAGGTTTTGAAAAGCAGGGAATAAATCAAATTCAAACTTAGAATCATAACCTCTACTTTGTTGGAAACCACACTTAAGAGTCTGTCAATCACAGAAGCACATTATGCAATATCCTAATTAAACAACCTTGATCATCTAGCCAACGACTTAACAATCATGTCTGACTAACCCCTCTACTGATTTCATTTCTGTACATAAAAATAAAAGTGCAGGCTTTACCTTGGGAGTATCGATCACAAGATGCAAGGTCGCTCAAACAAGTATGTGGACCTGCAGGTAAAAATTAGTTTCTATCCTCTCTCTCTACTATTTCTCTCCTAGTCAAGTCTGCTTTCATTCCCAAGACATTGAACAAGATTGGACAGGCTTCTATGAATCAAGCCTTAATGGTTGCAGCCACCAAGTCCTGTTCACTTCTTTTTGACCTATATCCTAAGATTCATTGCGAAGCAAGTCTTGAAGGGGGTAACCACCAAGCCCTGTTCGAACCCTTTACCTATAGAATTCTTATGAATCAAGTCTTAAGGGGGGTTACCGCCAAGCCCTGTTCGAATTCCTTCCTAATTAATAACTAACTAATCCTAGAACATGAATTTAAGATAATTTTTGATTTTTTTTTTGAACTGAATAAAATTAAATCTAATTTCGAAAATGAGAGAGAGAGGGTGATAAAATTATCTACACAAGGCTTTACCTTCCAGACTGTTTGAAGCATCCGATCCCATGTATACCAAACTCCAAGACAAGCAAAGAATGTCAGGTTAGGTTGGAAATCAGCTTTGGTTCCTCCAGACAATCAATGAAAGTGTTGTCATAGCTGATAGGTGATCAACTTTAGCATCTATAGTATATTTTGCGTCAACAAATCTAAGAATGGTGCCTAAAAGATTGGTTAGATAAAAAGTGAAAATTTAAATTATCATTATCCCTTTCTTGACTCAATAAAAACCATTTTGAAAACATTTTTAGATGAAATCAAAAGGTAAACAGCATCAGTAATCATCCCCCCAGACTTAAATCATACAATGTCCCCAGTGTATAACCAGTCCAGTGAAGGCATAGGCAATAATAAAGTACATTGATATCAAAAAACTTAGAGCGATATACCTGACCGTGATGCGTATCGATCGATGTTGAGTCGCCTTCGTCGATCGCTTCTGTGTGGTTCATGTCGATCGATATCGACTGTGTCATGTTGGTCGATTTCAGTGGCAATCGTCTAGTCGTAACTGCAAAGAAAAACAAATACGAAAAATAAAATCCTAAAGATAAAAATAAAATGAAAAACTACCAAACAGTGGGTTGCCTCCCACTCAGCGCTTTGATTATAGTCATCTAGCTTGACTTTGGATGGAATGAGCTACTGAGATGAAGTCCAGGTACTTGTTGAGAAACAAGTATCCTCTGTATCTTTCTTCTCGCCGAACCATGCGTCAAATAGGCTTCTTGTGGCTTCATATTCTCTGGTTCGTTTCTTCTTTATCTCAGTCAACTCATCAGTGATCCTTTGAATCCTTTCTTCATGACCTTTAATGCTGAACTCGTGCCATCCTAATATCTTGTAGGCATGTTCTGAAAGATCACTTAGCTCCGCTTGCATTGAATCAAGACGTTGGATCATTTTGTCGTGGATGGAGCTGGTATCGATCGATTCCTTTGTTGAAATGTTGGTCGATGGCTGTTGAAGTCCATCGGTCGATGCGCTGGATCCTCTGTCGATCGACGCTAAGGGTGCAGGTCTGCTTGCAAGCTGCCTCTGAATGGCTTTGATTTCTTTCTCCATCCCTTCTATGCTAGATTCCATGCTTCCAACCTCGTTAATAAGCGGGAAATACGTTTGGTCTAGACGTCTATCTTGTGAATCATCCACGCTTGTTATTGCAGTGTAGACTTCATCAGCTAATTTATCCAAATCAGCTCTTGTGCAGATCTATGAAGTCTGTATATCGATCGATGCAACTTGTTGTTCATCGGTCGATTTTTGCTTCTGCAGATTCTCGTTAAGCTTCTCGGCAAAGACCTTCATCTGGCCGTCGATTTCAGTCAATCACCTATCGATCGATGTGAGGTTGAGCTCGTCGATCGATGCGATTGATGCAGCCTGATAATCAAGTTGACGTTGGAACTTCTCAGCCTCCTGCTGCATAGTATCCATTCGTAGTGCGAGTTCCTCTACTTCTTTGTCTACTAAGAAGTGTATATCAGCAATTTTCCTCTCAACTGCTTTCAGACGAGTCAATCCTCTAAAAGGATTGCAAGGTGCAGCGGGGTTCATATCTGCATGTACTTCATTGATAAGGCGGATAGATCTCTTCATCTCTTTTGTGCAGATGCTTAGATCCCCTAGGTTGTGGAAGATAGGTTCACAGGTTTTGGTGAGTTTGCAGCTGAGACAAGCTTCAGCTTTCTTCAATTCTTTCCAAATATCTCCAAGAGACTCATCAACCTCATGTTTTGAGTAAGTGGTTGATGGTGCAGGCTTCATATCGATCGATGTGCATGTTACTCCGTCGATCGATATTGATCTTTTCTGGCTATGGTTCTGGGCGTTGCGAAGATCTTCAAGTTCCAGCTCAAGACGTTGAACCTTCTTGAGTAATGCCTGGTCTGCACTGAACATCCAGTTCATCTCACTGCGAAGCTTGTCTGTGGCCTCTTCTAAACTCTTTTCCATGGAGAGCTTTTTCCATTTGCGTTCTCCAAGTAAACCAGTGAACATCTCGTTGATCTCGTCTTTGGTGTAAGTTTCTTGCACCAATTCCCTTCTTGTAAATGAACTAGCGTGCTCTGGTAGACAGATGTAGGAGCGCTCGTCCATTGAAGTTCTTTGAAGCAGTTTCTTGATGTCGTCTTTAGAAATTCTGATGACGTCACCATCTATTCCTCTAGCAAACCCTTTCTCGTCTCTGTAGACCCCATACTCATCTCTCTGCTCCTAAAAGAATTTTCGAACTCCATATCGAAAGGCTCTCTTTCCGAATTCAGGACGCTTATCGATCGATGCGACACACTCTGTATCGATCGATTTCCATTGAAAATATGGATCCTTTCTGTTGAGATGGTTATCCTCAGCTTCCTTTGGCTTGGTTGTTGTGTCTGCCTCCTGGTGCTGATAATGGTGGTCTGGTCCGTAGCGTTGTTGCTGGAATAGGTTGTGGGATCCGTTGGCTAACTGTAGGACGTCTGCAATGTCTTCTCTGGATATGTGGAGTGTTCTTCCATCCATTGAGCGTGCAAAACCTTGTGAATCCCTGAAAATACCAAACTCATCCGGGATTAGATTAATAAAATTAAGTACATTTGAATTTGTTACCTGGGATGGTTGGATGTATGTATCGGTCGATGGCACAGGTTCTGAATCGGTCAATGGTTGTTCAGGCCTATCGGTCGATTGTGCTGGCACCGTGTCGATCGATGAGACTTCTTCGGGTTGGGTGATGTATGTTGGTGTGGCGGTCTCGAAGCTCTCATCTGGTAATTCCCAGCTCGATTAGTCTGTCTTGATTGATGCGAATGATGCGAGGCAAGTAGTATCGATCGATGGGGATGTGGCCCTGTCGATCGATGTCGTGATTCTGAGGTTGTGGTGGAGAAGTCGATCTTCATCTTCTGGAAGGTTGTAACACTCTATAGCTCTCTCCTCCTCGTAATCATCAGTATACTCCTCATTGTGAGTAGTATTTGCAGCGTGTGGTGGGATGTAGTAGTCGTTCTCCCACGTTTACTTCGAAACCACCTTCTGGAAACTCCTCCTCGATCTGATTGAATAGTGAATCTATCGATGACCATGTGTGGCTGTCGATCGATGTCAGTTCACCAGAGATGATCGATGAGACAGTGCTACTATCGATCGATTATGCGGTCTCTGTCTCGTATTCGCCTTGTGAATCGTATTCATCTCCACAATAGCAAACAGCTACAAGGTCTGAGCCGTCTTGGATCTTCTTAGGGACCTTGATGACTCCTACTGGATCATAGTAGACCGTAGGGTTGATCAGGGTTAGGCACAGTTTGTTTGTCTGAAGGTTGCAGACTGCTCCAACTGTGGCTAGGAAGGCTCTTTCAAGGAGCAAAGAAGTAGGTAGGGTTATCTTGACGTCCAAGACATGGAAGTCTACCGGAATTAGGGCTTCTCCTATGGTAACCTCAAGGTTTCTCACAATTCCTCCAGAGTTCTGCTGAGAACAATCCACAAAGATGAATGATTCTTCAGTAGGCTCTATCTTCAGACCTAGATGGTCTTCTATCACCTTGGGTAAGATGCTAACTCTAGATCCTGTGTCACATAGGGCACGTGGGAAGTTGATCCCATGTACTGAGCAAGGAACAACAAACTTCCCTGGATCACCCTTCTTCTCAAGTTTGATCCTCTTCTTCATACTCTTGATGTCTTCTTCTGTCTCCTTAGTTTCTCTGAAAAACATCCACAATCTGTGTGAAAAGTAGGCTTCTTCAAAGGGTTTCTCTGTAGGTATCCTTAGACCTCTCTTTCTGAAACTTGCCAACTCTTTCTCATTAACTCGTCTTTTAAGGTGTTTAGGAACCTTCTCTTTCCTTTTTCTGAGAACGCTGCCATCTTTTTCCTTTTCTATCTCCTTTGGATCAATAATATCCGTGGGTTTCTTCATTATGGCGGTTGGCGGGTTTCTGGAAGGCTTAGATTGCTCCAGGATTGCATTAAGTCATGCAACATCTATCTTGGGAAGTTGCACTCGGCGTGTGATAACTGAATATCGATCGACAGTTTCTGGAGTGTGTCGATCGATTTCTTTATCCTACGGTCGATCGATGGGACGTCTGTCCTGTCGGTTGATGTTGTAAGGGCTGGGCGGATGTGGGTGCTTTGCTGCGAACTCCTCGTGAGTAAGTATCTTCACGACGTTGCACTCGTTGGTGGATTCTTCAAGATCCATTGGTCGATGCTCGTCTGGTTCCATCGATCGATTGGTGTTGGCGTACATCGATCGATGTGGATGTCCTGACATCGGTCGATTCCAGTGGTTGTCGCCAATACTCATGGAACTTTTGATCTGGAAGTCTCCCTCTTGCAGCTTCTCTTGCTTAACCACTCTCCAACAATCATCCTCTATGATAGCACTGACGTTGTGGCCTGTTATTTCTTCTCCAGTCCCTTTTCCTAAAGCTTCCTGCTTCTTAACAGCTTCTCCTGTCTGAATCACCTAAGTCTCTAGTTTCTTCACATGGGTACTCAAAGCATCAAGCTTTGTGTTCAAAGTGGTGTAGACAGCGTCGATCTTTCCATTGAAGTTCACCTCTAACTGCTGCGGGCTTTCAAGAACTTTGCTGAGCATGTCTTCTAGCTTTCCTTCTGGGGTTGGTGTGGGTGGCTTCATGTAAGATGATTTTTCATAACTCCTGTTGTTGTTGGGGTTGCTGCTGTTGAAGTTTCCCCTCTGTCCTGCGAAGTTTCTGTTTTATTGGTTTCCAGATCTCTGAAATCCGGTTCCACTGATCCAGTTGACCTCTGCTTCTATGTAGTCATCTTCTTCATCAGCTTCTGCATCCTCCACTGAGAAGATTTGCTTGTTTAGCAGTTTCTGAACATTGTCAAGTGTAGCTTGTACCTCATTTATCTGTTCCTTTCAAAGGAGCGCTGCAGATCTTGCTCTTACAATGTTCTTCGTGTTGTTGCTGGATGCTAGGTTGTCTATTAGCTTCACAGCATCTTCAGAATTCCTTGTGGTGAAGTTGCCTTCACTCGCAGTGTCCAGAGCCATCTGATATTTCATTGCGATGCCTCTGAAGAAAGTGCAGAGCAGTTGCACTTTGTTGAATCCCTGGTGTGGCAGTCTCGCTGGTAAGACTTGAATCTGATCCAGGTATCCTTGAATGACTCTCCAGGCTCCTGGTTGCATGTGGCAATTTTTCTCCTTAAGTCTTCAGTGCGCGCATCATCAAAGAAGTTACGCAAAAAATACATTTTTGATGTCGCTCCAGGATGTAAGAGATCCTGGTGGTAGCTGCTTAAGCCACTGTAAAGCTTCTCCAGATAAAGTGTGTTTGAAGAGCTTACAGAGAAGGTATTCCGCAGGGACTCCATTGGCTTTGATAGCAGATATGAGATCCTCGAACCTCTCCAGATGGTCCATGGGATGCTCATTGGACAGCCCATAGTAAGGTGTCTGTCCCACAAGGGTGTAGTACTGCGGCTTGAGCTCGAAATCGCCTCTCGGAATAGCAAGGGAACGAATGGCTGATCTGCTGGTGTAGAACTGATCTGGACGGTTGTAGTCAGCTAGTGTTCGAGCAGCCTCTTCTACAGGTTGAACCGCTCCTGTAGGTGCAGTTTCTGGCTCAGGGATTACTTCATTCTGAGTGTTGAGTTTCTACCTGCTTCATTACGAAGGTGACCTTCTTGGTCACGCAAGTCTCCATTTTCATCTCGTGTGAGAATAATATGCGCAACCATGACTCGCGGAACAGTATCGATCGATATACGGTTAAGGGTATCGATCGATGTCGGATGAAAGATGTCGGTCGACGGTGAAGTAGTGTCGGTCGACGTGAAGGTGCGAGTATCGATCGACGAAGACGGTGTCTCGGTCGGCAGGGGTGCGTCAGTATCGGTCGACAAGCAGTTGATGGCGTCGATCGATGCGGAACGGATTTCCTTGCGGATTGAACGTTCCAAGCTAGCAGGGTCTTCTGAGAACAAAAGTTGAGATTCCTTGTTGGTTCTGGTGCTGCTGGGCATGTACCTGAAAAGACAAGAAAAAATTTTGTGTCAGAAAACAAATTAAAATAAAAATAGAAATAACCTAGACCTAAACAGATTAAATCCTATTGTATCAAAGCTCCCCGGCAACGGCGCCAAATTTGATATCACTCAAATTACCCTAAGGAGTGACTTTACTCTCTCAAATAAGAGGTTCAGTTGTAGTACTTAGGGATCAAATCCACAGAGAGCTAGTGTACAAATAAGAGTCATAGCATGTTTAGGATGTTGTCAGGTATTGCATGTAATAAACAATGCAATCCAAGTTCATGTTCTAGGTAGCTAAGCTAGAAAAAGCATTAGTGAACAATCCTAACAATAAATATCACAACTATAGCAATTGTAGGTTGGGGATAATCTTTCATATCCTATTTAAACCCTAAATCTAACAAATGAATCTACTCAGACATGGCTAAGTAGTTCATAACAACAAGGTAATAATAGAAATTCATAGATCTATTAGAGGGTGAACACTTAGGTCCCAATCACAAATATCTTTGGATCTCTCCTCTAGATCTAGAATTCTATAACCTTTGTTAACAAATAAAGAACTGAATAGAACTTTATTGAGAACCTGCAAAGTAATGAAAACAGAAATGAGTAGAAGAAGAAGAAACTCTTTTAGAACTTAGAAACTGTTAAAACTTGTATTCAACTATAAAACTCTAAAAACTAAAAAAAACTCTATCTCTGCCAAAACACTTAGGCACATATAAATATGACTTCATTAGGTTAAAAAAATCGTCAGGGGTATTCTTGTAAAATGTGATATATTGGGCTTCAAGTTCGGCCAAGTCCAACTTGTCTTTCTGCCGCCTCAGTATCGATCGATAGTACAGGGTGTACATCGATCGATTATTGTCTCGATGTATCGTCATTCGGCTAATGTGTGTTGATCGATTGTACAGAGTGTGCATCGATCGATGTGTAACTCTGGTGTCGACCTCTGGTCTTGATCACGGGTGAACTCTTCTTTAAGCTCCAAAAAGGCACCTAAAACATCACTTTTCTCCAAAATGCTTCTGAACCTGAAAACATACCTAATAGACTCCAAAACATAGATAATAGTAGTAAAAACACTCATATACCTGATGACAGGCCTTTTCAGGTCCTAATCAAATGTTGTAGAATACAAGATGTCAATCCAATTCTAAGAGATTCTAATGCAAAGGGAATGCAAGTTCATGCTTAATCTAAGTCTAATCAAGATGAGAGGATGATTATGAAACTAAGACAATATTAAAAATGCAATAAAAGACTGAACTTTCTTTCTCAATGAGGCAAGGGGGTTCTTGGGACAAGGGAACTGACTTTGGGTGATCAAGATTCAATCCAAGATGCTAACTTTTCAATCAATCTAATTCCTTATGCCTAGACAACAAAACTAAGCAAGCTCTATCCCTAGATGAATGCTCTTTTGCAATGATCACCCAAGTACACCAAATCCCTTTGGCTGTAATGATCAAAGCAAACATGGAGAATGAGTCTAATAGCAATCCTAGCTCCTTTGACAACTAATCCCTTAGGCAAAGCAAGCTAAAAGCATTAGATGAGTTGGTTCAGGCATTTCATAGAACACCTTCAGGCATGAAATGCCTATGGCTCTATGTTTGAGAGGCCAACCCAAATATAGCAAGAAGAACACCAAAATCAATGCAAGGAGATGATAGATCTAACACTAAGCACCTTGGATCTACTCCTAATCACCCTTAGTCTCCCAAGCCCATGAACCCTAGATAGATCTACTCACTAATACCCATGGAAAACCTCAAAATCAATGATGATTCAAGGCTAAACATGATTAAAGAAAGAGATAATCTATTAAACACACAAGAAATGATGTAAAAAGGATCAAAGATCCAAACTTTCTTCAAGTTCTAAATATGTTTTTGAGAGAAAAGAAGTTAAGTTTCTTAATGAGATTACAAGAGTATTTATAGTTGGCTTGAAAGCCCTTAAAACATAAGAGAAAAGTCCAAAAGGTCCTTGGTGCCACATGATTTTCGACCAATCAGAAGCCAAGAAAAGGAAGAAACTGGCCGATACCCGGGTAAGGTGGTCGAGTCCCGACCCGCGTATACCGACCCGCGTATCTCATGTTGATCCGTGCGGGTCCTTCAGGCCGCGTATGCCAGGCCGCGTATGTGAGCCGTGCGGGTCCTTCAGGCCGCGTATGCCAGGCCGGGTGTGTGGAGCCGTGCGGGGTTCTCATCCCGGGTGTGTGAGGCCGGGTACACTCCCTGGCGTCCATCATCTCTTGCCCAACCCGTGCGGGTAGGTTAGGTCGGGTGTCCAGGTCGGGTGTCTTAACATGCTTCCAATGAATCGATCATAAATTCTCCAATATGGCTCCAAATGACTTGAAACCACTTCCATTGGAAAGCTAACTCAAAATGCTGTGTCTCCACAAAATCTTAGCATTAGAAGATATCTCCAAAGCCTCCGTCCATGCTCATCATTGTCTTAACCAGATCGTGGATTGACTTCTCTTTTCATGGCCAAACTTGATTCTTCATCTCTTTTTGGGCCATAAGGCTTCCAAACACCTCAAATCACACCAAAGCATACTCCAACACCTGATAAGGACAAATGAATGCAAAATGGCCCTAAAGATGCCTAATGCCTAACTTATATGATCAAAATGCACAAGATATGATAGCTAAAAACATGTAAATATGCAAGACATCAACTCCCCCACACTAGACCTTTGCTTGTCCTCAAGTAAACTTTTCAAGCACAAGGGGGATGGATGCAAGGATGGGAACAAAGCCAAAGGAAACACTCATAGCAGTCAACCTGACATCCTAAAGAAACATAGCAAATAGCATGAGCAAACTCTCTTATTATGCTCTAGCTTCACAAGGCCTATCAATTACTCTTATGCCTCTACACAAGATGCAATGCCTATCAACCAACATGCTCTCTTAACCAGCCCTCACATTGATTCACACACACACACACAAGGTGAAGTCTCACAAATGGGCACATGATCTCAATCATTTGGCTAGGTGATCAAATGGTCTAATATGGATGAAAAGGAGGGTTCAATGCATCATTTCAAGGTGGCAATCATTCAAAAATCAAGGAGCTTGATCATTATGCAAAATTTATCTAAGACTAGGAGCAATTCATGCATACATGGATCCATCCTCATCATTCTACCCAATTCCTAAGTGATTACAAGATCTACACCCTTTTATTCATCCCATAACCCAAAATGAAGGCATACTCACATCACTCACCCAATGAACATTTTCTTTCTCATGATTCAACCTCTAAGGACCTCTATTCACTTTTCTAAACTCTAACTCTTTAAGTTTTCCTTCCCCACTATCTTATTGAATTTTTTTTTCTTTTCTTTTCTTTTCTTTTCTTTTTTTTTTACATGAAGGGAAGGTCAAAACATTACACAAGAGCTTTATTATTTTTTTTTTCTCTTCTAGGTCCCTAGGGTTTTCTTTCTCAATGATACTCTTTTGTTCATCAATCTCAGCATTGTCATATCCCCAAACCCAAAATGTAAACCATTAGGTAAGAAACACTTCACTCACCATCCTAGAAGCTAGCTCAAATGATGACCCTATGCTAGCAAGAGATGAGAACAAATCCATGTCGCTCCCAATACTCTCAAGATTTTGCACATGACAAGCTATCAAAAGAGGCCTCACTCAAGCAAATCAATGTAGGCTTCAAAGAATGGATAGGGTTCAAGGGTAAGGGAGTGCCATTTGGGTTAACAAAGGGTGGTACAATGGAAAAAGATAACCCAAATGTGTATGAGATCCATGATCAAGTATGCAAATGCCCATATGCAAGAGAGCTTAAGTTCATTCAAGTTTAAGTTCAGGATGGAGCTGGCTTCAAGAACAATGCCAATATCAAGAAAGCAAGCAAGTTTCAAGAAGAGTTTTCAAGGCTCAAAGCATGCAAGCTTTTCAAAAGGTGCTCAAGCTACCTGATATGTTTAACTAGGGTGTCAAATTCAGTGCAAACAAGTATTCTTTACAAGGCAATGCTCCATATGCAAATGAATGCAACCTATATGCTCTAGACTCAATCTTAAGGATGCAAGTGATGCAATCTACATGGTTCAAAATTTTAAAAATTTTGGATTTTCTATGCACTTATGAATGTACAATGCAATGCATGAGACTCAAAATCACAAAGCAAACATGATCAAATATCTGGTACCTCCCCACACTTAAATCACACAGTCTCGTGTGAGTAAGAGAGAAGGAGATACCCCAACAAGATAAAAGCAAATGTATATACAAGAAGGGTTGGAGTGATACCACACGAGGAGATTTGGGTATGGTGCTTGTGGCATGACTAGAAGCTGGCTTGGTTCATAGCAACTAGAGGAGGCTGCTACATGGATCATGGGGCTCAAGTGGTTCACCACCATTCTTCTCTCCTCTAGTGCTTGGCTCAACCTGAAAACCTTGACCACTTTTATTAAAACTTAAAAGAGAATTGAAATTTCAAAACTATGTACAAGGATAACCATGGGACTTCCTCCCAAGTGAGCTTGTTTTGAGTCACTTAGCTTGACTACCTTGTCTCTTGAACTAGTGAGAAGGAGGATCCTTCCCACCTTCAAGTATGATGGTGAGGACCTGAGAGAAGCTCTTGAAGCTTGATTGGGTCATCTTGGAGCTGAGGAGTGATGATGGCTCTAGCATTTGAGAATGGTGTGGACCTGCCCTTATGCTTGATCTTGTACTCAATGGCTCCATCCTTGAGCTTCTTTGGATGGAGAGTGAGAGTGTGTGAGAGCAAATCAAGAGGTGGAGGATGAGGCTCTTTCACTATCTTCTTCTTGCCATGAGTGGCCTTTGAGGCTCCACCCATCCCTCTCTTTTAGCACTTTCCAAGTGTTCAACACACAACTCCTTAGAACACTCTCCATCAAGACCTTCTTTCTTACCAACAACCTCTTCATCTTGGGGCTTCTCAACAGCTTGTGCATCACGAGTTATTGTCCCACAATAGTCTGATTCCATTGGAGGTTGAAGAGGGTAGGAGACAGCTTTGTTGACATGCATGAGGGTGACCTTCTTGTTGGGAAAGTAAATGCAAGCTCCAACCGTTGTGAGGAAAGGAGTGCCAAGGATCAAAGGGACTCTTTCTTCAGATGTCATCTTCAAAACAGTGAGGTCAATAGGTATGGTGCAGGATCCAATCTTCAAGGGAAAGTCCTTGATTATGCCAAGTGGGGTTGTAGAAGAGGAATCCCCAAAGATGAGAGGAGGAGTATCTGTTTCCATGCTTTCAATCCCAATATTCTGCACCATATCCAAGGAGATGACATTCACACTAGCTCCACTATCAACAAGAGCATCATCCATAGTTAGTTTACCAAGAGAGCAAGACAATGTGAACTTCCCTTGAGACTCAAGCTTAGGGAGGGACTTGGGAGGGATTGGTGGATCAATCTTCAGAAGTGAGATGTCCAAAAGTTCAGCCACTTCAGCTTGGTGGGTGAGAATGTCCTTTATGAGCATCATTTGGACATGAGCAGCATGCATATTGCTGATCTCTGGAAGCTTGACTCCAATATCACTGAGGTCTTTTCTGAATTTGGAGACCACTTTTTCTGAGCTTTGGTGAGGAACCTTTGAGGGTAAGGGAGCTTATCATATGGTGATAGCTCAACCTCATTGTCTTCTTCCTTCACTTCTTTCAGCTTGGGGTTAGCACTCTTCTCAACTTGTGTCTCAACCTTAGGCTCATCAATCCTTCCTTGAACCTTCTTATCAGCTCTCTTCACAACTCTAGCTTCAGCTGTGGCCACAACCAGTCTCTTATCATGTTCAATCTGATTTCCAAGCACTAGCCTCTCAATCTCATCAACATCATTCTTATGATCACTCAATGCAATCCCTGAAGAAGTGGAGATGATAACATTGCAAATCTCCTTAGGGTTCTTCTCTGGTTTCCTGGTAGAGATCCCATTGGATTCTTGGAGGATGAAGACATGGATGCAACTTGGCTCTCCAAAGCTTTGAGGTGAGAGGCAAGTTGCATGTACTTGTTGTTGAGGTCAGAATAGGTTCCATCAATCTTAGCATGGATGTTCTTGAACTCATCACCAATGGTCTTAGCATTTCTCTCTTGAGCTTCTAAGAGTTGCTTGAACATGGACTCCAAATTTGAACTTGGAGCCTGAGCTGGAGAAGAGCTTCCTTGGGGCTGAGTAGGCTGGTTTGCTTGGTAACCTCCTTGGTGATTGTTGTAGTAAGGTCTTTGCTGGTAGTTGTTTTGGTATTGGAAGTTGGGCTCTTTCCTATACCATGTGCCATTAGAATTGATGAAGCACAGCTCCTCTTGACCTTCTACACCATGAACTTCAGTAGTCCTAGCAGGCTGTTGCTGTTGCTGGTTCCCAATGGAGTTAAGCTGCTCTTGCTTAGCCTTCTACAAGAAGCTTGTCCAACTTTTCTTGAGAGATTTCAGGGACTTTCTTGTGTGCGGATCATCTTCATCAGTGCCTCTGTTGGCCCTATCATGCTCCTCACTGTAGACTGAGTCACTCCTGGCCATGTTTTCCACCAGCTCCTCAGCATCCTGCTCAGTTCTGCCCAAGAAGAACCCATTGCTGGGTGTGTCCAATCTGCTCCTGAACTCTGGTAGAGCACCTCTGTAGAAGGTACTAAGCAAACTCTCCTTGGTGAAGCCATGATGTGGGCATTGAGACCAATAGCCCTTGAACCTCTCCCATGCTTCACTAAAGCTCTCAAGGTTCTTCTGCTGAAAGCTAGAGATCTCATTTCTGATCTTGGCTGTTCTTGAGGTAGAGAAGAATTTCTCTAGGAATGCTCTCTTGAACTCATTCCAAGTAGTGATAGAGTCACTTGGAACAGCCTTCTCCCATAGATGTGCCTTGTCTCCCAAAGAGAATGGAAACAACCTCAGCTTGAAAGCATCTTCAGAGACTCCATTAATCTTGGACAAGCTACAGTAGCTATCAAATGTGTCCAAGTAATCAAGGGGATCCTCCACAGCAAGGCCATGGAACTTGTTGTTCTCAATCAAATGCAGCAGCCCTGATTTGATCTCAAAGTTGTTGTTCTCCACAGCTGGTGCTCTGATTCCCAACCTATGACCATGAATGTGAGGTTGGTCATAGGCTCCAATGGCTCTTGCTTGGCGTGGTTGGTGATGTGGCTGGCGTGGTGGTCTAGGATTGTCAGCTCTTGGACCATTGTCCCTTGGACATTACCATCTTGAGGCAGATTCTCCATCTCAAACCCCAACCTTTGAAGATGAGCCTGTTGCTCTACTTCTCTTCTTTGTCTAGCTATCTCCCTCTCAAGTGCAGCAATCTCTTCAACAGTAGGAACCAAGTTGGATGCCCTCTGCTTCTTGTGATCATACACCTGAAAGTCAAAGATAGAAGAGGCAAGAACCAATATCACAAGATACAATAAAAGAAAAATGACTTAGTCTCAAGCAAATAACTAAATCCCAATGTCAAAATCAACTTAGAACTTGCAACGGCATAATTTGATGACAGGCCTTTTCAGGTCCTAATCAAATGTTGTAGAATACAAGATGTCAATCCAATTCTAAGAGATTCTAATGCAAAGGGAATGCAAGTTCATGCTTAATCTAAGTCTAATCAAGATGAGAGGATGATTATGAAACTAAGACAATATTAAAAATGCAATAAAAGACTGAACTTTCTTTCTCAATGAGGCAAGGGGGTTCTTGGGACAAGGGAACTGACTTTGAGTGATCAAGATTCAATCCAAGATGCTAACTTTTCAATCAATCTAATTCCTTATGCCTAGACAACAAAACTAAGCAAGCTCTATCCCTAGATGAATGCTCTTTTGCAATGATCACCCAAGTACACCAAATCCCTTTGGCTGTAATGATCAAAGCAAACATGGAGAATGAGTCTAATAGCAATCCTAGCTCCTTTGACAACTAATCCCTTAGGCAAAGCAAGCTAAAAGCATTAGATGAGTTGGTTCAGGCATTTCATAGAACACCTTCCAGGCATGAAATGCCTATGGCTCTATGTTTGAGAGGCCAACCCAAATATAGCAAGAAGAACACCAAAATCAATGCAAGGAGATGATAGATCTAACACTAAGCACCTTGGATCTACTCCTAATCACCCTTAGTCTCCCAAACCCATGAACCCTAGATAGATCTACTCCCTAATACCCATGGAAAACCTCAAAATCAATGATGATTCAAGGCTAAACATGATTAAAGAAAGAGATAATCTATTAAACACACAAGAAATGATGTAAAAAGGATCAAAGATCCAAACTTTCTTCAAGTTCTAAATATGTTTTTGAGAGAAAAGAAGTTAAGTTTCTTAATGAGATTACAAGAGTATTTATAGGTGGCTTGAAAGCCCTTAAAACATAAGAGAAAAGTCCAAAAGGTCCTTGGTGCCACATGATTTTCGACCAATCGAAGAAAAGGAAGAAACTGGCCGATACCCGGGTAAGGTGGTCGAGTCCCGGCCCGCGTATGCCGACCCGCGTATCTCATGTTGATCCGTGCGGGTCCTTCAGGCCGCGTATGCCAGGCCGCGTATGTGAGCCGTGCGGGTCCTTCAGGCCGCGTATGCCAGGCCGGGTGTGGGGAGCCGTGCGGGGTTCTCATCCCGGGTGTGTGAGGCCGGGTACACTCCCTGGCGTCCATCATCTCTTGCCCAACCCGTGCGGGTAGGTTAGGTCGGGTGTCCAGGTCGGGTGTCTTGACATGCTTCCAATGAATCGATCATAAATTCTCCAATATGGCTCCAAATGACTTGAAACCACTTCCATTGGAAAGCTAACTCAAAATGCTATTTCTCCACAAAATCTTAGCATTAGAAGATGTCTCCAAGGCCTCCGTCCATGCTCATCTTTGTCATAACCAGATCGTGGATTGACTTCTCTTTTCATGGCCAAACTTGATTCCTCATCTCTTTTTGGGCCATAAGGCTTCCAAACACCTCAAATCACACCAAAGCATACTCCAACACCTGATAAGGACAAATGAATGCAAAATGGCCCTAAAGATGCCTAATGCCTAACTTATATGATCAAAATGCACAAGATATGATAGCTAAAAACATGTAAATATGCAAGACATCAATACCATGGGTAAAAACGGGTAAAATCCATGGTATATCAGTAGTTCACCTAATTCTGGGAAGGCTGGCCAGCGGCCAGAAGACGAGTCTGTCAATGATCGCACGCCAACAACTGTAGAAAATCCTGCAGCTCAGGTGATGTGATAGATTGTGCTTTTGGTGTGTTATTGGTGTACACTTGTTAACCGTAATTAACTGATTTCATACAGTTGACTAGTGCACCCAATTGTGGGTTTGATGGTCAGCAGCAAGAAGACGAGTCTGGCAATGGTGGCACGGCACCACCCGTCGAAAAGATCGCTGCTCAGGTAATGTGATGATAGATAGTTGTTTTGGTGGGTTATTGGTGTACACTCCTAAACCTAAACTAACTGATTTCATCCAGGAAACGGGTACACCCAACGGTGAGGAGTATGGTTAGCAGGATGAAGACGCTCCTGAACACTTTTCCGAACAAGTGAGGACGGAAAAAAAATTAACCCAATCTGCCGGCCATGACTCCGGCCAAACATCAAATTTGGAGGTTCCAAAGTCTGGAGAGAAGCTTGAAAATGTCCATTCTCCTATTGTGGATGTGAGTGGACATGATTCTCCGATTGTAGAGGAGATCAACTCTGAATTTCCGGCGATGGAGGAGGAAGAGAGATATGACAGTTGTAGAGACGACATGTCCACTAATATCCAGATACAAGAGAACCGAGGTAATCAGGTTTCTGAAACGGAAGAGGAATCGAATGTTGTGGCCAATGGTGGTAAACGTCATCGCATGAGATCCAGCAAGATTACGGGAGTGTACACTCCCGACCCTAGGGTGAAAAAGTTGTTCAAGAGCGACCAGAAGGTTGAGTATAAGCCCATTGCAAAGACGAATCGAGCTCAGTATAAGAAGTTTAGCGAAATTTTGAGGGAAAACCCCGCGCAGTAAGTTTCTCATCTCATTTTTAGGTTATGTACACATATACATAAGTTCCTTTTGGTTGGTTAAATTTCCAGGACTTTCAAAATCAGTACCGGTCACTCAGTCACCAATGGCTTCTTCCTTGACATATCTGAACCCAAGAAATGGTTGTCTGACGAGGTACTATTAAGCTCTGCATCGTCCTCACATATTACATTTTTCTTTCCGCTTTTAAGAAATAAAAATGGGTTGCAACTAATATTTGTTACATATTTTCTTCGGACAGCACATGCATGTGATAATGAATATGTTGTGGAGGCGTCGCGGGAATTATCTTCAAAAGGAGAGGATGGTCATCTTCGATCAGTACTTTATAAAAACCATTCCGTCATTCTGGACTGCCTTTAGTATAGACAATGATAAGCTGCATTTCAATTGGGGGAAGAACATAGCACAGTATGTGACAGGAAAGAGCAAGGGCCAGAAAATGAAGTTGGAACTTGGTCGCGATGTCGACACCTTGTATACCCCGATGAACTGTGGTGGAGATCATTGGGTTGGTCTCTGCATTAAGTTGAAAGAAGGTCATGTGACGATACTTGATTCTTACATCCCTGACACTGAGAATGAGGAAGTGGATAGACACTTGTCTTCGCTTGTACAGTCGTTGCCTTATATATTGGAAAAGTATGCGGGGTGTAAATGCTATAAGGTGAAGGAAGGGCTGCGATATTACTCATGGAGCCGCGCAGAAGGTATTTATCACAACAAAAGGGGTGGCGACTGTGGGCCATGTGCTGCTAAGTTCATTGAGATGCATGCTGCTGGTGTTGGGGAGGAGGAAATGGCTTGGATTACAGACAAAGATGTGGAAAAATTTCGAGAGAAGTATGCAATGGACTGCTATGAAGAATTCGTGGGCGATGTTAAAGTTGCAAATGAATAAAGTACGAGTTGTTTCTATTGTCAAATTGTTGTGTGAACCCAATGGTACTTATTGTTGTGTGAACCTAATGGCACTCTATTAAATATGGTGTTTATGTGTTCGTTTGTGTGGTTTCTCTATTTTGACTTAGTATTGAAAGCGTATACCTACAAACAAAAACTGCATACCAACTCAATTTATAATCCTTGGTAGATAGTGTAATTTTTGATAGTATTATATAAAGTGAAACGTAATTTGGACATCCGTACACCGTAGTTTCCCTATTGTACACCAAGTCAATTTGTAATCATTGGTAGATAGTGTAAGGTTTGATATTATTATATAAAGTGAAACGCAAGTATTGTATTTTTTACATACGTACACCGTAGTTAAAAAGCTGCACAACAACTCAATTTATAATCTATGGTAGATAATGTAATGTTGTATTTTGACTTACGTACACCTTAGTTAACAAGCTGCACACCAACATCGGTTGATAATTTTGGTGTGCCGGAATAAGACCTTACAACATCGTTTGCCGGAATGGATCATAGACAAGAATTGCAACATGATTATATTTTAAACTTTCTCAATAATTTCCTTGAGGAACAACATAACGGAGGAAATGACACTCATTTATGGCCGCCTCGAATTAATTTGATGAAGCGTGTGCACTTTAATTCAAAATTTGAATTTGAGTAACTTAAAATATCCGGCCCGATATTTGAAATATCCGACCCTATCCAAACCATAAACCCGACCCAGGTTTGATAACTTATGCTTTTCCCCAATTCGATTTCAATGCTCATTGGGTTCATATCGTTTGAAAGGGGAGAGAGAAAGAGAGTTGGAATTCCGTGGAAGAGGGTCCTATAAGAGAAAGGGAAAGGGAAAGGCAAATGAAAGCAATGTGCTTTGTCACTGTAGGGTGCCGACGAAGAATGCTAAAGCTTGGACCGACAAAAATCCGGGTCGAAGGTTCTACGGGTGTGAACGCTGGAAGGTAGAAGCTAATTTGTGCATACTGTACGTATTGTTTTCTAATTTTCTAGGAAGCTATTCATTTGGTTTTTTTTGTTAGACTCCACTTGATTGTGGGTTTTTCAATGGATCGATGAGGGAGAACCTTTCGGATGGAAAAAGCAAGCTTTGATTGAAGCTAGAAACAAAATTTGGCAGAAAGACAAGACTATAATGGAATTGAAGAAGATCATTTTGAAGCTCCAAAGTGACCGGGCCAAAAATGCAGAATTCGAAGAAGACATCATAAACGGGTTTCTTAAGCTCTGAAGAGATGTTTGTTTTGTCCTGCAAGCGTGTATTTTGGTATCTCAACATCTGTTGTAACCGTGTAGAATGTTTGTAATGTTGGTGACGTAGACAAGTTCTGTGGCATAAGCTATGAATTAGTAATTTTAATTCACACAATTTCGGTTGATATTGTCTAAGAATTAGAACTAGAACCAACATAAGGTGTACAATGACAAATGCTCTTTTATAGAAAACTTCACACTTTGTAACCATAAAAGTACGTACACTTTATAACGAAAACGTATACATACAAACAAAATCTGCACACCAACTAAATTTTTAATAATTAGTATTGCATCGAGGAACAACAAAACGTAGGAAATGGCAAATGATAGACCAGATATGACATAGGAGAAAAATTGAGAGATTCCCCATAAATAATGTTAAATGATGTGAGAAATGTTGCAGCAAATCCAAAATAGTCTGTAGTTTTTGCAAGAACCTTTAAAGATTTCTGTGTAATCATGGTCATAAATGCACCTTGGTGACTTGATTAACGCATCAACGGAAACTTGAAAGATTCTCCATATTTGTTGATGTTCAGGTCTTCCGCTCCAAAGGATGACAATAGCCACTCTAGGTCTTCTCCCATTTCAACAATTGCGTCCGATCAAAGGTCATTGTGATAGGCTGCGAACTGCTGAAACACTTTGCTGGCTTACTTGTGAATATGCCGACAGCGAGGGTTGACAATCCATGCATTGGGACATTTGGTTCCAATATTTTAATACTCTCCTAAAGTCCTATGCTCGGTGCTGTAAGGAGACCTTCATAGTATATTGCCTTTTTGCCAGCATTGACGCACTTGAGATGAAACTCCTGAAACTGACCACCTTTGCGTATTTGACATGTTACGAAGGTGACCATTTCTCGAACATCACACATCTTCAAGACGGAAGTTTCGTGTACGAGTGCGTAACTGCGTTTTCCAGCCCGCAAAAAAATCCCAGGATTGTAAAATGATTCCTCTCCGACAAGTTCAATGATTTTGCACACAATTTCGTCTGGAAGATTTGGGAGTACTTGAGCTGCCATACTATTTGGGTTACTGGGAAGAGTTTTTGGTCTGTAATCAATAGGTATAACACCGATTATACAAACTTTAATAGTGAAGTTTGTAGAGAAAACTTGTGAGTTTAATACTGAAGTTATTGTCCCACCCACATTTGAAACCTAACACTGTCAGAGTAAGCGTTATTGCGTCCATGATTTAGTTCATAAAAAGGTAACAATATTGCATTACTTGTAATGTATATGTTTGGCAATGTTATAAATTAAACGTTCAGAAACGGGGAACACAATATATCTGGTTGTGATTTTCGTTCATAAACAGAATCATCAAATGTAAAGGGTGTGCATTGTAAAACGTAAAGAAACCAAAGACGGAACCCTTATTCCCAAAGATAAAAGTCCGCAAAACCGGTGGAGGGCTTAAAGTCGCGTAGAAAAAGAGTAACCTCTTTAATCCAGAAGCAGGAGTTACACATATCTTCAGCCTTGGTGTGCTCAATGTCCCACTGAGTCCATCCGATGTTCATAATAGGAGAACAAGGACAACTGTAGAACAACGGAATGCATGTTGATATGAACAATTCCTTCTTTTTTAGGAACGCTGGCCAATGATCCCAATTCCAACCAACTTGTGCGGTTCTAACCACCATTCCTATCTCCGCAACTGATTCTCTTGTAAATCGACACAAGTATTCCTCATCCTGATGGTATATTTTCCTTGTCATTGCATTGGTATACAACGCTCTCTCGCATCCTGCATCAGCTGCGCTCTTTATAAGCGCAAGTCCCTCTTCGTAACGCTCATACCTGTAGAAATACTCTACACCCTTGATGTATAGAGTACTTGGATTTCCCTCCCTAAAGCATATTCTCAACAATCTATTTCTGACCCTGGCGTTCCAAGGATGCTTAAACAAATCGAACGAAGCATACACCCCACCATCGTCTGCCAACGCGCGCATCGACTTGCAGGTATCACGGAGTCTATAAAGATCTCCAAAAGAGTTATGTGCCACGCGTTCCACAACTAAAGCTTGAACCTTTGTGGGGAGACTTAGTATCGGGAATTCTGGTATTATTGGGAGAAATCTGCAGAAACCCAAGTACTATTGGGTGATATTTATAGAGACGAACAGTTGAGAGGCTTGGAGATCTTTATAGAAACCAAATATCCGAGGAGTTCGCAACGATTCATTTACGACGTTAAGTCAGACACGCTTTCACATATGCTTTCAATCCGCGGTTTTGCTCTGTTTGTGATGTCTAACCGTCAAAGTACGCACACTTGCTATGCTCTATATTTTACCCTATTTTTCCTCTAAGTTTCATATGTTCTCAAAGGTTTTATATGCATTTCGTAGCTCTTTTAGAGATATTTCAGGTTTAGGTACTCATTGGAATAAACTGATGATTATGGAGCATTTTGAGATCTTTTTGGGAGTTTTTACCTTTCACTCGTGGAGCTGACCATTAAAGAGAGCATCGACCGACTAATTACAGCCGTATCGATCGACAGAGTATCACACGAATCGATCGGTTTGCTATTCGTCATATGGGTCGATGAAGAGCCATTCGCGATTAATAAAGATTAGAAGATTTACTAGTTCAACCCAAAATATGTCATATTTGCATTATACACCCTAGCCGCCCGTTAGTTCATATTTTTAGGGATTTTGTACCATTTAAATAAGGAGGCATTGAGAAGAAAGAAAGCAAGCAATTAAGGAGGCTACAAGCAAGTTACCTTAGTCATTACCAAGGAAAGGAGTATTAGCTTAGAGAATCAGTTGGAGAAGAAGATATCTACCCTGGAGATATAAATCTGAACTGCACTAAACAGAGAAGATCTTGAACTCCTTTTGTTTTCTTACTCTATTACTATTTTCATTAAGTTCTATTTGAGTATTATTTAGACCATCATAACTATGCTTCTTATGAATATGTCTGAGTAGTCCTACTGTTAGATTTAGGTTCACCAAAGGTTGATTTATGTATTGCTAATCACAAATATGACTGTTAGGATATTTTAATAGTTCTTTTAGTCTAGTTGTGCTTAATGCTAAGTAAAAGAATTTATCACTCTTGACTTAGATCTTAGGTTTAATTTGCGCAAGCGACAGCATGGTGAATTGCCAGAAAATAAACTAGACTGATCTTATCAATTAGCTAAAAACGAAAGTTGCCAAAAAGACATATCGATCGATGCTTTCTCAAGTTGAAACAAGCGACAGCTGACTGACTTGAGATCCAGCTATTAGACAATCCTATAGATTGTTCCTAAGAGTTGAGTTTGAGAACAAAAATATTTAAAAACCCTTATCATCCCCAAGCAGCATACTTATCATACCTAAAGGTTTACCTTGATCTAGCTACTTCCCTGAATTGATAACAAACCTCATAATCTAAAATCGAGAAATTGTCCTGTTCGTCGATCGATATTCGCAAAGCTTATCGATCGATTTTCCTAGAATTCATTTAAGTTACTGTTTTAAAACCATTCAATCTGGCTTTATTTCAAAGACTATAAAATATATTGTGTAATCCAAGAGTCTCTGTGAATTTGATCTCTAAGTACTGCAATTGAACCTCTTTTGATGAGAGTAAAGTTGCTCTAGGGTAATTTGAGCACGTATCAAATTTGGCGCCGTTGCCGGGGACTCTTTCTGATTACCATTAGATTAGGTTTAGAATATAGTCTAGATTTTACTTTCTATTTACTAAAGTTTTTCTTCACTTCCTGCTGACACAGGTAACTGGAGGAAAGACTAGCATATTTCGCCACACTATCGATCGACGCGGAAGTTGCCACATCGAACGTTATATTGATGGACGAAACGACTGACACTACGGAGCTGGAGTCGATCGACATGGTTACAACAAAATAGACCAACGATGGTCAAAGGAAATCGCTCGACACAAAACCACTTACATCGATCGATACCGACCAGCCGGAAGCAGGTAAGTTCTCTAAACTTACTAATAATTGGAAAGCAACCCTAGGAAAATCAATAGTTCAATCATGCAACGCAATTAGCCAAATTATGAAAGCCGGAAGCAGGTAAGTTCTCTAAACTTACTAATAATTGGAAAGCAACCCTAGGAAAATCAATAGTTCAATCATGCAACGCAATTAGCCAAATTATGAAAGAATAGGGGACTGCAACCCCTGTTGAAATTCATACAACGTTTAAAAATGAAAAAGAATTGTCTTTGCAAGATTTTTCAAATCATAGTAAGACCTATTCCAATAGGTCCGCCATAAAGTTACCAGAAATTGAAACAATAAGGTCTAAGCTTAACATTTATCACCTCTTTCTGGTACGACAAAACCCTTTCCATGGGACTCTCTCAGAGCACCCACTTGACCACATCGAAAAACTAGAAGATATGGTGAATCACGAGAGTAATCGCTGCAAACTCTTCTCTTCTATTTAGCTGGTGAAGCCAAGAAATGGCTAGACCTATCACCAACAGGATCTTTAACCTGTTGGAAAGAGATTAGGAGCACATTCATTAACCATTTTTTCGATGATGCCCGCTACTGAGATGTGAGGAGGAAACTCTCCACATTTTGCCAAGACACACGATAATCCTTCAAAAATTCTTGGGGAAGGTTTAAAGCTCTCCAAAATGAATGCCCCCATCATGGATACTTGGAACCCCAGCTGATTAACACCTTCTACGGAGGTGTTAGTTTGCACTACCAGAACATTCTCGATACATCAAGTGAAGGGAGTTTCCGCTCAAGGAGCCCCAAAGAAGCAAAAAGACTAATCCAGAATGTAGCAACTAGTAGAGCTTATGAAAGGATGGATTTAGAAAAAGAAACGAATCAGAATGCACAGACGACTCTCAACTAACCTATTTCAAAGAACCCTAAACTCAATCCAATCCTTCTTAGCAGAACATAGTCGAAGAGGAATTTCCAGATAAGTGGTGAAGTCCTATCTGAACTTTAGGAACAAGTAAACTTTGTGGATGCAACGCATCTAAACGATCAACCTGTCAATTTTCATGGAAGCAGTTTCACCCAAAGCTATGATACGACCGTTTGATCACGGAAGGGAAAAGCCAAATTTAGGTTAAATCAAGCTTTTACGGGAAATCGAAGATTGATCGCTGATTTCGAAGGAAGGATGAGTATGATCTGCAATGAATTAATGACAAAACTCACAACCCTCGACGAGCACATAAAGATGCTAGATAGCAGAGTAGCAGAAAATGCAATCGCTATAAAAAGGGAAATAGGACGTTTTCCCGGAAGCACTGATGCAAACCCAAGACGTCAGGTTAGTGCCGTTCTTCTTAGGAGTGGGAAATACCTCACTCCAGTTGCAAAAGAAAGCATTACCAATAACGACCCCATTGTCGACGAGAGAACCAGCGAAAGCAAATCCGAACAAATAACTCCTGAACCGATTTGTCTTAGTGATGAGGATGAGGAAGAAACGCCTATCGATCGATGAAATGAACGACACATCGATCGACGGGAAGATGAAAATATCGATCGACCTAAGGAAGGAAGCGTCGATCGACAACCTACTCCTCCTACGACACAAACGGCACCCGCAGCGCCTGTAGTGGAGAGAGTATACAGACCCCTGCCACCCTTTCCCCTCACAAATTCACAAACTAAATGAGATCTGGAAAAAGCAATCTATAAGAAGGCCCTTGAAAAAATCACAGTTGAATAGCAACTAAGTGATGCCATGAAAGTTTCTCCATCTATAAAGAAATATGTAAAAGACATGGTGTCTAAAAGTTTTTCTTCAACAGAGCACAATATCATGATGGTATCAGATAAAGTGAGTGCTATGATCCAAGGAAAATTGCCAATAAAAAGACCTGACCCTGGTAGTTTTGTTTTAGATTGCAACATAGAGAACAGACAATTCAGTAGATCACTTTGCAATCTAAGGTCGAGTGTTAATTTGATGCCTCACTCTGTTGCCACATCTTTAGGTTTTAAACAATTTAAGCCTACCCGAATAACCCTCGTTCTTGCAGATAGATCCGTCCGAGTACCGGAAGGTATACTTGAAGACGTGCCAATAATGATTAACAGCTGTCATATACCAACTGACTTTGTTGTTCTAAGATACATGCAAGAACCAAAGGACCCCATTATTTTAGGAAGACCTTTCCTCGCCACAGCTGGAGCCATTATTGATGTCAAGGAAGGACAAATACATCTAAACATTGGAGACATTCCAATGGTTTACGACATGGAAAAACTAATCAAACGTCCTTTGATCGATAACCAAGCATTTTATGTAGACGACGTCCCCGCTCAAGCTGAAAATCCCTCTTAAGATTTATATTCTGATTGCACCTTGGAAACTACTTTTTCGACTACTACAAAGGAAACTCTTAGCGTAGAAAGCCGAATCGAGGAATGTACGCGGTTGATGAACGCGAAAGATGATATTACAGAAACTGATGAAGAGGATTCAGAAGAATCTAGAATTGATATCGATCGATACCTTCAATGCACTATTGATCGAAAGCCCACTTCGCTAGACGATTGGAGTTCCGAAAAGGCAGCAAAAGTCGAGTTAAAGCAGCTGCCTGCCGGACTGAAATACGCATTTCTCTATGATAAGTCCTATTCAGTTATAGTAAATGCTAACCTGAGTAATGGAGAACTTGCGTTGTTACTAAATAAATTATACAAGCATAGGAAAGCTATCAGGTACTCACTCGAGGACATTCCTGGTATCTCTCCTGATCTCTGCATGCACCGTATTCATTTAGAAGACGAATCGAAATCTTCAATAGAACACCAGCGAAGGCTTAACCCTAATTTCAAAGATGTAGTTAAAATAGAAATTATCAAACTGCTAGATGCCGGAGTCATTTACCCGATTTCGGATAGCAATTGGGTGAGCCCGGAGCATGTTGTACCCAATAAAGGAGGAATTACAGTGGTAAATAACGATAAGTATGAACTCAACCCTACTCGAACTGTCACTGGACATCGAATGTGTATCAATTATAGGAAACTAAATGCAGCCAATCGGAAAGACCACTTTCCTCTACCCTTCATCGATCAAATGCTCGAGAGATTAGCAAATCATCAATATTACTGTTTTCTCTACGGTTATTCTGGATTTTTCCAATTCCCTATCCACCCGGACGATCAAGAAAAGACAACATTCACATGTCCCTACGGAACATTTGCCTATCATTGAATGCCTTTTGGACTTTCCAACGCACCCGCCACATTTCAGCGGTGTATGATGTCCATCTTCACAGATATGATTGAGGATTTCATGGAAGTCTTTATGGATGACTTTTCAGTTCGAGATCCGATTTTAAAAGTTGTCTCGACCATCTATGCAAAGTACTAGCAAGATGCGAAGAAAAGAATCTTGTTCTGAATTGGGAAAAGTGCCACTTTAAGGTCACTAGTGGAATCGTCCTTGAACATTAAGTATCCGCTGCCGGTATTGAAGTAGATCGTGCAAAAATAGAAGTTATGACCAGTTTACCAGCACCCGCTTCAGTGAAAGATGTGAGAAGTTTTCTCGGGCATGCTGGATTTTATAGAAGGTTTATTCAAGATTTCAGCAAGATTGCTAGACCTTTGACAGCTCTCCTGTGTAAAGAAGTCAAATTTGATTTCACCCCCGAATGTCTCAAAGCTTTTGAAGAAATTAAAACAGCTTTGATTAGCGCACCCATCGTACAAGCACCCGACTGCAATCTTCCATTTGAAATTATGTGCGATGCGAGTGACTTTGCTGTAGGTGCAGTTTTGGGTCAAAGAAAAGACAAGAGATTGCATGTTGTTTATTACGCCAGTTGAACTCTCGACGAAGTGCAAAGGAACTATGGAACTACGGAAAAGGATCTATTGGCAGTAGTTTTCGCATTCGAAAAATTTCGCCAATATCTTGTTGGCTCGAAAGTCATTGTTCATACAGACCATGCTGCGATTAAATACCTAATGCAAAAGAAAGACGCAAAACCGAGACGTATTCGATGGATCTTGCTACTCCAAGACTTTGATATAGAAATTAAAGATAAAAAAGGAATAGAAAATGGAGTCACAGATCACCTATCTAGGATAAGAGTCGATGATGATGTTCCAATCGACGACTTCTTACCTATGGAAAACGTCTACCAAACTGAAGACCTTTTCATAGGCCACATTGGACTGAACTATCACCCATCCAACGATTCTAATAATCCAACAGATGTCGATACGGAAGGAAACAGATCGATCGATACCAGCGTTACCAAATCGATCGACGCTGATGATAACCAATCGATCGATATCACACATGGGCACAATATCGAGACTTCTTCAGAAGCAATCACCATTGATTTAGCGGTTCATGTTGCCTGCAACCCTCTAAACAGTATAGAAGCAGACCCTCCCGGAGATAAAAGTTTAAGTCTGGGGGTGCATGCAATAGACGTAGGTAAAGAATCGACCTTGGTATGCTGATATAGTAAATTATTTAGCTGCTGACGTGGAGCCAGAAAATCTCCAACGTTATTTGAGGAAGAAGTTCTTTAGAGAAGTTAGAAGATATCATTGGGATGAACCTCACTTATACAAGCACTGTTCCAATGGAATATACACACGATGTATCGCCAAAACTGAAATCAATAATGTCTTATTTCATTGCCATGGATCTGACTATGCTGGACACTTTCCAACCTTTAAAACAGTAGCAAAAGTTCTTCAAGTAGGTTTTTGGTGGCCGACAATGTTTCGCGACACCCATGCTTACATCGCAAAATGTGATAGATGCCAACGTAGAGGAAAAATCAGCAAAAGACATGAAATGCAACATAAATTTATTCTCGAAGTTGAAGTCTTTGACTGCTGGGGAATTGATTTTATGAGACCATTTCCTTCCTCTTACGGAAATAAGTACATCTTAGTTGCTGTAGACTATGTGTCCAAATGGGTTGAAGCAGTTGCTTCTCCAACGAATGATGCTGCATTAGTTGTCAAATTTTTCAAAAGCATCATTTTCCCTCATTTCGGAGTACCTCGAGTAGTAATAAGTGACGGTGGAACCCACTTCATTAATAAGATTTTTTATCGACTACTCAAAAAGAATGGAGTCCATGACAGAGTTGCCACACCCTACCACCCGAAAATATGTGGGCAAGTAGAAGAATCCAATAGACAAATAAAAGAAATCTTGGAAAAGACTGTAGGAACATCCCGAAAGGATTGGACTAGGAAATTGGATAATGCACTCTGGACCTATAGGATTGCATTCAAAACTCCATTAGGAACTACACCATTTCATTTACTTTATGGAAAAGCCTGTCATTTACCAGTTGAACTTGAACACAAGGCGGCCTGGGCAGTCAAACTGCTAAATTTCGACATTAAGCCCGCTGCTGAAAGACGACTTATCCAGTTAAATGAATTAAATAAAATCCGACACTTGGCTTATGAGAATTTGAAGATTTATAAGTAAAATACGAAAGCCTATCATGACAAGAAAATTATTTCTAGGCATTTCGAACCTGATGACCAAATACTGCTTTATAATTCCCGATTTTCCTTGTTTCCCAGAAAGCTCCGATCTCGTTGGGCAGGACCTTTCACAGTTAAGGAAGTACGACCTTACGGAGCAATAACTCTGTTTGACGAAAAAGGAAACAAATTTACCGTGATCGGACACAGATTTAAACATTATTGGGCCAAAGCAGAAATCCCGGATACTGATAATCTGCTATTGGATATTCCAGTCGGAGACTGACTCTAAATTAGTCAAGCTCACGACTTAAAATAAGCGCTGAGTGGGAGGCAACCCACTAATAGCTTTAGGATTTTAAATTTATGGTTTTTATTAAAAAAAAAAAAAGAAGGATATGGGATAGCATTAAAAATCGATCGATAGCACACCACACTTATCGATCGATGCGGACAAATCGAGGTTGAAACTCATTAACCTCGACATCCGCCTTTTCGCCTCCACAATCGCAAACCTCACCCAAAAAAGGAAAAACCCTTTATCTCTCTAGAAACCGAACCGTTTTCCCCATTCCTTGCCTCAATCCTCTTGTTTTTCATTTCTCTATCTCATTTGTTCATCTATTCAACCGATCTAAAAGGTATAAACTCGAAATTCTCTATTTTTAGGATTTTCTTTGGTTGGGTTTCGATATGAACAAAAATCGATCGATTAGACTCGGATTTGGTCGATTTAGGTTGCTAGGATGATGAAATAGGTTCTAGAATCGATCAATTTTCTTGCAGGTTTCGCGATGTCGTGTCGATCGATACTAAAGATGTCGTATCAATCGACATGAGTGTTCAGAAATCGATCGATGTCTAACACGACATATCGATCGATACAAAGCTATCAACATCGATCGATCCCTCTTTCTGAATATGGATCAGTGAAAAGCATCACCAATTGCACTTACTAATTTTACACTTTTGTTTTGTTTGAGATGAGCTCACGGAGAGACAGTAGACAAAAGAGGAGAACGAAGAGAAGGCTCGATAACCTAAGCACCTCTAGGGCCCCGCCCGAACCACCATCTTCTTCATCTCCACCTTCATGATCATCACAGTCTCCGCCACAACAGCAAGACGAGCGCTACCCTTGGCCTAGGAATCCTATAAAGGCCATCCCGACAGTGGAGCGTTTTGATGACCCGTCTACAGCAGTTCGGAGTACTGCCTGTACACACCGTCGGAGGACAGATGATTGGGATGACTATGATAGCCTATTCTACAACGCATGGCTGCATGTCGACATTGGTCCACACGCTTCATAGACGAGGCCACTGTGAGGAGACTCGGTATTCAGTCCGATTTGGAGGACATGATCGGGCAGCTTGGGTTAGGTACCATGGCTACACATCCCTACGACCTCTATCCCTCTCTGGTCAGGCAGTTCATTGCCACCGCTGATCTCTCCTACACCACATCTACTGGCCGCGTAGCAGGCGACAACATCCTCTCCTTCTTTGCCAGAGGTGTCAGATACCACATCACCGTCTCCGAGCTTTATGACATCTACGACGCTGCTGCTGCCACCATTGGTGTCCCTCAGTTTCCAAAATTCAGTGAGTTATAGAGTAGCATAGGCACAAGCCATTGGAGCACATCCGTCACCCAGACCGACATCCACCACCCGACCCTGCGTTACTTCATTAGGGCTCTTGCCAGCACACTGCTGTGCAAGATGGAGCCCAACAAGGTGCGGATGTACGAGCTTACACTGTTATTCCTTGCGATAGACGGATTGGTGGATCTGCAGCATTTGAACCCGGAGCGCGAGATGCCCACGCCCAACCTTGGATCTCTCTTTGCCCAGCACCTGGTGAGCCTGAAGATGAAGCCCTTTAAGGGCACGGGCAAGAAGAAAGAGACGGTCGGGAGCTTGCTTACACTGATCTTCATGCACTTAGGCATTCGCTTGGATGCAGCGTCAGCCCGCACTTTCCGAGCCTACTTGGACGTGGGACATATATCATCAGCCCAGTGGCTGAAGGAGGGCCTGCGTTGGAGTTTTAGGACAGGTGAGCGCCTCCGTCTTCTGCAGCTACCAGCTCCTCACATTACGGATTTTACTGGGAGCATCGATAGGCTCCGGTTCCAGCCAGATGAGGCTTTCCTCCGCAACCTCCAGGACATGCCACAGAGTCTCGGGAGTGCGCAGAACACCAGCTACTCAGGGCCCACCAGAGGCACCATTACCCGACTTCCCCATCATACCCGAGATCCCGATCCGCGACATGGAGACTTTCAGAGGGTTGTCACGGACGCTCTTCAGGCCATCTAGGCCAGAGTGTCTCGCTGCAGGTGCATGAGCAGGAGGAGCGTCAGGGCCAGTGACCCATCAGCAGCAGTTCCATCGCATCAGTACCAGCATGACTCGTCCGCAGGTGACGACGAGGCAGCAGAGGACTCGAACTAGTCCCCACATTCCTATCCCTTAGCTCTATGCACTTTTATTTAATTTCCGTTTTCGGATTTTTAGGATTTATGTTTCAGACTATTTGCTTCTCTATTTCATGACTTATCACTTGCTTTCTTATGTTTGGATTGTCTAACAGCACTAACAAACTGACAGATCAGATGGATTAGGCACTCTCAGACAAAATAATAATTTTTTGTCTAATGGCTATCGATCGATACCAAAGTATCGGTATCGATCGATACACAGACAAATAGGTACAATTATTCTAACTCAAATCACTAACCATTACAATTATATTTGTGTTTCATTTTCTCACCAACCTTAGACTGGTTACACTGTGGACAGTGTAATTAAGTCTGGGGCAGGTAGTTACTAACGTTATCTTTTATGAGCTATGAATTTATTTATCTATAAAAAAAATGTTTTCAAAAGGGGATTATGAACTAAAACAATTTGAATATTACTCTAACCATTCTCTAGCACCATCTAGATTTGCTAATTTGCAGGATGTAGTAGATAGAAACACCGCAATGTATCATGTAATGCTAACACGTACACCTGCGGAGAACATCTGGGGAAACCAAAGCTGACTTCCAACCTAATTTGACATTACTGCTTGTCTTGGGGCTTGGTATACATTGGATCGGATTCCTCCTGCAAGTCTGAAAGGTTAAAGTCTGTGTGTTTCTGGTTTCCTTCTCTCTCTCTCTTCAAGCACACTTGATATAAAAGATTGAGATGATTTCTTGGAAGATGCAGAGGGGTAGGAGTGTCTCCTGTGACCCCAGTATTCTAATTCAGAAGGGAATGATCATACACCATGGAAACGAGGGGTAAGAGTGTCTCCTGTGACCCCATTATTCGCTACACGTTGTCAAGATAAGAATTACAAAAGTAGAAAAGTCAATAAGATGAACAAGATGGACTGCATCAGCATCACTGTTCATTGAAATTGAAACTATAAAGGTTCATAGAAGAGAGAACGAGGGAAGAAAGAGATCAGAGAAGACTACATGTGTGTTCAGAAACTTGCTTGAGTAAGAACCCATGTGTCCCTTGATCGATACTCCCAAGATGTAGCCTACACATTTACATTATTGCAGAAATGAGGTCAGTAGAGGGGTATGCCATGCACTATCAGTGAAGTTGTAGAGTGTATAGTATGGTGACTAAGCTAGTGTGTAGTATATCAAATCATCCTAAAGGTTAGCAATGCCTCATTTCCATCATCTTTTAAGCAAGAATGTGAGTAGTTATTTTAAATTATGTGAGTCCCCATCATTTTTAAAACCTTTTTCAGATTAGTCCTATACTTTGTTTGAGGACAAGCAAAAGGATAAGTCTGGGGGAGTTGATATGCTCTATATTTTACCCTATTTTGCCTATAAGTTTCATATGTTTTCAAAGGTTTTATATGCATTTCGTAGCTCTTTTAGAGATATTTCAGGTTTAGGTACTCATTGGAATAAAGTGATGATTATGGAGCATTTTGAGATCTTTTTGGGAGTTTTTACATTTCACTCGCGGACCTGACCATTAAAGAGAGCATCGACCGACTCATTACAGCCATATCGATCGACAAAGTATCACACGAATCGATCGATTTGCTATTCTTCATGTCGGTCGATGCAAAGCCATTCGCGATTAATCAAGATTATAAGATTTACGAGTTCAACCCAAAATATGTCATATTTGCATTATACACCCTGGCCGCCTGTTAGGTTATATTTTTAGGGTTTTTTGTACCATTTAAATAAGGAGGCATTGAGAAGAAAGAAAGCAAGCAATTAAGGAGGGTACAAGCAAGTCACCAAAGTCATCACCAAGGAAAGGATTATTAGCTTAGAGAATCAGTTGGAGAAGAAGATATCTACCCTGGAGAGATAGATCTGAACTACACTAAACAGAGAAGATCTTGAACTCCTTTTGTTTTCTTACTCTATTACTATTTTCATTAAGTTCTATTTGAGTATTATTTAGACCATCATAATTACGCTTCTTATGAATATGTCTGAGTAGTCCTACTATTAGATTTAGGTTCACCAAAGGTTGATTTATGTATTGCTAATCACAAATATGACTGTTAGGATGTTTTAATAGTTCTTTCAGTCTAGTTGTGCTTAATGCTAAGTAAAGGAATTGATCACCCTTGACTTAGATCTTAGGTTTAATTTGCGCAAGCGACAGCATGGTGAATTGCCTGAAAATAAACTAGACGGATCTTATCAATTAGCTAAAAACGAAAGTTGCCCTAGTTGACATGAGAACTTATCAACCTGCTCGGTAATGCTTACTGGAAGGCAAATCAATCGATACGACACTTAGTCATCGATCGATTAACTGAAAGGCATTTCGATCGATTGTCAAGAAGACATATATATCAATGCTTTCTCAAGTTGGAACAAGCGACAGCTGACTGACTTGAGATCCAGCTATTATACAATCCTATAGATTGTTCCTAAGAGTTTAGTTCGAGAACAAAATTATTTAAAACCCTTATAATCCCCAAGCAGCATAGTTATCATACCTAAAGGTTTACCTTGATCTAGCTACTTCCCTGAATTGATAACAAACCTCATAATCTAAAATCGAGCAATTGTCCTGTTCGTCGATCGATATTCGCAAAGCTTATCGATCGATTTTTCTAGAATTCATTTAAGTTACTGTTTTAAAACCATTTAATCTAGCTTTATTTCATAGACTATAAAATCTATTGTGCAATCCAAGAGTCTCTGTGGATTTGATCCCTAAGTACTGCAATTGAACCTCTTTTGATGAGAGTAAAGTTGCTCTAGGGTAATTTGAGCACATATCAACACTTTGTAACAAACCGTATACCTACAAACAAAATCTGCACACCAACCTAATTTATAATCATAGGTAGATACTGGGTTTGATAGTATTATATAAAGTGTAACGTAAGTATTGTATTTGGACAAACTGTATACATCCGTACACCGACATAAAAAAGAGGTACACCAACTAAATATTTGGTATATAATTTGACAGTACATTAGTCTGATAAATTGTTTGATTAGAAGTAGTTATGGCATCAAGGAACAACAAAACAGAGGAAATGGAAAATGATAGAACAAATATGACATAGGAGAAAAACTGAGAGATTCCCCATAAATAATTTTAAAGGATGTTGCAGCAAATCCAAAATAGCATGCAGTCTTTGCAAGAACCTTAATAATAATAATACCCCGTAGAATAAAGTTGCATAAAGAACATCTCAATAGGAAACATATTTAAATAAAATAAGATCTTAATTATTTGATGTGGAGGAGTCATTGACGGAGCTAGATACGGAGGCGCTTGAGTCAGCCACCCTACCATGGCCAGCTGGGCCAGGGTCAGCCACGGAGGCTGTGTTGTCAGCGAAGGATCCAGCGATGGAGACTGATGTGGCAGGTCATGAACCTCCTT
This sequence comes from Brassica nigra, assembly GCA_016432835.1. Classification (NCBI taxonomy): domain Eukaryota; kingdom Viridiplantae; phylum Streptophyta; class Magnoliopsida; order Brassicales; family Brassicaceae; genus Brassica; species Brassica nigra. Next base: position 20,841,802 of record CM028246.1, read on the forward strand.
CGCCAGCGCCAGAATCGTCGGACCCGTGATCGGATTCCTCGTGCGTGGAGGAATACACGTTTGACATCCTTGTTTTCTCGTCCGACCTGTCATTGCTCATGTCAACCCGCGTCTCTCCAAGATACGACCAGTCGTCATCACTCTTAATAGGCCCAGTCGTCATCACCATTGGTAACATGTTTTTAATTGTTAAATAAATAATTGTTAATTCATAATAGGCCCAACCGCATACATTTATGTCATTGGTAGCGTAATTCAACAAAGTAGAAAAGAGTCATATCAGTGTCATTACGAATTAAATGCAAGGATAAAAAAACAAGAAGTTCACCACTAATAGTTTTCCAATAATTTTTATACCAAGATTAGTGGTATACAAAGTAGAATAGAACAGGTGTACAAGAATATGATATATAGATAAAAATAAGACGTACACCCGAAATGAAATACATGGTGAAGGATATTCAGTAATTAACAACAGGTGTACGATAGTTGTGGTAATTAACAACAGGTGTACGCTATTAAATTCAACAAAGAAGTTCACCTCTAATAGATAAATATAGTAGAACATATTGTAGAACATAAAAATAAATGTGTAGAACATATTGTAGAACATAAAAAAATGTGTTGCTATATTTTACATCACTTGGATTCTTCACTTAACCCAGAATCGGTCTTGTGGTGTTCCTCTAGGTATTCCTTATAGTCTTGAAGATCATCTTTACTGTCGGATTCATCATGACTCCCTTCGGCATCATCTTGTTCCTCTTCGTCTATTTGGTCGTTTTTATTATTATGTTTGGTTCGGACTTTCTTCTTGGGGCGGTTCTCCGATTCATCGGATTCTGTTGCAGAGCCATTGGTATCAGATGAGGCCGGACCTTCTTCGACATCCAAAGCTGCCTGCATTATGTCGTCAATGGTCGAGAACACTTTAGACCCAATCTTTGCCCGTATGTCCTCGCGTAAACTTTCTCGATACATACTTACCAAGGTTTCCTCGCCATGTTTTCCGTGCATACCAGATTTTAGGAACAATGTATTGTATTCTCTAACTGAAGAATCTCCTTGCTTCATTTCCAGTATTCATAGACAACCCAACCATTTGGTGTATTTATATGGATGTGGGAAAGAAGATAAGCATAGTTAGGCACCGTTTCGTTTTATGCAACCGTTGAATATTGAATGATGTAATCGTGTAAGTGTTTAACCGTAAAATAAAGATAAGGAGATCAATGACCCCCATACATTACACAATTGATGAGATGCATATTACGAAAGAGTGTCTTCTAAGAGACACCAATAGTTGCAACTGATGCCAAAGTTTGCAATTAACGCGAACAGTTATTTTCTGACAGCATCAGATGACCCTAAAACGTTATATATAATACCCCTAAAATGACCCTAAACCCAATACCCTATTACCTAAACTCGAAAAGCTATACCCTATACCCTAAACCCAAACCCTAAATGCAATACCCTATACCCTCAACTATAAACCCTAAATCCTATACCCTAAACTCAAAACCCTATACCCTATACCCAAAAACATGTTTTAGAACTAATGAATAACGAATGCTTCATATTACGTTAATCATACCACAAACATCCAACACATTTGTTGTTCGAAAATACAACCATATCCAAAAATCAGGGGTTCATCGTTGTTCCAAAATAAAAGCATATCCAAAAAAAGGTTCGACGTTGTTCCAAAATAACGAGTTCCTAGCTATTGCGTTCAGGGCACAGGTTTCTTGTATGTAATCTTCTTGTGACCTTCCTTAAAACAATTGGAGCACTTGTTCGGCTTATTCTTTTTGCTCGCCCCCTGCTGTAAACGATAAAGTATATATAATTGGAACATGTACTTCGGGTTACTGAATAATTAGTTTTAGGTGTACACTGACAGTCTTACCGGAACCTCTCCAGCCGAAAGTTTCCTTTTGATTCCTGGCCTTCCCTTTGTTCTTTTGGTCATTGGTAGATAAAGATCAACCTTTAGTATTTCTGCTGGCACTTGAACATCCTTTGGATCCGGAACCAGAAGTATGATACCCTTAACTGTTTCAGCCCATGTTTCTTTGACATGGTGTTTGCAAACAAACATGATGTACTGCATATTACGGAAAGAAGCAGCAGCAATGGCATGTCGGCATGGCAAACCAAGCATCTGGAATTCGAGGCAAGTGCAAGTTCGTTTTTCCAGATCAACCGTGAAGCTGAATCCAGTTGGCTTGTGCGTAACCTCAAATACCCAAGTGGAACATGGCAAAACCAGAAGGTCCGTTGACAGCACTAGCTGTTCAACCAGTATTTTTCTCAATTTTATTTGGAACATTTCCCTTCATCTTACTAATCTCGCAGCTTCTGCTCTCATACCATCGACACAGCATCCGACGAATAAACTCTAGAAATGCCATTATAGGACTATCACGAGCTGGCAGAAGAGCTTTATTCAACGATTCAGCAGCGTTAGAAGTCATCACGTTAAATCTCTCCCCTTCGAAATGTGAACGTGTCCATAACTTCTTGTCGATTTTCTCCAAATAATCCCAACATCTCCAATCTGTAAGTTTAATAAGCTCCATCATCTCGTTAAACTCTGAAGCTCTGAACGCTTCCCCTGCTCTGCCAACCATAGCCTTTTGTTGCTTTCCCTTATACTTTTCCTGCACGTTTCGCTGAAGGTGGACAAGACAAATACCATGGTGTGCACGTGGATACCATTGCACTTTCGCTGCAAAAAAAGCTGCGCATCTATCTGATATAATACTTAAATGACAACCATCTTCTACAATAGTAGATAACCTTTCGAAAAACCATGTCTAAGATTTTGTGTTCTCGCTTTCCACTACTGCGAAAGCAATGGGGAATACGCGGCTGTTAGCATCTTGTCCGCTGGCACTTAGCAAACAACCTTTGTACTTCCCAAACATGTGGGTGCCGTCCACCACAAGGACCTTCCGCAGGTGCTTCCACCCATCGATGCATGCATTCAGGGACATGAATCCATACTTGAACATTGTTTTTCCTTCCTTATCGATTTCGGTTTTAATATCGGTGATTGTTCCAGAATTTGCAAGCTTCAGTACATGGAAGTACTGTGGTAGCATCTTGTAAGACATCTCCTCTGTTCCTCGCACGGACGCAATCGCTAGTTTTTTAGTTTTCCAAGCTTTCCATTATGAGCATGTACAGTTGAATTCCGTTGGCAATATTTCCGGAAGTTCCATAGCACACGGTCCATAGTAGAGTCTCTCGTATTTCGAGCGCAATGGGGCTGCAAGCACTTTTTCTGTACCATGTTTTTTATACTTTCCTCGAACATCGGATTGGCATACATGGTTAAGAATTGCCTTCTTGACCAGATAAGTTGGAGAATCACCGAGTTGCACTGTCAATACTCTCCAGTTGCATTCTTTATCGTAACATTTCACCGTGATTCGGTGTTTACAATGCCTCAGCTTAAAAGTGCACACCTTCGCAATTGCGTAGATGGCCAACGTCAACTTGCACTCCGCTTTGTCTTTAAACGTCCTCCCAACGTATATATCAGAGTCCTCCTTGATGAAGTCGATGTCCAGAGGCTGGCAGCTGCTTCCATCCATTTCATTATACACAGCATCTACATCATTATATCCATACATTTCTGCTACTTGTATCCCTTTCATTAATGCTTCTCCACCCTGAACTTGTGTAGATTCGGTGACACGAGGATCAGCAAACACATCGTCGTCATCTTCGATATCACGGTTGTGAGTGTTATATTGTTTTGGGGGAGTATCCAGAAATACATCACCACTTTCAACTGGTTTCGTTGCTTGATTGTGTGAAAACCCAACGTCTGGAGGAGTACAACTCACATTATCTCGTATTCATCAATGCTTCTCCACCCTAAAATACGGTCGACGGGAGGATAGAAGGGTCAACAAAATCATCATCATCAGCTTCAGTCACCCGGGTGTGTTGGTTTTTCGGTTTAGGTGGCGTGACAAGAATAACATCAACGCCTTCCTCTGTCTCTGTTCCTTGGGTGTATGAACAACAACCACCTCTAGAGGATGATATATAATCGCTTCCTACATCGGTAATATCCGTTGAACGTCTCCGCTTGGAATCATTTTTGTTTGATTTAGACCCACCTGCACTTGATCGTTCACCCTTACCAGACGCCGATTTTCCAGACGCTAGGCCTCTGCCACCAATAACGACAGACGCCTATTACGGTTACCACCTAACTGTCCACCACTATTTTCTTTACCTGGACCTCCTTCAAAATCGTCATCATCGTCCATCACGCAATCGTTTCGAACGTAATCATGCCAGGCATTATAGTCGTAATCGGAATCATCGCCTTCATCTTCTGCCGAAACATTTCCATGTTTCCTCCAGCGTCCACCGCCATTTCTCCAGAGGATGCTACTATGTTAGCTTCCCTATTGTTTCCATTGTCCACTGCGATATTTTCTAGGCATAGCCTTCCCGTATCTTGTTCGCTACAGATTTCTTGAGGCAGATTATCTGACGCCGTATTATCTTGATTAGCCCCACTGCCATCCTCAAGAGGTTCCCCGCTTTTATCTTCATCTTTTGACGTTAAAACCATGCCACCAGACTGAGAGTTTTTTTTTGTAACATGCTTCAATTGTTTCAACTTGCATCAAAAAAATTCATTTTCGTCTTCATCAGGAGCTCCGACGGGTCCATTCATTTGCGACGTAATTACTCGTTCGGACCTTAGATATATCATTTCTCCTGCAACACACTCTCTGAATGTGACGAAGAGATTAACTGACTTGTCTGCCCGGTGAAGCGCCTTGAAAATCCTAAAATCTTTGTTCGTTTCTATCTCCACGGGAGCAGTCCCTGTACCCACCATATCACTCTCTCCATCATTAAGCCAATAGCACATTTCGGCAGAGACTTTCCTTCCCGACAGCCCATACTCAGCAAAAAATACTAATTTTTTTTGTCCGTCAGCACCTCTAATTACGGAGGAATCGACTGCTCTACCCATTCTGTCATTATCTATCTTGAAATCCCAAGCTCCATTGTCATACATTATCCACCTCCCAGCCATAACGGTAATGCAAGAATTACAGAGACCTACGGTCCAAGAAAAAGTTCCCGTTAGGGTCATTTGCTAATAGAGGAAGCACACATTTATAAAAAACAAAGACTGAAGCTTAGAAATTGAACATTGTACCTTCGCCGGTTTTGGTACTGATTTCCTTCCCTTTACCAACACTACTTGACCCGACGCTCCGACCTCTGATAATTGTTTCAATCATTTTAAGTTACGGTGGATGTACATCGACGGCCTCAGAGGAGCAAGATATCTTCTTCTATTAGGGTTCTTTTTTTTGTTGTCCACCAGTTCTAACTTAATCTCACCATTAACGAGTAAGCAGACCCACAAATTAGTTTATTAATATTATCACAAATATCAGAAACCATTAACTGGCGGGAAAAGATAAGGTGAAAGGATAAATTGTTACCTTTAACCTTTTTATCCGGTCACCAAAAAAATAAGTTAAAAAAACGCAGCCAGTCGCTCGCACGTGAGAAAACATTAACGTCTCGTGGGTCACCAAGTCTCTGGGTCGTTTCTAGTGGGTCGATTTCATAAGTTTCATGGATAATACGTTGGAAGTTAATGGATAAAAAAGTCAAAATGGACATCGATTTTTTTCTCTCCTCACTAGGTGCCCATTCTTCCAATAAACACTTGGGCCGACCCACTTAACCATTTTAAAACTTTCGCGACCCACAGAAACAACGAACTCCTGGTTGCACAGCAAAACTGTCCATTTGAAACCAAAAAGTAACAAAATAAACTCACGAAGGAGTGGACACATGTATAAGAAAAGACTTAAAGTAAAAGATACACAACTACTTCATCTACTCTAGGTCAGAACGCAAGAAAAGTTCATTGAACAGACAGATGTGAAATCCGTAATTCCACCAAAATGCATTATGTGAGTACTATCTCTCCAACAAACTTTTAACATTTGGGAATACGGAAAAATGTGAGCGTAACACACTCTCGTATTTCTATCTTACCAGACGATATGTGCTACGATACCGCTAGGATGGAGAAATGAGGGAAATTTGACATTTTTTCTCTCGTTTACACTTTCTATGGAAAGTAATGAATGATATATTTAACATTACGATAGAATGATTCTTCTAAGAGGTCAAAGTACAACGGCCAACCATAGAAACAAAATGAAAATGGGTCACATAACTCAAAAACGATATCAAGGATTATTGTGAATGCAAACAAAGTCCCACACTGGAAGTTTAGACGAATAATGTCTAGTATATTATAAAGAGATGTTCAACTCTGATTAGTACGAAGCCTTTTGGGAAGGAGCCAAAAACCAAATCCATGTGGGCTTTGCCTTCGGACCCTAAGTGGACAATATCGTACTAATCAGACAATGAAGAGTTGGACATGGACTTGAAAAAGCCCAACAAGTGGTATCATAGCCAGGTTGACGAACATTTGCAAGAAGACCAAAATACCCTTCAAGTTTGAAGAAGTTTCCAATTCGATGGGAAGGACGGGTACGTGGCAGAGACTAGTCAAAAAAGATCTTGGAAGCTTTGGTTATGGGAGGAACATACTCAAAGTGACTTCACGATTAAGTGGTGCCAGAGACTTGTACCGAAAGTCTCTCCCTAACGACGATACAAAGATTAGGTGGATATTCCTAATGGTACTGCAAGGATTAGGGGATGAATGTCCTAATGGTGCAGTAAAGGTTAGGTGGATAAGTTCTAATGGTGTAACAAAGGTTAGGTGAAGAGTCCCGATGGTGATTACGGCGGTATAAGATGTGTACCAGGTTTCGCTGGAGGTTGGAACCAAGGGATCATGTGGTACTTGGTTTGTGAGGAGGTTTGTTGTGAATGAAAACAAAGTCCCACATTGGAAGTTTACACAAATAATGTCTAGTATATAAAGAGATGTCCAACTCTGATTAGTACGAGACCTTTTGGGAAGGATCCCAAAACCAAATCCATGCGGGTTTTGCCTTCGGGCCCAAAGTGGACAATATCGTACTAATCAGACAATGAAGAGTTGGACATGGACTTGAAAAAAGCCATGCAGGCTTTGCCTTCGGGTCCAAAGTAGACAATATCGTACTACTCGGACAATTTAGAGTTGGACATCGGCTTAAAGGAAGCCTAACAAGTGGTATCAGAGCCAGGTTGCGAAATCTGGAAGGATGACCAGGGGAAGTTCTCTAAAGTTTGATGTACCCAGATTCTATGGAAAAGAGAATTTCAGACTCTGGCAGCGGCGAGTTAAGGATTTGCTTACACAACAAGGTATGAAGAAGGCTCTGTTGGAGTCGAAACCAGAAGCGATGGGTCAGGATGATTGGGAAGAGATGCAGGATCAGGCCGTCTCAACGATTCGACTTTGTTTGTCGGATGACGTAACACATCAGGTGATGGACCTTCCAACTTGTAAGGAGATGTATATGTTGAAATCGTTATCTAGCAAACTATACCTCAAACAGAGGTTGTTTGGTTTGAAGATGTCAGAGAGCGGAGATGTGGTCGCACACATCAATAAATTCAATCAAATCATCGGAGATCTGGTGTGTGTGGATGTGAAGATTGAGGACGAAGATCAAGCCATGATCTTGCTGTGTTCTCCGCCTCCTCAATATGAGATGTTGCTTACAGCTCTAACAGTCGACCAAGTGACTATAAATCTGGAGACAATTACTGCTGCGTTACTCTCTCATCATGAGAGAAGGCAGAATACTGGGATGAGTGACAACTCTCAAGGTGACGGATTGTATGTTAGTCAGGATAGAGGAAGGCAGCGGGGGAAGCAGCAGGATGGTACTAGCAAGAAAAGATCAAAGTCAAAGTTTGGGAAGAAGGTAGTCTGCTATAGGTGTGGCAAGCCTGGCCACTATAGAAGAGACTGTCCCGAAAAAGTCAGAATTCAAAGGAAGCATCGAATTCTGCAAACGTGGTTCAGAAGAATGAGGACTCAGATGGATCAACTGATTCGGATATGCTTGCTGTTACTTCAGGGGATCACACGGATTCTTGGATATTAGATACTGGCGCTTCATTCCATATGACTCCAAACAAGGAGTGGTTTGAAACGTACAAGGCTAGAAACATGGGTTCTGTTAGACTTGCGGATGACAAAGTGTGCGGTGTTGTGGGAATTGGACAGGTCAAGTTTCGGATATATGACGGGACTATCAGAACACTAACTGATGTGAGACACATACTAGTCATGAAGAAGAATCTAATATCCCTTGGGATGCTACATAGAAACGGCTTCAAATTCAAATCTGATGATGGTGAAGTGTTGAAGGTTTTCTATGGTTCTATAATGGTGATGAAGGGACAGATGACAGCTGGAAGCGTTTATCGGTTGATAGGGAACATGGTTGTAGGTGGTGCGCAGCTGCAGTTTCTTAGTCGGGGTGCACAACTTTGTGGCATATGCGTATGGGTCACATTGGCGAGCATGGGATGAAAGAACTCTTGAGAAGAGGTATTTTGGACGGGTTGAAAAATTGCAAGATGGAGTTTTGCAAGTTCTGTGTGATGGGAAAACAGTCCAAGGTATCTTTTAAGACGGGGCAACACACGACAAAAGGTCTTATTGACTATGTTCATTCTAATGTGTGGGGGCCAACTCAGGAACAGTCATTGGGAGGATCAAGATACTTCGTTTTATTCATCGATGAATTCTCTAAGAAGGTTTGGGTGTATTTCATGAAGCATAATTCTGAGGTGTTCGAAAACTTCAAGATTTGGAAGGATGAAGTGGAAAATCAAACGAAGAGAAAGGTGAAGAAGTTGAGATCGGATAATGGCACAGAGTATACTGTTGGGACGTTTCAGAAGTTCTGTGAGGAGCATGGTATTCAGAGGCACTTTACAGTGCGTAAAACACCTCAGCAAAATGGTGTCAATGAAAGGATGAACCGTTCGATTGCAGAGAAAGCAAGGTGTTTGAGATTGAATGCAGGGTTGTCTAAGCAGTTCTGGGCAGAAGCAGTAAACATGGCAGTCTATCTCATCAATAGATCGTCAAGGAGTTCCTTAGGAGGGAAAGTCGCAGAAGAGGTATGGACTGGGATATATATTGATATATCAAACTTGAGGATATTTGGATGTCCAGCTTACATGCTAGTTTCGGGAGACAAAAGATCAAAGCTGGATTTGAAATCCAAGAAGTGCATCTTTCTAGGCTTTGAGAAAGGTATAAAAGGCTTCAAGTTATGGGATCCTGAGGCAAAGAAGAGGATATTTAGTCGAGATGTGGTCTTTGATGAACAGTATATAGTGCAACAGGCGATATCAGACCGAGTGCCTGTGATCATTGAGACTAATACGAATTATGAAGTTACTCAGGAGGAGTCTGGTGGGGATTAACAAGATGAAGTTAGTGATGAGCGGTCTGTGGAAGTAGTGCAGAAAGAGGCTCAACGTGGAACAGAGGAGAGTTTGGCTTCTAGAAGACCAAAGCGTGCAACAAAAGCTCCAGTGAGATACGGGTTTGAAGACATGGTCAACTTTGCTGTTGTGGTCGAGATGGATGATCCTACCAGCTATCGAGAAGCTATATATCGATGAGGAAAAGGAATGGATTGGATCTATGACGGAAGAAGCAAAAGTCTGGATAAAAATCAGACTTGGGATCTTGTGGAATCACCTGAAGGGAAGAGAGCGTAGTCTATTCCTTTCCTTTGCGAGTATCCTTTTGCCATAATTCTCGACTTGAACTTCTTAGGTTCTTTCGCAGACATTCCATACGAGCTGTGTTGGGTTTGATAGCTATTTGGAATTTACATCTTGAGCAAATGGATGTGAAAACGGATTTCCTTCATGGAGACTTGGAGGAGGAAATATATATGGAGCAACATGAAGGTTTAATAAAGCCTGGAGAAGAGCATTTGGTGTGTAGATTGAAGAAGTCTCTCTACGGGTTGAAGCAGGCTCCAAGGCAATGGTACAAACGCTTTGACTCATATATGTTGAAAATAGGCTATCAAAGCTGCAAGTATGATTGCTGCGTTTATGTCAAGTCCCTTGACGACCATTCTCCCATATTCCTGCTGTTATATGTTGATGATATGCTCATTTCTGCAAACGATATGGAGGATATAAATTGTTTGAAAGGGTTACTGGGAGATGAGTTTGAGATGAAGGATCTTGGTGCTGCAAAGAAGATTCTTGGAATGGAGATTCGCAGGGATAGAAACTCTAAGAGATTATGGCTTTCTCAGAAGAGTTACATCGAGAAGGTATTAGAATATTTTGACATGTTGAAGGCAAAACCAGTCTCTACACCATTGGCAAAGCACTTCATACTTTCAGCAGAGGAAAGTCCAAAGTCTGCTGAAGAGCTCAAAGATATGGCGGAGGTTCCTTATGCTAGCGCAGTTGGTTATTTCATGTATGCAATGGTGTGTACAAGGCCAGATCTAGCACAAGCAGTTAGTCAAGTCAGTAAGTATTTGTCGAATCCTGAAGGAAGTCATTGGAATGCTGTGAAGTGGATTCTAAGATACTTGCGAGGAACAAGTGACTATGGGCTTATGTCTGGAGGGTAAGTGAGTGGTTCAGTTATCGGGCTCGTGGATTCAGATTATGGTGGAGACCTTGATAATAGCAGGTCGACTATGGGGTATGCCTTAACTCTTCCAGGAGCACCTATATGCTGGAGATCAGTACAGCAACCTTTTGTAGCGATGTCGACCACTGAAGCTGAGTATATGGCACTTGGAGAAGCAGCTAAGGAAGCAGTATGGGTACAAGGTCTTGTATCCGAGTTGGGTGTTGATCAAGAAGGTGTTCAACTACACTGTGATAGTCAAAGTGCATTTTATTTGGCTAAGAATCAAGTGTATCATGCTAGGACGAAGCACATTCGTATAAGGTTTCACAAGATAAGGGAGTTGGCAGCTTTTGGAGAAGTCTTATTGGATAAGGTGCACACGTCGGAAAATGCAGCTGACATGTTGACCAAGCCTATTACTACGGAGAAGTTCAAGCATTGCTTGGATTTGCTCAGTGTTTTGCCGATGCTAAGAAGCTAAGGAGGTTCCCCCAGAAGATAGACGGGATAAAGAGTTTTGTAGAGATTTTTCGTCAAGGTGGTGTTTGTTGCATCTGTGTGTCTTAAATCTCTGTGCACCAGTAAAAGCCAGCATTCTTGGGTCGGACGAAGTCCGAACGAGTGCGGGCGTCGTAGGCGCTACGAAGATAAACATTTTTGGTTTAGGAAAATTTACTTTTTCTAGATAAGTATGTATTCCTATAGGGAAAAGGAAATAGGGTTTTGAGGCTGCTATAAATATGGATCTAAGGGTTTGTAAGATTATTCATTCACGTAATAATAAGAAACCCTAAACGGATAATTGCCTTAATAAATTTTGCTCTCTTTTGCATACTTCAAGGTTAATTCGCGCTTGTTCCCAACAAGTGGTATCAGAGCCAGGTTGACGAACATCTGCAAGAAGACCAAAATATCCTTCAAGTTTGAAGAAGCTTCCACTTCGATGGGAAGGGCGGGTACGTGGTAGAGACTAGTCAAAAAAAATCCTGAAAGCTTCGGTTGTGGGAGGAATATTCTCATGGTGACTTCACGATTAAGTGGTGCCGGAGACTTGTACCGAAAGTCTCTCCCTAACGAGGATACAAAGATTAAGTGGATATTCCTAATGGTACTGCAAGGATTAGGTGGTGAATGTCATAATGGTGCAGTAAAGGTTAGGTGGATAAATCCTAATGTAGTAACAAAGGTTAGGTGAAGAGTCCCGTTGTTGATTACAGCGGTATAAGATGTGTACCAGGTTTCACTGGAGGTTGGAAACCAAGAGATCATGTGGTACTTTGTTTGTGAGGAGGTTTGTTGTGAATACAAACAAAGTCCCACATTGGAAGTTTAGACAAATAATGTCTAGTATATAAAGAGATGTCTAACTCTGATTAATACGTGGGAAGGAGCCCGAAACCAAATCCATGCGGACTTTGCCTTCGGATGCAAAATGAACAATATCGTACTAATCGGACAACGAAGAGTTAGACATGGACTTGAAAAAGCCCAACAAGGATAAACTAGATAATTGAAGCCACTCAAAAACACCAGCGAGTCAGGCCCGAAAGGTGCCGAGGTCAAAGTATCGGTGATCTGGTTTGTATTGGTCAACTTTGACATCACATGACACATCCCAACGGGAACATTTTCAGAATGAACACCTACTGCGGTCGGCACAAGAACTAAGTTTACATAGTTTATCGTTCTTTCCGAGATCATAGCTTTTACAGGTTCTTAGTCTTTTCTATTTTGCCTACTTTCAATATGTGCCAAATTCAAATTAAAGATTTAACTCTGTCGATTTCTATTTAAGTTTTAAATCATTTTTTTTGGGCTCAACTTCAACTTTCATTATCCAAATAAGGGATTACAAGATTTTGATCTTCAGAAAGATTTTCAACCGCACATACAACAACATGATCTAGTACCACCCCGGAACACTTAGAAGGATCCTACGCTACCCGAATCAATACGTTGATGCATTTTTCACCACAACGAGCCGAGTTCATCCCACGACCCAGAACGAACCGACTCTTAGACCACCTAATTCTACCACTAAAAATCAGATAACAAAACTAGTCTTTCACCAACGACATTCCTAAAAAAAGACATTCCAATTATTAAACCGAAGCAACCAGCATCATAAGATTTGAAAGAATTATCACAGCCGGCTGCTTCCATCATCCTTTGGGTGCATGTTCCCTCTTAGGAAATGCCGGTATCAAAAGAACAAAGCTTTGCATCTTTGAAGGTCGGGTTGAGGCTTTGGCATCATCTATGGTCAAGCTGGGTTCCTGCAAAGTAGAAGGAGCAAGGCTACCGGATCTGACAATCAAAACGTTACTGCGAATGCACTGCTCCTAAATGTGTATCCCAAGCCTCATTACTCTCCCGTTGACAAGATGGAAGAGCTTTGAGTCTCACCACACTGCGCTTCCGCGAACCGGAGTAGCAGCTTCTTCTTTAGGGAGCCTCACACAAATGTCGAAGCATCATTTGTCTGATGTGAAGCACCTCTCTTCTAAACTCCAAAAGGACCATAGATGATCTTTAATGGCTGTTGAAAGTTCAGCTACACGCAACTCAAGAGTCGGTCCGGCGACCACACAGCCGCCTTACGAGTTCCGGTACGCCTCTGGTTTGTTACCTCCAAAGTTTACATGACGAGAAATGGTGTTGAGGTCTACGCACACACTGAGTAAGCTCCAAACAACTCTACACACGCCCATTTCCTTATGGATCTGAGAAACAAGCCATCCTTCCTGCCACGACTTTCAGATCTGCAAGCTAAGAGTCGAGAAAACGATACCACGCGCCTCCACCTCGAAGAATAGAGCCGACGAGACCAAAAGGAGAAAACGGTTCATCACGCTCCATCTTCAAAACCCTAAAACGGCGACCCTTCCAGAGGCTTCCCCCATCACCCGACTCGCCGCTGCTCCAGATCCACCTTCGGTCTCCTCATCTTTATCTCCGCCGCGGACAGAGAAAATCCAAGGACCTCTATTAAAACCAGAGTCAACGAGCATATCACCGGGAATAGAGCCACCACTTAAACAGCAAAAGGAAAACGAGATAGTAGGGTTGAGAGGGACCTCTGACGTCAGGAGAGAGCACCGGGTGTCGGGAGAAGTCGCTGCAATTAGGGTTTAGTTTTGTCGAAGGATTCGAAAAGAGAGAGAACTTTTTTTTTCTTTTAAGATAACTAGAATACACGAAACGATATGTTATGTAATCATATTTTCTTTATATGTGCGAACTCTCTTACAAAAATTGCTAAAAATAATGTTCCAAACAAAATTTTACATATAATCAAAAACATTATTTATGTTTCTTATATTTCCGCAATGTGCTAGACAGATATCTAGTACAGTATATAACAAAATGACTATAATTAAACTAGTTGCGGAATATATATGCCTAACAACTTATCAACAATTACTTGGTAAGCTTTTTCAGTTGGATGGGAACTGTCCCAGAAAACATACGAAGATGCATTTTTGCATGTAAAAGGATTGATTTTGTTGCACAGTATTGCGACTTCAAATAGTCCTGTTCCACAGCACCCTCTGTTTTCCACTTCAAATCCTATAAATAAGATATAATTAAAATCATAATTGATGGATAGTAAAAAATTTCCAATAGAATACTTGAAATCCAATCTAGTTTGCTCTAAAGATATTAGATGTTAGAAAAACGGATCCGATTAGAAAATTCATGGATCTATAAAGAACACATCCACATTTGCATCACTCAAACATAAAATATACCTAGGTAAAATTATGAAAATTTTCAATATAATTTAATTATATAGTATTGCCATTTTAATATAAATTTCCTTATATCCAGTATAATACACCAGTAACACGTACTTTTTCAAATACAAAGTATTGCTGACCTGAATTTTACATTCAATTTTAAATCTGTACTCATTTAACATATCAACTTAACATAGAGTTAATTTCTGTTAATTTCAATGTACTAATATTAAAATAATAATGATGAAATTTTTAAAAATGGTGTATTAAATGGTAGTAAAATTTTAGATTTTGTGCTACTTATAAATTTCTTATTTAGAAATAGCTTTAAAATTTATTTATATATAATATTGTAATGGTTATGCTTATCAAAATTTTAATTTTATTAATAACTAATTAGCAAACATTATATTTTTCTAAAAAATAAGATACTTATATTAAAGCCCACAAAGGACAAAGGCCCAAATCCATATAAGAGAATTCAAAGGTTTCCGGTATTGGAAGAAGCAGCCACCGTAAAATAAACAGAGATTAAGTAAAAGATCATAACAATTAGATTTTGAAAGGAGGAAAAAAGAATGAGGGAAAGATGACTCGGGAAAATAGTGAAGCAAGTCCAATGAAGCACAAGCCTCAAAACTCCAATGGACACAAACGACAGCCACTTAGATGTCTTCGGGTCTTTCTTGCCGGCCAGTGTGTCCAAGGCTAACCAGTAGATCCAGACCCAGTTAATAGCCAGTGTGTCACCATCCGAGGAGTCCTATGGCAAACAATATCGGTATCACGAAGAAGAATCGACTCTCAAACCCTTATGTCGCCTTCTGCTTGTGTCTCCGCCGTCAGTAGGTCTCAAAAATAGCATGCCGCCCAACTTCAATCCGGTCAAGAGGTAACCCATGGCAAATAGGATGATAACCCCGAGGAACCGCCATCCTCATTGGTAGATCCGCTGTCGCCAAGGCACCCCAAAACCCCTGACAGTCGAAACCCTAGATCCCCAAAACTAACTTGCAAAGTCTCCAACACGCCTCGAAAATAAACCACCATCAACTCCGACGAGCCACCAGGATCCAAAGCTTTCATGCAGGTCCGTCGTACCAGCGATCTTAACCGAGCTCCGAAATGAAAAAGAAAAGCGGCTCCAAGTACCGTTGGAAATAATGCGAGTTCTCCGGCGATGATGACCAGATTCCAAAAAAAGGAGGGAGGGAGGAAGAGACCCTTTTGTGGTCTGATGTGAACCCGGAGACCCAGAGGGAGAAGACCTCCTCAAACCAAAGAGACAAACGTGAAGCTAGAGAAAGATTTGAGAGCGAGCATGAGATCCATGCTCTTGTTCCATTTTACCAACATTATCTATTTATTTTAACAGATCTTGATATTTATGTATGTTTTCAGGTTTGTAAGGTTTTTGAACGTACGGATCTAGAACCCTATATATATAAATATATTGAATTTCTACATATACGACGATAAGGCAAGAAACTTGAATTTTAACTTTTTGTCTTTCATGTTTTACAGGATATCACATTTCATATCTTCCACAAGCAATATTGCCAAAATAAATAAAGTAAAAATAAATTGTGAGAAAAGATGTAGTGTTGTGATATACTTACCGTATTTTTTAGGATTTTCAATCATGTTATGAAGAATGTCATATACTTCAACAAATACAATTTTGCTCCCAGGTGACTTTTTTCGTAAAGCCACCAATTCTGGAGATAGTTTTGCATTGAACTGAAGAGCCATCTTGTTTAGGTTTTCCGAGCATTTTCGCTTTACACCATTAAGTGTTCTGCGTGATGGTAAACATCCAACTGGAACTGCACTAAATACTGCAATTCTTCGGGCTCCAAGTCCATATAGCTTCTATATCATGATATAAATGTTGCTATAAATGATTAATTATAAATGTAATGATGTACTAATCGAGGACAGGTAAAATGTAGTTTTGAAAATAAACTAGAGCTTCATCTGCGCATCTATACAAATATTTGTTTTTAATCTTTTATAAATAAATATTTAATTTTTTATAAATGGTAATATATAATTTTAAAAGTTATTGTATCACTGACACTTTTAAACTATAACCCGTGTATCCGTACATATGTATTTTTAATGGATAAATATTTTAATGTACAATAACATTGTTTTATATGCTATTTAAAATTTGATGATCTTCAACATTTATCATACTGAATTTATATTGTGCTATTATATATATATATGAAAATATACGGGAAATAATTATATTTACATATGAATTTATATTTTATACAAATGATACTTTTATGTCTATTTTTGATCATTAATGATAAATAATTAGAAACATAACTACATAAATTTAAAACAATATTGCTCTAAATTTAGTAAAGGGATCATTTAATGTTGCTTTATGGTTATTTTGTCATGTTTATTAATTAGTTATTAATACTAAATCATTTATATATCTAAATAGTTTTATTTTTGGTTACCTAAATCAATATAGCACTAATTGTTTTTGTAATGTTTATTAATTAGTTTAAATTATGTTTTAATATTAATTATTTTAAAATTAATTTATGTATGTTTTATGGTTGCTTTAATTAATAAAAAGACAATACATACTAAAAATAAGGATTATGTAGTTTTTGGCATTGATTTGTATATAAATTGTAATTTTAAGGATGAATCTATATCTGTATTTCTATTTTAATAAGATAAATAAAGAAAGCAAATAGATATACTCATATAACAATTCGTTCAATAAAAAAATAAAAGGGAAAAGTTGTAAACAGGAAGCATGACTATTTTTATACCTAAAGTATGAAGTTTTAAAGAATGAATAGCTATAAGGAGCTAAACAAATTATATGTTAGACTTACTTTGACAAATTTAGAAGACATATCAGCCAAATAATCTGGATATTCAGTGCTGTTATATCTGAGAGAACGTGCGATATAGGTATGAGCTAAATCATTACTGCTGGCAACGACGAGACAAAGACTGTTTTCCACCATATAATTAGCTTTCTCCTCCCCAACTATTGCTTTTATTTTTCCTTTATACTCTTCAAAATATTTTAACTGACCCTCTAAGGATACCACTCTCTGAAAACATTGCAAAAATAAACAAAATGAATGGAAAGTTGTAAAAGTCCGAATATACAAATTATCGAAACAAAAACTTTAGTTTAACTAAATACCACTATTTTAGCTGTTAAAGGATCGTAACCAGAACCGCCAGAAGCAAAATTTATACCCTTTAGAAGATCCTTGCCTTTCAGCGCAGGATCTAAGTATGCTGGTATTGTTTTAGCTATTCCTAACCTTTCGGCTGCCACACATCAGAGAGTTAAAAAAGGAAAGTAAAAGAAAATTAAAAGAGAAAATTTCAATTCTATTATAAGTTTGATACCAGTATTTGAAATTTATTATTAATAAATAATTATTTTCATAAATATCCTAAATTTATAATAAAATAATACTAAGTTAACTTTTAAAATATTTAAAAATCATTTAGAAACCCAACTCTAACCCCTTAATATTTAAACCTAAAAAGTAATCACTGAAGCTTAAATTCAATGTTAGTATATCTTTTTATTAATGATATTTCTGAAAAGTGGTATTAAACTTATGGTACTTCTAACGTTTTTTCTAATTAAAATGATACGAGACTTTTCCCAAAAAATAAAAAGAGATGGGACTATACTAAACCACGAAATCAGATGGAACTCTTCCATCACTGAATCTTCCGGTAGCAAATTTACCACCAAAATCTTGACCGTACGGAGGGAAGTTACATTTCAATATTGTACGGAGATTGTTATTGTTTCCACTATCCACTATTGAATCCCCAAATGCTATCACTCCCGGAATGGTTACATTCCTTGGTAGCATTATTGTGGCTTTGTCATAAAAAAATATAATATATATTACTATTAAACAATATATGTATCTGTAACTCATGCAATCTTCGAATGCCCGCCAGCCATTCAAGTTTGGCTTTTATCTGCTACCCCGACAAACACTGACATTTTCCCGATCTCAAGTCTATATGCAAATATGGATTATCTTTTCTGGAGAAAGAATAGCATTGTGGAACCTGAATTAGATAGAGATCCTTATCCCTGGCTAATCTGGTATATATGGAAGGTTAGGAATGATAAGCTATTCAGAGGGATCGACAGAGACCCATTGGAGTTAGTTCGATTTGCGGAGAGCGAATGTCAAGCCTGGTTCAATGCAAATGAGATGATAAGTGCGAACATACATGAACAAACAATGGTGGAATCTCAAGCCTTAAGTTTGAGTAATATTTGCCTTCTAGATGGATCGTGGACTTCCACATCAAGGTTTAGTGGGTATGGATGGGTTTGGATAGATAGCTCGGGAATGGCACAACTAATGGGGACACGGAACTACTCACGGCGAGAGTCTGCTCTGCACTCAGAGTTGGAAGCATTGCATTGGGCAATGGAGAACATGCTTCAACATTCAACTTGCCAACACTTTGGAACAGATTGCAAGGATCTGGTGGCCATAGTGAAGGAACCACATGCTTGGCCAAGCTTCGCAACAGAATTGGAAAGAATAGAGACTCTGCAGATGTGCTTCCCTGACTTTAAGATCTCATACATCCCACGAGAGCATAATCGGATTTCGGACTCACTAGCTAAGACCGCGAGGTCTTTCCACAGAGAGCTTTATTTTATTGGTTGTTCTATTCCGGTCTGGCTACCCAGACCACCTCTAGATTGAGTAATAGAGTAGCCGTTTGAGGAAAAAAAAAAAACAATATATGTATATTTTTATAATCTATTAAATAATCACTAACGTTGAATGCATTTAAATCTTCGAAATTAAAACAAAATGGAATAGTCCAGGTGAACATATAATTTAAACACTTTTATTATTAAAAATCCATTAAGTTATCTTAAGGTAGGCCTTTCATTAAATAAAATGGAGCATTGTAACTGAAGTAAATATAATCTGAACCTAACTAGTAAAGTATAAATCAGCAATTTTGACAAAAAATCAATTACTCCATCCGTTTCAATTTAATTGTGGTTGTACAGTAAAATTTTGGTTTCAAAATAAATGTCATTTTAGAATTTCAGTGCAAAGTTCACTAAAAATAATCTCCAATTATTATTTTTTGGTTGAAATATGGTTAGGTGTATAGATAATGATGTTTTTACTTTAAAAATATGCCAATTTTAATGTTTCTTAATATGTGTAAATAAATCTAAAACGTCAATTAAAATGAACGAAGAGAGTATTATTTTACATTAATTCAGATATTTAAAAGCTTATTCTGTAGACAAAAAATACTGTTATGATCCCTACATACTATCAACCTTTTATAAATTCACAGTAAACATAGAAAGAAACATATGGATGAAATGGTGTAGAGCGTATGTATGTATTAATGTATGTTACATTCGATCTCGGACTCTTTTTTTGCGTCGACTTTAGTATTTTCGGGTAAAGTCTTTATACTAGCTTTTACTATGATACCTGCTAACTTGGGCTTTTCTGCGTCAACTTCACTCTTTTCATGTAAAGTGTTCCTGCTGGCTTTTACCACTGCTAGCAAGAAGACAAAGTATACTAAACTTGACATTATAGAATTAGTTTTGTTTTTCCACGATCGTTGGAATGAAGTAATAAAAACGAATAGTAACACTCTTTTTTTTTTTTCCAAATTGAAATTTGTTTTACTAAAGCATGATAGATAATGTACTCTAGCAAAGCGGGCTGAAAGAAATTTGAACGATGGAAACATGTTTATATAGTGATGAGACTTCTGTTGCGCTTCCCAAAATAGTTCGGGATATTTTTGGAACCACCTCATGTTTTCTCTAAATGTATGCATGTCCTTCAAAATCATCCTTGTTTCGATTATTTTGCTTTCTTTTATGCTAGAGTTTGACATATTCAACCTTTTTTTTTTGAAAATTCATGTTTTATTCCTCCGGAAAACGTTCATTCAGATCCAGTTACAAACCCAATTTCTACAAAATTTCCTAATTCAATCTATTACATTTTTAGCTTCGCCCATCCTCTAAACCCGATACGTTTCGCTAATCAGCTTTTAATATCCTTAGGAACCGGTTGTCGTTCTCAACCATAACCGATACCTTGGGAATGTGAAGTTTTCCTCGTTGCCTCGGATGCCGGAAATTCCCAAGTCGTCTACACGTAGCTAGTTTCCGGTGAACTCGTCAGTTGTAACCATTACTAGCAATTAAGTGCTTAGCAGATGAAAGAGGTGAAGGTTTCCAGATACCCTTACCAAGAAGATCTCCGATAACCCGAGCTGTACACACTTCCAAGTTGCCATGAACCATGCAGAAAAACAGGTTGATTAACCGCCACAAATGTCTCATAGTGTCTCCCTTTACCGGGAAGTAACATGGAGACTATCAGTGACCCTCTGAGAACCGCCTCTGCATTTATGATCTTCAAGAACCGGAAGCCGATATCTGAGCTGTAGAAACCCCATGACCCATGTCGAACAGTTAAGAATTAAATCCAAATAGAGCTGAGAGACTAGCTCAAACTTCAAAGCCGCCGCTTTAACACTCCGACGAACTGAGAAGCTGCTGGTACGGCCCTGGAATGGCTGTCTCTCCCTGGATCACTTGAAGGGGGCGTGGGTGGATGAAAGGTGAAGGAGATGGTCTTCTCCTTCAAGCTGTGTAAGGCTCTAAGGATGTTTTGCTGCTCCTGAGACACAGGATCACCCTTCTTGGTGTCTAGGATGGATCACATAAGATTAACTCTCACTTAGTGTGATATAGAACACGTTCACCACTTGTGAACAAAGGAGACAGTGTCGTCTCATGACTGGTTTCCACCAAAAACAAGTTTATTGATTAAAAGAATGGCTGATTGATACATGGATGTGGTGCAGCTGTTTAAAGGTGTACAATATAAAACCCTAAGCCTAAACCAAAGTGGTTAAAGAAAATCAAATCATAATTCTAACCCTAATTGGTTTTATAACACAAAACCGACTCCTAATTGATTTATAAAGCCCAAAACCTACTCCTAATGGGTTTACATGAATAATAAAACCAAATACACTTAAAATAGACCATAATGGTCGTGCATAATCTTCTTGGACCAATCATATTCCAAGCTGGTTTGTCCTTCCACTTTTTTGGCCGATAAAGGCCTTTTTCAAACAACTCTTTCTTGGGCTCAATCCATCTTCTTCCAGGCCCGACTAAGTTTCTTCTTAGGCTCATTTGGATGATAAAGATCCTCCTCAAGTTCCATTTCCAGCTCTGGTTATTCATCTTCCATTTCCAACTCATTTCTCGCCCATATCGGTTTGACCAGTCTAGTTCTCGATCATGTCTGTTTTCCCATTCCATTTCCTGTTCATCCAGGTTTGTCCAGCCCATTTCCTGGTCAATTAGGTTGCATACTAGTCTTCCATTCTTGTCCAAAGTCAGTCCTCTCTTCATAAAGGCCTCATCAAGATCCATAGTCTTCTCTCGGTCCAATACCTCATGAATAAGGCCAATAAGCTCTCCAATAATCCCATTAGGCTGTGATATGGCCCATTGCCTTTCTGGGACTTACATTAGCTTCCAGAACATGAATTTGAAGCTGATACAGGTCGCACCATCCTCTCCTGCTTTAAAAGGATTTGTCCTCAAATCCAGTTCTTTAAGGATGAATAGACTGTCCAACCTCAGTTACTTTGTTTCTCTCTGGACCAGGGTGTTGTTAAATCCTTTGTGCACGTTTATATCCCCTCCAGGCTCAAACAAAAACCCTTGTAAAGCCCTCACACGTCCTAGATTCTTTACAGGACTATGCTCATCACAAACAACACCTTGAGAATGCAATTTCTTCTCCTTGTTTAGCTTAGATCTCACTGCTTCTGATTGAGATTCTCTCCACTGATACCAAACACAAGCCTTGATCTTAGACTTCTGGTCACGTGATCTCAGCTTAGATAAAGCAGAAACTAACATTGGTTCTTCTTGTTCATGCAAGAACTCCTCCAAATCAAGCTTCAATGCTGCTGCTTTTTGGATCAGATTGTTGTTGACGCTTTTATGCTCACAAAAGCTCACTCCTGGTTCAAAAACAAGGTGTTGCAGCCCCTTAAAAAACCTCATATGCTCCACTATGCTGGTCTGAATCCATACAGAAGGTTTGGTTAGTAGATCACAAGAAAAAAATTCAATGCTATCACCTTCTTCAACCACAGTTGTAATTGCCAATTTATGAGTTTTAGGTGATCCATTAAGCACTCCTTCTTCAGCTTGGTTTTGACCAGGCACGTGATCACACATAACTGATAATCCCTTCTCTTGTTTCAGATGGTTGTCCAAGTTGTCTGCTTGACAAAGAGTGGCTGGTTCTGATTCAAAATCTTGTTCCCTCTCATCCTATTTTGCTGCAGTTTCTTCTTTCTGCTCTGCTGATTCCTTCTTGTAACAACTTAGCTCATCATCTCTTGATGCTGGACGTGGTACTGACCTCTTCTGTGGGGTTTTCATCACAGCAGTGAGTGATTGATCAATCATGTTCCTGAAGTGTTCCACGAACTGTGGGCTTTGCAACTCTTCAATATATGCATCATGTAGCTGCAACTTGCTTTGTTCCTCACGACCATAGTAGGACTTTGGCTCATCTCTGGCTGTCCTAAAACGTCCTTTAGCTTCCCTAGCTTGGCTTTTCATCCTTTCCAAATCAGTTTGCCCATACCTCTTGGCTACAAAAATTTTCTTCATAACAGCCTTCATCTCATAACAAGAAGAAATCTGTTGCTCTTCATATTGTCTCCTTGTATTAGCTGTCTGATACCACCAATCAAGTGCATATCCACATAAACCAGTAGATGCCAATTGAGCCTGCTTCTCTGCTGTGTACCCCTGACACATAATAATTAACTCTCACTTAGTATGATATAGAACACATTCATCACTTGTGAACAAAGGAGACAGTGTCGTCTCAAGACTGGTTTGCACCAAAAACAAGTTTATTGATTAAAAGAATGGCTGATTGATACATGGACGTGGTGCATCTGTTTAAAGGTGTAAAATATAAAACCCTAAGCCTAAATCAAAGTGGTTAAGAAAAATCAAATCATAATCATAATTCTAATCCTAATTTGTTTTATAACACAAAACCGACTCCTAATTGATTTATAAAGCCCAAAACCTACTCCTAATGGGTTTACATGAATAATAAAACCAAATACACTTAAAATAGACCATAATGGTCGTGCCTAATCTTCTTGGGCCAATCATAATCCAAGCCGGCTTGTCCTTCCACTTTTTGGACCGATAAAGGCCTTTTTCGAACAACTCTTTCTTGGACTCACTCCATCTTTTTCCAGGTCCGACCAAGTTGCTCCTTAGGCTCATTTGGATGATAAAGATCCTCCTCATGTTCCATTTCCAGCTCTGGTTCTTCATCTTCCATTTCTACTCATTTCTCGCCCATATCGGTTTGACTAGTCTAGTTCTCGATCATGTCTGTTTTCCCATTCCATTTCCTGTCCATCCAGGTTTGTCCAGCCCATTTCCTGGTCAATTAGGTTGCATACTAGTCGTCCATTCTTGTCCAAAGTCATTCCTCTCTTCATAAAGACCTCATCAAGATCCATAGTCTTCTCTCGGTCCAATACGTCATGAATAAGGCCAATAAGCTCTCCAATAATCCCATTAGGCAGTGATATGGCCCATTGCCTTTTTGGGACTTGCATTAGCTTCCAGAACATGAATTTGAAGCCGATACAGGTCGCACCAGCTGCCGTGATGAGGAAGATTAAGATGATGTAGCAGGACAAGAGACCACCGAGAGCCATACACGACATCCGGAATCCACCATAGATAGTGGGTAAAACCTCGAGCCACACACACGCAAATCTGAACTGAGCCAAATACCAACACCTACATTGCACCTGAACTCAAGACCCGCCACCATTTACAAACAAACCAGCGGAGCTCACCTAACTACCGGATAGAGGAACTGGCCCACGCCGACACCGGACAAGACCGGATAAACAAAGACCCAGAAGAAGACAGAGACACGAATCAGGATACAGAAGAGATCCGCTACACCAAGTTGAAGAATCAACCCGTTCCTCTTTAGCCAACGACGCTTAAGAGAAGTGGAGGAGAACGAGGAGTGAAAATTGATCTACTCCCAATCCTAAAAGCCGACTGCCCACGAGAACCTTTACCTTGACAACCTCACCGTGAATCAAGTTGCAGTAGAGAAGACACCAGCGAAGAAACTCCTGCGCACAGAGCAATCCATATGTCAGAAACGAAGCTTAGGAATAAAGAACAGCATGAAAGGAGCGAGAAAAGGCCTTCTTGACATATTCAATTTCTAAAGGACTAATTAGTAATAAAAAAACCTGTTTCCAAACGTGGACGTTTAGAGTTTTAATATCATTCATATATTATTTAATATTATCAATATTAACTCAGAATGATGGACTCTCTCTCCTCCCTATTGCTGGGGTCAAAACCGGTTACGACGGAATCAATGTCTTAAAATTCCCAGGAAACATTTTTTTTAAAAAAAGAAAGAAAAAAAACAAAAGTGGGGGAAACTAAAACCAAAACTTCGTATAAATTCAAAACAAAATTATCGACTAGCTATCGAGAAAAATTGATTGGACCATGTCCAACTCGCCATATGGCGAGTTCGAGAAGCTTGCCCAACTCGCCTGATGGATTGCCTTCATCAAACTCGCCATCAGGCGAATTGGGACTACTCGTCCAACTCGCTCAATGGTGAGTTGGATCACCTTTCGCCAACTCGCCTACGGGCATGTAGGAACAGCTTGTACAACTCGCCCAAATCGCCTGATGGCGAAATGGACGGTCTTCATCCAACTTGCCAGACTGTCTTCGTCCAACTCGCATCAGGCGAGTTGGATCAGGTCATCAAACTCGCCCGATGGCGAGTTGGATCAGCATTGTCCATCTCGCTATCAGTCTCGAACAGTTTCTCCTTCGACCCTTGACCACACTGTCTCTTGTTTCATTTCGATTGGAGTTACCGTTCGAACTTTACGATAAAAACCGCAAAGACTTGGTTTCTCGTATAAGTTCAAATTAATCGTATAAAACGGAAACGGTTAACTTAACACTAAAATTGCCTCGACTATACAAGTTATTTGAACTAATTGATAAAACCGACATCATGCTAAAGGTAATGTATCGGAAAAATCGTAGAAATGTTTAAGTAAAAAAAACAGCCTGAAAAAGGCCAAAACGCGGCTAAAAACCCAATAACGATTTTAGATGAAATTGAGCCCAAGAACGTTATGACGGTCTATTTATTGTTCACATAAAAAGATAAACGTCAAATCTGGAAGATAAATGTTATGTTTCAAAGGATAATCATGAAGATCAAAGAAAAATTGAATATATCCGCAAAGCGATAAACTCGATCCGGGGGCAGAAAAAGAATGGGTAAACTGCCTCAAGAAGAAGTATATACAGGATGCCTGGGCTAGGGACGCAAGGGGGGACTTGTACAACGCAAACTTAGCACTTAGAGTAATTTAGGCAATTATCTGTTTCAAATTTTGAGCTGCGACTCAACTTGGTTTTCAAGTCTTAGGTGGTTAGAACTAGGGAACTCGCAAACAGCTCTTACGGCCCAGGCTTAACCTGTTGTAAACGCTCACTCAGAGATTCGGAATAAGATCCTCTTTACACTCTTTTGTTTTTATCGATTTATTATTTTCTATGTTTTCATTATCTGATTGCTGGTCATTTGGCTTAGCAGAAATCCGAGACCTCTGGAAAAGTTAGGATTTCTTAACTTTCCTTATTCTACGGAGATCGACGGTGTGATTTTCGGTTCACATAGTTTGGCGCTAGAAGGAGGGGGTAACAATCAATCTAACTCTCAGCCGCAAACCCTCGATCAGACATATCTACTGATGATCCGACCAACCGACAAATTCATGACGATGGAGGCATTCGTGACAACGTCGATAAAACTCCAGCAGTGAACGCCTCTATAGTTAATGCTGAGGCCAACACTCCAGTGTTCGAGGAGGTTAAAAAGATGCTCTCCGCTTTTGATAAGAAGTCAGAAGAACAAGACAAACTCATGGGATCTCTCATTAAACAGAACAAAACCCCAACAGCGAGAACCCGAGATGTTCTCCCTCGTGGAACCACTAGGCTTCACGTTAGGAGAAACGACTTTGCAACTCCACGGGACAGGCCTGGAAACATGCAGGGAAATCCGTCAGGAAAAAAATCCCAGCGAGACAACCCCTGTCTCAGCTCGGAAAAACTCTGAAAACCCTCCACCTCTAGAGCAGGAAACAGGGGAAAACGAAGTCGAACGTATCAACTTGGATCCCAGCGATCAGTTTGATAATTCGGAGGAAGACGCTGACATGCATCCAAGAAAAACAAGAAGCCGCGCGGATCAGGAAGACTCCCTGTTCGACAAGCCCATGACCGAAGAAGACAAAAATATCTTCTGGGCAGAGCAGGAAAAGCTAGCCGAAGAGCAAGCCGAGATCACTCGCAGCAAATGCCGAGGAGGTCGGAAAACTGCTAACGACGACTCAAAATTCGCGACATCTGTGATTACATCACGAAAACGGCCGTGGAAGTAAGTGCGGTGAAATCTCAAATTCACCACGCTACTAGTGCCGCGCCTAAAATTGATCGTCTTCTCAAAGAGGCTCGCAAAACACCTTTCACGCTGGAAAGATCAAAGTGCTCATATACAAAATGTACCACCGATCCCAAGGCGCATCTGCAAGCCTGATACAGGACTTTTCAAGGGTCCAAGATCAAATCAATAAAGTAGAAAAGATTGTCGAACCCACAGAGAACTAGAGATTTATAGCACCAAGAATACACAAGCTTCCT
Source organism: Brassica nigra (assembly GCA_016432835.1). Lineage (NCBI taxonomy): Eukaryota > Viridiplantae > Streptophyta > Magnoliopsida > Brassicales > Brassicaceae > Brassica > Brassica nigra. The sequence continues at coordinate 20,869,019 of CM028246.1, forward strand.
TAATCTAAGCAAACAAGAAAATGGATGAAGGTAACAAGCTAATATCCTAGAAATATAAACAAGGTGATCTCAAATCCAATCAAGAAACAAGTGCAAGAACTCAATCAAATGCTAAGGTGGAATCCATGGGACTAGAGATTTGATTTTAGGTGATGTAGATCCAATCTAAAGGTGGCAGCTTTCAATCAATCTAACAACCTTAGGCCTAGACACAATAATAAAAAAACTCTATCTCTAGATGAATGCTCATTTGCAAAGATAACTCAAGAATCTAATCTCTTAGGTTGAATATTATCTAAACAATCTTTAAGAACAAGTCTAATAGCCATCTTAACACCTTTAACAACAAATCTCTTTGGTAAAGAATGTTAAAAGCTTAGGAGAGTTGGTTCTGACATTTCATCGAACACCTTTCGGGCATGAAATGCCTAAAGCTCAACTTTAGAGCGGCCAGCTCTAAAATAGCATTAAAAACACTCTACTAGCAAGGAAATAGAAAGATCTACACTAAAACACCCTAGATCTTCACTTAATCACGCTAATCACCCTAACCCATGGATCCAAAATGTCTACTCACTAATCTCCATGAAAAACCTTAAATCTATGTGAGATTCAAGGCTAATGATGTTTGTGAGATGGAGAAACAAGATATAAGATGAAGAACTTCCTTAGATTGATAAAAAGATTCAAGCTTTTAGAATATGAGGCAAAGCCTTGAGAGAAAATGAGATACATTAGGATTTTTCGAGGCTAAAACTATTTATAAGAGAGTCCAAACTCGTCCTGGTTGAGTTGAAGTAAATCGGGTCAAACCGGATTAAACCGGTCAACAATTTAAAATCACGCCTTTGTCTTCTCGTCTTGGTGTCTCTGCGCGCGGGGTTATGAACCCGTTGTGTTTCACCCGCGCCTTGCTGTGTTCTGACCACGCCTTGGCCAAGACAAGAACTCCGCTACACTCTGCGCTGTAACCAAATCTGTTCGTCGACACGAGCTGACTCCAAGCCACAGTTGTTCTCGTGCTCAGCTCCTCCGTCTTCGTTAGAATCAGCTTTCACCACGACCAAGCTTCTCCATGGCGTCAAGTCTCCTCTCCGAAACTGTGCTCCACCACAAAGCTCCTCCGTCGCGGCTCTTCTTCATCCTCGTCGCCGTGGCTACTGGGATCGAGGTACTCGGGATCTACAGCCATGAGAAGCTCCTTAGCCGTAGGATCGAGCCTCGCCGTCGGCAAAGCTTCTCTTTTTCTTCGTGGTTCGAAACCATCGGGACCAATCGTCGTCGTCTCTCAACGATGCAGGCACACTTGACAAGCCATCTCGCCGTCGTCGGCTGTTGCGGCAAGCCTCGCAGCCGTCAGAATCGTCAACGATCCGGCAAGAAGAAAGCTCGTTCTCTCCAATGGTGGGCTTTAGACAATTTTCATATCTGGGCCTTCACGTTTCAGATATTCACGAAGTGACCCCAAAACTCTTGAATCATCAGAAATATCCCTCGATTTAGCCCTTAACTTCTGATTGTGACAATTTAGCCCAGGCGAATTTTATTAATTTGCAGAATGGTCCCTTGGTTCTTGATTTCTTTCAATCTGGCCCCAAACTCTGTAAATAGCAAGAATAACCTCCGAAAATTTGGCCTGAAACTCCAAAATATGCACTCCAGCCCCTATGACATGCAAATGAACAAATATATGCAATGTAGACACCTAAATGCAACTCAAAACACTAATATGAATAAGAAATAGATTCTAAAAACTATGAAAATCATGAGATATAAACTCCCCCACACTAGTCATTTACTTGTCCACAAGTAAATTTCAAAAACAATCAAGGGGAAAATGTTTGAAAGAGGAGACTCATCACCAAAGTAAACTCTTCTTAGTCATCAACATGATATCCTTGCATAATCATATCAAATAGCGAGAGCAAAGACTCTATCCAACTCTAACTTCTCTAGGCTTATCTTAACTCCCTTAACTGACTTGTATGAACTTTTGTGCCCTCCGCATGGTTTTATCATCCAAGCCACGGACCTAGTACCTCTTGATTCGTGTTGATTGGAGTTATTATCGAAGTTTTACGAGTAAAACTGTGAAGGTATGTTTTCTCATAAAAATATATCATATAAAAAATAGGAACGGCTAGCTCGAACATCGATTCCTAAGCTGTACGATTGTTTTATGGAAACGAAAAATCTTTCTGAGAAATCGTATAAATGTCTAAAGGCCTAAAAACGGCCCGCAAGGACCTAAAACGTGCCTGGAGACCCACCTGCGATTTTTAGAACAAATTCGAGCCCATGGGGATTAATGTTATCTCTCGAAATAGGATTAATGTCAAGTTTCCGAAGATAAATGTAAAAGTTCGAGGATAATTATGAAGATCGACGAAAAATGGAATATTCCTGAAAAGAGATAAACTTGGGCCCAAAGGCAAAGGAGTAAAAAAGGCCACCGACCTAAAACAGCTATATAAAGAGAGCTGGAGCTGAAGAAAAAGGGAATCCGAAATTTTAGACTTAGAGAACTCCTATTAGCTTAGAGAACTTAGAACTTAGGTGGTTAGACTAGCCAGGCAAGACTCAGGACGTTTTACCGCCTTTTTGTTCTACTTTTATCTCGTTAGCATATCTCTACTCCTCTTGGAAGGATTCAACGATTCTTTTTACTCAGAGCTCTGCACTTAGAAACCCTAGGCATTATTTTCAACATGCCTGTTTCTATGACTTGCACTCATACTAGACGAATTCGCACATGCAGTTTGATCTCTTGTTCAATTCTTTCTAACTGAACTACGTCTGACTTGATCTTCGAAAGGGGTACGTAGGCAGCCTTTCATAAGGTCCAGTCCCAAATCTTAACAAAACCTTTTTCATATCTTTTTCGTCTTTTGTTATTGATATCACTCAAATTACCCTAAGGAGTGACTTTCTCTCTCAAATAAGAGGTTCAGTTGTAGTACTTAGGGATCGAATCCACAGAGAGTTAGTGTACAAATAAGATGCAATCTTAGTGACTATGCTAGGTTGAAAATGGTTTAAAGTAAATTGCAGGTTGTTGAGTAATGGTAAGATTACTCAGTTGAAAGGTTTTGGTTTTAAGACAACAAAGAAAAGAAGTTAGATTCAAGGTAGGTATTCAGGAATTCAGGATTATAAATACTATAAATGCTAACAAGTTGCTTGCATGATATGTCAAAGCTCAACACTATTAAATGAATCCATCAGCTCTCGCAATATTTAGACCATCTATTACTTAGATGCTAAATGGTGTTTACGGTAAGCTATTCTGCCGATAGTATCGATCAATGTTTCGATAGGAATATCGACCGATACACCTCTAGCTACGTCGATCGATTACTCTATAGGAGTATCGATCGATACGGCTCTAAGCAAGCTTTATGCACGAGTTGATACAATGCTTACCATGATCTTAGATCAGCTTTCACATATCTTAAGAGGGTCATAACATGTTTAGGATGTTGTCAGGAATTCCATGTAATAAATAATGCAATCAAAGTTCATGTTCTAGGTAGCTAAGCTTGAAAAAGCATTAGTGAACAATCCTAACAATAAATATCACAACTAGCAGATATAGGCTGGGGCTAATCCCTCATATCCTATTTAAACCCTAAATCTAACAAATAAATATACTCAGACATGGCTAAGTAGTTCATAGCAACAAGGTAATAATAGGAGTTCATAGATCTATTAGAGGGTGAACACTTAGATCCCAATCACAAATATCTTTGGATCTCTCCTCTAGATCTAGAATCCTATAACCTTTGTTAAGAAGAACAAATAAAAAAATGAATAGAACTTTATTGAGAACTTGCAAAGTAATGAAAACAGTAAAAGAAATTAGTAGAAGAAGAAGAAACTCTTTGAAAACTTGTAAGAAACTTAAAAACTATATCTCTGCCAAAACACTTAGGCACATATAAATATGAGTTCATTAGGTTAAAAAACTCGTCAGGGGCAATCTTGTAATATGTGATGTCTTGGGCTTCAAGTTCGGTCAGGTCCAACTTGTCTTTCTGCCGCTTTGATATCGATCGATAGTACAGGGTGTACATCGATCGATTATGATCTCGATGTATCGTCCTTCGGCTAATGTGTGTCGATCGATAGCACATAGTGTGCATCGATCGATGTGTAACTCTGGATGTCGATCTCCGGTCTTGATCACGGGTGAACTCTTCTTTAAGCTCCAAAAAGGCACCTAAAACATCACCTTTCTCCAAAATGCTCCTGAACCTGAAAACATACCTAATAGACTCCAAAACATAGATAATAGTAGTAAAAACATTCATATACCATGGGTAAAAACGGGTAAAATCTATGGTATATCAACTCCCCCAGACTTAACCTTTTGCTTGTCATCAAGCAAACACACAGACAATCTTTATGAAAGAGGTTTTAAAAAGCAGGGACTAAATCAAATTCAAACTTAGAATTGTAACCTCTACTTTGTTGCAAACCACATCTAAGAGTCTGTCAATCACAGAAGCACATTATGCAATATCCTAATTAAACAACCTTGATCATCTAGCCAACAACTTAGCAATCATGTCTGACTAACCCCTCTACTGATTTCATTTCTGTACATAAAAATAAAAGTGCAGGCTTTACCTTGAGGAGTATCGATCACAAGATGCAAGGTTGCTCAAACAAGTATCTGGACCTGCAGTTAAAAATTAGTTCTTATCCTCTGTCTCTATTATTTCTCTCATAGTCAAGTCTGCTTTCATTTGCAAGACATTGACCAAGATTGGACAGGCTTCCATGAATCAAGCCTTAATGGTTGCAGCCACCAAGTCATGTTAACTTCTTTTTGACCTATATCCTAGGATTCATTGCGAAGCAAGTCTTGAAGGGGGTAACCACCAAGCCCTGTTCGAATCTTTTACCTATAAAACTCTTATGAATCAAGTCTTGTAGGGGGTAACCGCCAAGCCCTGTTCGAATTCCTTCCTAAGTAATAACTAACTAGTCCTAGAACATATATTTAAGCTAATTTTTTTTAACTGAATAAATTAAATCTAATATCGAAAATGAGAGAGAGAGGGTGATAAATCTATCTACACAAGGTTTTACCTTCCAGACTTGTTTGAAGCATCCGATCCCATGTATACCAAGCCCCAATTTCTCGTAGGCATGTTCTAAAAGATCACTGAGCTCCGCTTGCATTGAATCAAGGCGTTGGATCATTTTATCATGGATGGAGCTGGTATCGATCGATTGCTTTGTTGAATAGTCGGTCGATGGCTGTTGAGGTCCGTCGATCGATTCGCTGGTTCTCTTGTCGATCGATGCTAAGGATGCAGGTCTGCTCGCAAGCTGCCTCTGAATGGCTTTGATTTCTTTTTGCATCCCTTCTATGCTAGATTCCATGCTGCCAACCTCGTTGATTAGCGGGAAATACGTCTGCTCTAGACGTCTGTCTTGTGAATCATCAACGCTTGTAATTGCCTTGTAGACTTCATCAGCTAACTTATCCAAGTCAGCTCTGGTGCAGATTTCTGAAGTCTGTATATCGATCGATGCAACATGTTGTTTATCGGTCGATTTTTGCTTCTGCAGATTCTCGTGAAGCTTCTCGGCAAAGAGCTTCATCTGGCCATCGATTTCAGTCAGTCGCCTATCGATCGATGTGAGGTTGAGCTCTTCGATCGTTGCAATTGATGCAGCCTGATAATCGAGTTGACGTTGGAACTTCTCAGCCTCCTGCTGCATAGTATCCATGCGTAGTGCGAGTTCCTCCACTTCTTTGTCTACTAAGAAGTGTATATCAGCAATTTTCCTCTCAGCTGCTTTCAGACGAGTCAATCCTCCAAAAGGATTGCAAGGTGCCGCGGGGTTCATATCTACATGTGCCTCATTGATAAGGCGGATAGATCTCTTCATCTCTTCGGTGCAGATGCTTAGATCCCCTAGGTTGTGGAAGATAGGTTCACAGGTTTTGGTGAGTTTGCTGCTGAAACGAGCTTCTGCTTTCTTCAGTTCTTTCCAGATATCTTCGAGAGACACATCGACCTCATGTTTTGAGTAAGTGGTCGATGGTGCAGGCTTCATATCGATCGATGTGGATGTTACTCCGTCGATCGATATTGAACTTGTCTGGCCATGGTTCTGTGTGTTGCGAAGATCTTCAAGTTCCAGCTCAAGACGTTGAACCTTCTTGAGTAATGTCTGGTCTGCACTGAACATCCAGTTCATCTCACTGCGAAGCTTGTCTGTAGCCTCCTCTAAACTCTTTTCCATGGAGAGCTTTTCCCATTTGCGTTCTCCAAGTAGACCAGTGAACATCTCGTTGATCTCGTCTTTGGTGTAGGTTTCTTGCACCAATTCTCTTCTTGTAAATGAACTAGCGTGCTCTGGTAAGCAGATGTAAGAGCGCTTGTCCATGAAGTTCTTTGAAGGAGTTTCTTGATGTCGTCTTTAGAAACTCTGATGACGTCACCATCTATTCCTCTAGAAAACCCTTTCTCGTCTCTGTTGTAGACCCCATACTCATCTCTCTGCTCCCAAAAAAATTTTCGAACTCCATATCGAAAAGCTCTCTTTCCGAATTCGGGACGCCTATCGATCGATGTCATACACTCAGTATTGATCGATTTCCGTTGAAAATCTGGGTCCTTCATGTTGAGATGATTATCCTCAGCTTCCTTTGGCTCGGTTTTTGTGTCTGCCTCCTGGTGCTGATGATGGTGGTCTGGTCCGTAGCGTTGTTGGTGGAATAGGTTGTGGGATCCGTTGGCTAACTGTAGGACGTCTGCAATGTCCTCTCTGTATATGTGGAGTGTTCGTCCATCCATTGAGCGTGCAAAACCTTGTGAATCCCTGAAAATACCAAACTCATCCGGGATTAGATTACCGAAATCAAGTACATTTGAATTTGTTACCTGGGATGGTTTGATGTATGTATCGGTCGATGGCACAGGTACGGGATCGGTCGATGGTTGTTCAGGCCTATCGGTCGATTGTGTTGGTGCCATGTTGATCTATGAGACTTCCTCAGGTTGGGTGATGTATGTTGGCGTTGCGGTCTCGACCGCGAAGCTCTCGTGCTGGTAGTCGCTTGCCCAGCTCCCGATTGAGTAGTCTCCGTCTCGCTTGTTGTTGACTGTGTTGTTGAATGATGCGAGGCAAGTAGTATCGATCGATGGGGAGAAGGCCCTGTCGATCGATGTCGTGATTCTGAGGTTGTGGTGGAGAAGTCGATCTTCATCTTCTGGAAGGTTATGACATTCTATAGCTCTATCCTCCTCGTAATCATCAGTATACTCCTCGATATGAGTAGTATTTGCAGCATGTGGTGGGATGTAGTAGTCGTTCTCCCACTCGTTTACTTCGAAATAACATCTGGAAACTCCTCCTCGATCTGGTTGAATAGTGAATCGATCGATGACCATGTGTGTCTGTCGATCGATGTCAGTTCACCAGAGTGGATCGATGAGACAGTGCTGCTATCAATCGATTATGCGGACTCCGTCTCGTATGCGTCTTGTGAATCGTATTCATCTCCACAATAGCAAACAGCTACAAGGTCTGAGCCGTCTTGGATCTTCTCAAGAACCTTGATGACTCGTACCGGATCATAGTAGATCGTAGGATTGATCAGGGTTAGGCACAGTTTGTTTGTCTGAAGGTTGCAGACCGCTCCAACTGTGGCTAGGAAGGCTCTTCCAAGTAGCAAAGAAGTAGGTAGGGTTACCTTGACGTCCAAGACATGGAAGTCTACTGGTATTAGGGCTTCTCATATGGTAACCTCAAGGTTTCTCACAATTCCTCCAGAGTTCTGCTGAGAACAATCCACAAAGAGGAACGATTCTTCAGTAGGCTCTATCTTCAGACCTAGATGGTCTGCTATCATCTTGGGTAGGATGCTAACTCCAGATCCTGTGTCACATAGGGCACGTGGGAAGTTGATCCCATGGACTGAGCAAGGAACAACGAACTTCCCTGGATCACCCTTCTTCTCAAGTTTGATCCTCTTCTTCATACTTTCTCTGACTTGGTTGAACATCCTCATGATGTCTTCTTCTGTCTCCTTAGTTTCTCTGAAAAACATCTACAATCTGTGTGAAAAGTAGGCTTCTTCAAAGGGTTTCTCTGTAGGTATTCTTAGAACTCTCTTTCTGAAATTGGCCAACTCCTTCTCATTAACTCCTCTTTTAAGGTGTTTAGGAACCTTCTCTTTCCTTTTCTGAGAACTCTGCCATCTTTTTCCTTTTCTATCTCCATTGGATAAATGATATTTGTGGGCTTCTTCATGATGGCGGTTGGTGGGTTTCTGGAAGGTTTAGACTGCTCCCGGAGTGCATTAAGTCGTGCAACATATATCTTGGGAAGTTGCACTCGGCGTGTGATAACTGAATATCGATCGACATGTTCTGGAGTATGTCGATCGATTTCATTATCCGTTAGTCGATCGATGGGGTGTCTGTCCAGTCGATCGATGTGGTAAGGGCTGGGCGGATGTGGGTGCTTTGCTGCGAACTCCTCGTGAGTAAGTATCTTCACGGCGTTGCACTCGTGAGGGGATTCTTCAAGATCCATCGGTCGATGCTCGTCTGAGTCCATCGATCGATTAGTGTTGGCGTACATCGATCGATGTTCATGTGCGGACATCGGTCGATACCAGTGGTTGCCGCCAATACTCATGGAACTTTCGATCTGGAAGTCTCCCTCTTGCAGCTTCTCTTGCTTCACCACTCTCCAGAAATCATCTTTTATGATAGCATTAACGTTGTGGCCTGTTGTTTCTTCTCCAGTCCCATTTCCTAAAGCTTCCTGCTTCTTAACAGCTTCTCCTGTCTGAATCACCTGAGTCTCTAGTTTTTTCACATGAGTACTCAAAGCATCAAGTTTTGTGTTCAAAGTGGTGTAGACAGCGTCGATCTTTCCATTGAAGTTCACCTCTTACTGCTGCTGGCTTTCAAGAACTTTGCTGAGCATGTCTTCTAGCTTTCCTTCTGAGGTTGGTGTGGGTGGCTTCATGTAAGATGAGTTTCCATAACTCCTGTTGTTGTTGGGGTTGCTGCTGTTGAAGTTTCCTCTTTGTCCTGCGAAGTTTTTGTTTCCTTGGTTTCCAGATCTCTGAAATCCATTTCCACTGATCCAGTTGACTTCTGCTTCTATGTAGTCATCTTCTTCATCAGCTTCTGCATCCTCCACTGAGCAGATTTGCTTGTTTAGCAGTTTCTGAACATTGTCAAGTGTAGCTTGTACCTCATTTATCAGTTCCTTTCCAAGGAACGCTGCAGATCTTGCTTTTACAATGTTCTTCGTGCTGTTGCTGGATGTGAGGTTGTCTATTAGCTTTACAGCATCTTCAGGATTCCTTATGGTGAAGTTGCCTTCACTCGCAATGTCCAGAGCCATCTGATATTTCAGCGATGCTTCTGAAGAAAGTGCAGAGCAGTTGCACCTTGTTGAATCCATGGTGTGGACAATCTCGCTGGTAAGACTTGAATCTGATCCAAGTATCCTTGAATGACTCTCCAGGATCCTGGTTGAATGTGACAATTTTCCTCCTTAAGTCTTCAGCGTGTGCGTTATAACAGAAGTTACGCAAAAATGCGTTTTGATGTCGCTCGAGGATGTAAGAGATCATGGCGGTAGCTGCTTAAGCCACTGTAATGCTTCTCCAGATAAAGAGTGTTTGAAGAGCTTACAGAGAAGATAGTCCACAGGGACTCCATTGGCTTTGATAGCAGATATGAGATCCTCGAACCTCTCCAGATGGTCCATGGGATGCTCATTGGACAGCCCACAGTAGGGTGTCTGTCCCACAAGGGTGTAGTACTGCGGCTTGAGCTCGAAATCACCTCTCTGAATAGCAGGGGGACGAATGGCTGATATGTTGGTGTATAACTGATCTGGACGGTTGTAGTCAGCTAGTGTTCGAGCAGCCTCTTCTACAGGTTGAACAGCTCCTCTAGGTGTAGTTTCTCGCTCAGGGATTACTTCATTCTAAGCATTGAGTTTCTGACCTGCTTCATTACGAAGGTGACCTTCTTGGTCACGCAAGTCACCATTCTCATCTCGTATGAGAATAAGAGGCACAACCATGACTCGTGGAACAGTATCGATCGATATAAGATAAGTGCTATCAATCTATGTCGGATGAAATGTTTCGGTCGTCGGTGAAGTAGTGTCGATCGACAGGAAGGTGCGAGTATCGGTCGACGAAGACGATGTCTTGGTCGGCAGGGGTGCGTCAGTATTGGTGGACAGGCAGTTGTTGATGTCGATCGATGCGGAACGGATTTCCTTGCGGATTGAACGTTCCAAGCTAGCAGGGTCTTTTGAGAACAAAAGTTGAGATTCCTTGTTGCTTCTGGTACTGCGGGTATGTACCTGAAAAGACAAGAAAAAAAATTTGTGTCAAAAACAAATTAATGTAAAAATAACCTAGACCTAATCAGATTAAATCCTATTGTATCAAAGCTCCTCGGCAACAGCGCCAAATTTGATATCACTCAAATTACCCTAAGGAGTGCCTTTACTCTCTCAAATAAGAGGTTCAGTTGTAGTACTTAGGATCGAATCCACAGAGAGCTAGTGTACAAACAAGATGCAATCTTAGTGACTATGCTAGGTTGAAAATGGTTTAAAGTAAATTGCAGGTTGTTGAGTAATGGTAAGATTATTCATTTGAAAGGTTTTGGTTTTAAGACAATAAAGAAAAGAAGTTAGATTCAGGGTAGGTATTCAAGAATTCAGGATTATAAATACTATAAATGCTAACAAATTGCTTGCATGATATGTCAGAGCTCAACACTATTAAATGAATCCATCAGCTCTCGCAATATTTAGACCATCTATTACTTAGATGCTAAATGGTGTTTGCGGTCAGCTATTCTGCCGATAGTATCGATCGATGTTTCGATAGGAATACCGACCGATACACCTCTAGCTACATCGACCGATTACTCTATAGGAGTATCGATCGATACGGCTCTAAGCAAGCTTTATGCGCGAGTTGGTACAATGCTCACCATAATCTTAGATCAACTTTCGCATGTCTCAAGAGGGTCATAGCATGTTTAGGATGTTGTTAGGAATTGCATGTAATAAATAATGCAATCCAAGTTCTTGTTCTAGGTAGCTAAGCTAGAAAAAGCATTAGTGAATCATCCTAACAATAAATATCACAACTATAGCATATATAGGCCGGGGCTAATCCCTCATATCTTATTTAAACCCTAAATCTAACAAATGAATCTACTTAGACATGGCTAAGTAGTTCATAGCAACAAGGTAATAATAGGAGTTCATAGATCTATTAGAGGGTGAACACTTAGATCCCAATCACAAATATCTTTGGATCTCTCCTCTAGATCTAGAATCCTATAATCTTTGTTAACAAGAACAAATAAAGAACTGAATAGAACTTTATTGAGAACTTGCAAAGTAATGAAAACAGTAAAAGAAATGAGTAGAAAAGATGGAGGTAGAAAGGTGGTTAGAAACTTGTAAAAACTCTCTGGTGCCAAAACACTTAGGCACATATAAATATGAGTTCATTAGGTTAAAAAACTCGTCAGGGGCAATCTTGTAATATGTGATGTCTTGGGCTTCAAGTTCGGCCAGGTCCAACTTGTCTTTCTGCCACTTCGATATCGATCGATAGTACAGGGTGTACATCGATCGATTATGATCTCGATGTATCATCCTTCGTCTAATGTGTGTCGATCGATAGAACAGAGTGTGAATCGATCGATGTGTAACTCTGGATGTCGACCTCTGGTCTTGATCACGGGTGAACTCTTCTTTAAGCTCCAAAAAGGCACCTAAAACATCACTTTTCTCCAAAATGCTCCTGAACCTGAAAACATACCTAATAGACTCCCAAACATAGATAATAGTAGTAAAAACACTCATATACCATGGGTAAAAACGAGTAAAATCCATGGTATATCTGTTATCGAGCTGCGACTCAATTAGGTTCAAGGTATTAGGCGGCTAAAACTAGGAAACTTGCCGACAGCTCTCGCGGCCGAAGCTTTTATAATCTTTTGTAACCATCGCAATGATCTTACGCAAATTCGAAATAAAGGTCTACTTTTTCCAAACTCGATTTGTTATCTTTCTATATTTTTCGCATTTATTTGGCTACTTGTCGTTGGCTCTCGCAGAGAATTCGGACCTCAAAGAAAGTAGGGTTTTCTTTGCTTTCCTCCAGCATTACTCATTAAAATCGACGGTGTGAATTTTTGTTCCAACAGTTTGGCGCTAGAAGGAGGGGGGGACGGATTATTCTTACTCTCACGGCCGCAAAACGCTTGATCGAAGCGATGTCTGGAAATATAAAAAGACAAACTCGCAGCTCGCATCAACGCTGGTAAAACAACTTCAGCAGTGACTGCCCCTAAGGCCAATGATTTCGCAAACGCCGCAATGCTCGAGAAAATCGAAAACCTAGTCGCGACTTTTTGCCACAGGAAGAGCACGAAAATTAGCTCGCAATTTCTCTATCTAAGCAGAAAGGGCAACGATAAAAATCTACGAAACCCCAAAATATTCGTCTAGTTACCAAGTTAAAGAAATCTCAACGAGAAAGGGTTCTACCAAAATACGTTTTTTTCGACAACTTCTCGGAAAAATAAAACTTGTTCTCCTCGAAACCGTGGGGAGACCCTAGATTACTCGCGGAATAGAAGCACGACTAATCGGGTTACCAAATCTCCACTGTTGTACTTCTTCCGATAAACTCTCCGGAAGCAAACAAAGAAACGGAAAAATAGCTTACCAATGCTTCCCAACTGTCCGAACCACCTCAAGGAAGCACAAAGCTCAAACTGTCCGAACCACCTCACCATACCGCGAGCTCGGTCCTTCTTGACCAACTCGCCATATGGCTAGCTCGGTCCTTCTCAACCAGTTTTGTGAAAAACGGAGTTGATTTCTATAAAATCACTCGAAACCTAAAACGGTTAAGGAACTAAACAAAGCCAAAATGAGAGGTCGTTGATACAGGACTTTTCAAGGGTCCAAGATCAAATCAATGTAGTATAAAAGATTGTCGAACCTACAGAGAACTAGAGATTTATAGCACCAAGAATACACAAGCTTCCTTAATCTAAGCAAACAAGAAGATGGATGAAGGTTAAAAGCTAAGATCCTCAAAATATAAACAAGGTGATCTCAAATCCAATCAAGAAATAAGTGCAAGAACTCAATCAAATGCTAAGGTAGGATCCATGGGCAAGGGTGATTAAAGGTGATTAGTGAAGATCTAGGGTGTTTAGTGTTAGATCTACTTGTTTCCTTGCTTGTTGAGGGTTCTTAATGCTATTTTGGTCTTGATCATATCATAATAGATCTATAGGCATTTCCGCCCGGAAGGTGTTCGATGAAATGCCTGAACCATCTCTTCAATGCTTTTAGCTTGCTTTACCTAAGGGATTAGTTGTTAAAAGAGCTAAGATTGCTATTAGACTTGTTCTCCATGCTTGCTTTAGTCATTACAGTCAAAGGGATTTGATGTATTGGGTGATCATTGCAAAAGAGCATTCATCTAGGGATAGAGCTTGCTTAGTTTTGTTGTTTAGGCATAAGGAGAGTGTTTGATTGATTGCTTGCCACCCTTAGATTGGATCTTAATCACCTAAAGTCAAGTCCCTAGTCCCATGGATCCTACCTTAGCATTTGATTGAGTTCTTGCACTTATTTCTTGATTGGATTTGAGATCACCTTGTTTATATTTTTAGGATCTTAGCTTGTTACCTTCATCCATCTTCTTGTTTGCTTAGATTAAGGAAGCTTGTGTATTCTTGGTGCTATAAATCTCTAGTTCTGTGTGGGTTCGACAATCTTTTATACTACATTGATTTGATCTTGGACCCTTGAAAAGTCATGTATCAAATTTGGCGCCATTTCCGGGGAGCTAGTAGATTTATCATTAGGATTTCAATCTTTCTTGAGACTAACCTTTATTTTCTTTCTTTGTTTTGCTTTTTTACAGTTACTAACTTTAATTCTAGAATTTCTGTTTTGTAGTGATGGCTTCAAGCTACCTTGAAAAGCCACAAGAAGAGGAAGATCACATTGAAGATGAGCCATATGTCTATGTGGAACCACCACCCTTTGATATACGCATACTCACACCAGACCAAAGGGTGGAGTTGCATCGGCTTCAGAGAATGAAAGAGAATTTGAGCAAGCCAATGAGATCCCGGGCACGAATGATCCGGGTACACCTCATTAGGGATCGAGCAGAGTTTGAAGAAAGGGAGGTTACACAACATGAGTTTGATGTTTCTTATGACCTTAAAGAGGTAATGTATTGGGTTCAACCACTCCAGCTGGAAGGTACAAGCATTTCCACTTTAGAACTTCAACTTGAGGAAATTTGCTTGCCTTGTGGTGAGAATATTGCCCATGATCTTGATTCTCATGTGCTCATAAATGAATGTCTTTATCTGATATGTGAAACTAGGAAACTAGATGAGTTGAGAATAGAAAAGCTTGTTAGAGATCATCTTGAAGTTTGTTTTAACATGAGTTATCTATATGCTTCATTTGATCTTGAATCTGAGTTTTTCATTCTTAATGAACCTAGACCTCTTCTTGCACTTGCTGATCTAGGGGATGAAATTGATGTGGATAAGCTCTTGCTTGAGATAGAAAACCCACATGCTGAAAATTATCGTGAGAATGTGAACATTGTGTTTTATTTGGTTGATGGAGATAGAGTTGACTACTTTGTTAAAACTTCGTTTGCACCTGTAGTTGATTTTGTGTTTCCACCAAATGCTTTTGATTCTCATGACCATTTGAACCTCAAAGAGCATCTCATGATTCATGATACATCTTTAGTGAAGCTCTTTGATGAAAAATCTGTCTATTTTCTATGGACAGTAGTGTGCTCCTTTGCATACTTGGTTCCTTGTTCTCATAGGAGAAGGACCAAAGGTGCATTGGCTCAACCTTTTGATACTTATGATTAGCAAGCACACGAAGTCAATCTAGAGACTTAAAACAAGCGCGCTTGGGAGGCATTCCCATGTTTATCCATTTTATATTTTACTTTATCTTTCTTTATTTTGAAGCTTTTTAATAAGGATAGTTGAGGTTTCTCAGGTTGGGTCTAAGGCTAGACAAAAGGTGAAAGGCGGCCAAGCATTGCAACTCTAGACACCCGCCTTCACCTATCCGCTTCAGCCTATCTTTCCCGGTAGCACAAATCTGAGGCCAAGGGTCCTCTACAACCCAATTCAGCCAATAACTCCAAGTATGTGTCACTCCAACCTTGTACATATTTAGCTATCATGTTTATCTCTTTTCCTTAGATCTCTTCTTTGAGCTTACTTTCACACAAGGGACTGTGTGAAGTAAGTTTGGGGGAGAGTCTACTATCTCACACCATTTTCTGTTTTGTTTACTTGTCATGAGTCTCATGCATTGCATACTTATTTTCATAGAAAATCCACAAAAAAATTTGAAAAAAGGGCATTTAGTTGCATCATTTGCATCTTTAGGATTGAGTCTAGAAGCATATAGATTGCATTCATGCATTGGGAGAAATCCTTGTAAAGAACTCATGCTAAGTACTCAATATGATACCCTTTGTAATCATGGCAAGTAGCTTGAGCATTCTTTTGAAAACTTGTAGACTTCGAGCCTTGAAAACTCCTCTTGAAACTCATTTGAATGTTGAAACTTGCTCTTTGATGCCAACTGAAATCTTATTTGAACTGAATGAACTTAATGCTTCTTGCTTATGGTCCTTTGTGTGCTGAGTCATGGCTATACACACTTGAGTTGTCTCTCCTATTTTGCCAATCTTTTTGACAAACTCAAGTGGTACTCAATTCCCTTAGATCCCTTCCCTCCTTTCAAGCCATCATTGATTGTTGAGTGAGGCCTCTTTAGAAAGCCTTACATGTGCATAATGTTGAGAGTATTGGGAACGACAATGCTTGGTCTCCATTCTTGCTAGATTAGACACTCTATTGTTTAGCTTCTAGGATGGGGTGAGTGTTGTTATTAGTGGTTTTGGGAGTGTGAAAAAAGAGAGGAAAGAAAAGGTTGACTCAAGAAACTCTAATGTTATAAGTGATTTAGTTTAGAAGGGATAAGAGAAATGAAAAGTTCTAAAGCTCTAGTTTATAAAGAAAGTCTTGGTCCCCAATAAAAAAATAAATAAAAAAGAATAATGAAAAGGGGGCTAGCAATGTTTAGTAAGAGCTAAGAATTGTTTAAAAATGTGAAAATCCCTTGTAGACTTCAAAAGTGAAAGAGTTCTAAGTAAAAAAGTATTCTTGAGAGTTTGGGAAGTCTTTGGGTGAGAGATGTGAGTGGGGTTGGCATTGAGATTAAGAGTATAACTTGTACATTTGGGAAAAGGGTAGAACAATGGAGATTGAGCATTGTATGCATGAGTTGATCCCTTTTTTAGATATATTATGTGCAATGTCAAAGCTACTTTGTTTTGAGAGTAAACCACCTTGAAAGATGATCTTGAACCTCTTGATTCACCTTGCACCAAAGCCTTTCCTTACCAAACCAAATGATTTAGACCAATTGACCATTTGCAAGAATTCACTTATCATTTTGCTTAATGAATGTGAGAGTTGGCTGATTTGAGTTTGTGAATTCATGATGATGAGTGTAGAGATCAAAGGAGTTAAGATAGGCCTAGAGAAGTTAGAGTTTGACAATGTCTTTGCTCTTGCTATTTGATATGATTATGTAAGGATATCATGTTGATGGCTAAGAAGAGTTCTTGTGGTTATGAGCTTCCACTTTAAAAATTCTTCACTTAGAGTTCTTTAAAGTTTATTTGTGGACAAGTAAAGGACTAGTGTAGGGGAGTTGATATCTCATGATTTTAATATTTTTTAGCATCAATTTCTTGTTCATATTAGTGTTTTGAAATGCATCTAGGTGTCTACATTGCATATATTTGTTCATTTGTATGAAATAGGGGTTGGATTGCACACTTAAGAAGTTTTGGCTGAAATCGTGGGGTAAATCGTGCAATTTACAAAGTGTATGGCTAATTTGTGAACCATCAAGAGAGCAGGGACCAATGCTGCAATATAAGATTATTCGCTGGGGTTATAATGTTCAATCGAAAGATTCTGGGTCAATTCGAGAGGTACTTTGTGTATATCCAAAAGTATGAGGCCGAATTGAAATGATCCGGAAGTTCAGAGACCAGTGCCGCAAATTCACAATATTCGCGGGCTAACTTGGACAATCAAAAGTTCTGGTCAAAATCAAGCGGTCATTTGTGCAATTATATAAGTTCGGGGTAACAAAGGAAAAGAATCAGAAGCTGGAGGATCTAACGTGTAAATAATCTAAAAGTCACCATTGTCTTCTTCGATGGAGCTCTTCTTCGATTGCGACGGTGAGCCTTGAGAAGATGATGACAGAGCTGAGCATGACGACGGATGGAGTGCTTGGAGACAATACTTCTTGGTGATTAATTGGACGCCATGGAGGTTGCAACGGACTGGCGCTTTGACGCAGCCTGAGATCGTGGTGAGAGAAGAGGAGCTGCGGCGACTCTGTGCACAGCCACGACTAGTTGGTAACAACGACGCCGTGATCCGTGGCGGAGATGGAGCCGATTCATGGTGGTTTCAAGGCGAGGAAGACGGAGTTCGTGTAAAAGCTTGGTCCTTTAGCACGCACAGCTGCGACGAAGCTTGGCTGACGACGGTTGGAGCTCGGAGTTGGTCCCGATGGTTTCAACCACGAACAAGAGCACGAAGAAAAGAGAAGCTTTGCGACGTTGACCTTGATTCCGACAGAGCACGGCCCGAGATCAGCCACGGCGAGGACTTGAAGTTCAGATCGAGAAACCACGAAGGAGATGAAGTCTAGAGCGGACGATTTGACCGGGTTGGTGTAAGCGGGGAGAAGTACCCGTTCGGGTTGAAACGAGCTTGCAGCAGCGACCAAGGAACGGGCAAAGCATAACGGGTTCATCATCCCGTTCGCGAGAAGACCGTGAAGAAGAGAAGCAATTGCAATGGTTGACCGGTTTAGTCCGGTTTGACCTGGTTTATTTTAATTAAACCAGGACGAATTTTGTCTTCCCTATATATAGTTCTAGACCTAAAAACCCTAATGTATCCTATTTTCTCTCAAGACTTTGCCTCATATTGTAAAAGCTTGAATCTTTTTATCAATCTAAGGAAGTTCTTCATCTTATATTTTGTTTCTCCTTCTCACAAACATGATTAGCCTTGAATCTCACATAGATTTAAGGTTTTTTGAGAGTAAACCACATAGATTTAAGGTTTTTTCATTTAAGAATCATATAGTTGTATTAGGATTGAGTCTGTCTAGATCATCCACTTGCATAAAAAAAAAAGAGAAAAGAAATCATCATATAGGTTGCATCATGCATAAGGGGACAAGGATGATAGTTACCTTGTAAAGATGCTCATGCTAAGTTCTTAAAATGATAACCTTTATAATCATAGTAAGTAGCTTGAGCAATCTTAGGATAATTTGTGAACTTCGAGCCTTGAAAACTCTTCCTAAAGCTCATTTGATTGATTGATGCTCTCCCTTTGAAGTCTGCTCCTGTCATATTTAGACTCTAAATCTCTTGCCCATGGTCCCTTGTGTACTGAGTCATGGATAGAACACTTGAGTTGTCTCTCCCATTCTTTACCTATCTTTTTGACAAACTCAAGTGGTACTGCACACCCTTAACCCCTTTCCTCCTTTCAAGCCTTCATTGTTTGTTGAGTGAGGCCTTCTTTGGAAAGCTTTACATGTGCATAATGTTGAGAGTATTGGGAACGACAATGCTTGGTCTCCATTTTAGCTAGATTAGACACTCATATTGTGTAGCTTCTAGGATGGGGGTGAGTGTTTTATGGTGTGATCTTGGGAGTGTTAAAGGTTTATGAAAGAAAAGGTAGACTCATGGGACTCTAAAGTTATAAGTGATTAAGTCTAGAAGGGATAAGAGAAATAAAAAATTGAAAGCTCTTAGTTAATAAGAAAGTCTTGGCCCCCATATATATAAAAAAAAAAGAGAAGAAGAAAAAGAAAAAGAATAATAAAAAGGGGGCTACCAATGTTTAGAAAGAGCTGATAAGAGTTTAATATGTGAAAAATCCCTTGTAGACTTTAATAAGAAAGAGTTCTAAATGAGAAAGTATCTTTGAGTGTTTTGGGGAAATCTTTGGGTGAGAGATGTGAGTGGTATTTTGACATTGGGAATGAGGATGTAACTTGTGTATTTGGGAAAGGGTGGAACAATGGAGATTGAGCATTGTATGCATGAGTTGATCCCTTTCTTAGATATATTATGTGCAATGTCAAGACTACTATGTTTTGAGAGTAAACCACCTTTAAAGATCTTTATGGAACCCCTTGATTCACTTTGCATCAAAGCCTTTTTCACCAAACCAAATGACTTGGATCATTTGACCATTTGCAAGAGATCTTTTGAGTTTGCTTAATGATTGTTAGAGAGTAGATGGATTTGTGGTTTGTGGATTCATGATAAATGAGTATAGGGATCAAAAGAGTTAAGATAGGCCTAGAGAAGTTAGAGTTTGATAATGTTTTTGCTCTTGCTTTTTGACATGTTTATATAAGGTTATCAAGTTGAGAGCTAAGAAGAGCATTCTTTTGGTTATGAATCCCCTCCTTCAAACCTCCCCTCCTTAGTCCTTGCTTATTTACTTGCGGACAAGTAAAGGACTAGTGTGGGGGAGTTGATGTCTTGCATATTTTCATTGTTTTAGCCATTCATTTTGTGCATTTTATTCCCTTAATATTAGGCATTAGGCATCTTTAGGGTCATTTTGCATTCATAAGTCTTTATCAGGTTTTGGAGTGTACCTTGGAGATATTGAAGGTGTTTGGGATTACTTTGATTCAAAAGGAGGGTGAAAGATGATCATGGACAAAGGATGTACCCCGCCTAGAGCACCCGGGGACGACAACCCACACTGCCTGATGGGAGAACAGATCAGCACATACGCGGCCTGATGATGCGCGGCCAGAAGACCCGCGTACAAACACACCCGGCCTCTCACACCCGGCTGATCCCACCCGCACGGGCCGATGATGCTGCACGCCAAGGACAAGGATGCGGCTTGACACACCCGGCCTCGACAGCCCGCACGGCTCAATGGTGTGGAAGATTTGAGCTCAGGACGCGTCCTTGAGCACCCAGCCTAGACAGCCCGCACGGTCTTCATACGCGGCCTCGTCCACCCGACCTCCCTCACCCGCGTAGCATCCTCACCCAACCTCGACTCACCCGACGAGAGAAAACACCCGGCCTCAGCACTCGGACAGGACAACCCGCACGGCTTGGAGTTCGTGGACGAGCCCTCATACCCGGGCAGCCATACCCGGCTTGGTTGAGTCTCATCCGACCAGGGTATCCGAGTTTCTTCCTTTTGGAGCCATTTGATTGGCTGAGATCATTAGTCTTTCAAGGACTTTATAGTCATTTTGTTTTATATTTCTAGGGCTTTTAAGCCAAGTATAAATACTCTTGTTATCCCTAATTTGGGACTTATGTTATTTTCTCTCTAAGAACACAAATCTTTGAGTAAAGTTTTATCTTTGAATCATAATCTCATCTCTTCTTTGTGTTCTTGATTGTTTGATTTCATCTCTTTTCTTTCTATACATGTTTAAGATTGAATCTCTCATGGATTTAAGAGTAAGCATGTGGATTAGTGAGTAGATCTATTTAAGATCCATGGGTTAGGGTGATTGAGAGTGATTAAGTGTAGATCCAAGGTGCTTAGTGTTAGATCTATCCTTTCCTTGCATGATTTGGTGTTCTTAATGCTATATTTGAGTTGGCCTCTCAAGCATAGAGCCATAGGCATTTCATGCCCGGAAGGTGTTCTATGAAATGCCTGAACCAACTCATCTATGCTTTTAGCTTGCTTTACCTAAGGGATTAGTTGTTAAAGAATCTAGGATTGCTATTAGACTCATTCTAAACGTTTGTTTTGATCATTACAGTCAAAGGGATTTGATGTACTTTGGTGATCATTGCAAAAGAGCATTCATCTAGGGATAGAGTTTGTTCAAGCATAGTGTCTAGGCATAAGGAATTAGATTGATTGAAAAGTTGGCATCTTGGATTGAAACTTAATCATTTTAGATCAAGTCCCTTTACCCATGGGTCTCATCTCCTCATAAAGAAAGAAAGTTTTACATTTTATTGCATTTTAGATATTGTCTTAGTTTAATAATCATCTCCTTTAATGATTGCATTTAGATTAAGCATAGGCTTGTATTCCCTTTTCTTTGTGGTCACTTAGAACTGGTTCGACAATCTTATATACTACATCATTTGATTTGGACCCTTGAAAAGTCATTTCATCAAATTGGCGCCGTTGCCGGGGATCAAGAAGGATCTACACTAGAACATCTTAGATCTACACCTAATCACCCTTAGTCTCCCAAGCCCATGAATCCTAGATAGATCTACTCACTAATATCCATGGAAAAGCTCAAAACCAATGATGATTCAAGGCTAAACATGATTAATGAGAAGGAGATAATCCAATAACACAAAATAAATGAGATGAAAAGGATCAAAGATGCAAACTTTCTTCAAGATCTAAATGTGTTTTTGAGAGAAAAGAAGTTGTTCTCCTCAAGGAGATTACATAAGTATTTATACAAAGGCTTAGAAAACCTAGGAACATCATTAAAAATTACTAAAAAGTCCTTGGAGTCAAATAGGCTTCAGCCAATAGAAAACCATCTTGATTTTCGGTCAGGGGTTGAGCAAATGGCCCAACCCGGTCCAACCAACCTGGACCAGCTCTGTTCTGGTCGTCCAGCCTTGTCTATCTCAAGCTTCTCCCGACCGGGTAGCTCATCCCGGACTGTCCTACCCGGTCAAATCTCCCCAGCCTGGTCGTCCAGCAGTGTCTATTCCCGACCGGGTGGCTGTACCCGGACCAGTCTTCCAGGCCAGCTTGATGTGCTTCTAGTAAACTGATCATAACTCCTCCAATACAGCTCCAAATGACTTAAAACCACTTCCATTGAAAAGCTAACTCATTTTTCTATGTCTCCACAAAATCTTGGCAACAGAAGACATCTCTAAGGCCTCTGTCCATGCTCATCTTTGTCTTGACCAGATCATGGATTGACTTCTCTTTTAATGGCCAAACTTGATTCATTACCTCTTTTTTGGGCCATAAGGCTTCCAAACACCTCAAATCACACCAAAGCATACTCCAACACCTGATAAGGACAACTGAATGCAAAATGGACCTAAAGATGCCTAATGCCTAACTTATATGATCAAAATGCACGAGATATGGATGCTAAAAACATGTAAAAATGTAAGATATCAACTCCCCTACACTAGAACTTTACTTGTCCTCAAAACACAAGGAGGAGAGACATAAAGATGGAAGCAGAGCCAAAATAAAAACTCATAGCACTCAACTTGATATCCTAAAGAAACATAGCAAATAGCATGAGCAAAACTCTCTTATTATGCTCTAGCTGCACAAGGCCTATCAATTACTCTTATGCCTCTACACAAGATGCAATGCTTATCAACCAACAAGTTCTCTTAACCATCCCTCACATTGATTCACACACACACACACACACAAGGTGAAGTCTCACAAATGGGCACACGATCTCAATCATTTGGCTAGGTGATCAAATGGTCTAATATGGATGATAATGAGGCTTCAATGCATCATTTCAAGGTGTTAATCACTCAAAATTCAAGGAGCTTGATCATTATGCAAAATTTATCTAAGACTAGGAGCAATTCATGCATACATGAATCCATCCTCATCATTCTACCCAATTCCTAAGTGATTACAAAATCTACACCCCTTTTATTCATCCCATAACCCAAAAATAAAAAACATTCTCACATCACTCACCCAATGAACAATTTTCTTTCTTCAAGATTCAACCACTAAGGACCCTTTTATTCACAATTCACATTTCTAAGCTCTAACACTTTTGGTTTTTTCTTCCCCACTATCTTATTGAATCTTTCCTTTCTTTTTCTTTTTCTTCTTTCTTTTTTTTTCTTTTTCTTTTATACAGGGGGAAGGTCTCAAACATTGCACAAGAGCTTTCTTATTTTTTTCTGCTCTAGGTCCCTAGGGCTTTTCTTTCTCAATACTTTCTTTGCTAATCAATCTCAAAATTGTCACATCCCAAACCCAAGATATAAACCTTTAAGAAACAAAGACCCCACTCACCATCCTAGAAGCTAGCTCAACTGAGGATCCTATGCTAGCAAGAGATGAGAACAAATCCATGTCGCTCCCAATACTCTCAAGATTTTGCACATGACAAGCTATCAGAAGAGGCCTCACTCATGCAAATCAATGTAGGCTTCAAAGAATGGATAGGGTTCAAGGGTAATGGAGTGCCATGGAAAAAGATAACCCAAATGTGTATGAGATCCATGATCAAGTATGCAAATGCCCATATGCAAGAGAAATTAGGTTCATTCAAGTCCAAGTTCAGGATGGAGCTGGTCTTAAGAACAATGCCAATATCAAGCAAGCAAGCAAGTTTCAAGAAGAGTTTTCAAGGCTCAAAGCATGCAAGCCTTTCAAAAGATGCTTAAGCTACTTGATATGTTTAACTAGGGTGCCAAATTCAGTGCAAACAAGTGTTCTTTACAAGACAATGCTCCATATGCAAATGAATGCAACCTATATGCTCTAGACTCAATCTTAAGGATGCAAGTGATGCAATCTACATGATTCAAAATTTTAAAATTTTTTGGATTTTCTATGCAAATATGAATGTACAATGCAATGCTTGAGACTCAAAATCACAAAGGAAACATGATCAAATACTTGGTACCTCCCCCACACTTAAATCACACAGTCTCTGTGTGAGTAAGAGAGAAGGAGATACCCCAACAAGACAAAAGCAAATGTATATACAAGAAGGGTTGGAGTGATACCTAAGAAGGAGGTTTAGGCGTGGTGTTTGGTGTCGGGGCTAGGAGCTGGCTTGGTTCATAGCAACTAGAGGAGGCTGCTACATGGCAATCATGGGGCTCAAGTGGTTCACCACCATTCTTCTCTCCTCTAGTGCTTGGCTCAACCTGAAAACCTTGACCACTTTTATTAAATTTCAAAGCTATGTACAAGGATAACCATGGGACTTCCTCACAAGTGAGCTTGTTTTGAGTCACTTAGCTTGACTACCTTGTCTTTTGAACTAATGAGAAGGAGGATCCTTCCCACCTTCAAATGTGATGGTGAGGACCTGAGAGAGAAGCTCTTGAAGCTTGATTGGGTCATCTTGAAGCTGAGGAGTGATGATGGCTCTAGCACTTAAGAATGGTGTTTGATTTTCCCTTAGGCTTGATATTGTACTCAAGGACACCATCTTTGAGCTTCTTGGGATGGAGAGTGAGGGTGTGTGGGAGCAAATCAAGAGGTGGAGGAGGAGGCTTTTTCGCCATCTTCTTCTTGCCATGAGTGACCTTTGAGACTCCACTCATCCCCTCTGTTTTAGCACTTTCCTAGTGCTCATCACACAGCTCTTTTGAAGAATCTCCCTCAAGACCTTCTTTCTTACCAACAACCTCTTCATCTTCAGGCTTCTCAATAGCTTGTGCATCACAAGTGATTTGATAGCTTGCATATTTACATGTTTTTAGCATCCATATCTTATGCATTTTGATCATATAAGTTAGGCATTAGGCATGTTTAGGTCCATTTTGCATTCATTTGTCCTTATCAGGTGTTGGAGTATGCTTTGGTGTGATTTGAGGTGTTTGGAAGCCTTATGGCCCCAAAAGAGATGAAGAATCAAGTTTGGCCATGAAAAGAGAAGTCAAATCCATGATCTGGTCAAGACAAAGATGAGCATGGACAGAGGCCTTAGAGATGTCTCCTGCTTCTAAGATTTTGTGGAGACACAGAAAATTGAGTTAGCTTTCCAATGGAGGTGGTTTCAAGTCATTTGGACCTGTATTGGAAGAGTTATGATCAATTCACTTGAAGCATGTCAGGCTGGCCGGGTAGAGACGGCCGGGTTCAAGCAGCCGGCCGGGAAAAGAGCAGATGGATGAAAGTGGTCCAGTCCGGGATGACTGAGCCTGGGAGAGGCACCCGGTCGTTTGAGTGGTGAGCACAGACTGGTTTGATGACACCGGTCGGGAGAAGCAGCACACGAGCAGGAAGAGGCTGGCCGGGTAGAGACGTCCGGATGCAAGCAGCCGGCCGGCTTGGACACGGCAAGAACTGGACGGCCGGGGTGGCCAGACCGGGTTGGACCATGCTGGTTCAACCCTGACCGAATTTCTCCTTCTTTTCCCATTGGTTGAGACCAATTTGGCTCAAGGACATTTTAGTAATTTTGTTTTATGTTTCTAGGGGTTTTAAGCCAAGTATAAATACTCATGTTATCCCTAGATTGGGACTTATGTTATTTTCTCTCTAAGAACACAAACCTTTGAGAAAGTTTTATCTTTGAATCTTAATCTCATCTTGTGTTCTTGATAGTTTGATTTCATCTCCTTTCTTTTTCTACATGTTTAAGCTTAAATCTCTCATAGGTTTAAGAGTAAGCATGTGGATTAGTGAGTAGATCCATTTAAGATCCATGGGTTAGGGTGATTGAGAGTGATTAAGTGTAGATCCAAGGTGCTTAGTGTTAGATCTATCTTCTCCTTGCATTGATTTGGTGTTCTTAATGCTATATTTGGGTTGGCCTCTCAAACATAGAGCTATAGGCTTTTCATGCCCGGAAGGTGTTCTATGAAATGCCTGAACCAACTCATCTATGCTTTTAGCTTGCTTTGCCTAAGGGATTAGTTGTCAAAGAAGCTAGGATTGGTATTAGACTCATTCTTTATGCTTGCTTTGATCATTACATCCAAAGGGATTTGGTGTACTTGGGTGATCATTGCAAAAGAGCATTCATCTATTGATAGAGCTTGCTTAGTTTTGTTGTCTAGGCATAAGGAATTAGATTGATTGAAAAGTTGGCATCTTGGATTGAACCTTAATCATTTGAGATCAAGTCCCTACACCCATGGGTCTCATTCTCCTCATAAGAAAGAAAGCTTTATATTTTCTTGCATTTTAGATATTGTCGTAGTTTAATAATCATCTCTTTAAATGATAGCATTTAGATTAAGCATAGACTTGTATTCCCTTTGCTTTGTGGTCACTTAGAACTGGTTCGACAATATTTTATACTACATCATTTGATTAGGACCTTAGAAAAGGCCCATTATCAAATTGGCGCCGTTGCCAAATTCTAAGTTGATTGTGACATTGGGATTTAGTCACTTGCTTGAGACTAAATCATTTTTATTTTCTTGTGATATTGATTCTCCTTTTGCCTTTTCCTTTGATTTTTCAGGTGCATGAACACAAGAAGCAGGGGTGTAACTAACCTGGTTCCCACTGTTGAAGAGATAGCTACACTTGAGAGGGAAATAGCAAGAAGGAGAAGAGAAGAAGAGCAACAGGCTCACATTCAGAGGTTGGGGTTTGAGATGGATGAACACCAGCATCAACCTCAAGACAGAGCTGCTCAAGATGGCAATGGTCCAAGAGCTGACAACATAAGACCACAGCGCCAGCCACAACAGCCAGAGTGCCAAGCTAGAGCCATTGGAGCCTATGATCAACCTCACATTCATGGTCATAGGTTGGGGATAAGAGCACCATTTGTGGAGAACAACAACTTTGAGATCAAATCAGGGCTGCTACATTTGATTGAGAACAACAAGTTTCATGGCCTTGCTGTGGAGGATCCCCTTGATCACTTGGACACATTTGATAGCTACTGTAGCTTGTCCAAGATTAATGGAGTCTCTGAAGATGCTTTCAAGCTGAGGTTGTTTCCCTTCTCTTTGGGAGACAAGGCACATCTATGGGAGAAGGCTCTTCCAAGTGACTCTATCACAACTTGGAATGAGTGCAAGAGGGCATTCCTAGAGAAATTCTTCTCTACCTCAAAAACAGCCAAGATCAGAAATGAGATCTCTAGCTTTCAGCAGAAGAACCTTGAGAGTTTTAGTGAAGCATGGGAGAGGTTCAAGGGCTATTGGTCTCAATGCCCACATCATGGCTTCACCAAGGAGAGTTTGCTTAGTACCTTCTACAGAGGTGCTCTTCCAGAGTTCAGGAGCAGATTGGACACAGCCAGCAATGGGTTCTTCTTGGGCAGAACTGAGCAGGATGCTGAGGAGCTGGTGGAGAACATGGCCAGGAGTGACTCAGTCTACAGTGAGAAGCATGATAGGGCCAACAGAGGCACTGATGAAGATGATCAGCACACAAGGAAGGCCCTGAAATCTCTCCAAGAGAAGTTGGACAAGCTTCTTGCCGAGAAGGCTAAGCAAGAGCAGATTAACTCCATTGGGAACCAGCAACGGAAGCAGCCTGCTAGGACTACTCAATTTCATGGTGTAGAAGGTCAAGAGGAGCTGTGCTTCATCAATGCTAATGGCACATGGTATAAGAAAGAGCCCAACTTCCAATACCAAAACAACTACCAGCAAAGACCTTACTACAACAATCAACAAGGAGGTTACCAAGCCAACCAGCCTACTTAGCCCCAAGGAAGCTCTTCTCAAGCTCAGGTTCCAAGTTCAAATATGGAGTCCATGTTCAAGCAAATCTTAGAGACTCAAGAGAGAAATGCTAAGAACATTGGTGATGAGTTCAAGAACATTCATGCCAAGATTGATGGAACCTATTCTGACCTCAACAACAAGTACATGCAACTTGCCTCTCATCTCAAAGCTTTGGAGAGCCAGGTTGCTTCTATGTCTTCATCCTCCAAAAGCCCAATGGGATCTCTACCAGGAAAACCAGAGAAAAATCCAAAGGAATCTTGCAATGTCATCCTCTCCACTATGTCTTCAAAGATTGATATGTGCACTCATGAGAAAGAGAAGGATGAAATTGAAATGTTTGGCACTAAGTTTGGGGATGTTGAGAGATTTCTTGTGGCCACAGCTGAAGCACATATTCTGAGGGATGCTGCCAAGAAGGCAGAGGTAAAGAGTTTGCAGCAAGCTGAGCCTAGAGCTGAGACACCACTTGTGCAAAGAGCAACCAACAAGCTGAAAGCAGTGGAGAAGGAAGACACTGAGTTTGAGCTATCACCATATGATAAGCTCCCCTTTCCCCAACGATCACCAAAGCTTAAAAGAAGGTGATCTCAAATTTCCGGAAAGATCTTAGTGATGTTGGAGTCAAGCTTCCAGAGATATCAGGTATGCGTGAAGCTCATGTCCAGATGATGCTCATCAAGGACATTCTAGACCACCAGGCTGAAGTGGCTGAGCTTTTGGACATCTCCATTCTGAAGATTGATCCACCCACCCCTCCAAAGTCCCTCCCTAAGCTTGAATCTCAAGGGAAGTTCACCTTGTCTTGCTCCCTTGGTAAACTAACAATGGATGATGCCCTTGTTGATAGTGGTGCTAGTGTGAATGTCATTTCCTTTGATATGGTGAAGAGTATTGGGATTGAAAGCATGGAACCAGACACTCCTCCTCTCACCTTTGGGGATTCTTCTTCTACAACCCCACTTGGCATAATCAAGGACTTCCCCTTGAAGATTGGATCCTGCACCATACCTATTGACCTCACTGTTTTGGAAATGGCATCTGAAGAGAGAGTCCCTTTGATCCTAGGCACTCATTTTCTCACAACAGTTGGAGCTTGCATTGACTTTCCCAACAAGAAGGTCACCCTAATGCATGTCAACAAAGCTGTCTCCTATCCTCTCCAACCTCCATTGGAATCAGACTATTGTGGGACAATCACTTGTGATGCCCAAGCTGTGGAGAAGCCCCAAGATGAAGTGGCTGTTTGTCAAAAGAAGGTCTTGATGGAGAGTCCTCTAAAGAGAAGTGTGGTGAGCACTTGGAAAGTGCTAAAAAGGAGGGGATGAGTGGAACCTCAAAGGCCACTCATGGCAAGAAGAAGATGGTGAATGAGCCTCATCCTCCAACTCTTGATTTTCTCCCACACACCCTCACTCTCCATCCACAGCAGCTCAAAGATGGTGTCATTGAGTACAAGATCAAGCACAAGGGCAGGTCCATACCATTCTCAAGTGCTAGAGCCATCATCACTCCTCAGCTCCAAGGTGACCAAATCAAGCTTCAAGAGCTTCTCTCTCAGGTCCTCACCATCACACTTGAAGGTGGGAAGGATCCTCCTTCTCACTAGTTCAAGAGACAAGGTAGTCAAGCTAAGTGACTCAAAACAAGCTCACTTGGGAGGAATTCCCATGGTTATCCTTGTACATAGCTTTGCAAATTTCATTTTCCTTTTAATTTTTCTTTAATAAAAGTGGTAAAGGTTATCAGGTTGAGCCAAGCACTAGAGGAGAGAAGAAAGGTGATTAACCACCTGAGCCCTATGATTGCCATGTAGCAGCCTCCTCTAGTTGCTATGAACCAAGCCAGCTCCTAGCCCCAACACCAAACACCACACCCAAACAGCCTTCTTAGGTATCACTCCAACCCTTCTTGTATATACATTTGTTTTTGTCTTGATTGGGGTATCTCCTTCTCTCTTACTCACACAGAGACTGGGTGATTTAAGTGTGGGGGAGGTACCAAGTATTTGATCATGTTTGCTTTGTGATTTTGAGTCTCACGCATTGCATTGTACATTCATATTTGCATAGAAAATCCAAAAAATTTTAAATTTTTGAATCATGTAGATTGCATCACTTGCATCCTTAAGATTAGGTCTAGAGCATATAGGTTGCATTCATTTGCATATGGAGCATTGCCGTGTAAAGAACACTTGTTTGCACTAAATTTGGCACCCTAGTTAAGCATATCAAGTAGCTTAAGCATCTTTTGAACAGCTTGCATGCTTTGAGCCTTGAAAACTCTTCTTGAAACTTGCTTGCTTGCTTGAAATTGGCATTGTTCTTAAGACCAGCTCCTTCCTGAACTTAGACTTGAATGAACTTAATTTCTCTTGCATATGGGCATTTGCATACTTGATCATGGATCTCATACACATTTGGGTTATCTTTTCCCCATTGTACCACTCTTTGTTAACCCAAATGGCACTTCCATACCCTTGAACCCTATCCATTCTTTGAAGCCTACATTGATTTGCATGAGTGAGGCCTTTTCTGATAGTTTGTCATGTGCAAAATCTTGAGAGTATTGGGGGCGACATGGATTTGTTCTCATCTCTTGCTAGCATAGGGTCCTCATTTGAGCTAGCTTCTAGGATGGTGAGTGAGATTTTTGTTCCTTAATGGTCTATATCTTGGGTTTGGAATGTAACAATGTTGAGATTGATGAAAAAATGAGTATCATAAGAAAGAAGAACCCTAGGGACCTAAAATAAAAAGATAAGAAGTTCTTAATTGATGTTTTGACCTTCCCCTTCATGTATAAAAAAAAAAAAAAGAAAAGAAAAGAAAAATAAAGATTCAATAAGATAGTGGGGAAGGAAAAACTTAAAGACTTAGAGCTTAGAAAAGTGATTTGAGGTCCTTAGTGGTTGAATCTAAAAGAAAGAAAGTGGTTCATTGGGTGAGTGATGTGGGAATGTTTTCATTTTGGGTTATGGGATGAATAAAGGGGAGTAGATCTTGTAATCACTTAGGAATTGGGTAGAATGATGAGGATGGATCCATGTATGCATGAATTGCTCATAGTCTTAGATAAATTTTGCATAATGATCAAGCTCCTTGATTTTGAGTGATTGCCACCTTGAAATGATGCATTGAAACCTCATTATCATCCATATTAGACCATTTGATCACCAGCCAAATGATTGAGATCATGTGCCCATTTGTGAGACTTCACCTTGTCTGTGTGTGTGTGAATCAATGTGAGGGCTGGTTAAGAGATCTTGTTGGTTGATAAGCATTGCATCTTGTGTAGAGGCATAAGAGTCATTGATAGGCCTTGTGAAGCTAGAGCATAATAGGAAGTTTTGCTCATGCCATTTGCTATGTTTCTTTAGGATGTCAAGTTGAGTGCTATGAGTGTTTCTTTGGGCTTTGCTTCCATCTCTATGTCTCTCCTCCTTGTGTTTTGAAAAGATTACTTGAGGACAAGCAAAGGTCTAGTGTGGGGGAGTTGATAGCTTGCATATTTACATGTTTTAGCATCCATATCTTATGCATTTTGATCATATAAGTTAGGCATTAGGCATGTTTAGGTCTATTTTGCATTCATTTGTCCTTATCAGGAGTTGGAGTATGCTTTGGTGTGATTTGAGGTGTTTGGAAGCTTTATGGCCCCAAAAGAGATGAAGAATCAAGTTTGGCCATGAAAAGAGAAGTCAAATCCATGATCTTGTCAAGACAAAGATGAGCATGGACAGAGACCTTAGAGATGTCTCCTGCTGCTAAGATTTTGTGGAGACACGGAAAATTGAGTTAGCTTTCCAATGGAGGTGGTTTCAAGTCATTTGGACCTGTATTGGAAGAGTTATGATCAATTCACTTGAAGCATGTCAGGCTGGCCGGGTAGAGACGGCCGGGTTCAAGCAGCCGGCCGGGAAAAGAACAGATGGATGGAAGTGGTCCAGTCCGGGATGACTGAGCCTGGGAGAGGCACCCGGTCGTTTGAGTGGTGCTGGAGGAGACCAGACCGGGTAGATCAGTCCGGGAAGGGACACCCGGTCGTGAAAGAAGCCAGCAGGACGGACGGCCGGGGATCATGGTCCGACATCATACACCCGGACGATGAAGAGCATGCACTGGACCGGGGAGCACAGACCGGTTTGATGACCCCGGTCGGGAGAAGCAGCACACAAGCAGGAAGAGGCTGGCCGGGTAGAGACGTCCGGGTGCAAGCAGCCGGCCGGCTTGGACACGGCCAGAACTGGACGGCCGGGGTGGCCAGACCGGGTTGGACCATGCTGGTTCAACCCTGACCGAATTTCTCCTTCTTTTCCCATTGGTTGAGACATGTTTGGCTCAAGGACGTTTTAGTAATTTTGATTTATGTTTCTAGGGGTTTTAAGCCAAGTACAAATACTCATGTTATCCCTAGATTGAGACTTATGTTATTTTTCTTTCTAAGAACACAAACCTTTGAGAAAGTTTTATCTTTGAATCTTAATCTCATCTTGTGTTCTTGATTGTTTAATTTCATCTCTTTTCTTTCTCTACATGTTTAAGCTTAAATCTTTCATGGGTTTAAGAGTAAGCATGTGGATTAGTGAGTAGATCCATTTAAGATCCAAGGGTTAGGGTGATTGAGAGTGATTAAGTGTAGATCCAAGGTGCTTAGTGTTAGATCTATCCTTTCCTTGCATTGATTTGGTGTTCTTAATGCTATATTTGGGTTGGCCTCTCAAACTTAGAGCCATAGGCATTTCATGCCCGAAAGGTGTTCTATGAATCGCCTGAACCTACTCATCTATGCTTTTAGCTTGCTTTGCCTAAGAGTTTAGTTGTCAAATAAGCTAGGATTGCTATTGGACTCATTCTTTATGCTTGCTTTGATCATTACAGCCAAAGGGATTTGGTGTACTTGGGTGATCATTGCAAAAGAGCATTCATCTAGGGATAGAGCTTGCTTAGTTTTGTTGTCTAGGCATAACGAATTAGATTGATTGAAAAGTTGGCATCTTGGATTGAACCTTAATCATTTGAGATCAAGTCCCTACACCCATGGGTCTCATTCTCCTCATAAGAAAGAAAGCTTTATATTTTCTTGCATTTTAGATATTGCCTTAGTTTAATAATCATCTCCTTAAATGATTGCATTTAGATTAAGCATAGACTTGTATTCCCTTTGCTTTGTGGTCACTTAGAACTGGTTCGACAATCTTTTATACTACATCATTTGATTAGGACCTTAGAAAAGGCCCATTATCATGATTGTCCCACAATAGTCTGATTCCATTGGAGGTTGGAGAGGATAGGAGACAGCTTTGTTGACATGCATTAGGGTGACCTTCTTGTTGGGAAAGTCAATGCAAGCTCCAACTGTTGGTGAGAAAAGGAGTGCCAAGGATCAAAGGGACTCTCTCTTCAGATGCCATCTTCAAAACAGTGAGGTCAATAGGTATGGTGCAGGATCCAATCTTCGAGGGGAAGTCCTTGATTATGCCAAGTGGGGTTGTAGAAGAAGAATCCCCAAAGGTGAGAGGAGGAGTATCTGGTTCCATGCTTTCAATCCCAAGACTCTTCACCATATCAAAGGAAATGACATTCACACTAGCACCACTATCAACAAGAGTATCATCCATAGTTAGTTTACCAAGGGAGCAAGACAAGGTGAACTTCCCTTGAGACTCAAGCTTAGGGAGGGACTTTGGAGGGGTGGGTGGATCAATCTTCAGAATGGAGATGTCCAAAAGCTCAGCCACTTCAGCATGGTGGTCTAGAATGTCCTTGATGAGCATCATCTGGACATGAGCTTCACGCATACCTGATATCTCTGGAAGCTTGACTCCAACATCACTAAGATCTTTCCTGAGCTTTGATATCACCTTCTCTTGAGCTTTGGTGAGAACTCTTTGGGGAAAGGGGAGCTTATCATATGGTGATAGCTGATATCTTGCATATTTACATGTTTTTAGCATCCATATCTCATGCATTTTGATCATATAAGTTAGGCATTAGGCATCTTTAGGTCCATTTTGCATTCATTTGTCCTTATCAGGTGTTGGAGTATGCTTTGGTGTGATTTGAGGTGTTTGGAAGCCTTATGGCCCAAAAAGAGATGAAGAATCAAGTTTGGCCATGAAAAGATAAGTCAATCCATGATCTGGTCAAGAAAAAGATGAGCATGGAAAGAGGCCTTAGAGATATCTTCTAATGCTAAGATTTGGTGGAGACACAGCAGTTTGTGTTAGCTTTCCAACGGAAGTGGTTTCAAGTCATTTGGAGCCATATTGGAGAAGTTATGATCGATTCATTGGAAGCATGTCAAGACACCCGACCTGGACACCCGACCTAACCTACCCGCACGGGTTGGGCGAGAGATGATGGACGCCAGGGAGTGTACCCGGCCTCACACACCCGGGATGAGAATCCTGCACGGCTCCACACACCCGGCCTGGCATACGCGGCCTGAAGGACCCGCACGGCTCACATACGCGGCCTGGCATACGCGGCCTGAAGGACCCGCACGGATCAACATGAGATACGCGGGTCGGCATACGCGGGTCGGGACTCGACCACCTTACCCGGGTATCGGCCAGTTTCTTCCTTTTTGCTGGATTCTGATTGGCTGAAGACTTAATGACCTCAAGGAATTTTCAGACTTTCTCCTTTATGTTTTCTAAGGGTTTCCAAGCCCCATATAAATACTCTTGTATCCCTTTGAGGGACTTGTCTCTTTTTTCTCTCAAAAAACACATTTGGATCTTGAATAAAGTTTGGATCTTGGATCCTTTTTCTTCTTTTCTTCTTGTGTTCTTGAGCATCTGTTGCTCTCTAATCATGGTTAACCTTGAATTCTTCATGGGTTTAAGGGAAATCATGTCTATTAGAGAGTAGATCATATTAGGGTTCACGGGCTTGGGAGATTTAGGGTGATTAAGTGTAGATCCAAGGTGCTTAGTGTTAGATCTATCCTTTCCTTGCATTGATTTGGTGTTCTTAATGCTATATTTGGGTTGGCCTCTCAAACATAGAGCCATAGGCATTTCATGCCCGAAAGGTGTTCTATGAAATGCCTGAACCAACTCATCTATGATTTTAGCTTGCTTTGCCTAAGAGATTAGTTGTCAAAGAAGCTAGGATTGCTATTAGACTCATTCTTTGTGCTTGCTTTGATCATTACAGCCAAAGAGATTTGGTGTACTTGGGTGATCATTGCAAAAGAGGATTCATCTAGAGATAGAGCTTGCTTAGTTTTGTTGTCAGGCATAAGGTTGATAGATTGATTGTTGCTGCCACCTTTAGATTGAAGCTTGATCACCCAAGGTCAAAGATATGAAGAGCAAGTTGAACCAACAACATTCAAGAGTTATTCAACAAGAAGCAAGGATGATGAAGTAAGCTTGGTTGGAAGAATCTTTGAAGACCTTTGTGATGATGGTTTGGTTGTTGAATGCATAGAGG
The DNA here is from genome assembly GCA_016432835.1 of Brassica nigra. Taxonomy (NCBI): domain Eukaryota; kingdom Viridiplantae; phylum Streptophyta; class Magnoliopsida; order Brassicales; family Brassicaceae; genus Brassica; species Brassica nigra. The sequence continues at coordinate 20,904,020 of CM028246.1, forward strand.
AGATAAGAGAGATCTCATTGGTTATGGATGAGTTCTCAATCAAGGAGGAAACATATGTGAAGTTTACTTCCAAGGAAGGAACAAGGGGTGAAGAGTCTATGGAGAATCAAGTTATTCACATTGAAGAATCCCTCAAAGATATGCACCAAGAAGACTCTCCTATGGACAAGTCCTTTGCCTACCATTTTGGTATACTCTCTACCACGGAGCTCATTGTTGATGATCCAAGGACGGTACCCTTTGAAGAAATCAGGATGAATGAGTTTAGGGGTTGGTTCTATGATGAGTATGATCCTGGTGATCCGGTTTGGCAAGAAGGCTTTCACTACATGGGTAAGGAGCCTAGACAAACCAGCCTTCACTAGCCAAAGGAAGGAAAGTCAAGCTAGTGACTCAAAACAAGCTCACTTGGGAGGAAGTCCCATGACTATCCTTTGTACATATTTCACTAGGATTTTTGGTTTTAAAGACCCTTGGGCTGATGAGGCAGGCAACCAGACACTGCTCCCCAAGTCACCACACCCAACACTCGTTATGTGGTATCACTCCAACCCTTCTTGTATATACATTTGCTTTTGTCTTGTTGGGGTATCTCATTCTCTCTTACTCACACGAGACTGTGTGATTTAAGTGTGGGGAGGTACCAAGTATTTGATCCTGTTTGCTTTGTGATTTTGAGTCTCATGCATTGCATTGTTCATTCATATTTGCATTAAAAAAAAAATTTGAATTTTTGAATCATGTAGATTGCATCACTTGCATCCTTAAGATTGAGTCTAGAGCATATAGGTTGCATTCACTTGCACATGGAGCATTGCCTTGTAAAGAACACTTGTTTGCACTGAATTTGGCACTCTAGTTAAGCATATCAAGTAGCTTAAGCATCTTTTGAAAGGCTTGCATGCTTTGAGCCTTGAAAACTCTTCTTGAAACTTGCTTGCTTGCTTGATATTGGCATTGTTCTTGAAACCAGCTCCATCCTGAACTTAGACTTGAATGAACTTAATTTCTCTTGCATATGGGCATTTGCATACTTGATCATGGATCTCATACACATTTGGGTTATCTTTTCCCATTGTACCACTCTATGTTAACCCAAATGGCACTTCCATACCCTTGAGCCCTATCCATTCTTTGAAGCCTACATTGATTTGCATGAGTGAGGCATTTTCTGATAGTTTGTCATGTGCAAAATCTTGAGAGTATTGGGGCGACATGGATTTGTTCTCATCTCTTGCTAGCATAGGGTCATCATTTGAGCTAGCTTCTAGGATGGTGAGTGAGGTTTTTGTTCCTTAATGGTCTAATTCTTGGGTTTGGAATGTAACAATGTTGAGATTGATGAACAAATGAGTATCATAAGAAAGAAGAACCCTAGGGACCTAAAATAATAAAATAGAAGCTCTTGATTGATGTTTTGACCTTCCCCTTCATGTATAAAAAAGAAAAGAAAAGAAATATGAAAAGAAAAGAAAAGAAAAGAAAGATTCAATAAGATAGAGGGAAGGAAAAACTTAAAGAGTTAGAGCTTAGAAAAGTGAATAGAGGTCCTTAGTGGTTGAATTTCAAAGGAAAGAAAGTTGTTCATGGGGTGAGTGATGTGAGAATGTTTTCAATTTTGGGGTGTGAGATGAATAAAAGGGTGTAGATCTTGTAATCACTTAGGAATTGGGTAGAATGATGAGGATGGATCCTTGTATGCATGAATTGCTCCTAGTCTTAGATAAATTTTGCATAATGATCAAGCTCCTTGATTCTTGAGTGATTGCCACCTTAAAAAGATGCATTGAACCCTCATTTTCATCCATATTAGACCATTTGATCACCTAGCCAAATGATTGAGATCATGTGCCCATTGGTGAGACTTCACCTTGTGTGTGTGTGTGAATCAATGTGAGGGCTGGTTAAGAGAACATGTTGGTTGATAGGCATTGCATCTTGTGTAGAGGCATAAGAGTAATTGATATGCCTTGTGAAGCTAGAGCATAATAAGAAAGTTTTGCTCATGCTATTTGCTATGTTTCTTTTGGATGTCAAGTTGAGTGCTATGAGTGTTTCTTTTGGCTTTGCTTCCATCTCTATGTCTCTTCTCCTTGTGATTTAAAAAGATTACTTGAGGACAAGTAAAGGTCTAGTGTGGGGGAGTTGATATCTTGCATATTTACATGTTTTTAGCATCCATATCTCATGCATTTTGATCATATAAGTTAGGCATTAGGCATCTTTAGGTCCATTTTGCATTCATTTGTCCTTATCAGGTGTTGGAGTATGCTTTGGTGTGATTTGAGATGTTTGGAAGCCTTATGGTCCAAAAAGAGATGAAGAATCAAGTTTGGCCATGAAAAGAGAAGTCAATCCATGATCTGGTCAAGAAAAGATGAGCATGGACGGAGGCCTTAGAGATATCTTCTAATGCTAAGATTTGGTGGAGACACATCATTTTGAGTTAGCTTTCCAACGGAAGTGGTTTCAAGTCATTTGGAGCCATATTGGAGAAGTTATGATCGATTCATTGGAAGCATGTCAAGACACCCGACCTTGACACCCGACCTAACCTACCCGCACGGGTTGGGCGAGAGATTATGGACGCCAGGGAGTGTACCCGGCCTCACACACCCGGGATGAGAACCCCGCATGGCTCCACACACCCGGCCTGGCATACGCGGCCTGAAGGACCCGACGGCTCACATCGCTGCCTGGCATACGCTGAAGGACCCACGGATCAACATGAGATCTGCGGTCGGCATATGTGGTCGGGACTCGACCACCTTACCCGGTATCGGCCAGTTTCTTCCTTTTTGCTGGATTCTGATTGGCTGAAGACTTAATGACCTCAAGGACTTTTCAGACTTTCTCCTTTATGTTTTCTAAGGGTTTCCAAGCCCCATATAAATACTCTTGTATCCCCTTTGAGGGACTTGTCTCTTTTTTCTCTCAAAAAACACATTTGGATCTTGAATAAAGTTTGGATCTTGGATCCTTTTTCTTCTTTTCTTCTTGTGTTCTTGAGCATCTGTTGCTCTCTAATCATGGTTAACCTTGAATTCTTCATGGGTTTAAGGGAAATCATGTCTATTAGAGAGTAGATCATATTAGGGTTCACGGGCTTGGGAGATTTAGGGTGATTAAGTGTAGATCCAAGGTGCTTAGTGTTAGATCTATCCTTTCCTTGCATTGATTTGGTGTTCTTAATGCTATATTTGGGTTGGCCTCTCAAACATAGAGCCATTGCATTTCATGCCCGAAAGGTGTTCTATGAAATGCCTGAACCAACTCATCTATGATTTTAGCTTGCTTTGCCTAAGAGATTAGTTGTCAAAGAAGCTAGGATTGCTATTAGACTCATTCTTTGTGCTTGCTTTGATCATTACAGCCAAAGAGATTTGGTGTACTTGGGTGATCATTGCAAAAGAGGATTCATCTAGAGATAGAGCTTGCTTAGTTTTGTTGTCTAGGCATAAGGTTGATAGATTGATTGTTGCTGCCACCTTTAGATTGAAGCTTGATCACCCAAGGTCAAAGATATGAAGAGCAAGTTGAACCAACAACATTCAAGAGTTATTCAACAAGAAGCAAGGATGATGAAGTAAGCTTGGTTGGAAGAATCTTTGAAGACCTTTGTGATGATGGTTTGGTTGTTGAATGCATAGAGGAGATAAGAGAGATCTCATTGGTTATGGATGAGTTCTCAATCAAGGAGGAAACATATGTGAAGTTTACTTCCAAGGAAGGAACAAGGGGTGAAGAGTCTATGGAGAATCAAGTTATTCACATTGAAGAATCCCTCAAAGATATGCACCAAGAAGACTCTCCTATGGACAAGTCCTTTGCCTACCATTTTGGTATACTCTCTACCACGGAGCTCATTGTTGATGATCCAAGGACGGTACCCTTTGAAGAAATCAGGATGAATGAGTTTAGGGGTTGGTTCTATGATGAGTATGATCCTGGTGATCCGGTTTGGCAAGAAGGCTTTCACTACATGGGTAAGGAGCCTAGACAAACCAGCCTTCACTAGCCAAAGGAAGGAAAGTCAAGCTAGTGACTCAAAACAAGCTCACTTGGGAGGAAGTCCCATGACTATCCTTTGTACATATTTCACTAGGATTTTTGGTTTTAAAGACCCTTGGGCTGATGAGGCAGGCAACCAGACACTGCTCCCCAAGTCACCACACCCAACACTCGTTATGTGGTATCACTCCAACCCTTCTTGTATATACATTTGCTTTTGTCTTGTTGGGGTATCTCATTCTCTCTTACTCACACAGAGACTGTGTGATTTAAGTGTGGGGGAGGTACCAAGTATTTGATCCTGTTTGCTTTGTGATTTTGAGTCTCATGCATTGCATTGTTCATTCATATTTGCATAAAAAAAAAAAATTTTGAATTTTTGAATCATGTAGATTGCATCACTTGCATCCTTAAGATAGAGTCTAGAGCATATAGGTTGCATTCACTTGCACATGGAGCATTGCCTTGTAAAGAACACTTGTTTGCACTGAATTTGGCACTCTAGTTAAGCATATCAAGTAGCTTAAGCATCTTTTGAAAGGCTTGCATGCTTTGAGCCTTGAAAACTCTTCTTGAAACTTGCTTGCTTGCTTGATATTGGCATTGTTCTTGAAACCAGCTCCATCCTGAACTTAGACTTGAATGAACTTAATTTCTCTTGCATATGGGCATTTGCATACTTGATCATGGATCTCATACACATTTGGGTTATCTTTTCCCATTGTACCACTCTATGTTAACCCAAATGGCACTTCCATACCCTTGAGCCCTATCCATTCTTTGAAGCCTACATTGATTTGCATGAGTGAGGCATTTTCTGATAGTTTGTCATGTGCAAAATCTTGAGAGTATTGGGGCGACATGGATTTGTTCTCATCTCTTGCTAGCATAGGGTCATCATTTGAGCTAGCTTCTAGGATGGTGAGTGAGGTTTTTGTTCCTTAATGGTCTAATTCTTGGGTTTGGAATGTAACAATGTTGAGATTGATGAACAAATGAGTATCATAAGAAAGAAGAACCCTAGGGACCTAAAATAATAAAATAGAAGCTCTTGATTGATGTTTTGACCTTCCCCTTCATGTATAAAAAAAGAAAAGAAAAGAAATATGAAAAGAAAAGAAAAAGAAAAGAAAGATTCAATAAGATAGTGGGAAGGAAAAACTTAAAGAGTTAGAGCTTAGAAAAGTGAATAGAGGTCCTTAGTGGTTGAATTTCAAAGGAAAGAAAGTTGTTCATGGGGTGAGTGATGTGAGAATGTTTTCAATTTTGGGGTGTGAGATGAATAAAAGGGTGTAGATCTTGTAATCACTTAGGAATTGGGTAGAATGATGAGGATGGATCCTTGTATGCATGAATTGCTCCTAGTCTTAGATAAATTTTGCATAATGATCAAGCTCCTTGATTCTTGAGTGATTGCCACCTTAAAAGATGCATTGAACCCTCATTTTCATCCATATTAGACCATTTGATCACCTAGCCAAATGATTGAGATCATGTGCCCATTGGTGAGACTTCACCTTGTGTGTGTGTGTGAATCAATGTGAGGGCTGGTTAAGAGAACATGTTGGTTGATAGGCATTGCATCTTGTGTAGAGGCATAAGAGTAATTGATATGCCTTGTGAAGCTAGAGCATAATAAGCAAGTTTTGCTCATGCTATTTGCTATGTTTCTTTTGGATGTCAAGTTGAGTGCTATGAGTGTTTCTTTTGGCTTTGCTTCCATCTCTATGTCTCTTCTCCTTGTGATTTAAAAGATTACTTGAGGATAAGTAAAGGTCTAGTGTGGGGGAGTTGATATCTTGCATATTTACATGTTTTTAGCATCCATATCTCATGCATTTTGATCATATAAGTTAGGCATTAGGCATCTTTAGGTCCATTTTGCATTCATTTGTCCTTATCAGGTGTTGGAGTATGCTTTGGTGTGATTTGAGATGTTTGGAAGCCTTATGGTCCAAAAAGAGATGAAGAATCAAGTTTGGCCATGAAAAGAGAAGTCAATCCATGATCTGGTCAAGAAAAAGATGAACATGGACGGAGGCCTTAGAGATATCTTCTAATGCTAAGATTTGGTGGAGACACATCATTTTGAGTTAGCTTTCCAACGGAAGTGGTTTCAAGTCATTTGGAGCCATATTGGAGAAGTTATGATCGATTCATTGGAAGCATGTCAAGACACCCGACCTTGACACCCGACCTAACCTACCCGCACGGGTTGGGCGAGAGATTATGGACGCCAGGGAGTGTACCCGGCCTCACACACACGGGATGAGAACCCCGCATGGCTCCACACACCCGGCCTGGCATACGCGGCCTGAAGGACCCGCACGGCTCACATACGCGGCCTGGCATACGCGGCCTGAAGGACCCGCACGGATCAACATGAGATACGCGGGTCGGCATACGCGGGTCGGGACTCGACCACCTTACCCGGGTATCGGCCAGTTTCTTCCTTTTTGCTGGATTCTGATTGGCTGAAGACTTAATGACCTCAAGGACTTTTCAGACTTTCTCCTTTATGTTTTCTAAGGGTTTCCAAGCCCCATATAAATACTCTTGTATCCCCTTTGAGGGACTTGTCTCTTTTTTCTCTCAAAAAACACATTTGGATCTTGAATAAAGTTTGGATCTTGGATCCTTTTTCTTCTTTTCTTCTTGTGTTCTTGAGCATCTGTTGCTCTCTAATCATGGTTAACCTTGAATTCTTCATGGGTTTAAGGGAAATCATGTCTATTAGAGAGTAGATCATATTAGGGTTCACGGGCTTGGGAGATTTAGGGTGATTAAGTGTAGATCCAAGGTGCTTAGTGTTAGATCTATCCTTTCCTTGCATTGATTTGGTGTTCTTAATGCTATATTTGGGTTGGCCTCTCAAACATAGAGCCATAGGCATTTCATGCCCGAAAGGTGTTCTATGAAATGCCTGAACCAACTCATCTATGATTTTAGCTTGCTTTGCCTAAGAGATTAGTTGTCAAAGAAGCTAGGATTGCTATTAGACTCATTCTTTGTGCTTGCTTTGATCATTACAGCCAAAGAGATTTGGTGTACTTGGGTGATCATTGCAAAGAGGATTCATCTAGAGATAGAGCTTGCTTAGTTTTGTTGTCTAGGCATAAGGTTGATAGATTGATTGTTGCTGCCACCTTTAGATTGAAGCTTGATCACCCAAGGTCAAAGATATGAAGAGCAAGTTGAACCAACAACATTCAAGAGTTATTCAACAAGAAGCAAGGATGATGAAGTAAGCTTGGTTGGAAGAATCTTTGAAGACCTTTGTGATGATGGTTTGGTTGTTGAATGCATAGAGGAGAGAGAGATCTCATTGGTTATGGATGAGTTCTCAATCAAGGAGGAAACATATGTGAAGTTTACTTCCAAGGAAGGAACAAGGGGTGAAGAGTCTATGGAGAATCAAGTTATTCACATTGAAGAATCCCTCAAAGATATGCACCAAGAAGACTCTCCTATGGACAAGTCCTTTGCCTACCATTTTGGTATACTCTCTACCACGGAGCTCATTGTTGATGATCCAAGGACGGTACCCTTTGAAGAAATCAGGATGAATGAGTTTAGGGTTGGTTCTATGATGAGTATGATCCTGGTGATCCGGTTTGGCAAGAAGGCTTTCACTACATGGGTAAGGAGCCTAGACAAACCAGCCTTCACTAGCCAAAGGAAGGAAAGTCAAGCTAGTGACTCAAAACAAGCTCACTTGGGAGGAAGTCCCATGACTATCCTTTGTACATATTTCACTAGGATTTTTGGTTTTAAAGACCCTTGGGCTGATGAGGCAGGCAACCAGACATTGCTCCCCAAGTCACCACACCCAACACTCGTTATGTGGTATCACTCCAACCCTTCTTGTATATACATTTGCTTTTGTCTTGTTGGGGTATCTCATTCTCTCTTACTCACACAGAGACTGTGTGATTTAAGTGTGGGGGAGGTACCAAGTATTTGATCCTGTTTGCTTTGTGATTTTGAGTCTCATGCATTGCATTGTTCATTCATATTTGCATTAAAAAAAAATTTGAATTTTTGAATCATGTAGATTGCATCACTTGCATCCTTAAGATAGAGTCTAGAGCATATAGGTTGCATTCACTTGCACATGGAGCATTGCCTTGTAAAGAACACTTGTTTGCACTGAATTTGGCACTCTAGTTAAGCATATCAAGTAGCTTAAGCATCTTTTGAAAGGCTTGCATGCTTTGAGCCTTGAAAACTCTTCTTGAAACTTGCTTGCTTGCTTGATATTGGCATTGTTCTTGAAACCAGCTCCATCCTGAACTTAGACTTGAATGAACTTAATTTCTCTTGCATATGGGCATTTGCATACTTGATCATGGATCTCATACACATTTGGGTTATCTTTTCCCATTGTACCACTCTATGTTAACCCAAATGGCACTTCCATACCCTTGAGCCCTATCCATTCTTTGAAGCCTACATTGATTTGCATGAGTGAGGCATTTTCTGATAGTTTGTCATGTGCAAAATCTTGAGAGTATTGGGGCGACATGGATTTGTTCTCATCTCTTGCTAGCATAGGGTCATCATTTGAGCTAGCTAGGATGGTGAGTGAGGTTTTGTTCCTTAATGGTCTAATTCTTGGGTTTGGAATGTAACAATGTTGAGATTGATGAACAAATGAGTATCATAAGAAAGAAGAACCCTAGGGACCTAAAATAATAAAATAGAAGCTCTTGATTGATGTTTTGACCTTCCCCTTCATGTATAAAAAAAGAAAAGAAAAGAAATATGAAAAGAAAAGAAAAAGAAAAAGAAAGATTCAATAAGATAGTGGGGAAGGAAAAACTTAAAGAGTTAGAGCTTAGAAAAGTGAATAGAGGTCCTTAGTGGTTGAATTTCAAAGGAAAGAAAGTTGTTCATGGGGTGAGTGATGTGAGAATGTTTTCAATTTTGGGGTGTGAGATGAATAAAGGGGTGTAGATCTTGTAATCACTTAGGAATTGGGTAGAATGATGAGGATGGATCCTTGTATGCATGAATTGCTCCTAGTCTTAGATAAATTTTGCATAATGATCAAGCTCCTTGATTCTTGAGTGATTGCCACCTTGAAAAGATGCATTGAACCCTCATTTTCATCCATATTAGACCATTTGATCACCTAGCCAAATGATTGAGATCATGTGCCCATTGGTGAGACTTCACCTTGTGTGTGTGTGTGAATCAATGTGAGGGCTGGTTAAGAGAACATGTTGGTTGATAGGCATTGCATCTTGTGTAGAGGCATAAGAGTAATTGATATGCCTTGTGAAGCTAGAGCATAATAAGAAAGTTTTGCTCATGCTATTTGCTATGTTTCTTTTGGATGTCAAGTTGAGTGCTATGAGTGTTTCTTTTGGCTTTGCTTCCATCTCTATGTCTCTTCTCCTTGTGATTTAAAAAGATTACTTGAGGACAAGTAAAGGTCTAGTGTGGGGGAGTTGATATCTTGCATATTTACATGTTTTTAGCATCCATATCTCATGCATTTTGATCACATAAGTTAGGCATTAGGCATCTTTAGGTCCATTTTGCATTCATTTGTCCTTATCAGGTGTTGGAGTATGCTTTGGTGTGATTTGAGATGTTTGGAAGCCTTATGGTCCAAAAAGAGATGAAGAATCAAGTTTGGCCATGAAAAGAGAAGTCAATCCATGATCTGGTCAAGAAAAAGATGAGCATGGACGGAGGCCTTAGAGATATCTTCTAATGCTAAGATTTGGTGGAGACACATCATTTTGAGTTAGCTTTCCAACGGAAGTGGTTTCAAGTCATTTGGAGCCATATTGGAGAAGTTATGATCGATTCATTGGAAGCATGTCAAGACACCCGACCTTGACACCCGACCTAACGTACCCGCACGGGTTGGGCGAGAGATTATGGACGCCAGGGAGTGTACCCGGCCTCACACACCCGGGATGAGAACCCCGCATGGCTCCACACACCCGGCCTGGCATACGCGGCCTGAAGGACCCGCACGGCTCACATAGCTGCCTGGCATACGCGCCTGAAGGACCCTGCGGATCAACATGAGATACGCTGGTGGCATACGCTGGTCGGGACTCGACCACCTTACCCGGGTATCGGCCAGTTTCTTCCTTCTTGCTGGATTCTGATTGGCTGAAGACTTAATGATCTCAAGGACTTTTTAGATTTTCTCCTTTCTGTTTTCTAAGGGTTTCCAAGCCCCATATAAATACTCTTGTATCCCCTTTGAGGGACTTGTCTCTTTTTTCTCTCAAAAAACACATTTGGATCTTGAATAAAGTTTGGATCTTGGATCCTTTTTCTTCTTTTATTCTTGTGTTCTTGAGCATCTGTTGCTCTCTAATCATGGTTAACCTTGAATTCTTCATGGGTTTAAGGAAATCATGTCTATTAGAGAGTAGATCATCTTAGGGTTCATGGGCTTGGGAGATTTAGGGTGATTAAGTGTATATCCAAGGTGCTTAGTGTTAGATCTATCTTTTCCTTGCATTGATTTGGTGTTCTTAATGCTATATTTGGGTTGGCCTCTCAAACATAGAGCCATAGGCATTTCATGCCCGAAAGGTGTTCTATGAAATGCCTAAACCAACTCATCTATGATTTTAGCTTGCTTTGCCTAAGAGATTAGTTGTCAAAGAAGCTAGGATTGCTATTAGACTCATTTTTTATGCTTGCTTTGATCATTACAGCCAAAGAGATTTGGTGTACTTGGGTGATCATTGCAAAAGAGCATTCATCTAGAGATAGAGCTTGCTTAGTTTTGTTGTCTAGGCATAAGGTTGATAGATTGAATGTTGCTGCCACCTTTAGATTGAAGCTTGATCACCCAAGGTCAATTCCCTTGCCCCATGAGTCCTATTGCTTCATATTGAAAGAGAGATCATTACTTTATTGCATTTTAGTTTAGTTTTAGTTCATTTCACTCCACTCTATTGATTGCACTTAGATTAAGCATAGACTTGCATTCCCTTTGCATTGAAATCACCAAGGATTGGTTCGGCAATCTTTTATACTACATCATTTGATTAGGACCCTAGAAAAGTTCTTTCATCAATAGCTCAAACTCAGTGTCTTCCCCCTCCATGTCTTTTAGCTTGTTGTCTGCTCTCTTCACAGTTGGTGTCTCAGCTCTAGGCTCAGCTTGCTGCAGAATTTTTACCTCAACCTTCTTGGCAGCATCCCTCAGAATATGTGCTTCAGCTGTGGCCACAACAAATCTCTCAACATCCCAAAACTCAGTGCCAAAAATTTCAATCTCATCCTTCTATTTCTCATGATTGCACATCTCAATCTTTGAAGAAGTAGTAGAGAGGATTACATTGCAAGATTCCTTGGGAATTTTCTCTGATTTTCCTGGTAGAGATCCCATTGGGCTCTTGGAGGATGAAGACATAGAAGCAACCTGGCTCTCCAAAGCTTTGAGATGAGAGGCAAGTTGCATGTACTTGTTGTTGAGGTCAGAATAGGTTCCGTCAATCTTGCCATGGATGTTCTTGAACTCATCACCAATGTTCTTAGCATTTCTTTCTTGAGCTTCTAAGAGTTTCTTGAACATGGACTCCAAATTTGAACTTGGAGCCTGAGCTTGAGAAGAGCTTCCTTGGGGCTGACTAGACTGGTTGGCTTGGTAACCTCCTTCTTGGTCGTTGTAGTATAGTGGTAAGTATTCCACGTGGTGACCAGGTTTGATCCCCGGCAACGGCGCCAATTTGATGAAGGACTTTTCAAGGGTCCAATCAAATGTTGTAGTATACAAGATGTCAATCCAATCCTAAGTGATTCTAATGCAAAGGGAATGCAAGCTTACGCTTAATCTAAGTGCAACCATGATAAGAAGATGATTATGAACTAAGACAATGTTAAAAATGCAATAAAAGAGTGAACTTTCTTTCTCAATGAGGCAAGGGGATTCTTGGGACAAGGGAATTGACTTTGGGTGATCAAGCTTCAATCTAAGATGGCAAACTTTCAATCAATCTAACACCTTAAGCATAGACACAATCCTAAGCAAGCTCTATCCCTAGATGAATGCTCATTCACTAACATATCTCAAGAATCTAATCCCTTAGGTTGAATAATATGAAAGCAATCATTAAGACCAAGTCTACTAGCTATCTCAACACCTTTAAAAACTAATCCCTTAGGTAAAGGATGTTAAAAGCATTGAAGAGTTGGTTCAGGCATTTCATAGAACACCTTCCGGGCATGAAATGCCTATAGATCTATTTTGTAGAGGTCAACTCCAAATAGCAAGAAGAATACTCTACAAGCAAGAATCAAGAAGGATCTACACTAGAACATCTTAGATCTACACCTAATCACCCTTAGTCTCCAAAGCCCATGAATCCTAGATAGATCTACTCACTAACACTACAAGAAAAATGAGTTTTGATAGCAGTAGAGGATAGCGTTTTTTTCCTTTCTGCTATGGTTGACATACGCTTTAGTTTTAGATAGCGTTTGTATTTTTGAAACCGCTATGATATAGTGGTATATTTGAAAATGCTATGTTAGCATATGTTTAATAGCAAAACATAATTAAAGCGTTATGTTTGGCTTTTTGAATCCCTAAACTCTAAACAAGTTTTTAAACTCTAAACTCTAAATATAAATTTTAGAACTCTGATATTCTTATACTATAACTTTAGATCTTAAACCTAAACTCAAAATTTATTCTTCTTAATCTTAGTATATAATTTGCAAACACACAATATTAATTCTTCAATCAAACTCTATACCCTAAACCCCAAAATTAAACATATATAAACCATACATCCACTAAATATAAATTTTAAATCTAAATTTTAATAATTTAACAAATTCTAAATCTACATCTTAATCACAAATCTTTATATTAAAACTCTAATCCTTATACTCTCAAAACTACAATTCCTTATATCATAAACATAAATCTTTACACAAACTAATTATACAAACCCTATTATGCAGTTTTTAAAATCCTGTAACCACAAAATTCTAAACAAAAATTATATTTCAAATGTTAAATTATAATATCTAATCTTTAAATTAAGGAAATTCCTAAAAAATAAAAAGAAATGAAAAATCAATTTTTATTGTCTTTTTTGTATGGTCATTGATTGATTCTAATCTAAGAATTAAAATTATTTATTTATCTATCTTTAACCTTCTCTCATTGGTTAATTTTTATTTGTCGGAGATCACAATTTTTAGCCATTGATTTTTTTTTTTGATCTGAAGGCCTAAAATCACTCTGTCTCTTTCCTCACTCCCGATAGATCTGAGATCTCATTCTTTTCTCTCTTTTTTGTTTAACTATCTCATACGTCTTTTTCTTCTTCCTTAACATTTTTTACGCGTGTGTACCATATGTTTTTCTCTGTACATTCATAGAAACAAAACGACTAGATCTGATTTCGATTGGAGTGGGTCAAAAGAGAAGAAGAATCTTGGAGAGTAGACAACGCTACCGCCTCTGTACGATGGTCATGGAAACGAAACATCTCTGCACTTGGCCTCTGTACGCCTCTTCTCAGGTTCTGTGGAGAAGACGACCAGGAAGACAAAGAGCAAGCCTTGTGGAGAGGAGACGATGACGACGAAGACCAAGGTGGCTGGATGCGACGACGAGTACGCCTCCTCTCTGCAACTTTCTCTCAAATCCAATGACGAAGAAGAAGAATCATGACCGGACGCGACGACAAAGGTCATGGAAGAACACGGCGACGAAGGTGGTGGTGTGCCGAATGAAGATTGGAAGATGAAGAAGGTGGTGGTCGTGCGGCGGCTTACGTTTAGTTAGTAATTAGGTTTAAGTTTGGTTTAGGTTTTTGGTTTAGTTGGTTTAATATCTAATTAGATTTACTTTTTAATTTTTGTAAACCAATTTAATTATAAATCAATTTAAATAATAAAGAAATTTTAATTATATAAATCAATTTAAAATTTTAATTACGTTTTTATATTTAAATAATTAACCAAAAATAATTCTAAAATAAATAAATTTAACGTAAATAATAACAAAAAAGATATGCTATTAAAAAATATTTAATTGCATACAGAAAAATGCTATAATATATAACAATAAGATAGCAGTACAAAAAACCGCTATCTAATGTGTCTGACCTACTATGACGGGCGATGATACAGCGTTTCATAAACCGCTATCATATCGTTAGATAGCGTTTTCCGTCCGCTAATAAAAGCCTTTTTTCTTGTAGTGTAATAGCCATGGAAAACCTCAAAACCAATGATGATTCAAGGCTAAACATGATTAATGAAAAGGAGATAATCCAATAAACACAAAAGAAATGAGATGAAAAGGATCAAAGATCCAAACTTTCTTCAAGATCTAAATGTGTTTTTGAGAGAAAAGAAGTTGTTCTCCTCAAGGAGATTACATAAGTATTTATACAAAGGCTTAGAAAACCTAGGAACATCATTAAAAATTACTAAAAAGTCCTTGGAGTCAATTAGGCTTCAGCCAATGGAAAATAATCTAGATTTTCGGTCAGGGATTGAGCAAATGGCCCAACCCGGTCCAACCAACCCGGACCAGCCCTGTTCTGGTCGTCCAGCCGTCCCGACCGGGTAGCTCATCCCGGACTGTCCTACCCGGTCCTGCCATGTCCATCTCGAGCTTCTCCCAACCGGGTAGCTCATCCCGGACTGTCCTACCCGGTCAAATCTCCCCAGCCTAGACGTCCAGCAGTGTCTATTCCCGACCGGGTGGCTGTACCCGGACCAGTCTTCCCGGCCATCTTGATGTGCTTCTAGTAAACTGATCATAACTCCTCCAATACAGCTCCAAATGACTTGAAACCACTTCCATTGGTAAGCTAACTCATTTTTCCGTGTCTCCACAAAATCTTGGCAACAGAAGACATCTCTAAGGCCTCTCTCCATGCTCATCTTTGTCTTGACCAGATCATGGATTGACTTCTCTTTTCATGGCCAAACTTGATTCATTACCTCTTTTTGGGCCATAAGGCTTCCAAACACCTCAAATCACACCAAATCATACTCCAACACCTGATAAGGACAAATGAATGCATAATGGACCTAAAGATGCCTAATGCCTAACTTATATGATCAAAATGCACGAGATATGGATGCTAAAAACATGTAAATATTCAAGATATCAGTCGTATCCCTCACCGCTAAGACGTTTTCCGAAATTTAAAATTTCGCATTGCTGCGCGGACTCTCGACTTTTTTCCACTAAAACTACTTTGGGAAAACTACTCAATACTCCTTCGGATCAATCCTACGGAAACGAGTAAATTTCTGATTAAGTTTAGTCACAAAAATTAAAGCTCACCGCAGCAAGAATGTCTGATATTAAAACTCGGAAACAGGACTGGCGGGACAGCTGCAAAACATGTGTGTTTCCGAAAAGCAACTCTCGTATAGCTAAACTCGATAACATTTTACGGAACACTTTTTGTAAAATAATACTCGAAAATATTTCACAAGACAGCTTTCGTTAAAATTAAACTTGACAACATTTTACTGAAACAGCTTTCATAAAATTAATTCAATAACAGTTTGCGGAATAACTCTCGTAAAATAATGGCTTGACAACGTTTCAGGAAACAGCTTTCGTAAGATCAAGCTGGGCATTATTTTACGAAACATCATTCGCAAAGTCAAAACAAGATCATATGAAACAATAAGGTCTGGAACATGACCAGTTTTCTCACAGTTTGACGAACTGAGAGCCTCACTCGAGTGACATCTTGCCCATTGTTTCCGCTTACCTAAACGCCCACCTTAGCCTTCTTTGAGTTATCGCCTACTTCTCCTCTCATTTTCTCAACGATTTTGTAAAAGTTCCTTCGGTACATAAAATGCAATCTGGTTTCATAAAATTCTGCCACGTTGAGTCGAAAACATCTATTCATAATGTTTGATAGAATTTCAACAATACCCAAAGCGCACATGGTCAATTTAATAAAACCAGCAGTACAAAGGAACGAGAACAGGAACTTGTACGTTGATATCTCTCCCTCACTCCGATTTTCTCGTCAGAATTTCGTCGAAAATCAATTCATATGAAAATATAATACTTTTCGAAGTCCTTTGACATTGAAATCAAAAGTGGCCATTCTTAAACGCCTAATAAACTTTCGATAAATTACTAACTCATATTCGCGAAAAACCTTCGACAAAATACACACTCGTTCTCATTAAAAGACACAAGGCAAAAAAGAATGAAGAAGAGGCAATCCCGAGTCATCGATGAAACTAAGGCATGTCCGACTTAGAAAGTTTTATTAAACTTTTAATTTTCGTAGGAAAGGAATGAAAACGTCTTGAAAACTGCCGTAAACTTTAGGGAACTTAGTCCGAGAGTAAACCAAGGTCTTGCCCTAAACCCAGCCATGCTGGATCTTGACATCTCAAAGGCATAGTATCAACACCCCGATACAAGATCACAAAATTTGTCCCTTCATTTATATTTGTACGTTTATGAGTCTCTGCGAACCGAAAGACTTCGGGAATTCTCATCTTACACGACGACAGGTATGGTGATCAGGTATGGTGATCATCTAAGAGCCAGGAATGAGACGACAACTCACACCCTGTCCCTCTAACTTTGAAAAACGGAAGTTCTCCCAATCTATAAAAACCACGATTTTATAGATTTGAGCAAAATACATTTAACAGGCCCTAAAACGGACAGGGATTCAGAGCTACCAACGTCCGCTCCCGAAAACATAAAACAACAGTCCACACTTGTCCAAAATAAACAGCCTCCAAGGCTACTCTTGTGGCCAAAAAAGGTCCAATACGAAATGCAATCGACAACAACATGCTCGAAAATATCTACATGACACATAACCAGACGATAAAAGTCTCGCTGGAAAACAAGTCATATGAATCTTAACTCCAAAATAAACTACGAAAGGCTTGATCCCTTCAACAAGGGTACGTAGGCAGCCCTCGAAAGCCGCAGCCCCAATCTTACCACTTTCAACGGAGATCTTCAACCATTGATTCCGCCTAACTTACCTAAAATGTCTTACCGCTAGCAAGAACATCGCAAAAGCTCTAATGACCTGGGGGGCTAACTGTTGGGGTCAAAAACGGTTATCTCGAAATCAACGGTTAAGATCATCGCTCCTTACGAATTCTTTCCGAAGAGTTCACTCGAAAGAGACATCAGAACAGTGCGAGTGTCTATGGATGACGACACCGGGAAGACTAGTGTGAAAGGAGACGATCGGAAGGTTCACGAGCCGGCCGGCCACCTCGCCCGATGGCAGGACAGCTCTACCAAGATTACCTCTCCCTAGGGCGAGGACAGCTCGACCAAGGTCACCTCGCCCTAGGGCGAGGACAGCTCAACCATGGTCACCTCGCCCTAGGGCGAGGACGGCTCGACCAAGGTAACCTCGCCCTAGGACGAGGACGGCTCGACCAAGGTAACCTCGCCCTAGGACGAGGACGGCTCGACCAAGGTCACCTCGTCCTAGGACAAGGATGGCTCGACCAGGATAACCTCGCCCTAGGGCGAGGACGGCCCGACCAAGGTCACCTCGCCCTAGGGCGAGGACAGCCCGACCAAGGTCAACTCGCCCTAGGGCAAGGACACCCGCGTCCCGTTCACCTTTCCCTATGGCGAGGACGGCCCGTCCAAGGCCACCTCGCCTAAGGGCGAGGACATCCGTGTCTGAGGCCACCTCGTTCAAGGGCGAGGAAGGCCCGTCCAAGGCCACCTCGCCCAAGGGCGAGAACACCCGTGTCCCGGCCACCTCGCCTTAGGGCGAGGACGGTCCCATCCCGGTAAGTCCGACTTGTATCAACTCCCGTGCCCTCCGTATGGTTGTATCATCCAAGCCGCAGACCTAGTACCTCTTGATTCATCTTGATTGAGTTATTATCGAAGTTTTACGACTAAAACTGTGAAGGTATGTTTTCTCATAAAAATATATCGTATAAAACAGGAACGGTTAGCTCGAACATCGATTCCTTAAGCTATACGATTCTTTTATGGAAAGACGATCTTTCTGAGAAATCGTATAAACGTCTAAAGGCCTAAAAATGGCCCGCAAGGACCTAAAACGTGCCTCGAGGCCCAGCTGCAATTTTTAGAAGGAATTCGAGCCGAAGGGGATTATGATGGTTTATCTTATCTCTCGAAATAGGATAAATGTCAAGTTTCGAAGATAAATGTAAAAGTTTGAGGATAACTATGAAGATCAACGAAAAATGGAATATTCTCGAAAAGAGATAAACTTGGGCACAAAGGCATAGGAGTAAAAAAGGCCACTGACGTAAAACAGCTATATAAAGAGAGTTGGAGCAGAAGAAAAAGGGGATCCGAGATTTTAGACTTAGAGAACTCATGTTAGCTTAGAGAACTTACAACTTAGGTGGTTAGACTATCCAGGCAAGACTCAGGACGTTTTACCGCCTTTTTGTTCTACTTTTATCTCGTTAGCATATCTCTACTCCTCTTGGAAGGATCCAACGATTCTTTTTACTCAGAGCTCTGCACTTAGAAACCCTAGGCATTATTTTCGACATGCCTCCTTCTATGACTTGCATTCATACTAGACGAACTCGCACAGGCAGTTCGATCTCTTGTTCAATTCTTTCTAACTGAACTACGTCCGACTTGATCCTCCAAAAGGGGTACGTAGGCAGCCTTTCATAAGGTCCAGTCCCAAATCTTAACAATACCTTTTTCATATCTTTTTCGTCTTTTGTTATCGAGCTGCGACTTGATTATGTTTAAGGTTCTAGGCGGCAATAACTAGGAAACTCGCCGACAGCCCTCGCGGCTGGAGCTTTTATAATCTTTTGTAACCATCGCAATGCTCTTATGCAAATTCGAAATAAAAGTCTACTTTTTCCAAACTCGTTTTGTTATCTTTTTTTATTTTCCGCATTTATTTGGTCACTTGTCGTTGGCTCTCACAGAGAATCCGGACCTCAAGGAAAGTAGGGTTTTCTTTGCTTTCCTCCATCATTACTCATTAAAATCGACGGTGTGAATTTCGGTTCCCACAAATAGTACTCTATGTACATAGACGCGCTCCGTAAAATACTCTGGTACAAGTTAAAATTCAGGAAATGGATAACCCTTGACAAGCCGCACACGATCCAAGATGCGCTCCACAGAGCCACAGACTACATCATCATCAGAGAGGAGACGAAGGTCTTGTCGCAAAAGAATAAGCCGATGAAGACATCCTCGATCGTCCCTCGACCAGAAGCGAATAAGAAAAACTCTTGTAACGACAAGTATCTCCATCACAAGGGAGAAGATCTCCACGGAGCATAACTAAGACATCAACTCAGGATCGGAAAAGGTAATAACTTTGAGAAACACGTGGACCCAAAAGTCCAATTACAACGAAAACACCTTCTGCAATTTCCACCAAACCCGCGGGCCGCTCAACCGCCAACTATAAAGTTCTTGGGGTGAGGCTGGCTGCAAAATTGCCCAAAGGGGAGCTTTACGAGGTGACCATTGTCAACGCTGCCTGCAATTCGATCGTCCTCCAAAGACTGATAAATCCCCACCAATAGAGAACTCTTCTCAGGGGAATTAGTCGATCGAAAAGCACAGAATAAAGCGGGATGAGAAGGGCAACGACAACAATTGTCGCAGAGTAAACATAATCATCGGAGGGTTGCAGTACTTCCACGATACAGTTTCGTCCATCAAATCTTACCTGGTCTCCACCCGCGACATTTCAAATAGCGCAATCACCTTCGAAGGGGAAGAAGCTGGTGGGTGATATACCATGGATTTGACCCACTTTCACCTATCACCCATGGTATATAGGTGTTATAAGATATAATTATTATGTTTTGGAGTCTATTAGGTATGTTTCAGTTTCAGAAGTGTTTTGGAATAAAGTGATGATTTTGGAGCATAAAAGAGATTCCACCCGAGCTGACCATCGAATCAGACCGGAAGTCGACATTCAGAGTCAATAATCGATCGATGCACACTCTGTGCCATTGATCAACAGCAAAGCGGTCTACGATTATAAATTATAATCGATCGATGCACATCCTGTTTTTACACAACAAAAGGTTTTTCTATTCTCTTGTTTTTACACAACAAAAGGTTTTTAGGATAGCATATATAAATAATAGGGAAAACTGTGCGCTTTTCTATTCTCTTGTTTTTACACAACAAAAGGTTTTTAGGATTCTTAGAGTTTGAGAGAAGATCCAAAGAGTGTTGTGATTGGAACTCTATTATTATCTATTTATCTATCTATGCAGTTTTCTTTATACCTTGTTGCTATGAATTGCTTAGCTATCTCTGAGTAGTTCCATTGTTAGGTTTAGAGTTTAAATAGGTTATGAGGGATTAGCCCCAACTATAAATTGCTAAGTTGTGATATTCGTCATTAGGATGCTCTTAATGCTTGTGTTTTAGAGTAGCTAACTAGAACCTTGACCTAGGGTACAAGTTATTGTTTGGTCTCATCCTGAATCTATCCTAAATGAGCTATGTTTGCCAGAGAAAGGCTGAAGATGATCTAAAAAACCTTAGTGAGCATTCATTCAACCGCGAGAAAAGCTTACTAGAGCGCGTCTAGAATAATCGATCGACGGTGCAAAAAATGTATCGATCGATATTCCTCAAGAATCATCGATCGACACTTTCTAATTGATCAAGCCGATTTCAAAGGAAAGAAAGTTGTTCATGGGGTGAGTGATGTGAGAATGTTTTCAATTTTGGGGTGTGAGATGAATAAAAGGGGTGTAGATCTTGTAATCACTTAGGAATTGGGTAGAATGATGAGGATGGATCCTTGTATGCATGAATTGCTCCTAGTCTTAGATAAATTTTGCATAATGATCAAGCTCCTTGATTCTTGAGTGATTGCCACCTTAAAAAGATGCATTGAACCCTCATTTTCATCCATATTTTTACCATTTGATCACCTAGCCAAATGATTGAGATCATGTGCCCATTGGTGAGACTTCACCTTGTGTGTGTGTGTGAATCAATGTGAGGGCTGGTTAAGAGAACATGTTGGTTGATAGGCATTGCATCTTGTGTAGAGGCATAAGAGTAATTGATATGCCTTGTGAAGCTAGAGCATAATAAGAAAGTTTTGCTCATGCTATTTGCTATGTTTCTTTTGGATGTCAAGTTGAGTGCTATGAGTGTTTCTTTTGGCTTTGCTTCCATCTCTATGTCTCTTCTCCTTGTGATTTAAAAAGATTACTTGAGGACAAGTAAAGGTCTAGTGTGGGGGAGTTGATATCTTGCATATTTACATGTTTTTAGCATCCATATCTCATGCATTTTGATCATATAAGTTAGGCATTAGGCATCTTTAGGTCCATTTTGTATTCATTTGTCCTTATCAGGTGTTGGAGTATGCTTTGGTGTGATTTGAGATGTTTGGAAGCCTTATGGTCCAAAAAGAGATGAAGAATCAAGTTTGGCCATGAAAAGAGAAGTCAATCCATGATCTGGTCAAGAAAAGATGAGCATGGACGGAGGCCTTAGAGATATCTTCTAATGCTAAGATTTGGTGGAGACACATCATTTTGAGTTAGCTTTCCAACGGAAGTGGTTTCAAGTCATTTGGAGCCATATTGGAGAAGTTATGATCGATTCATTGGAAGCATGTCAAGACACCCGACCTTGACACCCGACCTAACCTACCCGCACGGGTTGGGCGAGAGATTATGGACGCCAGGGAGTGTACCCGGCCTCACACACCCGGGATGAGAACCCCGCATGGCTCCACACACCCGGCCTGGCATACGCGGCCTGAAGGACCCGCACGGCTCACATACGCGGCCTGGCATACGCGGCCTGAAGGACCCGCACGGATCAACATGAGATACGCGGGTCGGCATACGCGGGTCGGGACTCGACCACCTTACCCGGGTATCGGCCAGTTTCTTCCTTCTTGCTGGATTCTGATTGGCTGAAGACTTAATGATCTCAAGGACTTTTTAGATTTTCTCCTTTCTGTTTTCTAAGGGTTTCCAAGCCCCATATAAATACTCTTGTATCCCCTTTGAGGGACTTGTCTCTTTTTTCTCTCAAAAAACACATTTGGATCTTGAATAAAGTTTGGATCTTGGATCCTTTTTCTTCTTTTATTCTTGTGTTCTTGAGCATCTGTTGCTCTCTAATCATGGTTAACCTTGAATTCTTCATGGGTTTAAGGAAATCATGTCTATTAGAGAGTAGATCATCTTAGGGTTCATGGGCTTGGGAGATTTAGGGTGATTAAGTGTATATCCAAGGTGCTTAGTGTTAGATCTATCCTTTCCTTGCATTGATTTGGTGTTCTTAATGCTATATTTGGGTTGGCCTCTCAAACATAGAGCCATAGGCATTTCATGCCCGAAAGGTGTTCTATGAAATGCCTAAACCAACTCATCTATGATTTTAGCTTGCTTTGCCTAAGAGATTAGTTGTCAAAGAAGCTAGGATTGCTATTAGACTCATTTTTTATGCTTGCTTTGATCATTACAGCCAAAGAGATTTGGTGTACTTGGGTGATCATTGCAAAAGAGCATTCATCTAGAGATAGAGCTTGCTTAGTTTTGTTGTCTAGGCATAAGGTTGATAGATTGAATGTTGCTGCCACCTTTAGATTGAAGCTTGATCACCCAAGGTCAATTCCCTTGCCCCATGAGTCCTATTGCTTCATATTGAAAGAGAGATCATTACTTTATTGCATTTTAGTTTAGTTTTAGTTCATTTGACTCCACTCTATTGATTGCACTTAGATTAAGCATAGACTTGCATTCCCTTTGCATTGAAATCACCAAGGATTGGTTCGGCAATCTTTTATACTACATCATTTGATTAGGACCCTTGAAAAGTTCTTTCATCAATAGCTCAAACTCAGTGTCTTCCCCCTCCACGTCTTTCAGCTTGTTGTCTGCTCTCTTCACAGTTGGTGTCTCAGCTCTAGGCTCAGCTTGCTGCAGAATTTTTACCTCAACCTTCTTGGCAGCATCCCTCAGAATATGTGCTTCAGCTGTGGCCACAACAAATCTCTCAACATCCCAAAACTCAGTGCCAAAAATTTCAATCTCATCCTTCTATTTCTCATGATTGCACATCTCAATCTTTGAAGAAGTAGTAGAGAGGATTACATTGCAAGATTCCTTGGGAATTTTCTCTGATTTTCCTGGTAGAGATCCCATTGGGCTCTTGGAGGATGAAGACATAGAAGCAACCTGGCTCTCCAAAGCTTTGAGATGAGAGGCACGTTGCATGTACTTGTTGTTGAGGTCAGAATAGGTTCCGTCAATCTTGCCATGGATGTTCTTGAACTCATCACCAATGTTCTTAGCATTTCTTTCTTGAGCTTCTAAGAGTTTCTTGAACATGGACTCCAAATTTGAACTTGGAGCCTGAGCTTGAGAAGAGCTTCCTTGGGGCTGACTAGACTGGTTGGCTTGGTAACCTCCTTCTTGGTCGTTGTAGTATAGTGGTAAGTATTCCCGCCTGTCACGCGGGTGACCCGGGTTTGATCCCCGGCAACGGCGCCAATTTGATGAAGGACTTTTCAAGGGTCCAATCAAATGTTGTAGTATACAATATGTCAATCCAATCCTAAGTGATTCTAATGCAAAGGGAATGCAAGCTTACGCTTAATCTAAGTGCAACCATGATAAGAAGATGATTATGAACTAAGACAATGTTAAAAATGCAATAAAAGAGTGAACTTTCTTTCTCAATGAGGCAAGGGGATTCTTGGGACAACGGAATTGACTTTGGGTGATCAAGCTTCAATCTAAGATGGCAAACTTTCAATCAATCTAACACCTTAAGCATAGACACAATCCTAAGAAAGCTCTATCCCTAGATGAATGCTCATTCACTAACATATCTCAAGAATCTAATCCCTTAGGTTGAATAATATGAAAGCAATCATTAAGACCAAGTCTACTAGCTATCTCAACACCTTTAAAAACTAATCCCTTAGGTAAAGGATGTTAAAAGCATTGAAGAGTTGGTTCAGGCATTTCATAGAACACCTTCCGGCATGAAATGCCTATAGATCTATTTTGTAGAGGTCAACTCCAAATAGCAAGAAGAATACTCTACAAGCAAGAATCAAGAAGGATCTACACTAGAACATCTTAGATCTACACCTAATCACCCTTAGTCTCCAAAGCCCATGAATCCTAGATAGATCTACTCACTAATAGCCATGGAAAACCTCAAAACCAATGATGATTCAAGGCTAAACATGATTAATGAAAAGGAGATAATCCAATAAACACAAAAGAAATGAGATGAAAAGGATCAAAGATCCAAACTTTCTTCAAGATCTAAATGTGTTTTTGAGAGAAAAGAAGTTGTTCTCCTCAAGGAGATTACATAAGTATTTATACAAAGGCTTAGAAAACCTAGGAACATCATTAAAAATTACTAAAAAGTCCTTGGAGTCAAATAGGCTTCAGCCAATGGAAAATCATCTAGATTTTCGGTCAGGGGTTGAGCAAATGGCCCAACCCGGTCCAACCAACCCGACCAGCCCTGTTCTGGTCGTCCAGCCGTCCCGACCGGTAGCTCATCCCGGACTGTCCTACCCGGTCCTGCCATGTCCATCTCGAGCTTCTCCCAACCGGGTAGCTCATCCCGGACTGTCCTACCCGGTCAAATCTCCCCAGCCTAGACGTCCAGCAGTGTCTATTCCCGACCGGGTGGCTGTACCCGGACCAGTCTTCCCGGCCATCTTGATGTGCTTCTAGTAAACTGATCATAACTCCTCCAATACAGCTCCAAATGACTTGAAACCACTTCCATTGGTAAGCTAACTCATTTTTCCGTGTCTCCACAAAATCTTGGCAACAGAAGACATCTCTAAGGCCTCTGTCCATGCTCATCTTTGTCTTGACCAGATCATGGATTGACTTCTCTTTTCATGGCCAAACTTGATTCATTACCTCTTTTTGGGCCATAAGGCTTCCAAACACCTCAAATCACATAAAATCATACTCCAACACCTGATAAGGACAAATGAATGCATAATGGACCTAAAGATGCCTAATGCCTAACTTATATGATCAAAATGCACGAGATATGGATGCTAAAAACATGTAAATATTCAAGATATCAGTCGTATCCCTCACCGCTAAGACGTTTTCCGAAATTTAAAATTCCGCATTGCTGCGCGGACTCTCGACTTTTTTCCACTAAAACTACTTTGGGAAAACTACTCAATACTCCTTCGGATCAATCCTACGGAAACGAGTAAATTTCTGATTAAGTTTAGTCACAAAAATTAAAGCTCACCGCAGCAAGAATGTCTGATATTAAAACTCGGAAACAGGACTGGCGGGACAGCTGCAAAACATGTGTGTTTCCGAAAAGCAACTCTCGTATAGCTAAACTCGATAACATTTTACGGAACACTTTTTGTAAAATAATACTCGAAAATATTTCACAAGACAGCTTTCGTTAAAATTAAACTTGACAACATTTTACGAAACAGCTTTCATAAAATTAATTCAATAACAGTTTGCGGAATAACTCTCGTAAAATAATGGCTTGACAACGTTTCAGGAAACAGCTTTCGTAAGATCAAGCTGGGCATTATTTTACGAAACATCATTCGCAAAGTCAAAACAAGATCATATGAAACAATAAGGTCTGGAACATGACCAGTTTTCTCACAGTTTGACGAACTGAGAGCCTCACTCGAGTGACATCTTGCCCATTGTTTCCGCTTACCTAAACGCCCACCTTAGCCTTCTTTGAGTTATCGCCTACTTCTCCTCTCATTTTCTCAACGATTTTGTAAAAGTTCCTTCGGTACATAAAATGCAATCTGGTTTCATAAAATTCTGCCACGTTGAGTCGAAAACATCTATTCATAATGTTTGATAGAATTTCAACAATACCCAAAGCGCACATGGTCAATTTAATAAAACCAGCAGTACGAAGGAACGAGAACAGGAACTTGTACGTTGATATCTCTCCCTCACTCCGATTTTCTCGTCAGAATTTCGTCGAAAATCAATTCATATGAAAATATAATACTTTTCGAAGTCCTTTGACATTGAAATCAAAAGTGTCCATTCTTAAACGCCTAATAAACTTTCGATAAATTACTAACTCATATTCGCGAAAAACCTTCGACAAAATACACACTCGTTCTCATTAAAAGACACAAGGCAAAAAAGAATGAAGAAGAGGCAATCCCGAGTCATCGATGAAACTAAGGCATGTCCTACTTAGAAAGTTTTATTAAACTTTTAATTTTCGTAGGAAAGGAATGAAAACGTCTTGAAAACTGCCGTAAACTTTAGGGAACTTAGTCCGAGAGTAAACCAAGGTCTTGCCCTAAACCCAGCCATGCTGGATCTTGACATCTCAAAGGCATAGTATCAACACCCCGATACAAGATCACAAAATTTGTCCCTTCATTTATATTTGTACGTTTATGAGTCTCTGCGAACCGAAAGACTTCGGGAATTCTCATCTTACACGACGACAGGTATGGTGATCAGGTATGGTGATCATCTAAGAGCCAGGAATGAGACGACAACTCACACCCTGTCCCTCTAACTTTGAAAAACGGAAGTTCTCCCAATCTATAAAAACCACGATTTTATAGATTTGAGCAAAATACATTTAACAGGCCCTAAAACGGACAGGGATTCAGAGCTACCAACGTCCGCTCCCGAAAACATAAAAGAACAGTCCACACTTGTCCAAAATAAACAGCCTCCAAGGCTACTCTTGTGGCCAAAAAAGGTCCAATACGAAATGCAATCGACAACAACATGCTCGAAAATATCTACATGACACATAACCAGACGATAAAAGTCTCGCTGGAAAACAGGTCATATGAATCTTAACTCCAAAATAAACTACGAAAGGCTTGATCCCTTCAACAAGGGTACGTAGGCAGCCTTCGAAAGCCGCAGCCCCAATCTTACCACTTTCAACGGAGATCTTCAACCATTGATTCCGCCTAACTTACCTAAAATGTCTTACCGCTCGCAAGAACATCGCAAAAGCTCTAATGAGCTGGGGGGCTAACTGTTGGGGTCAAAAACGGTTATCTCGAAATCAACGGTTAAGATCATCGCTCCTTACGAATTCTTTCCGAAGAGTTCACTCGAAAGAGACATCAGAACAGTGCGAGTGTCTATGGATGACGACACCGGGAAGACTAGTGTGAAAGGAGACGATCGGAAGGTTCACGAGCCGGCCGGCCACCTCGCCCGATGGCAGGACAGCTCTACCAAGGTTACCTCTCCCTAGGGCGAGGACAGCTCGACCAAGGTCACCTCGCCCTAGGGCGAGGACAGCTCAACCATGGTCACCTCGCCCTAGGGAGAGGACGGCTCGACCAAGGTAACCTCGCCCTAGGACGAGGACGGCTCGACCAAGGTCACCTCGTCCTAGGACAAGGATGGCTCGACCAGGATAACCTCGCCCTAGGGCGAGGACGGCCCGACCAAGGTCACCTCGCCCTAGGGCGAGGACAGCCCGACCAAGGTCAACTCGCCCTAGGGCAAGGACACCCGCGTCCCGTTCACCTTTCCCTATGGCGAGGACGGCCCGTCCAAGGCCACCTCGCCTAAGGGCGAGGACATCCGTGTCCGAGGCCACCTCGTCCAAGGGCGAGGAAGGCCCGTCCAAGGCCACCTCGCCCAAGGGCGAGAACACCCGTGTGCCGGCCACCTCGCCTTAGGGCGAGGACGGTCCCATCCCGGTAAGTCCGACTTGTATCAACTCCCGTGCCCTCCGTATGGTTGTATCATCCAAGCCGCAGACCTAGTACCTCTTGATTCATCTTGATTGGAGTTATTATCGAAGTTTTACGACTAAAACTGTGAAGGTATGTTTTCTCATAAAAATATATCGTATAAAACAGGAACGGTTAGCTCGAACATCGATTCCTTAAGCTATACAATTCTTTTATGGAAAGACGATCTTTCTGAGAAATCGTATAAACGTCTAAAGGCCTAAAAATGGCCCGCAAGGACCTAAAACGTGCCTGGAGGCCCAGCTGCAATTTTTAGAAGGAATTCGAGCCGAAGGGGATTATGATGGTTTATCTTATCTCTCGAAATAGGATAAATGTCAAGTTTCCGAAGATAAATGTAAAAGTTTGAGGATAACTATGAAGATCAACGAAAAATGGAATATTCTCGAAAAGAGATAAACTTGGGCACAAAGGCATAGGAGTAAAAAAGGCCACTGACGTAAAACAGCTATATAAAGAGAGTTGGAGCAGAAGAAAAAGGGGATCCGAGATTTTAGACTTAGAGAACTCATGTTAGCTTAGAGAACTTACAACTTAGGTGGTTAGACTATCCAGGCAAGACTCAGGACGTTTTACCGCCTTTTTGTTCTACTTTTATCTCGTTAGCATATCTCTACTCCTCTTGGAAGGATCCAACGATTCTTTTTACTCAGAGCTCTGCACTTAGAAACCCTAGGCATTATTTTCGACATGCCTCCTTCTATGACTTGCATTCATACTAGACAAACTCGCACAGTGATGACTGGCCTTTTCAGGTCCTAATCAAATGTTGTAGAATACAAGATGTCAATCCAATTCTAAGAGATTCTAATGCAAAGGGAATGCAAGTTCATGCTTAATCTAAGTCTAAATAGATGAGAGGATGATTATGAAACTAAGACAATATTAAAAATGCAATAAAAGATTGAACTTTCTTTCTTATGAGGAGAGTGAGACCCATGGGTATAGGGACTTGATATCAAATGATTAAGCTTCAATCCAAGATGCTAACTTTTCAATCAATCTAATCCTTATGCCTAGACAACAAAACTAAGCAAGCTCTATCCCTAGATGAATGCTCTTTGCAATGATCACCCAAGTACACCAAATCCCTTTGGCTGTAATGATCAAAGCAAACATGGAGAATGAGTCTAATAGCAATCCTAGCTCCTTTGACAACTAATCCCTTAGGCAAAGCAAGCTAAAACATAGATGAGTTGGTTCATGCATTTCATAGAACACCTTCCGGCATGAAATGCCTATAGCTCTATGCTTGAGAGGCCAACTCAAATATAGCTTTAAAACACCAAATCTATGCAAGGAAATGATAGATCTAACAATAGACACCTTGGATCTAACTTAATCACTCTCTATCACCCTAACCCATGGATCTTAGAAGGATCTACTCACTAATCCACATGCTTACTCTTAAACCCATGATAGATTCAAGCTTAAACATATAGAGAAAGAAAGGATATGAAATCAAACAATCAAGAACACAAAGACAAAGATGAGATTATGAATCAAGATGAAACTTTACTCAAGAGGTTTATGTGTTCTTAGATAGAAAATGAGATAAGTCCCTCAAAGGGGATACAAGAGTATTTATATGGGGCTTGGAAACCCTTAAAACATAAAATAAAAATTACTAAAAGTCCTTGGCCAACTTGATTTTCAACCAATGAGAAGCTAGGAAGAAAGGAAGGGATGGGACACCGGGCAGGCTGGACTGGTCCATGGCCGGTGTGACCAGCCGGTATGTCCTGCTCGTCCGGCGTCCAGGCCGCGGCCTCTAGGCGGGTGTGTTCGCAGTGGTGGGCGTCCAGCTGGTGGCAGGACGTGCGGGTGGTGCTGGCGGGTGATACTAGTCGGGTGTTTTCTGGTGCGGGTGAGGCAAGGTCGGGTGCGCCCTTGCGTCCAGTCCGTCAGTCCCGCGGCGGGCAGTGCAACCCGCGGTGCCAGGCAGCGCGTTCGTGCCTCCTTCCCGTGCGGGCAGTGCAACCCGCGTGTGCCAGGCCGCGTGCCAGTCTAGGCGTTCAGCACAATCAGGACGTCGCGGGTGCTTGTCCCGGTCGTCCTGGCCGCGCCCTGAGCTTGTCCAGGCGAGGTTTGATGGTTGGCCTCGGGTGTGCTCACCCGGGTGGCTTGACATGCTTCCACTCAATTGATCATAACTCCTCCAATATGGCTCCAAATGTCTTGAAACCACTTCCATTGGAAAGCTAACTCAGAATGCCATGTCTCCACCAAATATTAGCATCAGAAGGTATTCCTAAGGCCTCTGTCCATGTTCATCTTTAAACCCTTCTTTTTCATCACAAAACTCCCAAACATCTTTAATATCTCCAAAGTGTGCTCCAACACCTAATAGGGACTTATGAATGCAAAATGAGCCTAAAGATGCCTAATGCCTAATCTAAATGAGCAAAAATGCATAAGATATGATAGCTAAAAACATGTAAATATGCAAGACATCAACTCCCCCACACTAGACCTTTGCTTGTCCTCAAGTAAACTTTTCAAACACAAGGGGGGTGGATGCAAGGATGGGAACAAAGCCACAGGAAACACTCATAGCACTCAACCTGACATCCTAAAGAAACATAGCAAATAGCATGAGCAAAACTTTCTTATTATGCTCTAGCTTCACAAGGCCTATCAATGACTCTTATGCCTCTACACAAGATGCAATGCCTATCAACCAACATGCTCTCTTAACCAGCCCTCACATTGATTCACACACACACACAAGGTGAAGTCTCACAAATGGGCACATGATCTCAATCATTTGGCTAGGTGATCAAATGGTCTAATATGGATGAAAAGGAGGGTTCAATGCATCATTTCAAGGTGGCAATCACTCAAAAATCAAGGAGCTTGATCATTATGCAAAATTTATCTAAGACTAGGAGCAAATTCTACACCCCTAATCCTAAGTGATTACAAATTCTACACCCCTCTTAATTCATCCCATAACCCAAAATGAAGACATACTCACATCACTCACCCAATGAACATTTTCTTTCTCATGGTGCTACCTCTAAGGACCTCTATTCACATTCTAAGCTCTAACTCTTAAATCTTTCCTTCCCACTATCTTATTGAATCTCTTTTTTTTTTTTTTTTTTTTTCTTTTCTTTTCTTTTCTTTTCTTCTTTTTTTTTTTTTTTTTATATACATGAGGGGAAGGTCAAAGACTTCAACTAAGAGCTTTTCATTTTTTTATTATTTCTAGGTCCCTAGGGCTTTTCTTTATCAAAACTTTTGTTCATCAATCTCAACTTTGTCACATCCCCAAACCCAAAATGTAAACAATTAGGTAACAAGCACTTCACTCACCATCCTAGAAGCTAGCTCAAATGATGACCCTATGCTAGCAAGAGATGAGAACAAATCCATGTCGCTCCCAATACTCTCAAGATTTTGCACATGACAAGCTATCAAAAGAGGCCTCACTCAAGCAAATCAATGTAGGCTTCAAAGAATGGATAGGGTTCAAGGGTAGGGAGTGCCATTTGGGTTAACAAAGGGTGGTACAATGGAAAAAGATAACCCAAATGTGTATGAGATCCATGATTAAGTATGCAAATGCCCATATGCAAGAGAGATTAAGTTCATTCAAGTCTAAGTTCAGGATGGAGCTGGTCTTAAGAACAATGCCAATATCAAGCAAGCAAGCAAGTTTCAAGAAGAGTTTTCAAGGCTCAAAGCATGCAAGCTTTTCAAAAGGTGCTCAAGCTACTTGATATGTTTAACTAGGGTGCCAAATTCAGTGCAAACGAGTGTTCTTCACAAGGCAATGCTCCATATGCAAATGAATGCAACCTATATGCTCTTGACTCAATCCTAAGGATGCAAGTGATGCAATCTTACATGATTCAAAAAATTTAAAATTTTTAGATTTTCTATGCACTTATGATTGTACAATGCAATGCATGAGACTCAAAATCACAAAGCAAACATGATCAAATATCCGGTACCTCCCCCACACTTAAATCACACAGTCTCTGTGTGAGTAAGAGAGTAAGAGGTACCTCAACAAGGCAAAATCAAATGTATATACAAAGGGTTGGAGGAATACCACACAAGGAGAGTTGGGCATGGTGCTTGTGGCATGACTAGAAGCTGGCTTGGTTCATAGCAACTAGAGGAGGCTGCTACATGGATCATGGGGCTCAAGTGGTTCACCACCATTCTTCTCTCCTCTAGTTCTTGGCTCAACCTGAAAATCTTGACCACTTTTATTAAAAACTTAAAAGAGAATTGAAATTTCAAAACTATGTACAAGGATAACCATGGGACTTCCTCCCAAGTGAGCTTGTTTTGAGTCACTTAGCTTGACTACCTTGTCTCTTGAACTAGTGAGAAGGAGGATCCTTCCCACCTTCAAGTGTGATTGTGAGGACCTGAGAGAGAAGCTCTTGAAGCTTGATTGGGTCATCTTGGAGCTGAGGAGTGATGATGGCTCTAGCATTTGAGAATGGTGTGGACCTGCCCTTATGCTTGATCTTGTACTCAATGGCTCCATCCTTGAACTTCTTTGGATGGAGAGTGATAGTGTGTGAGAGCAAATCAAGAGGTGGAGGATGAGGCTCTTTCACTATCTTCTTCTTGCCATGAGTGGCCTTTGAGGCTCCACCCATCCCTTCTCTTTTAGCACTTTCCAAGTGCTCAACACACAACTCCTTAGAACACTCTCCATCAAGACCCTCTTTCTTACCAACAACCTCTGCATCTTGGGGTTTCTCAACAGCTTGTGCAGCACGAGTTATTGTCCCACAATAGTCTGATTCAGTGGGGTCTGGAGAGGATAGGAGACAGATTTGTTGACATGCATGAGAGTGACCTTCTTGTTGGGAAAGTCAATGCAAGCTCCAACTGTTGTGAGGAAAGGAGTGCCAAGGATCAAAGGGACTCTTTCTGCAGATGCCATATTCAAAACAGTGAGGTCAATAGGTATGGTGCAGGATCCAATCTTCAAGGGAAAGTCCTTTATTATGCCAAGTGGGGTTGTAGAAGAGGAATCCCCAAAGGTGAGAGGAGGAGTATCTGTTTCCATGCTTTCAATCCCAATATGCTGCACCATATCCAAGGAGATGACATTCACACTAGCTCCACTATCAACAAGAGCATCATCCATAGTTAGTTTACCAAGAGAGCAAGACAATGTGAACTTCCCTTGAGACTCAAGCTTAGGGAGGGACTTAGGAGGTATTGGTGGATCAATCTTCAGAAGTGAGATGTCCAAAAGCTCAGCCACTTTAACTTGGTGGGTGAGAATGTCTTGTATGAGCATCATTTGGACATGAGCAGCATGCATATTGCTGATCTCTGGAAGCTTGACTCCAATATCACTAAGATCCTTCCGAACTTTGAGATCACTTTCTTTTGAGCTTTGGTAGGAAACCTTTGAGGGTAAGGGAGCTTGTCATATGGTGATAGCTCAACCTCATTGTCTTCTTCCTTCACTTCTTTCAGCTTGGGTTAGCACTCTTCTCAACTCGTGTCTCAACCTTAGGCCCATCAATCCTTCCTTGAACCTTCTTATCAGCTCTCTTCACAACTCTAGCTTCAGCTGTGGCCACAACCAGTCTCTTATCATTTTCAATCTGATTTCCAAGCACGAGCCTCTCAATCTCATCGACATCATTCTTATGATCACTCAATGCAATCCCTGAAGAAGTGGAGATGATAACATTGCAAGTGTCCTTAGGGTTCTTCTCTGGTTTCCCTGGTAGAGATCCCATTGGATTCTTGGAGGATGAAGACATGGATGTAACTTGGCTCTCCAAGGCTTTGAGGTGAGAGGCAAGTTGCATGTACTTGTTGTTGAGGTCAGAATAGGTCCCATCAATCTTAGCATGGATGTTCTTGAACTCATCACCAATGGTCTTAGCATTTCTTTCTTGAGCTTCTAAGAGTTGCTTGAACATGGACTCCAAATTTGAACTTGGAGCCTGAGCTGGAGAAGAGCTTCCTTGGGGCTGAGTAGGCTGGTTTTCTTGGTAACCTCCTTGGTGATTGTTGTAGTAAGGTCTTTGCTGGTAGTTGTTTTGGTATTGGAAGTTGGGCTCTTTCCTATACCATGTGCCATTAGAATTGATGAAGCACAGCTCCTCTTGACCTTCTACACTATGAACTTCAGTAGTCCTAGCAGGCTGTTGCTGTTGCTGGTTCCCAATGGAGTTAAGCTGCTCTTGCTTAGCCTTCTCTACAAGAAGCTTGTCCAACTTTTCTTGAGAGATTTCAAGGTCTTTCTTGTGTGCTGATCATCTTCATCAGTGCCTCTGTTGGCCCTATCATGCTCCTCACTGTAGACTGAGTCACTCCTGGCCATGTTTTCCACTAGCTCCTCAGCATCCTGCTCAGTTCTGCCCAAGAAGAACCCATTGCTGGCTGTGTCCAATCTGCTCCTGAACTCTGGTAGAGCACCTCTGTAGAAGGTACTAAGCAAACTCTCCTTGGTGAAGCCATGATGTGGGCATTGAGATCAATAGCCCTTGAACCTCTCCCATGCTTCACTAAAGCTCTCAAGGTTCTTCTGCTGAAAGCTAGAGATCTCATTTCTGATCTTGGCTGTTCTTGAGGTAGAGAAGAATTTCTCTAGGAATGCTCTCTTGCACTCATTCCAAGTAGTGATAGAGTCACTTGGAACAGCCTTCTCCCATAGATGTGCCTTGTCTCCCAAAGAGAATGGAAACAACCTCAGCTTGAAAGCATCTTCAGAAACTCCATTAATCTTGGACAAGCTACAGTAGCTATCAAATGTGTCCAAGTGGTCAAGGGGATCCTCCACAGCAAGGCCATGGAACTTGTTGTTCTCAATCAAATGCAGCAGGCCTGCTTTGATCTCAAAGTTGTTGTTCTCCACAGCTGGTGCTCTGATTCCCAACCTATGACCATGAATGTGAGGTTGGTCATAGGCTCCAATGGCTCTTGCTTGGCGTGGTTGGTGATGTGGCTGGCGTGGTGGTCTAGGATTGTCAGCTCTTGGACCATTGTCCCTTGGACATTACCATCTTGAGGCAGATTCTCCATCTCAAACCCCAACCTTTGAAGATGAGCCTGTTGCTCTACTTCTCTTCTTTGTCTAGCTATTTCCTCTCAAGTGCAGCAATCTCTTCAACAGTAGGAACCAAGTTGGATGCCCTCTGCTTCTTGTGATCATACACCTGAAAGTCAAAGATAGAAGAGGCAAGAACCAATATCACAATACAATAAAAATAAAATGACTTAGTCTCAAGCAAAAACTAAATCCCAATGTCAAAATCAACTTAGAAGTTGGGCCAATTTGATGACTGGCCTTTTCAGGTCCTAATCAAATGTTGTAGAATACAAGATGTCAATCCAATTCTAAGAGATTCTAATGCAAAGGGAATGCAAGTTCATGCTTAATCTAAGTCTAAATAGATGAGAGGATGATTATGAAACTAAGACAATATTAAAAATGCAATAAAAGATTGAACTTTCTTTCTTATGAGGAGAGTGAGACCCATGGGTATAGGGACTTGATATCAAATGATTAAGCTTCAATCCAAGATGCTAACTTTTCAATCAATCTAATCCTTATGCCTAGACAACAAAACTAAGCAAGCTCTATCCCTAGATGAATGCTCTTTGCAATGATCACCCAAGTACACCAAATCCCTTTGGCTGTAATGATCAAAGCAAACATGGAGAATGAGTCTAATAGCAATCCTAGCTCCTTTGACAACTAATCCCTTAGGCAAAGCAAGCTAAAACATAGATGAGTTGGTTCAGGCATTTCATAGAACACCTTCCGGGCATGAAATGCCTATAGCTCCATGCTTGAGAGGCCAACTCAAATATAGCTTTAAAACACCAAATCTATGCAAGGAAATGATAGATCTAACAATAGACACCTTGGATCTAACTTAATCACTCTCTATCACCCTAACCCATGGATCTTAGAAGGATCTACTCACTAATCCACATGCTTACTCTTAAACCCATGATAGATTCAAGCTTAAACATATAGAGAAAGAAAGGATATGAAATCAAACAATCAAGAACACAAAGACAAAGATGAGATTATGAATCAAGATGAAACTTTACTCAAGAGGTTTATGTGTTCTTAGATAGAAAATGAGATAAGTCCCTCAAAGGGGATACAAGAGTATTTATATGGGGCTTGGAAACCCTTAAAACATAAAATAAAATTACTAAAAGTCCTTGGCCAACTTGATTTTCAACCAATGAGAAGCTAGGAAGAAAGGAAGGGATGGGACACCCGGGCAGGCTGGACTGGTCCATGGCGGGTGTGACCAGCCGGTATGTCCTGCTCGTCCGGCGTCCAGGCGTCGCGGCCTCTAGGCGGGTGTGTTCGGGCGTGGTGGGCGTCCAGCTGGTGGCAGGACGTGCGGGTGGTGCTGGCCGGGTGATACTAGTCGGGTGTCTTCTGGTGCGGTGAGGCAAGGTCCGGGTGCAGTGCAACCAGTGGGGGCGTCGCCTCCTTCCCGTGCGGGCAGTGCCTCCTTGTGCCAGGGCGTGCCAGTCTAGGCGTTCAGCACAATCAGGACGTGCGGGTGCTTGTCCCGGGTCGTCCTGGCGCGCTCTGAGCTTGTCCAGGCGAGGTTTGATGGTTGGCCTCGGGTGTGCTCACCCGGGTGGCTTGACATGCTTCCACTCAATTGATCATAACTCCTCCAATATGGCTCCAAATGTCTTTAAACCACTTCCATTGGAAAGCTAACTCAGAATGCCATGTTTCCACCAAATATTAGCATCAGAAGGTATTCCTAAGGCCTCTGTCCATGTTCATCTTTAAACCCTTCTTTTTCATCACAAAACTCCCAAACATCTTTAATATCTCCAAAGTGTGCTCCAACACCTAATAGGGACTTATGAATGCAAA
The DNA here is from genome assembly GCA_016432835.1 of Brassica nigra. NCBI lineage: Eukaryota > Viridiplantae > Streptophyta > Magnoliopsida > Brassicales > Brassicaceae > Brassica > Brassica nigra. The sequence continues at coordinate 20,940,605 of CM028246.1, forward strand.
ATGAGCCTAAAGATGCCTAATGCCTAATCTAAATGAGCAAAAATGCATAAGATATGATAGCTAAAAACATGTAAATATGCAAGACATCACACAGGCAGTTCGATCTCTTGTTCAATTCTTTCTAACTGAACTACGTCCGACTTGATCCTCGAAAGGGGTACGTAGGCAGCCTTTCATAAGGTCCAGTCCCAAATCTTAACAATACCTTTTTCATATCTTTTTCGTCTTTTGTTATCGAGCTGCGACTTGATTATGTTTAAGGTTCTAGGCGGCAATAACTAGGAAACTCGCCGACAGCCCTCGCGGCTGGAGCTTTTATAATCTTTTGTAACCATCGCAATGCTCTTATGCAAATTCGAAATAAAAGTCTACTTTTTCCAAACTCGTTTTGTTATCTTTTTTTATTTTCCGCATTTATTTGGTCACTTGTCGTTGGCTCTCACAGAGAATCCGGACCTCAAGGAAAGTAGGGTTTTCTTTGCTTTCCTCCATCATTACTCATTAAAATCGACGGTGTGAATTTCGGTTCCCACAAATAGTACTCTATGTACATAGACGCGCTCCGTAAAATACTCTGGTACAAGTTAAAATTCAGGAAATGGATAACCCTTGACAAGCCGCACACGATCCAAGATGCGCTCCACAGAGCCACAGACTACATCATCATCAGAGAGGAGACGAAGGTCTTGTCGCAAAAGAATAAGCCGATGAAGACATCCTCGATGCGTCCTCAGACCAGAAGCCGAATAAGAAAAACTCTTGTAACGACAAGTATCTCCATCACAAGGGAGAAGATCTCCACGGAGCGCATAACTAAGACATCAAATCAGGATCGGAAAAGGTAATAACTTTGAGAAACACGTGGACCCAAAAGTCCAATTACAACGAAAACACCTTCTGCAATTTCCACCAAACCCGTGGCCGCTCAACCGTCAACTATAAAGTTCTTGGGGTGAGGCTGGCTGCAAAATTGCCCAAAGGGGAGCTTTACGAGGTGACCATTGTCAACGTTTTCGTCTGCGATTCCGATCGTCCTCCAAAGACTGATAAATCCCCACCAATAGAGAACTCTTCTCAGGGGAATTAGTCGAGCGAAAAGCACAGAATAAAGCGGGATGAGAAGGGCAACGACAACAATTGTCGCAGAGTAAACATAATCATCGGAGGGTTGCAGTACTTCCACGATACAGTTTCGTCCATCAAATCTTACCTGGTCTCCACCCGCGACATTTCAAATAGCGCAATCACCTTCGAAGGGGAAGAAGCTGGTGGGTGATATACCATGGATTTGACCCACTTTCACCTATCACCCATGGTATATAGGTGTTATAAGATATAATTATTATGTTTTGGAGTCTATTAGGTATGTTTCAGTTTCAGAAGTGTTTTGGAATAAAGTGATGATTTTGGAGCATAAAAGAGATTCCACCCGAGCTGACCATCGAACCAGACCGGAAGTCGACATTCAGAGTCAATAATCGATCGATGCACACTCTGTGCCATTGATCAACAGCAAAGCGGTCTACGATTATAAATTATAATCGATCGATGCACATCCTGTTTTTACACAACAAAAGGTTTTTCTATTCTCTTGTTTTTACACAACAAAAGGTTTTTAGGATAGCATATATAAATAATAGGGAAAACTGTGCGCTTTTCTATTCTCTTGTTTTTACACAACAAAAGGTTTTTAGGATTCTTAGAGTTTGAGAGAAGATCCAAAGAGTGTTGTGATTGGAACTCTATTATTATCTATTTATCTATCTATGCAGTTTTCTTTATACCTTGTTGCTATGAATTGCTTAGCTATCTCTGAGTAGTTCCATTGTTAGGTTTAGAGTTTAAATAGGTTATGAGGGATTAGCCCCAACTATAAATTGCTAAGTTGTGATATTCGTCATTAGGATGCTCTTAATGCTTGTGTTTTAGAGTAGCTAACTAGAACCTTGACCTAGGGTACAAGTTATTGTTTGGTCTCATCCTGAATCTATCCTAAATGAGCTATGTTTGCCAGAGAAAGGCGGAAGATGATCTAAAAAACCTTAGTGAGCATTCATTCAACCGCGAGCAAAGCTTACTAGAGCGCGTCTAGAATAATCGATCGACGGTGCAAAAAATGTATCGATCGATATTCCTCAAGAATCATCGATCGACACTTTCTAATTGATCAAGCCGATTGGTGAGATCATTAGATCTAGTCAATAGAAAAATTTAAACAAGCGAAAGCTGATCGATATGTTCTTATAAGTTGAGCTTTATAATATCATGCAAACAACTGTTGGGCATCTATAGCATTATAATCGTGATTACCTGAATAGAAACCCTAAGTCTAGCCATTTTCCATTAATTATCAATACCTTAATCAAACCAACCGAGAAACTACCTTTCTCAAAACCTGCTATTTAAGATTAATCATAATAGAGAAGGTCATCTGCGTAATGCAGCAGGTCAGAGGATATATGCTCGGGGGCTGTAATCCCTAAGACTGATATTGAAGCTACAGGAGGTGCTCAACCTGTAGATAAGGCTGCTCAACCCAGAACGTTGCCTGATTACAACCGTCCAGATCAATTCAATGCCAATAGATCAGCCATTTGCCCTCCAGCTATCCAGAGAGGCGATTTCGAGTTGAAGACCCAGTACTACACACTCGTGTGACAGACACCTTACTGTGAGTTATCTCACGAGCATCCTATGGACCATCTGGAGAGGTTTGAGGATTTCATATATGCTATCAAAGCCAATGGAGTCCCTAAGGACTATCTTCTCTGCAAGCTCTTCAAGTACTCACTTGCTGGAGAAGCTTCGCTGTGGCTTAAGCAGTTACCACCAGGATCTCTTACATCCTGGGCCAACATTAAGAACGCATTCCTGCGTAACTTCTTTGATGAGGCACGTGCTGGAGATTTGAGGAGCAAGATTGCTACATTCACACAGGAGCCTACAGAATCATTCAGAAGCTCCTGGATTAGATTCAAGTCTTACCAGAGAGATTATCCACACTATGGATTCAATCAAGTGCAGTTGCTCAGCACTTTCTTCAGAGGCATTGCGTTACGTATAAGATGGCTCTGGACACAGCTAGTGAAGGGAATTTCAACACTAGGAATCCAGAAGAGGCTGTGAGACTTATAGAGAACTTGGCATTGTGGGAACCAAAATTTGCACTGTCGATTTCCGTAAAATAAGGAAAGTTAAGAAACCCTAAATTTTCCAGAGGTCCAGATTCTCTGCGAGAGCCAACAACAAGTAACCAAATAAACGTGTAAAATATGTGAAGACAATAAATTGAGTTTAGAAAAGTAGATCTTTATTTCGAATCCGCGTAAGAGCGTTGCGATCATTACAAAATGTTATAAAAGCTATGGCCGCCAGAGCCTTCGACCAGTGACACAGCTCGATAACAAAGACAAAAATGATACGAAAAAGGTTTTTAAAGATTTCAGATTGGACCTTATGAAAGGCTGCCTATGTACCCCTTTCGAGGATCAAGCCGAACGTAGTTAAGTTAGAAAGAATTGAACAAGAGATCGAACTGCCTGGGCAAGTTCATCTAGTAAGAGTGCAAGTCATAGAAACATGCATATCGAGAATAATGCCTAGGGTTTCTAAGTGCAAAGAGTTCTAGAGTCTAAAAGTTCGTCCGCGTCTTTGGCCTTAGCATCCTTTATATACTCCTCCTTAGGTCGGTTTGGACTTTTCTTTTCCGACCCGGGCCTATTCCGAGTCTGTTATGTACGGCCTGTACGGACAGATCTCCAAAACTTTCCCAAACACTCCTCTCCTCATATGCCTCAACTCCTCATCCCTTTCTCTAACATTGCTCAACTCATTTCAACAAGGATAGCACCATCTGATCGTCTTGCACCCATCTCTTGTACTCGGCCAAAGCTGCCTCCTTTTCCTTTCACCTTCATCTTCTTTGGTCACTGGCTTCGTCTGAGCCTCATCAGTGATGTGACTCCATAGCCCTAGTCTCCCAATCGCCGTTTTCACGATCCTAGACCACAGCAGAGATTTGCTTCCTCCCTTGAGAGAAACTGGAACCTTGATGACCTTGTTGTTGTATTTTTTGTTGTCCATCTTTCTTCACACGCCAATAACACTTCAAGAACACCTCTTGAATATTGAATAGAGCTGAAGAACACGCTAGATCTCAATACCAAAGCCAACCTGGCTCTAATACCATGAGATTTTTAGAGATTAAGCAAAGGTGTTGAGAGATTACAAGAGATTAAGAAGAATAAAGAGAGATTGGAAGAGATTTAGAAAAGATCAATGGAGAATCATGATGAACTAGCGAGAAAGAGACTTGAAATTCTTGATCTTTATTAATGACATGAGTTTACAATACATAGAATTGGAGAGACAAGGGTTTTCGCAAAAAGGAAGAGTAGACTAAGCATGTGAAGTCAAGGCCAGAGGAGCATCAAGTTTCAACCGGCCAATGAGGCTGCTCACACGTTTGGGCTGTGGAAAAGGTTTCTTCCTTCTTCCCAGCTAGAGACAGCCTGTCTAGACACGCTTCCTTCTTCCTCCAACGGTCAGATGCTCTGCCTGTCTAGACACGCTTCCTTCTTCCTCCAACGGTCAGATGCTCTAACTTAAACCAAGGTAACTTCTTCTCTTCAAGTTAAGTTAACCGGGTGGTGAAAGTAACTTTGGGCGAGGTTTAGTCGAGTCCTTATGTACGGCCGGTATGGACTGTACGGACCACTCGACCCAAACTCTCCAACTCCACCCAAATGCATTCTTCTCCTCATATCTCCTCAACTCCATCTCTTCTCATGCATATACTCAACTAATTTCAACAGGATTGATCAAGCTCAAATAGAAGCCTTGCTGGCTACCATGAGATTAGAAGTGCAAAAACAAATTGAGTTTGAGAGAGGATCCTTTGAAACTAACTGAAATTTGGGTACTTCTACTTCACAGGTTAGGAGAGCAGCTAGGGAGAAGAGAAGAGGTAAAAGACATATGACCACAGATCATGAAACCTCCTCTGGTTGGAGCACTGATGAAGAAAGGTCGGTAAGGTCAGAGAGGTCTAGACGAGTAGCTTCTCCAACTAGGACTGAACCACACTGTTCTCAAAGGAACAGGCCTGATGATGACCTTGGAAATCTCAAGCTTCGGATACCTATCTTTAATTGAACCAGCAAGCCAGATGATTATCTTGATTAGGATAAAAAGATGAAGCTTGTGTTTGACTGTCAAAGTTATTCTGAGACAAAGAAGGTGAAGCTTCCTGTGACTGAGTTCAAAGACTATGCTATACACTGGTGGGATCAGATTGTTACTACAAGGAGAAGGACTGGAGAACCACAAGTCGCCTCTTGTGGGATCAGATTGTTCTCAAAGGAACAGGCCTGATGATGACCTTGGAAATCTCAAGCTTCGGATACCTATCTTTAATTGAACCAGCAAGCCAGATGGTTATCTTGATTAGGATAAAAAGATGAAGCTTGTGTTTGACTGTCAAAGTTATTCTGAGACAAAGAAGGTGAAGCTTCCTGTGACTGAGTTCAAAGACTATGCTATACACTGGTGGGATCAGATTGTTACTACAAGGAGAAGGACTGGAGAACCACAAGTCGCCTCTTGGTTTGAACTAAAGACACTCATGAAGAAGAGGTTCGTTCCAAGTTACTATGGCTGAGATGATCACCAGAAGCTAAGGAGACTGACCCAAGGAACCAAGAGCGTGGAGGAATACTACCAAGAGATGGAGATGCTCGTGGGTAAAGAAAATATAGATGAGGATTCATAAGCCACTATGGCACGGTTCCAAGCTGGCCTTAACCATGACATCCAAGACAAACTGGAGCTGCAGGAGTATGTAGATATCTTTGAGCTTCTTCACAAGGCTATTCTCATTGAGCAGCAACTTAAGAAGACGACCACAACCAAAGGGAGCTATGGAAACCAATTCAGATCATCTAACACCAAGGAAGACAAGGTCTTTGTGAAACCAAAGGAGGAGACCAAAGCAAACAAAGGCAAGGCACCAGCTACAAGAGCTAGAGATGTGAAGTGCATCAAGTGTCATGGGTTTGGACACAATGCCAATGAATGTACTAAAAGGAAGGTCATGATCCTCCTGGAGAGTGGTGAGTTGGTTTCTGAAGAAGAAAAGGCGCCAAAGGCATCTGAAAATGAAGCTATAGACTACCCAGTCCATGGAGAGCTTCTGGTTACAAGAAGATCACAGAAAGATCAGTCCAAACCAGAAGAAAATGATACAAGGGAGAATCTTTTCCATACTAGATGCACTTTTTATAATAAAGTTTGCAGTTTGGTTATAGATGGTGGGAGTTGTACTAATGTGGCTAGTGAATATCTTGTAGAAAAGCTGGCATTGAAGACTAGAAAACACCCTCGACCTTACCTACTGCAATGGCTGAATTAAGATGGCGAGCTGAAGGTCACAGAACAAGTGATGGTTCCTATAACCATTGGGAGATACCAGGATGAGATTGTGTGTGATGTTCTGCCCAGGGACTCAAGCCACATCTTGTTAGGACGGCCATGGCAGTATGATAAGAAGGCCATCAATGATGGATACACAAACCACCTTTCTTTTACTCACAGAGACAAGAAGATTGTTCTTGCACCATTGTCCCCACAAGAAGTACATGAGGATCAGCTTTGTTGAGAGGAAGGTAATAAAGAGATGGAGTCTTTTGGAGGTTCAGTGATCAGTTAGAGAAGAGAAGTATTGAGGTTGAGACAGTAACTCCAAAGTTACCACAGTAACTCCAAAGTTACCACATTAACTCCAAAGTTACCACAATAACTTTGGAGAGTTACCACAGTGACTCTGGATGAAAGTAAATGTGATGGATATCACAATGGGAAGGTGAAACTTGACCAGAGTGATCATTTACTATTATCAGATCACATGGCAAGGAGAAGAGGATAAGGGTGCACATTGACATCCTGTATGGTGCTTCAAAGGAGAAGATGCTTTAGCATTGTTGCAAGCATGTGAGAAACAACAGCCAAGTATTTCAAAAGGAGTTCCAGCCTGTCTATTGACTCCACATGCTTATGGATTTTGAAATTACCTGGTATTTATCTTATGTCTTCCTATATACATTGTATCCGAGACACTAAATAAAATAAGAGTTTTGAGTCTCTCTCTCTTTATTCTCTCACTAAAATCTTTTAATCTCTCTTATATTTTAATTTGATTACCTCTGATTTTTTGAATCATGTTCTAAAACATAAAATTATTTATGGTATCAGAGCCAGGTTGGCTAAAAGGAGGTGAGTGTAATTTCATTTTTTGCAAAAATCAGAGTGTTCTGGGTATCTTGGGAGTTGTTTATGGTTCGTTGGGATCTTGACAGTCTTGGGTGCGGTTCTTATGGTGCTGAGTATGTTGGATGTTCTCTGATGGAAGTGGACAACAACAACTCAGAGATGAAGCGTAAATCTTGTATTCCTGTGATACTTGAAGGAGAGAACTATAGAGCATGGTCCGGATGGATTGAAACAAGTCTAAAAGGCTGTGGATTGTGGAGTAGTCATATAAAGGTGGAAGCTTTTAGAGAGATGGCTACTGGAGAAGGTCAGGCAAGATGTCTGAGTGATGAAGACAAGTGGGTTCAAGAAGAGCTCATAACACTTGAGATCATCCCTAGGTCTCTCTCAGATTCAGTCCTAAATATTTATATTGGACGTAAAAACGCAAAGGAGCTATGGGAGAGTCTTGAATAAGCTTATGGGAACAAGTCTCGTCTGCTTCAAGTCTATGAAGTGAAGAAAGCGATTAGGGACTTGGAACAGAAAGGGGGCGAGCTCAACAAGCATATAGGAGAGCTTATAAGCTTATGGTCGGAGCTGAGTGAGTTGAGGCCAATCACATCATATCCAGATGTTATCCAAGAGAGGCTGCAGCAAGATGTCATCTTTAGCATCCTCGTGAGCTTGGAGTCATCATATAGTCAGATAATCAGGAGGGTTCTTAGAGAAGAAAGGCTTCCTGATGTAAAGGAGCTGTGGACTATTGTTCAAAGAGAACAAGTCATGAGGAGTGTAAGAAGAACAAGGAACCAATACGGATGAAGACTGGTACAAGTCGTATGAAAGGAAGGCTGAGAATACTTTCCAGAGCTAGGAGAGCTATGGGGAAGTACTGGAAGAAGAGGAAACAGTCTGGTAGTGCGGTCAACAATCCAAAGGTGAAACTGATCAAGAAAGTTGCGCAAGAGATGGTTAAAGGGATGTGCTCATACTCTGCCTATATGGGTGAATCAGTTGAAGAAATAATTGGAGTAAGAGAGAAGCAGATAGCAGGAGCTGATAATCGTATCACCAAGAAAGAATGGGAGTCTTTCATCAAACATATCCATGCTTTGGTTTCAAACAAGAAGGCAGGTATACACTTCAGTGATTCAAAGCCAATCATAATTGATTCTGGAGCAAGCCATCACATGATCAGTGATAGGAGTCTGATAAGTGAAGTCAAGGCTGCAATCGGGTGTGTCATGATAGCTAATAGTGCCAGGATCCCAATAGAAGGAGTGGGAAAACTCAAGCTGTTTGAGAAGGACTCGACGGCTTTCTACATGCCTCGGTTCACTTCAAATCAGTTATCTTGGAAGAAAGCTACAGTTGATCTCGATTGTTAAGTAGTATTCAGACAAAATGAAGTTGAGTTTCAGGACTTGAAGACTGGGAGAGTTATTGGCAGAGGAGACAGCAATAATCAGCTATCCCATCTCCAAACAGCTAAGACCTCTATAAACACTTTTCTGTTTTAGAGCATGATTCAAACAATCAGAGATAATTAGATGAAAAGATTAGAGAGATTAAGAGATTCTAGTGAGAAAATAAAGAGAGAGACTCAAAACTCCATTAATTAACTATGAGAGGGTTTACAGCAAATATATAAAGGAGATACATCAGATTTCGACCAGAATAGGATAAGGAAGCATGTGTAGTCAACTAGCCATTTCAAACTGTCCAATAAGAGATCCCACACGTTTTTGGCATCAAGGGATAAAGGAGAAGATGCCATTTCAGTTTCTAGCAGTGCCAGGCTGTCAAAGACGTTCCTCTCTTCCCTTTCAACAGTCAGAACAAAATGGTGAAACTTTAGTAACTTCTCTTCACCTTTGATCTTACCCAATTAAATATAATTTACCTTGGTCGAGAGTTGGTAGACCCAGTTCAGTACGGCCTGTACGGACTGGTCGAACCAACCTCTCCCAAATATACCTAAACACATCTTCCTTCCATTATCTTCAAAACTTCATCACCTCACTTCATTTATTCACCCATATCATACCAACACTTATGGTCTTCATCTCAACATCTCAACACTCCCCCTCAGGCTTGACCATGTGGAACAAGTCAAGCTTGGAAAGTTATGAGATCTTCCTCATTAAAAACCTCACCAAGGAAAACCCATTGGGACAAAACCTTGATGAGGGAAAAAGAGTAAGACCTCATGACTAAGGGGATCAGCTCCTGGGTGTAAGATCAATGACTCCAAGCATGGATAGTATGGACTTCATTGTCTTTAACCTTGCTGCCTTTATGAACACATCTGCAAGCTGATCTTCACTCCTCGTATAGCATGGCAGAATCACTCCTAAGATAATCATCTGCCTCGCCTTTTGACAATCAACTTCTATATGTTTCGTCCTCTCATGAAAGATTGAGTTAGAAGCAATGTGAATGGCTGCTTGATTGTCACAATGCATTGTCATATGTGTGGTCTGCTCATTCTCCAAATGCTTCAAAATACCCTTGATCCACACCAACTTGTTTTTCAGCTTCAACATAGCTCTATACTCAGCTTCAGCACTAGAACAGGAGATGACCTTCTGCTTCTTACTCTTCCAAGTAACCAGATTCCCTCCAATGTGTACAATACCCAGTAGTTTATCTCCTATCCACTCTATCTCCTGCCCAATCAGCATCACAATACCCAACCAATTTTTTACTTCCATTACAACCCATCCAAACTCCTTGTCCAGGCGAGCCACTCAAATACCTCAGTACCCTATCAACCATCTTCTAGTGATGTACCTTTGGCGCCTGCATAAGCTGGCTCACTTGTTTTACAGCAAAGCATATATCAGGTCTGGTGATAGTCAAGTAGATAAGCTTGCCAACCATCCTCCTATACAGCTTAGCATCCTCAAACAACCGGTTCTCTTCAACCTCCTCCTCAGGCAAGACCTTATACCCCTCCTCAAGAGGTGTCTTAGCTATCTTTCCTCCAAGCACATCAGTCAGCATATCCATAGTGTACTTCCTTTGAGACATAAACAAACCCTCCTTAGATCTGCATATCTCAATCCCCGAAAAATACTTCATCTCTCCCAAGTCTTTAATATCCAACACATACTTGAGAAACTCTTGAGTGGCTTTAATCCCAGCCTTATCACTCCCTGTGATAATCAAATCATCCACATACATCAAAATCACTATGATCCCTGATGGTCCTGTCAAAGTGAAGAGGGTGTGATCTAGATCAGACTTCCTGAACCCTCTCCCATTGAGAGTTGTACTCAGCTTTCTGTACCAAGCTCTAGGTGACTGCTTCAGCCCATAAATTGCCTTCTTCAATCTCAAAAAATTTCCAGGCTTTACTAGATGCTCAAGACCAGGAGGAGGAAGTATGTATACCTCATCTTCTAGCTCACCTTGTTAGGGTATTTCTGTGTACAAGTGATTCGTGCTGAGTTCTATGGAATGATAGGAAGAAGGAGAATGGTCGTCGTGGTACTTTCTCCTGCTTCGGTCGTGGATAAGCCAGGAGATCCTGCTCTGAGGGTAGTGCCATACGGGTATGGGCCGGTTCGTATCGTCAGTGCCTTAGTAGCAGTAGGGAAGGTCAGTTGTTAGGCAGGAACTGCCTATCTGTAGTGGAGATCGCAGGGTCTTCATGGTCTATAGTCGATGGTCCTAGCCCCATGGTCAATCCTTGGGGATCTAAGCATAAGACCATGGAAGGTGTTTGTTTTTATATCTGCATCCTTCAGTGGGGATTGCCTACGTACCTTCAGTGGGGGATCAAGCCGTTCATAGTTTATGTATTGGCGGAGGCGTGTAGCCTAGATGGAGGCTCGTAGCCTAATGGAGGCGTGTAGCCTGATGGAAGCGCGTGGCCTAGTGGAGCTCGTGGCCTAGTGGGCACTTGGCCTAAGGAGCACGTGGCTCTGTATAGTTGATAGGAGTCATCTATTCTAGAGGGCGCATGGCCGGAACATATGGTAGTCTTGTCGGTATGCTACATTGAGCATGGACCTTCGGTATGCTTCAATGGGCATGGAGTATTCCTGCTGATGAGGAGGAGAACATGGTCTGAGCCAGTAAGCCGAGTTTTAGACATGCCGCAGTGAGCATAAGACGTTATTCTGTTGATTGTAATCGCAGGGATTCGTCGGTTTTAAGCACATCGATGAAGGTGGTCTTCTAGGTATAGAGTCTTGCCTTGGCGGCTGTAGAACTTGTGAGCTCTGTGGATGAACGTGTTGACTTCCTATCTTTAGGTTTAGAAACCTATATTTATAGTGGAGGTCGTGCCTCCCTCTTAGGATTTGGAAATATTCATTATATCCTTCGATAATAGAATATTTCCAATTTTCCTAAGAAAGGCCATATATATTGGAATACTTCCTCTTTTTCTCTGATTTAAGAGGATCCCTTTGTGTCTAAGCTAATCTTCCTTGTATTAAGGAAGATTTCCATTTTCCCGGAAGAAAGGGTAGTTCCTGAGGTAGTTCCCGATGGTAGTTCCCAAGGGTAATTTCGGAGTTCCTTTTAGTGGAGACCCGGAGGTCTGGGTCCTGGAATCCGGAGGAAGGAACCTGGTAGCTGGAGTAATCACTTCATGGAATATTTTTCCCCATAAGTTTGCCCCTTATTTTCTGGTTTCATGTTTGAAGGCAGGAAATAACATGATCTTCTTCATAGAACTTCGTGAGTTTCACCGTGGTATCGAGCTCCTTGCTGAAGTAGGACGTCGGCTCGTAGCTTGGGCCATCAAGCTTCCTTGTCAGTTGTTGGGGTCAAAATCGGTTACGACGGAATCAACGGCTGAAAGTCTCTGGAAAGTATTTCTCGAAACAAGAAGTTTCGTATGATTTGAAAAGAAGTCATACGAGATTTTCTCAAATTAGAATATCCACTCTCTGTTGGGTCGAAAAAGGTTATCTCGAAGTCAACGGCTAAGATTATTTTTTACTTATGGGTTCTTCGTGAAACACTTCTTGAAAGTAAGATCGGAAGATGACGGGCGTGCGCGTAAGAGAGTCCCCAGGAAGATCGGTACGAAAAAAGGCGGATCAACCCAATCAAGGTCAGCTCGCCCAAGGGCGTCAAGATTCGATCACCACAAAAACCCTAAAGAATCTGCCTCGGAACTTCAAAGAGGTCGTTTTCTCAAACCGTGAGGAACCAGAAAACGATCAACATATCAAATCGAAGCTCTCAACGAGATCTTCAGAACAGGTGCGACCAAGGTCCCGGGCGCCGGCTCGCCCGTGCTGGCCCCAGGCGCCGGGCGCCGGGCGCCGGCTCGCCCGAGCTGGCCACGGGCTCGGCGCCCGGCTGCCCGTACTGGCCACGGCGGCTCGCCGTGCTGGCCACGGCGCGGGCGCCGGCTTGCCGTGCTGGCCCGGCGCGGCGCCGGCTCGATGCTGGCCTCGAGGCGGGCGCCGGCGCCGGCTCGCCTGCTGGCCGGCGCCAGCGCATCCAGTCTGTTCCCAGCTCCTCCGATTTAGATCGCACCTCGTGGCTTCCGTGAAGTCGTAGCACCTTAGCTATGGACCTAACGTTCCTTGGCTCAACTCGATTGGAGTTATCCTCGAAAATTTACAACTAGAGCTAGGAAGGTTGGTTCTTCCGCAAAGTGTATCGTGTAAAACAAGGACGATCAACTCGAACATCGATTCTTTAGGCTATACGATTTATTTTGAGGAAAAGATAATCTTTCCGAGAAATCGTACGAACGTTCGAGGGCTTGAAGCTTGTCCACGGGCTCACTTACGATTTTGGAGACCCAAGCCCAATAAGAGCTATGACGTTTTATCCTAACTCACGGAAGTAGGATAAATGCTAAGTTTCTGCGGATAAATGTCAATGCTCGAGGATAACTACGAAGATCGACGGAAAATGGAATATTTCCAAAAGAGATAAACTTGGGCCCAAAGGCGAAAGGTTAAACGGGCCACCGACCTAAAGCGACTATATAAGGAGGGCTGGAGCAGAAGAGAAAGGGATCCGAAAATCTGAGATTGGAGACCTAGAGAGCTCTTGTTAGCTGATAGAAATTAGAATTTACGCGGTTAGACTAGCAAGGCAGGCCCTAGAACGTCTAGCCGCCTCCTGCTCGCAAATCTCCGCTCCTCATGGAAGGATCGGACAATTCTTTTACTCTAGAGCTCGGCACTTAGAAACCCTAGGCATTATTCTCGACATGCCTGTTTCTATAACCCACGCTCATACTAAATGAACCCGCCCAGACGGTTCGATCTCTTGTTCAATTCTTTCTAACTGAACTACGTCCGACTTGATCCTCGAAAGGGGTACGTAGGCAGTCTTTCTTAAGGTCCAGTCCCAAATCTTAACAAAACCTTTTCCTCATTTATTTGGTCACTTGTCGTTGGCTCTCTCAGAGAATCTGGACCTCAAGGAAAGTACGGTTTTCGTTGCTTTCCTCCATTATTATTCATTAGAATCGACGGTGTGAATTCCTGTTCCCACAGTTTGGCGCTAGAAGGAGGGGGGGACGGATTACTCTTACTCTAAAGGCCACAAAACGCTTGACCAAAGCGATGTCTGGAAATATGAAAGACAAAGCTTGCAGCTCACATCAACGTTGGTAAACAACTTTAGCGTAAATGCTCCTACTAGCGCTATGCAAACGCCAGAAAATAGAAAAACCTACTCGCGGCTTTTCGCCACAGGAAGAGCACGAAAACGAGCTCGCAATTTCTATATAAAAACAGAAAGGACAACGATAAAATCTATCAAACCCCAAGAAATTCATCTAAATACCGAGTTTTAGAAATCTCGACGAGTAAGGGTTCGACCGAAAATGTTTTTTGAGAATTTCTCGGAAAAGAAAACTCGTTCTCCCCGAAACCATGGAGAAACCCTAAATTACTCGCAGACGAATAAGCGAAACGGGTTACCCCGGACACGGCCCGGGTGCCGGCGGCAGCAGCCAGGACACCGCCCCGGGCCCCGGCGGCTGCACCCACGCCACGACTCTGGGCGCCGGCGACTAGATCCGCGCCGGCCCGGTGCCAGCGGCTGTGCCCATGCGGCCTGGCGCGGCGACCAGCGCCACGACCCGGCGCGGCAGCTGCGCCACGTCGCGGCCCGGCGGCTGGACCGTGCCGGCCGGGCGCCCGGCGGTTGCAGCCATTCAGCGGTCCGTCGCGGCCTGCGAGTCGTTCAGCGAGTCGGCTAATTCCTCGTGAAACCATCCCAACACTAGTCAATCCGCGTACTTTGCATCTTCGCCGAAGCCACGTAGTACAAATCCTTAAAACCGTGAATCTAAAACCCCGTTTCGTTTGATCGAACGATCGGAAAGTTCTGAAAAACTTCGGAAGGTTCGGTTAACGAATGGATTGCAATTCATTGTATAAAGCGATCACGGTTATTCTGAAACACCAATCATCTCAACTATACGAGGTGGGATTCATTGGAAGACCGATACCATGGCGGAGTACTTTCGTAAAATAGTAGCTTGACGAACTAAGGACCCCACTCGAGTGGCGTTCGCTCATAGTGTCTAAAAGCGCCCACCTTATCCCTCTTGAGTTATCTCCTACTCCTCTCTCTTTGTTTCAATGATTCTGTAATGTTCCATCGACCACATGGTCAATTTAACCAGCGATGCGAAGAAACAAGAACAGGAACAGGCGTTGATTTCTCTCTCACTCCGATATTCGTCAGAATTTAAATCGAAAATCAATTCTCGTTCAGTATCAGACTTTCGAAATCCTTTGACAATGAATCGAAAGTGGCCATTCCTAAGCGCTGATAAACTTTCGATAGATTACTAACTCATACCAAGAATCCTTGACGAAATACACACCGGTCTTGTAAAACTACGCTACAAAATTGAAACTTGGATTAGAAGACATGAAACAAAGAGGAGCGGACAAGAGGCGATCTCGAATAATCGATCAGAGTAAGATGCGTCCGACTTATAAAATTTTGCCAAGGTTTTAATTTTTAGTAGGACAGGACAACGTCTTGAAAACTGCCGTAGAATTTATGGAACTTAGAACCTAGGTGGATAGTCTAGCAAGCTAAGTCTTAGGCAAATTTTCCAGTCTTGTTCCATTGTTCCTTGATTGTCCAGGCAGAACATGCAAACCTATATAGTCTCTCGAAAAGAAACGCGTTATACGCATTCTAAAGCATACTCATCCCGCTTAAAAGAAAAAAAAACGTACACAAGCCTTCGAAAGAACGGCTAACCCGTTTAAGTAAAATAAAAGGAAGTAGGTACGTATACTTACTCGTATATTTCCATCCTTGAAAACTTTTTGCTTCAGCATCAAGACAACGCTTTTGACAAAGCAAACTCTCACAGCAATAAGATTCGTAAAACGCTAGCGGCATAGCCCAACCGTTACAAACATAGTCTTGAAAACTCTCGTCGTCTCTCGCCATAAACTTCGACTAGAAGCGTGTACCAGCGTCAGACTAATAACGACGGTGAACTACGAAAATAACGAAATAACCTTCGATAAAATCCCATGAGTAATTCGAAGCAACTTTCGTCCAAAGGTCGAAATCATAGCGGAAACATCTCCCGTGTAATCCGCGGAAACATCGCTACTTTGACAATCTGCGATTTTCTATCTCCATGAAACCGGTCATCCATTACTTTTATAA
This sequence comes from Brassica nigra, assembly GCA_016432835.1. Classification (NCBI taxonomy): domain Eukaryota; kingdom Viridiplantae; phylum Streptophyta; class Magnoliopsida; order Brassicales; family Brassicaceae; genus Brassica; species Brassica nigra. The sequence continues at coordinate 20,956,484 of CM028246.1, forward strand.
CAAGAACATTTTACACAAAACAGCCTATTGAAAAACATGATCGGTCTCATGCAAAAGACTTGATGCGCAAAAGTGAATTAGGAAAACATAATCCGTGGTCGCAAATATCGCAAGTAATTTGTGAGAAACACTCTCGATTACCTTACTGAAACCCCTCTTACATCACTTTTACGAAAAATCCTCTGTATGGTCGAGTCAATTCATACAAAGCAACTTTCGTAAAATAAACATAATGGGTCCAACGGGTAACTGTCATAGACAGTTTTGCTCCACAAGGTTTCTGGCTCCTGCTTTCACTCCCGCGGTTACGTCCGAGCAGGAAATAATCGCAGGCGAACCGCACATGTCTTGCGTCGATCCCTTAAACTTTGTCCCCCCCGGATAAAATGAAACGATTTTCATGCAACCAAAAAAAAAAAATTTATACGAACCATTCATCGTTTAACTGAGACCTAAAGTGGAAGATCGTTTCTAAAAGCCATCAACCATAACTCAGAAAACTCCGCTATGCTTGGCATGTCTATCTCGGCAGCGCTATTTGGCCCTCGGCCAACTTCATGCCTTCGTAAAGCCGGACCTGAATTCGGCATCCCCATTAAGGACAATCGTAAACCAACATGACCTTAATAAGGGTCATGGTCTGATCGTTTACCAACAACTTCCTTAGCTATACGGCTGAATCTAGCCTCCATGCCAATCCAAAACTACTGAGCGACCACTGCTCCAATTGCTTAACGGCTTAAACAACAATCCACGATTTGTTCATAGAGCGTAAGTGACTATTACGCAAGCAATTTGTCGTATAACCCAGAATCGTAAAATCATACGATAAACTCTTCATACCAAAACTCAGTCCTAACAACCATATGGTTAACGGAAGATTTAAACTTATCATCAATCGATTAAGTTCTATACGCCCCGTAAACACGGCATGAAAAGAAACACTCGTGACAAGGCTCCAAGAGTTATACGAGTCATCCTTAAAATAGACAAACAAATCCGGAAGGCCAACACTTCACGAAACACAGTGAATGTAGACGTTTCTCCCTGGGTCAAATTTACGCGACCCCTTGGTCCTGCGTCCAAACTGAAACAACAGTTTCTGGCTGCGAACATTCGCAAAACATCTCCAAGCCCGCAAACATTTCAACCACGAAATGCGGCACAAGGAAAACTCGACCTTCAGCACTGCGAGACGTCGCTAACTTCGAAGAACATTCTTTCCTCAAAACATTCAGACGAAATTCGTCAGGAACTCTAAACTGTAACCCACCTTCAAAAGCGGTATCATGTCGTTGTTGCTGATCACAACAAACGAACTCTAACGTCCTAAACAGACAATAGCCGCCTTTAAAAGGGTAGGCTCTCTTACATCTGACAAGGATAGCATAGCGCTATACAAGAAAACCGAAATTTGTTTAGCACTTCCTAGCGGAGTAGCTTCGATTCGATACCAGACAAATCATATAAGCCGATAACGCCGGATTTTAAAGCGGTAAGAGTCAGGTTAAAAATCGCAAACAGGCAAAACGAAAGCCGATTTGTCATCGCAAAGCCTCAGTCTGAGAGTAAACCTATGTCTTGCCCTAAACCCAGCCTTGCTGGTACTTAACATCTCAAAGACATAGTATCAACCCCGATCTGAGATACCAAAATTTGTCTCTTCATTAATATTTATGCGTTTATGAGTCTCCATAAACCAAAAGACTTGGAATTCTCATCTTACACAACGAAAGGTATGGTGATCATCTGAGAGACAGGAATGAGACGACAACTTACACCCTGTCCCTCTTACTTTGAAAAATGGAAGTTCTCTCAATTTATAAAAACAACAATTTTATAAATTTGAGCAAAATATATTAAAGGCCCTAAAAAGGACAGGGATTAGAAGCCGCCGACGGCCAGTCCCGAAAGATACATCATGGCCTCACAACGGCCAGAACAAAACATAATACCATCGACAGCAACATGCTCGAAAGTCTCTCACGACACATAACCAGACCATATAAGTCTCGCTGGAAAACAGATCACAACGGTCTTAAACTCCAAAACGAACTACGAAAGGCTTGATCTCTTCAACAAGGGTTCGTAGGCAGCCTTCGAAAGGTGCAGCCCCAATCTTACCACTTTCAACGGAGCCTTTCAACCATTAATTCCACCTATCTTACCTGACATTGTGGGAACCGAAATTCGCACCGTCAATTTCCGATAAAGATTTGTGGAGGAAAACCGAGTTAACCCGATCTTCCTTGAAGGTCCCGGATATCTGCTGGGCCGCACACGAAACAATCAATAGAGATAAAAGTTGCGAAAATAGAAATCGTAAAAGTTGAGCGAAAGAGATCTTATTTCTGAATTCTCGTTTGAGCGTGTACAACAAGAAAAGAAATCGGCCGTAAGAGCTGTCGAAGAGTCCGCTAGTCTGGTCGCCTAAGTCTATCCTAGTTGAGTCGCAGTTCGCTAGTGAAAACAGAAAAGAATGCTAAATCGCTCTAAGTGCTAAGTGCTCTGAAAGTTTGTGATCTGGTTTGCTTCTTGCTCAAAGCTCTCCTTATATACTCCTCTTAAGACGGTCTATCTTCTGGCGGGCTGAATCGGGCTTTTTCCATTTTCGTCCATCTTCGTGTTTATCGGGAAACTTGACATTTATCTTCGGAAAACTTGACATTTATCTTCTGGAAACTTGACATTTATCTTCTGGAAACTTGACATTTATCTCTTATGTGAGGATAAAGATAAACCGTCATAGTTATCCTTCTTTTCGAAAATCGTAAGCGGGCGTTTGGCCGCGTTGGGCGTTTAGGCGTTTTACGGTTTTGAAGAACGGTCTTTGAAGGTTTGGTGTTTCGAAGGAACCCCAATTCCTTGTATAGTCGAGATATTGGTGTTCTAGAATAACCGTGATCGTACCAAACTTGCGTGGATTGATCCGAACAAGCTAAGATGGGATCGGACCGGGCATGATAGGACCGAGACCAGGGCGAGGGCGTGGACCGACGCCAGGCCTCCCGCGTGGCGGATGCCGCGGCGTAGCCGAGTGCGCCAGGGCCGACCAGCGTCAGCGTGCGCCCGGTCAGGCCGGCCATGCGCCAGGTGCGCGGCATGGGCGAAGTGCCGCCAGCGCCAGGCGAGTGCCGCCGCCAGGCGGCCTCGTCCGCGTGCGCCGGCGCCAGGCGGGTGCCGCCGGCGCCAGGCCGCCTGCGTCCAGCGTGCCCGCGGCGCCAGGCGAGTGCGGCACCAGGCTGGCCCGTCCAGCGTGCGCCGGCGCCAGGCGGCCAGCGTGGCAGTGCTGCCGGCAAAGGCTAGCCAGCGTCCAGCGTGCCGCCCGGCGCCAGGCCATCCTGCCGTCTGTGGTTTTGTTGTTCGATCTTTCCCGTTAGTCATTTGCGGAAATCTTTGAGTTGGGAAGATCGTTAGTAGATTTCGAGATAATCGTTTCTAATCCAACAAGACTCCTCGAGTATCGAATTTTGCGATGGACTTGGATTTGTAGACTTTCCGTCTTCAGGGATGTGAGCAACGAGGCTTGAGCTTTAGATGTGTTAAAGGCGAATCTTTTAAACAATCGGGAAGGCTTTACGGAAGACTCATTGTAGATCTCGGACGATCGGACATGGGTTTCAAGGGACCAAGATGCGCCATTGCCGAGATCATGAGATGATTGCGGATGGGCGCCAGGACCCTCGCCGCTGGCAGATGGGAGTGGACGAGCCTTCCCGTGAGTTTTATCGAGCGACGACCCGTTTCTTGGCTTTGATCGTCGCTTGGCTTTTCTTTCGAGGACTTTCGGGTAACGATTTCGTCATTGACCGATTTTGACCCCAACAGTTAGCCCCCCAGCTAGCTAGGAACCGTAGTGCCTGTCGGATCCTAGCTTGCGGTATAGCCGTATGGGAAGGTGTAGAGGCGTGTCGTTTGCGAAAGTCGGGTAAATAGTGATTTTACCTCCTTTATAAGGATGGAGTAAGAAATCTCATTCTTACTTCATCATAAGAAATTTACTCTCTCTCAAGAATCCTTTCTCTCTCTTTAAGAACAATGTCTTCAAGGTCCTCAAAGAGAAACTCTTCTTCCCAATCATCCTCGGATGACTCTCCTGCCCATGTGACGGTGAAGCAGGAGGAGTTGGTCGAAGAGGAAACGAAGAATGCGTATTACCGAGCCCTTGTAGGTTCGCCCCCAACACTGCCAGAGATCCCTGTTCCGAGGAGACCTCTGAGGCAGCCTGGTGCTCCTTTCGCGCCGAGCTCGGTTTCTCGTAAATATCTCAAGGTTATTCGAGATTTTTACCAGGTTCCTGAAGGAGTCAAATTCCGGATTTCCGTTGGCAACGAGAGTGCAAGGAATCCTCCGCAAGGTTTCTTTACATGTTACGAAGCTTTCTTTACATACTGCCGTATGTGGTTCCCGATCCCTGGTGCCATTGTTCGTGCGCTTCACCGCTTGAACTTTCGATCAACCAGCTCAGCGTTCCTGCCTTGGAGAGTTGGCTTGGCGTACTAATTGCTAGCTATGAACTCGGGATTGATCTTGGTCGATGATTTGAAGGTCTTTGGGGCACTTTCGGCCGGACGGGGCGACGGTTACTACTCCATGCTGCCTAAGAAGGATATGGCCGTGATTCAGGGGACTACTTCGAATCCCAAATCGTGGCAGGAGCGTTTCTTCTTCGTCCAAATAGATGGTGAGTCTGTCGAGGAGAGCTGCCTCCATCTATTTCCGCAAGCATAGAACTTCAACCGAGGTAATACGATGAAAACCCTGTTGTCTATTTCACCTGTCGGAAGTGCGAGTTTTAGTGAAAAAGTTTTGCTTTGTAGGGAACAACCCTATCGCGCATTTGCACGGTGATCTCTTTGTCAAGAGAGATCTTCTTCGTCAAAGGCGTTTTCTGGAAGTCCTTCCCCTCGAGCGGATTCGAGACGCGGTAAGATTTTATCGGTCGAGATCCTGTCCCGTCGTATGATGCCGAACCGGTCATCGAAGTTCCTACCGGGCGTAGACAGAGATCTCGCAAGGGAAGGAAATCGATGATGGGGAAGGCTGGAAGATCCTTCACCGTTGGGAGAAAACCCTAGTTTTGCTCCAACAGAAAAAGGCGGAGCCAGCGATTTTCCACTCCCCAACAACTTCTTTGATTGCCTTCCTCCGGAGTTTGTTACTGACGAGTCGCTGGAGGATGAGGAGAAACAACGGGTTTTGCGAGGGCTCCCAGCGTGTCAGCGAGGTTTGGCCCGAACTTCTTAACCTTACGTTCAATCTGTATATAAGCATGCTTGCTGATCTTGAGTTTATGCAGGGACTAAGAGTGTTTAGCGAGCTTGACTCGAAGTTTCCGCAAATCCAGGATTGCTAACTTCAAGACCACAGAAGCGGGCGAGAGCTTTTCGGTTCCGACAAGAGGTAAGGCGCAGAACGAAGCAAGCTGAGCTTCACGCTCGAGCTCGTCGGGGAAAGGAGAGGAAGAAGGATGGTCGCGGAGGTGGCAAGATGGGCGGAATCGTTTGCTGCTGAGTTTCAATGTTTTAAAGAAGCTCAGGAGTTTGTTGGTGATTTCGCGAGTGCCGGGTTTCGTAAACCTTTACAAGTCTCAGACCCGGATTTCTCTTCGATCCGAGATTGCTGAGATGAAGGATTTCATGGCGAGTGTGCTCATGCTGAGTCCTTGGTTCCTCCGGTAGAAGAAAGAGTCCGGAGACTATGGGAACCTATCGAGGTTTCGAGGATCGATGGAGGCGGAGCCGATGAGAACGCCGAGGGTGGTGGGAATGCTCAAGGCGTGAATGAGGAAGTGGACCAGCCTGCTAGTTCATTTGGGATTTCCGCATCGGATTTCTCAATGTTGACTTCCTTTGTGAATCGTATTTTTGGCGTGTGTGGCCGTTTTAGTAGTTTTATTCTGCGACCGTTGGAGGTTGCATTCTTATGTTTTGGGACTGGCCGTTGGTGGCTTTGAATCCTGCCGTTTTGCGGCTTTTATGAATATGAAAATTTGCAAGATTTCGTCTTTTGTTTTGATTTATACTTTCGTCAAGTGTAGAGGGAAGGATGCGAGTAGTCACTTCGTATCCTAACTCTTTTTTGTCGCTGGTCCGTATGCTACTTTTAGCGGCGTTTTAGGTGTAAGCGATAAGAGACATGTTTTGGGATCTCGTATACGATACTATGTCTGTGAGATGTCAAGATCCAGCAAGACTGGGTTTAGGGCAAGACCTAGGCTTACTCTCAGCTTTAAGGCTGTGCGATGACTGATCGGCTTTCGTTTTGCCTGTTAGTGATTTCTTCCTGATTCTTTTCGTTTAAAGTCCGCGACTAGTTGCCGGCTTATATGACTTGTGTTAAAAGAATCGAGCTATCTTCGGAGTTTATCCGAGGCGCTAAACCAAAATTTTGGGTTTCTTGTATAGCGCGCTATGATATCCTTGTCGGATGTAAGAGGACCTTGTAGGTCTGACTACGAGTTTGTATTGAGTGAAACGTTTCTTGTGTGCGTCCGTCGGGGCCAATCGACGGCGTGAGTTATTTTTAAGTCGCAGGTGGACTGTCTTTTGCGGATGATACGAGTTTTGTTATCTTTTTAAGAAGTTGCGACGTCTCGCGTTTCTTTTGAAGATATGATTTTCGTTTTTCCGAAGCGTTGATACGTTGAGTGAGCGTAAAAGATAGAAAGAATTTTATTAAAAATTTCGAAAAGTTTGAGTACATGTGCGGATTTGTCGCGTTTTTGTGGGAGTATAGGAGTATACGCACCCAGTCCCCCCCCCTTTTGGTGAGGGGGATAGCTGAACTCGCCGGGTTTCGACGAGCTGCCTACGTACCTCTTCCGAGGATCAAGCCATCTCGTAGTTCTGATAGTTGTCAAACGTTTTACTCCCGTCGTTGCCGTTCGATCGTGCTGGTTGGATCGGCGGTTTGTGCGGGGGTCGAACTCTGCTTTTATGGCGGTGGACTCAGAGGCTTTGTCGCTGTCTTGAATCGTTGCCTGTTCGGATGATTCTGGATCATCTTTCTTCGAGTCCTCGGGAATGTTGTGTGATTCCTTTGCTCGTTTGGGTTGGCGCGCGTTCGATAGTTTGAACTCGGCTAGGTAACAGAGTCTCGATTGTTTCTGACTACCCCAGATGGCTGCGGTTCGGTCGAGTCGGAAACTTGATACCGAGGTGATATGTGGATGGTACTGCCTTCATGGAGTTGATCCAAGGGTTCCCATGATGGCGTTGTAGATGGCGGGTTGTCGACTACTGCAAACTCGACGATCTTTGTAACTTCCTTTGCCATGACCGGAGTTTAATTCTCGAGGGTCATGGTAGTGACGCCAAAACCCGCCAAAGGTTTTGGCTCAGGGACGACTTCCCAAGTGGGATCTTCATCCTGTAGAGGGTGTCGCGGAAGATGACGTTGACCGTGCTTCCTGTATCGATGAGAATGCGGCCGACTTGAGATCCTGGATTACCAGGTCGATTACCAAAGGATCGCAGTGAGGTTTGTCGATTCCGACGGTCTCTGTTCCTCAGCGATCGTGTGGTTAGGAACATCGCTGTCCGGGAACCAGTTGGAACTTGTCTCGCTTTTCCCGTAGGCTTTTATCGACGAGACAGAGTCTTGGTAGAACTGTGATCCTCCGATGATCATGTTTACCCTTGGCGACTGCTGTTGTTCCTTGGTCGTCCTGTCTTCTTCCGTTTTCCCCGATTGATTTTCGGTCGCGGTCCTCGGAGACAGTTTTGTTGGTTTTGGGCGGTCGGAGTCAGGAGCAAGTCCTTTATACTCTTGACCTTTGATAGTTCGCCGGTGAGGAGCTTTGCGGCGAGTCGGGCGCGAGAACCTTGCAGTTCGCGTGGAGTGACCTCTGGTTTCGTGGAACTCGCGGTAGGAATTATCCTTGTACTGGTTCCTGGTCCAGGTGTTTCGGAGGTTCTGCCTTGCTCGAGTTGATGGCGTAGTTATGCTCGCCGTCTTCCCTTCGTGATGGACGTTTTGTCGTTACGAGAGGTTTTCTTTTTCGAGGAATTTTCTGTGGTCCGTGCTTCTGCGATAGAAGCTTCATCTCTTCTTCCATGATGATGAAGTCCGTTGCCTTGTGGAGAGTATCCTGGATTGTCAGCGGCTTTTCCAGTAGTATCCACTTTCGAACTTTGACTTGTACCGAGAGTTTTCCTCGGCGTCGATTGCGACATTGTCGCTGATGCCTACTCTGGCCATCACCAGCTTGAACCTTCGCGATGAAGTCGCGGAATGACTCGTCCTCCTTCTGAGCTAGACTCCATAGAACCACGTCGGACGTTTCTCTGTCCATGAACATGGAGTATTGTTTGAGAAACGCCGAGGCCAGTTGGCGGAAGCTTCGATGGAGTTCCTTTTGAGCGGAGAACCACTCGGCGCAGCGCCTTTGAGGTGCTCGACGAAGAGAAGACAATGACCGCGTCTCGCTTCGCCCGAGTTTGCACCTGCCCATTGCGATCTGGAAAGACTGCAGGTGCGACTTAGGATCCATCGTACCGTCATAGACCGGGATTTTGATTTTCCCGGTCTGAGATCGTGTTTCCGTGATCCGGTGGTGAACGGTGTTTTCCTTGCTTCCTCGAGAAGTCTATCGATCTCGAGCGGAACTGGTCGCTGATGGATTTGGCGATTTCACCGCTTTCGCCGCCACGGTCTTTTAGAGATTCGGAGATCATGGATCTCGCTATTGCTACCGGCGTTCCTCCGAGTTTGTCGGCGCTGGTCGCGATAGATCGAGTTTGATCTTCCGCGAGTTCTTCCTGCTCCATCCAGTAGAGTTCTTCTTCCTCTTCTGTCATGGGCCTATCGAAGGATACCGTCTGCCGAGCGGACTGGCTTCGGGTCCTCTGGGGTGGATGTCAGCGTCTTCATCGGAAGGATCCGATTGGTCGCTGATATCTAGATCGATCGCCGGCGTCGCTTTCCTTGTTTCCGTAGCCGGAGTGGAAGGTTCTGCGAGGTCGTTTGCTGTCCTTTCGGAGCCGTTTCCTCGAGAGTGGGCTCTTTCGGGGCATCTTTTTCTCGTGCTTTGGGAGATCCGAAGTCGAGTCTTCTGCCGCGGCGTGCCTTGGTGGATCCGCGCGGCAGTTTGCTCCTCGCAGTTAAGGTGTCGACCTGTTTTGCGAGCGAGGTTATCAGCTTGTCCTGTTGTTCCGCCCGTGCCTGGGCGGAGGTAAACAGTTCCTTCATCTGCCTGAGCGCCTCAGTGTTTGCATCAGCAGTGACTGCGGACGCATCTCCAGCTGGAGTCTTCTCAACGTTGGCGTCGACGGGTGTTCCGTCTAGCGCTGGTTGATCTTTGGTGACGTCGGTAGACATGATCGAGCGTGTGCAGTTGCGAGATAGATAGATCCGTAACCCACCCTCCTTCTAGCGCCAAACTGTGGGAACCGAAATTCGCACCGTCAATTTCCGATAAAGATTTGTGGAGGAACACCGAGTTAACCCGATCTTCCTTGAAGGTCCCGGATATCTGCTGGGCCGCACACGAAACAATCAATAGAGATAAAAGTTGCGAAAATAGAAATCGTAAAAGTTGAGCGAAAGAGATCTTATTTCTGAATTCTCGTTTGAGCGTGTACAACAAGAAAAGAAATCGGCCGTAAGAGCTGTCGAAGAGTCCGCTAGTCTGGTCGCCTAAGTCTATCCTAGTTGAGTCGCAGCTCGCTAGTGAAAACAGAAAAGAATGCTAAATCGCTCTAAGTGCTAAGTGCTCTGAAAGTTTGTGATCTGGTTTGCTTCTTGCTCAAAGCTCTCCTTATATACTCCTCTTAAGACGGTCTATCTTCTCGCGGGCTGAATCGGGCTTTTTCCATTTTCGTCCATCTTCGTGTTTATCGGGAAACTTGACATTTATCTTCGGAAAACTTGACATTTATCTTCTGGAAACTTGACATTTATCTTCTGGAAACTTGACATTTATCTCTTATGTGAGGATAAAGATAAACCGTCATAGTTATCCTTCTTTTCGAAAATCGTAGCGGGCGCTTTGGCCACGTTGGGCCGTTTAGGCATTTTACGGTTTTGAAGAACGGTCTTTGAAGGTTTGGTGTTTCGAAGGAACCCAATTCCTTGTATAGTCGAGATATTGGTGTTCTAGAATAACCGTGATCGTACCAAACTTGCGTGGATTGATCCGAATAGGAGACTGTCGGAATTGACAAACCTCACTGCGATCCTTTGGTAATCGACCTGGTTATCCAGGATCTCGAAGTCGGCCGCATTCTCATCGATACAGGAAGCACGGTCAACGTCATCTTCCGCGATACCCTCTACAGGATGAAGATCCCACTTTGGGAAGTCGTCCCTGAGCCAAAACCTTTGACGGGGTTTTCGGGCGTCACTACCATGACCCTCGGAAGAATTAAACTCCCGGTCATGGCAAAGGAAGTTACAAAGATCGTCTAGTTTGCAGTAGTCGACAACCCGCCATCTACAACGCCATCATGGGAACCCCTTGGATCAACTCCATGAAGGCAGTACCATCCACATATCACCTTGGTATCAAGTTTCCCACTCCGACCGGAACCGCAGCCTATTGGGGTAGTCAGAAACAATCGAGACTCTGTTACCTAGCCGAGTTCAAACTGCGAAAGATCGGCGCCCTGCGGCCAACCGAAACGAGCAAAGGAATCACACAACATTCGAAGACTCGAAGAAAGATGATCCAGAATCATCCGAACAGGCAACGATTCAAGACGGCGACAAAGCCCCGAGTCCACCGCCGTAGAGCGGACAACTCGACCCCGCGACAAACCACCGATCCGACCAGCACGATCGAACGGCGACGCAGGGAGTAAAACGTCTGCGCAACTATCAGAACTACTGAGATGGCTTGATCCTCGGAAGAATGCGTAGGCAGCTCGTCGAAACCCGGCGAGTTCAGCTATCCCCTTCACCAAAAGGGGACTGGCGCGATACTCCTATACTCCCACAAAAGCAAAAATCAGCACATGTACTCGAACTTTTCAAAATTTTAATAAAATTCTTTCTATCTTTTATGCTCACTAAGCGTATCAGCGCGGAAAACGAAAATCATATCTTCAAAAGCGAGGCGTGGCAACTTCTTAAAAGATAACAAAACTCGATCATCCGCAAAAGACAGTCCTGCGACTTAAAATAACTCCGCCCGTCGATTGGCCCGACGGACGACACAAGAAACGTTTCACTCAATACAAACTCGTAGTCAGACCTACAAGGTCCTCTTACATCCGACAAGGATATCATAGCTCGCTATACAAGAAACCCAAAATTTTGGTTTAAGCGTCTCGGATAAACTCGAAGATAGCTCGATTCTTTTAACACAAGTCATATAAGCCGACTAGTTCGGACTTTAAACGAAAAGAATCAGGAAGAAATCACTAACAGGCAAAACGAAAGCCGATCAGTCATCGCACAGCCTTAAAGCCGAGAGTAAGCCTAGGTCTTGCCCAAAACCCAGTCTTGCTGGATCTTGACATCTCACAGACATAGTATCGTATACGAGATCCCAAAACATGTCTCTTATCGCTTACACCTAAAACGCTAGCTAAAAAGTAGCATACGGACCAAGGGACAAAAAGAGTTAGGATATGGTGACTACTCGCATCCTTCCCTCTACACTTGACGAAAGTATAAATCAAAATAAAAGACGAAATCTCGCAAATTTTCATATTCATTAAAGCCGCAAAAACGGCAGGATTCAAAGCCACCAACGGCCAGTCCCAAAACATAAGAATGTCGCGAGAATAAAATTACTAAAACGGCCACACACAGCCAAAAATACGATTCACAAAGGAAGTCAACATTGAAATCCGGATGCGGAAATCCCAAATGAACTAGCAGGCTGGTCCACTTCCTCATTCACGCCTTGAGCGTTCCCACCACCCTCAGCGTTCTCATCGGCTCCGCCTCCACAGATCCTCGGAAACCTTGATAGGTTCCCATAGTCTCCGGACTCTTTCTTCTACAGGAGGAACCAAGGACTCAGCATGGCGCACTCGCCATGAAATCCTTCATTTCAGCAATCTCGAATCGAAGGAGAAATCCGGGTTGAGACTTGTGAAGGTTTACGACCGAACCCCGGCACTCGCGGAAATCACCAACAAACTCCTGAGCTTCTTTAAAACATTGAAACTCAGCAGCAAACGATTCCGCCTGTCTTGCCACCTCCGCTGCGACCATCCTTCTTCCTCTCCTTTCCGCCCGAACGAGAGCTCGAGCGTGAAGCTCAGCTTGCTTCGCGTTCTGCGCCTTTACCTCTTGTCGGAACCGGAAAAGCTCTCGCTCCGCTTCTGTGGTCTTGAAGTTAGCAATACTGGATTTGCGAAACTCGAGTCAAGCCTCGCTAAACACTCTTGTCCCTGCATAAACTCAAGATCAGCAAGTATGCTTATATACAGATTCAAACATAAGGTTAAGAAGTTCGAAGGGCCAAACCTCGTTGACACGTTGGGAGCCCTCGGCAAAAACCCGTTGTTTTTCCTCATCCTCCAGCGACTCATCAGTAGTAAACTCCGGAGGAAGGCCATCAAAGAAGTTGTTGGGTGGAAAACCGCTGGCTTCGCCTTTTCCGTTGGAGTAAAACTAGGGTTTTCTCCCAACGGTGAAGGATCTTCCGAGCCTTCCCCATCATCGATTTCCTTCCCCTTACGAGACCTCTGTCTACGCCTCCGAGTAGGAGCTTCGATGACCGGTTCGGCATCATACGACGGGACAGGATCTCGGGATCGATAAAGTCTAACCGCGTCTCGAATCCGTTCGAGGGTGAAGGACTTCCAGAAAAACGGCCTTTGACGAAGAAGATCTCTTTGACAAAGACGCCACCAGGCAAATGCGCAGTAGGGTTGTTCCCTACAAAGCGAAACTTTTCACTAAAACTCGCACTTCAAAAGGTGAAATAGACAACAGGGTTTTCGTCAGATACCTCGGTTGAAGTTCCATGCTCGGAAATAGATGGAGGCAGCTCTCCTCGACAGACTCGCCATCTATTTGGACGAAGAAGAAACGCTCCTGCCATGATTTGGGATTAGTAGTCCCTGAATCACGGCCATATCCTTCTTAGGCAGCATGGAGTAGTAACCATCACTCCCCGTCGGCCGAGTGCCCCAAAGACCTTCAAATCATCGACCAAGATCAATCCCGAGTTCAGAGCTAGCGATCAGTACGCCAAGCCAACTCTCCAAGGCAGGAACGATGAGTTGGTTGATCGAAGTTCAAGCGGTGAAGCGCACGAACAATGGCACCAATGATCGGGAACCACATACGGCAGTACGTAGAAAGCTTCAGAACATGTAAAGAAACCTTGCGGAGGATTCCTTGCACTCGCTACCAACGGAACTGAATTTGACTCCCTCAGAACCTGGTAAAAATCTCAAGAACGTTGAGATATTTACGAGAAACCGAGCTCGGCGCAAAGGAGCACGGGCTGCCTCGCAGGCCTCCTCGGAACAGGGATCTTTGGCAGTGTTGGGGCGAACCTACAAGGGCTCGGTATCGCGATTCTTCTTTCCTCCTCGACCAACTCCTCGCTTCACCGCCACATGGGCAGGAGAGTCATCCGAGGATGAATGGGAAGAAGAGTTTCTCTTTGAGGATCTTGATGACATTGTTCTTAAAAGAGAGAAAGGATTCTTGAGAGAGAGTAAAATTCTTGTGATGAAGTAAAATGAGATTTCTTACTCCATCCATATAAATGAGGTAAAATCACTATTTACCCGACTTTCGCAAACGACACGCCTCAACACCTTCCCATACGGCTATACCGCAAGCTAGGATCCGACAGGCACTACGGTTCCTAGCTAGCTGGGGCTAACTGTTGGGGTCAAAATCGGTCAATGACGAAATCGCCACCAAAATCCTCGAAAGAAAAGCCAAGCGACGATCAAAGCCAAGAAACGGGTCGTCGCTCGATAAAACTCACGGGAAGGCTCGTCCGCTCCCGCCTGGCACCAGTGGCAAGGGTCCTGGCGCCCATCCGTGCAATCATCTCATAATCTCGGGCAATGGCAGCATCTTGGTTCCTTAAAACCCATGTCCGATGGTCCGAGATCTACAATGGTTCTTCCGCAAAGCCTTCCGATTGTTTAAATGATTCGCTTTTAACACATCTAAAGCTCGAAGCCACATTGCTCGCATCCTCGACAACGGAAATCTATAAATCTAAGTCCATCTCAAATCCCGATACTCGAGGAATCTCGTTGGATTAGAAACGATTATCTCGAAATCTACGCTAAAGACCTTCCCAAACTCAAAGATTTCCCAAAGCGACGGGGAAAGATCGAACAACGAAACCCACAGACGGCAAGATGGCCTGGCACCGGCCGCGCACACGCGAAGCCGCCTGGCCGGCACCGCCTGGCACCGGCGCACGCGGACGCGGGCCAGCCTGGCGCCGGCGGCACCCGCCTGGCGGGCGGCACCGCCACGTGGGCGGCCTGGCGCCAGCGCACACCCGGCCTGGCCCGGCGGACGAGGTCGGCCTGGTGCGGCGGCACTCGCCTGGCGGCGGCACCCGCCTGGCGGCACCGCCTGGCACCGGCGGCACTCGGCCTGGCGCCGGCGGGCGGACGCTGGCCGCCTGGCGCCCGGCGGCCGCGGGACGCGGCCTGGCGCCGGGCGGCACCCGCCTGGCGCCGCCGCACCGCCACGCTGGTCGGCCTGGCGTCGGTCCACGGCCCTCGTCGGTCTCGGTCCTATCGTGCCGGTTCGATCCCATCTTAGCTTGTTCGATCAATCTACGCAAGTTTGGTACGATCACGGTTATTCTGGAACACCACTATCTCGACTATACGAGGAATTGGGGTTCCTTCGGAAACACCGAAACCTTCAAAGACCGCCCTTCAAAACCGTAAAACTCCTAACGGCCAACGTGGCCAAACGCCCACGATGATTTTCCGAAAAGGAAGGATAACTATGACGGTTTATCTTTATCCTCACATAAGAGATAAATGTCAAGTTTCCAGAAGATAAATGTCAAGTTTCCAGAAGATAAATGTCAAGTTTTCCGAAGATAAATGTCAAGTTTCCCGATAAACACGAAGATGGACGAAAATGGAAAAGCCCGATTCAGCCCGAAGATAGACCGCCTTATGAGGAGTATAATGAGAGCTTTGAGCAAGAAGCAAACCAGATCACAAACTTTCAGAGCACTTAGCACTTAGAGCGATTTAGCATTCTTTTCTGTTTTCACTAGCGAGCTGCGACTCAACTAGGATAGACTTAGGCGACCAGACTAGCGGACTCCTCGACAGCTCTTACAGCCGATTTCTTTTCTTGTTGTACACGCCAAACGAGAATTCAGAAATAAGATCTCTTTCGCTCAACTTTACGATTTCTATTTTCGCAACTTTTATTTCTATTGATTGTTTCGTGTGCGGCCCAGCAGATATCTGGGACCTTCAAGGAAGATCGGGTTAACTCGGTTTTCCTCCACAAATCTTTATCGGAAATTGACGATGCGAATTTTGGTTCCCACATCAGCCAAGACCTCACTACTACAATCAACAAGGAGGCTACCAAATAAATCAGTCATCTCAGCCTCAAGGAAGTTCTTCCCAAGCTCCAAGCTCAAAATGGAGTCCATGTTCAAGCAACTCTTACAAGCTCAAGAAAGAAATGCTAAGAACATTTGTGATGAGTTCAAGAACATCCATGCCAAGATTGATGGAACCTATTCTGATCTCAACAACAAGTACATGCAACTTGCCTCTCACCTCAAAGCTTTGGAGAGCTAATTTGCCTCCATGTCTTCATCCTCCAAGAATCCAATGAGATCTCTACCAGGAAAACCAGAGAAGAACCCTAAGGAGACTTGCAATGTTATCCTCTCCACTTCTTCAAGGATTGCGTTGAGTGATCATAAGAATGATGTTGATGAGATTGAGAGGTTAGTGCTTGGAAATCAGATTGAAAATGATAAGAGACTTGTTGTGGCCACAGCTGAAGCTAGAATTGTGAAGAGAGCTGATAAGAAGGTTCAAGGAAAGATTCTGAAGATTGATGAGCCTACGGTTGAGACACAAGTTGAGAAGAGTGCTAACCTCAAGCTGAAAGAAGTGAAGGAAGAGGACAATGAGGTTGAGCTATCACCCTATGATAAACTCCCTTTCCCGACAAGGTTCCTCACCAAAGCTCAGAAAAAAGTGGTCTCCAAATTCAGAAAAAACCTAAGTGATATTGGAGTCAAGCTTCCAGAGATCACCAATATGCATGCTGCCCATGTCCAAATGATGCTCATACAGGACATTCTCACCCACCAAGCTGAAGTGGCTGAGCTTTTGGACATCTCACTTCTGAAGATTGATCCACCAATCCCTCCAAAGTCCCTCCCAAAGCTTGAGTCTCAAGGGAAGTTCACCTTGTCATGCTCTCTTGGTAAACTAACCATGGATGATGCTCTTGTTGATAGTGGTGCTAGTGTGAATGTCATCTCCTTGGATATGGTGCAGAGTATTGGGATTGAAAGCATGGAACCAGATACTCCTCCTCTCACCTTTGGGGATTCCTCTTCTACAACCCCACTTGGCATAATCAAGGACTTCCCCTTGAAGATTGGATCCTGCACCATACCTATTGACCTCACTGTTTTGAAGATGGCATCTGAAGAGAGAGTCCCTTTGATCCTTGGCACTCCTTTCCTCACAACAGTTGGAGCTTGCATTGACTTTCCCAACAAGAAGGTCACCCTCATGCATGTCAACAAAGCTGTCTCCTATCCTCTCCAACCTCCAATGGAATCAGACTATTGTGGGACAATCACTCGTGATGCACAAGCTGTTGAGATGCCCCACGATGAAGAGGTTGTTCGTAAGAAAGAAGGCCTTGATGGAGAGTATTAAAACAGTTGTGTGATGAGCACTTGGAAAGTGCTAAAACAGAGAGGATGAAGGCCACTCATGGCAAGAAGAAGATGGTGAAAGAGCCTCATCCTCCACCTCTTTATTTGATCCCACACACTCTCACTCTCCATCCAAAGAAACTCAAGGATGGAGCCATTGAGTACAAGATCAAGCACACGGGCAGATCCACACCATTCTCAAGTGCTAGAGCCATCATCACTCCTCAGCTCCAAGATGACCCAATCAAGCTTCAAGAGCTTCTCTCTCAGGTTCTCACCATCACTCTTAAAGGTGGGAAGGATCCTCCTTCTCACTAATCCAAGAGAAAAGGTAGTCAAGCTAGTGACTCAAAACAAGCTCACTTGGGAGGAAGTCCCATGGTTATCCTTGTATATAGCTTTGCAATTTCAAATTTCCTTTTAAGTTTTTAATAAAAGTGGTCAAGATTTTCAGGTTTAGCCAAGCACTAGAGGAGAGAAGAAAGGTGGTAAACCACCTAAGCCTTATGATTGCCATGTAGCAGCCTCCTCTAGTTGCTATGAACCAAGCCAGCTTCTAGTCATGCCACAAGCGCCATGCCCAAATCTCCTTGTGTGGTATCACTCCAACCCTTCTTGTACATACATTTGCTTTTGCCTTGTTGAGGTATCTCTTACTCTCTTACTCACACAGGAGACTGTGTGATTTAAGTGTGGGGGAGGTACCGGATATTTGATCATGTTTGCTTTGTGATTTTGAGTCTCATGCATTGCATTGTACATTCATAACTGCATAGAAAATCCAAAAATTTTAAATTTTGAACCATGTAGATTGCATCACTTGCATCCTTAAGATTGAGTCTAGAGCATATAGGTTGCATTCATTTGCATATGGAGCATTGCCTTGTAAAGAACACTCGTTTGCGCTGAATTTGACACCCTAGTTAAACATATAAGGTAGCTTGAGCACCTTTTAAAAAAGCTTGCATGCTTTAAGCCTTGAAAACTCTTCTTGAAACTTGCTTGCTTGCTTGATATTGGCATTGTTCTTAAGACCAGCTCCATCCTGAACTTAGACTTGAATGAACTTAATCTCTCTTGCATATGGGCATTTGCATACTTAGTCATGGATCTCATACACATTTGGGTTATCTTTCTCCATTGTACCACCCTTTGTTAACCCAAATGGCACTCCCTTACCCTTGAACCATATCCATTATTTGAAGCCTACATTGATTTGCTTGAGTGAGGCCTCTTTTGATATCTTGTCTTGTACAAAATCTTGAGAGTATTGGGAGCGACATGGATTTGTTCTCATCTCTTGCTAGCATAGGGTCATCATTTGAGCTAGCTTCTAGGATGGTGAGTGAAGTGTTTGTTACCTAATGGTTTTCAATTTGGGTTTGGGGATATGATAATGTTGAGATTGATGAACAAAGAAAGTTTTGAGAAAGAAAAACCCTAGGGACCTAGAAATGAAAAATGAAAAGCTCTTGATTGAAGTTTTTGACCTTCCCCCTCATGTATATATGAAAAAAAAGAAGGAAAAGAAAAAAAAAGAAGGAAAAGAAAAAGAAAAAGAAAGATTCAATAAGATAGTGGGGAAGGAAAAACTTAAGAGTTAGAGTTTAGAATGTGAATAGAGGTCCTTAGAGGTTGAATCATGAGAAAGAAAATGTTCATTGGGTGAGTGATGTAAGTATGTCTTCATTTTGGGTTATGGGATGAATAAAAAGGGTGTAGATCTTGTAATCACATAGGAATTGGGTAGAATGATGAGGATGGATCCATGTATGCATGAATTGCTCCTAGTCTTAGTTAAATTTTGCATAATGATCAAGCTCCTTGATTTTTGAGTGATTGCCACCTTGAAATGATGCATTGAACCCTCCTTTTCATCCTTATTAGACCATTTGATCACCTAGCCAAATGATTGAGATCATGTGCCCATTTGTAAGACTTCACCTTGTGTGTGTGTGTGTGAATCAATGTGAGGGCTGGTTAAGAGAACATGTTGGTTGATAGGCATTGCATCTTGTGTAGAGACATAAGAGTAATTGATAGGCCTTGTGAAGCTAGAGCATAATAAGAGAGTTTGCTCATGCTATTTTCTATGTTTCTTTAGGATGTCAGGTTGAGTGCTATGAGTGTTTCCTTTGGCTTTGTTCCCATCCTTGCATCCATCCCCTTTGTGTTTGAAAAGTTTACTTGAGGGCAAGCAAAGGTCTAGTGTGGGGGAGTTGATGTCTTGCATATTTACATGTTTTTAGCTATCATATCTTGTGCATTTTTACTCGTTTAGATTAGGCATTAGGCATCTTTAGGCTCATTTTGCATTCATAAGTCTCTATCAAGTGTTGGAGTATACTTTGGAGATATTGGAGATGTTTGGGAGTTTTGTGATGAAAAAGAGGGGTTTAAAGATGAACATGTACGGAGGCCTTAGAAATATACTCTGATGCTAAGATTTGATGGAGACATGGAATTTTCAGTTAGCTTTCCAAAGGAAGTGGTTTCAAGTCATTTGGAACCATGTTGGAGGAGTTATGATCAAAACACTGAGGGCATATCAGTTCCACCCGGGTGAGCATACCCGAGGTCGACCATCCAACCATGCCTGGACGAGCTCAGGACGCGGCCAGGACGACCCGCGGACAAGCACCCGCACGTTCTGATTGTGCTGGAAGCCTAGAACGTACCCGACCTTGCACACCCGTCCGTTCCAACCCGCGCATGGAGGCACCCGGACAGGACAAACCCGGCCAACAGCACCCGCACGGCTGGATGATGGACGAACGCCAAGAACGCACGCGGGTGCACACACCCGGATGTTGGGGTCAAAAACGGTTATCTCGAAATCTACGGCTAAAGACCTTCCCAAAACTCAAAAGACTTCCCGCAACAACTGACGAGGAAAGATCGAACAACGAAAAAACCCACAGACGGCAAGACGGCCTGGCGCCGGCGGCACGCGGAGCTGGCCGCCTGGATCAGCGGCACCGGCCTGGCGGCACGCTGGACGCTGGCTGGCCTGCCGGCGGCACCTCTGCGCCGGCGGCACGCTGGACGCTGCTGGCCTGGCGCCGTGGCACTCGCCTGGCGCGGCACGGGACGCTGGCGTTGGCGCCGGGCGGCACCGCCTGGCGCCGACGGCACGCAGGACGCTGGCTGGCCTGGCGCCAGCGGCACCCGCCGGCGGCACGCTGGACGCTGGCTGGCCTGGCGCCGGCGGCACGCTGGACGCTGGCTGGCCGCGGCGGCACCGCCTGGCGCCGGGCGGCACGCTGGGCTGGCTGGCACGCCGCCGGCATTCGCCTGGCGCCAGCGGCACCTTAGCAGGCGGCCTGGCGCCGGCGGCACCGCCTGCCGCCGCGGCACCCCTCGCACGGGACGGCCTGGCGTCGGTCCGTGGCCCTCGTCATGGTCTCGGTCCTATCGTGCCCGGTTTGATCCCGTCTTAGCTTGTTCGGATCAGCCCTCGTGAGTTTGGTACAATCAAGGCTACGGAATAAACATCTATCGATTCAGTTGGAATCGTCCTCGATGTTTTACGGCAGAAACTGGAGGGATTGGATTTTCGTGGAAGAAATCGTGATAAAACGCTTAACGACTTAAGACAAGTCCGCAGACTTACTTACGATTTTCCAGAATTCAGTCCTAATCAGACTATGACGGTTCATCCGATTTCCCTAAACGTCGGATAAACATCAAGTCGCCAAAGGATAGCGGAAAACTCAAGGAAAATTGCGAAGATCGACGAAAATGGAATATTTCCTGAAGAGATAAGCTTGGGCCCAAAGGCGAGGCCCATCACCCTAAGGCAAACCGACCTAGAAGTGGGTATATAAGGAGAGCAAGAGCAGAAGAGAAGGACATCCCGAAAATCCGAGAATTAGACTTAGAGCATCCTGCTAGCTTAGAAAAACTAGGGTTTAGGTGGTTAGACTAGTGGAGCAAGGCTTAGGACGTTTGGCTGCCTGCGACTCTATATTTTTCTTTAATCGCAAATCTCTCTGTCTTTCGGAGAATCCTTGTACTCGTCTCTTTTATCTAATAAAACGCCTTCGGGCAAATATTTCAAACTCTTATTTTTATCTATTGAACTTTATCGATTTCGTGTGGCAACGCAGAGAATCCGGACCTTCAAGGTGGAGACATGGAATTTTGAGTTAGCTTTCCAAAGGAAGTGGTTTCAAGTCATTTGGAACCATGTTGGAGGAGTTATGATCAAAACACTGAGGGCATATCAGTTCCACCCGGTGAGCATACCGAGGTCGACCATCCAACCATGCCTGGACGAGCTCAGGACGCGGCCAGGACGACCCGAGGAAAAGCACCCGCACGTTCTGATTGTGCTGGAAGCCTAGAACGTACCCGACCTTGCACACCCGTCCGTTCCCACCCGCGCATGGAGGCACCCGGACAGGACAAACCCGGCCAACAGCACCCGCACGGCTGGATGATGGACGAACGCCAAGAACGCACGCGGTGCACACCCGATGTTGGGGTCAAAATGGTTATCTCGAAATCTACGGCTAAAGACCTTCCCAAAACTCAAAAGATTTCCAAAACGACCGACGAAGGAAAGATCGAACAACGAAAACCCACAGACGGCAAGACGCCTGGCGCCGGCGGCACGCTGGACGCTGGCTGGCCTGGCACGGCGCACTCGCCTGGCGCCGGCGGCATGCGGACGCCGGCTTGGCTGGCGGCACGCTGGACGAAGGCGGCTTGCGCGGCGGCACCGCCTGGCGCCGGCGGCACGCTGACGCTGGCTGGCCTGGCGCCGCGGCACCGCCTGGCGCTGGCAGCACGCTGGACACGGGCTGGCCTGGCGCGGCGGCACCGCCTGGCGCCGGCACCCGCCTGGCGCCGCGCACGCGGACGCTGGCTGGCTGGCGCCGGCGGCACTCGCCTGGCGAGGCGCAGCGGACGCTGGGCTGGACGCCCGGCGGCACCGGCCTGGCGCCCGGCGGCACGCACGCTGGCGGCCTGGCGCCGGCGGCACCGCCTGCCGATGGCGGCACCCGCCGCTGGACGGCCTGGCGTCGGTCTGCCCTCGTCCGTCTCGGTCCTATCGTGCCGGTTTGATCCCTTCTTAGCTTGTTCGATCAGCCCTCGTGAGTTTGGTACAATCAAGGCTACGGAATAAACATCTATCGATTCGGTTGGAATCGCCCTCGATGTTTTACGGCAGAAACTGGAGGATTGGATTTCGTGGAAGAAATCAGATAAAACGTTTAACGACTTAAGACAAGTCCGCAGACTTACTTACGATTTTCAAGAATTCAGTCCCAATCAGACTATGACTGTTCATCCGATTTCCCTAAACGTCGGATAAACATCAAGTCGCCAAAGGATAGCGGAAAACTCGAGGATGATTATAAGATCGACGAAAATGGAACATTTCCTGAAGAGATAAGCTTGGGCCCAAAGGCGCAGGCCCATCACCCTAAGGCAAACCGACCTAGAAGTGGGTATATAAGGAGAGCAAGAGCAGAAGAGAAGGACATCCCGAAAATCCGAGAATTAGACTTAGAGCATCCTGCTAGTTTAGAAAAACTAGGGTTTAGGTGGTTAGACTAGCGGAGCAAGGCTTAGGACGTTTGGCTGCCTGCGACTCTATATTTTTCTTTAATCGCAAATCTCTCTGTCTTTCGGAGAATCCTTGTACTCGTCTCTTTCATCTAATAAAACGCCTTCGGGCAAATATTTCAAACTCTTATTTTTATCTATTGAACTTTATCGATTTCGCGCGGCAACGCGAGAGAACTGACCTTCAAGGTGGAGACATGGAATTTTGAGTTAGCTTTCCAAAGGAAGTGGTTTCAAGTCATTTGGAACCATGTTGGAGGAGTTATGATCAAAACACTGAGGGCATATCAGTTCCACCCGGATGAGCATACCCAAGGTCGACCATCCAACCATGCCTGGACGAGCTCAGGACGCTGCCAGGACGACCCGGGGAAAAGCACCCACACGCTCTGATTGTGGTGGAAGCCTAGACGCATTCGACCTTGCACACCGTCCGCTCCCACCCGCGCATGGAGGCACCCGACAGGACAAACCCGGCCAACAGCACCCGCACAGCTGGATGATGGACGAACGCCAAGAACGCACGCGGGTGCACACACCCGGATGTTGGGGTCAAAAACTGTTATCTCGAAATCTACGGCTAAAGACCTTCCCAAAACTCAAAAGATTTCCCGCAAACGACCGACGGGAAAGATCGAACAACTAAAACCCACAGACGGCAAAGACGGCCGCGGCGGCACGCTGACGCTGGCTGGCCTGGCGCCGGCGGCACGCTGGACGCTGGCTGGCCTGGCGCCGGCGCGCCTGGCGCCGCGGGGCAGCGGCTGGCCTGGCCGGGCGGCACCGCCTGGCGCGGGACTTGGCTGGTTTACGCCGCACACTCGCCTGGCGCGGCGGCACGCTGGACGCTGGCTGGCCTGACGGCGGCACCGCCTGGCGCCAGCGCACATGTCACGCTGGCCGCCTGGCGCCCGGCGGCTGCCTGCCGCCGGTGGCACCATCGCAGGACGGCCTGGCGGCACCGTCCGCCGCGCCTGGCGTCGGTCCGCGGCCCTCGTCCCGGTCTCGGTCCTATCGTGCCCGGTTTGATCCCGTCTTAGCTTGTTCGGATCAGCCCTCGTGAGTTTGGTACAATCAAGGCTACGGAATAAACATCTATCGATTCGCTGGAATCGCCCTCGATGTTTTACGGCAGAAACTGGAGGGATTGGATTTCTCGTGGAAGAAATCGTATAAAACGTTTAACGACTTAAGACAAGTCCGCAGACTTACTTACGATTTTCCAGAATTCAGTCCCAATCAGACTATGACGGTTCATCCGATTTCCCTAAACGTCGGATAAACATCAAGTCGCCAAAGGATAGCGGAAAACTCGAGGATGATTGCGAAGATCGACGAAAATGGAACATTTCCTGAAGAGATAAGCTTGGGCCCAAAGGCAAGGCCCATCACCCTAAGGCAAACCGACCTAGAAGTGGGTATATAAGGAGAGCAAGAGCAGAAGAGAAGGGCATCCCGAAAATCCGAGAATTAGACTTAGAGCATCCTGCTAGCTTAGAAAAACTAGGGTTTAGGTGGTTAGACTAGCGGAGCAAGGCTTAGGACGTTTGGCTGCCTGCGACTCTATATTTTTCTTTAATCGCAAATCTCTCTGTCTTTCGGAGAATCCTTGTACTCGTCTCTTTCATCTAATAAAACGCCTTCGGGCAAATATTTCAAACTCTTATTTTTATCTATTGAACTTTATCGATTTCGTGTGGCAACGCAGAGAATCCGGACCTTCAAGGAAAGTCGGGTTTACTTGGCTTTCCTCCGCAATCTTATTTATCGAAAATTGACGGTGTGAATTTCGGTTCCCATAGTTTGGCGCTAGAAGGAGGGGGACGGATTCTCTAACTCGAAAACCACCGATCGATCAAAGTTCAGTATGACTTCTTCGTCAGCCCGCAACATCGTATCTTTCGAGGATCGAGCAATGGCCCGTACGGTCAAACCTCACAACGATCTCCTCGTAATAGAACTCACGATCCAGGACATTGACGTAGCAAGGGTATTGGTCGACACGGATGCTCGGCCAATATTATCTACAAAAGCACCCTCGAGAGGATGGGCGTCGACCTAAGCATCCTTACGGATGACCCCAGCCCAGTATTCGGACTCTCGGGAGAAATTATGACCCTCGGCTCAACTAACCTCCTAGTCAAAGCCGGGAGCGTCGCCAAAAACACGGAATTCCTGGTGATCAATGGTCCAACATCCTACAATGCGATAGTTGGAACTCCCTGGCTAAACTCCATGAGAGCGATCCCATCAACATTCCACCTATGCCTCAAGTTCCCAACGCCTTCGGGTCGACAATACATGGTAGTCAAGCAGCAGATCTACCTCCACCGAACTAAAACGGAAAAACTCTGAAATCGAAACCTCTCGAAAAGCAAACGATTCACAACTCGCGGAAACCTTCTGGCAGTTCCAAAGAGCTGAGGCCCTGGAAGGGCGTGAACCAACCTGCGAACCGGTGGTCTCAATCTGTCTCGACGATTCTTTCCCGAACGGTGTGTGGAGATCGGAGCTAACCTCCGAACCAATGAAAGCAGAGCTCATCGCGTGCCTCAAAAGAACCTCAGTACGCTTGCTATGGAGGATATGCCAGGAATCGACATTAGCGTAACATGTCACGAACTTAACATCGACCCAACTCACAAACCCGTAAAACAAAAGAGACGAAAGTTGGGACCTGGCGTGCCATCGCAGTCAATGAGGAAGTCGAAAGACTCCTCAAAGTAGGTCGATAACAGAAGTCAGGTATCCGGACTGGCTTGCCAACCCCGTGTGGTAAAAGAAAACGGCAAATGGCGAAGTCTGTGTCGATTTCACGGATCTGAATAAAGCCTGTCCAAAGGATTGCTTCCGCCCCACACATTGACCGACTGGTCGAAGCAACCGCAGGAAACAAGCTTCGTCATTCATGGACGCTTTTCCGATACAATCAGATCATGATGAATCCCGACGACCGCAAAAACTGCGCTCATCACAGACCGCTGAACGTATTGCTACAAGGTAATGCCTTTCGGTCTTAAAACGCAGGTGCAACATATCAGCGACTCGTCAACAAAATGTTTGCGAAAACCTCGGAAAACTATGGAAGTATACATCGATGATATGCTCGTAAAATCTCTTGACGAACACGATCATATAGCCCACCTAGAGGAATGTTTTGCACGACTCAACCAGCATAACATGAAACTCAACCCGCAAAATGTAGATTCGCAGTGGCATCGGAGAATTCCTCGGATACCTCGTAACGATCGCGAATCGAGGCCAACCCTAAACAAATCGACGACTGATAGAAATGGCCTCCCGAGAACCAAACGAGAAGTCCAGAGGCTAACCGAAGAGTCGGCTTTGAACCGTTTCATCTCGCCCACGGATAAGTGCCTACCGCTTTACGAGACATTGAAGGGAAACAAGAAGTTCGAATGGTCCGAGCAATGTGAAAAGCTTTCCAACAATTGAAACATTACCTGGCCACTCCACCAGTCCTCGCAAAACCGTGGAAGGTGAACCTCTTTTCCTCTATATCGCAGTTTCCGCAACAGCGTCAGTGGTGTCTTGATACGAAGAACGCGCTAACAAAACCAATCTTTTACGTAAGCAAGACGCTACTGGATGCGAACTCGATACCCTCTAATGGAAAAATTAGCATTCGCTGTCATAACCTCGCAAGAAAACTAAGACCATACTTCCAGTCTCATACTATAGTGGTTCTCACCACGTTCCCGCTGCGGATAATCCTGCATAGTCCAAGTCAATCCGGTAGGCTCGCAAAATGGGCAATCGAACTGAGTGAATACGACGTCGAATATCGCCAAGGACGTGTGCAAAGTCCCAAGTACTTGCGGATTTCTTGGTAGAGTTACCCACTAGAAACATGACTAACGAAGAACCAAACTCAACTTGGGTCCTCCACGCCGACGGATCTTCATCCAAACAAGGATCCGAATCGAATACGGCTCACCTCTCCTAACGGGGAAATCCTAGAACAGTCTTTCCGATTGGCTTTCATGCTTCAAACAATGAGGCAGAATACGAAGCACTCATCGCAGGCTTGCGGCTGGCCCATGGGTTAAAAATCCGTAATATTCACGCTTACTGCGATTCTCAGTTGGTCGCCAATCAATACAGCGGAGAATATGAGGCAAGAGACGAAAGGATGGACGATATCTGAAACTCGCCCAAGAACTGGCTCGAATTTCGACCAGTTCGCCCTGACCAGAATTCCTCGCTCGGAAAACGTCCAGGCCGACGCCTTGGCTGCCCTCGCCTCAAGCTCAGATCCAGGGCTCCAAAGAGTAATCCCGGTCGAATTCATCGAGCATCCGAGCATCGGACCACCAGTGGTCGTCAATCTAATCCGGGACGAGATTGAAGATGCGGAAGAAGTCGAGGATCAGCCGAAGCGGATGTGAACCCGACCGAGTATGGCTGCGACAGCCCTTGGTTAGAACCAATCGAGCCTATATCGTGAATGGAACCTTACCCGAAAAATGGGCGGCTCGTAAAGTAAAACCCAAGCGGCACGGTACGTCACGATAGAGGGAGAAATTTATAAGTGGTGTTTCTCTGGTCCTCTCATGGCATGCGCAGAAGGGGAAAGAGCGAGAAGAATCATGAAGGAGGTCCATTCTGGATCATGCGGAAATCATTCTGGCGGAAGATCTCTCGCGGTTAAAATCAAACGCCACGGTTATTATTGGCCAACCATGGTAAAAGACTGCGAGAAATTCGCCCGGAAGTGCGAAAATGCCAAAGGCATGCTCCAACAATCCATCAACCCGCGGAGATCCTCTCCTCAATCTCGTCCCCCTATCCTTTCATGCGATGGTCCATGGACATCGTCGGACCTATGCACCCATCAAAACAAAAGCGCTTCCTCCTAGTCCTTACGGATTTCTTTTCCAAATGGGTAGAAGCAGAATCCTACGCAAGTATCAAGGACACACAAGTCGAGAACTTCGTGGAAACATATCATAACTAGACATGGGGTCCCGCACGAAATCGTAACATATAATGGATCTCAATTTATCTCTACTCGATTGAAGCATTCTGCTAAAATGGAAAATCGACTTACAAAGTCAACTCCCAGATATCCGCAATGCAATGGACAGGCAGAAACCATCAACAAAACCGTCCTTGACGGACTCAAGAAACGCCTAGACGCCGAAAGGGGCGAGGAGCTCGAAGGAGTTCTTTGGTCGCATCGTACAACCCCAAGACGGGCTACGGTGAAACTCCATTCGCCCTCGCTTACGAACGGAATGTATGATCCGCGAAGTAGAATTCCCGAGTACGGAGAAGATTCCTCCCGAAGAGAGGATTTAAACGACGCTATGATGCTGGACAATCTCGATCTCATCAATGCCGCGACCAGGCACTCATTCAATCCAGAATTACCAGCACGCTACCGCAAGGTACTACAACTCAAACGCACGCCATCGCAGGTTCAAAGAAGGCGATTTAGTCTTACGCAAAGTCTTCCAAAACACTGCGAACAAAACGCAGGAAACCGGGAGCAAAGGGAAGGACCGTATAAAATCATAAAAGTAGTCCGACCAGGCTCATACCAAATCGCAAACATGCAAGACGCCAAAATCCGAGAACTTGAATGCGATGCATCTCAAAAATACTACCACTAAACGATAAAACGTGGTACAAAAGAACTACGAGATGGCTTGATCCCTAGACAAGGGTGCGTAGGCAACTCGCCAATCGGCGGATTCAGCTATCCCCAATTTAAAAGGGGTGGGTACGATATATACTCCCACAAATTTCAAGACTCTAAAATTTTCAAACTTTTCACGACTTTTCAAAATCAGCCAAACGCCACAACAGCGGATCTAGTGTCCACTAAGCGATTATCACATCCAAAACAAATCCCGGATGGCCAACACTTCACGGCACTGTGAATGTGGACGCTTCTCCTGGTCAAACTTACGACCCCTTGGTCCCGCGCCCAAAACGGAAACGACAGTTTTCTGGCTGCGAACATTCGCAAAGACATCCCCAAAGCCCGCAAACGTTTCAACACGAGATGCGGCATAAGGAAAATCAACCTTCAGCACTGCGAGACGCCGCTAACGCGAAGGACATTTTTTCCGCAAAACATTGCAGACGAAATCTTCGCTCTGAACATACAAACGCACCTCAAAGCGGTATCATTTCGTTGTTGCTGATCACAACAAACGAACTCTAACGCCCTAAACAGACAAATAGCCGCCCTTCAAGGGTAGGCTCTCTTACATCCGACAAGGATAAACATAGCGCTATACAAGAAATCCAAAATTTTGGTCTAGCTCTTCAGAAGGAAGTAGCTCGACTCACGCCAAACAAATCATATAAGCCGACAACAATTCGCGGATTTTAAACGGTGCGAGTCAGGTTAAAATCGCAAACGGCAAAACGAAGCCGATTTGTCATCGCAAAGCCTCAGTCCGAGAGTAAACCTAGGTCTTGCCCTAAACCCAGCCACGCTGGATCTTGACATCTCACAGACATAGTATGGTATACGAGATCAAAATTTGTCTCTTCACTTAAGCCTATTCGCTTCACGAAGTTTTTCGCGATAAATCGGTAAACCGCAGAAAATCTCGCTTTATGCGACAATAGGTACGGTGATCATCGGGAACTAGGAATGAGACGACAACTCACACCCTCTTTCTCATACTTCAAAACTGAAGTTCATAAATAAATCGAAAACGTTTCATAGATTGAGACTGCCGAAATTCAAACAAAACCCCAAAAGGGGCAGGGATTGAAGCCACCAACGCCAGTCCCGTAATACATCATGGCCTCTTAAACGGCGAAACACATAAAAAACGAAATCCCAGAAGGGATTGATAAACCTAGACGCCCGGGGCGCCATCTTCATCCTCACTGCGACAAGGACAGCCTCGCCGTCGCCTCCCTCGTCGCATCGCCACTACCCCTTCGTCCGCCAACCTCACAATCTTCTCCCGCGCTCCTGATCTTCTGAGTTTTGGAGGTCGGAGCTAGGGTGCATTCGCTTGCAGGCGGCGAGGATCGAATCGAATCTCCCTCGGTGGCCGCCACTCTCCTTTACAGACGATAATCTGGCTTCCTCCAAGTCCAAAGACGGGGCCTCATTACCTCGAAGCAACTCGAGCTCATTCAGACTCCCTCGATCCCGCTAAAGCCAAGTCCCTCTTACGGACGGCTATCAAGGACTCGAACAGGATGGCCATCCTCGTCAGACGACCATAGAAGTCGTCGCTGGCATCGGCAACCTCCGAGGATCTACGGGCGTTCATCTCCTCGTGAGCCTGAACCTTCTCCTGAAGACGGCGGACTTCCGAGGATTTACTCCTCTTCTCTTTCTTCACCTTGAGTAACGAACTCGCGGTCTTCCCAAGGTCGCGCTCAAGATCGCTGATACGAACCTCAAGCTGGGACGTCTGGGCGGCATGGGTGTCCTCGACAGTCTGCAATGCAGCCTTAGTACGCTTTAGCGCTTCCTGCGACGAATCAAGTTCCTTCGATAGACGAATGACTACCGACCCGCACTCGCCAAGCATTCCGTCGATCAGAGACACAAACTGTCCGCAAAAAGGAAAGAGTAAGTATCATCGCAAAAAAAAAGAGACGGTGCAAGAATTACGGACAAATCGAACCTTGGAACGATGACGCGCCAACGGCTCTGAGAGGTCGCTTTCCTCGCTCTTCGCACCCCGCTTCTTTTTCGCTCCGGACGCCGCGCCAGCCCTTGCCCTTCCCTTGGGCAGCGGCGCGGCACCAGCCGCTGGCAGTCCCAAGACGAGTTCCCTCTTCGCCGGGGGAAGAGGTGCAGATTCTATCGCGTCCTCTCTTCCGGAGATCACGATCGGAGCAGTCGAAGAACCCGATGGATGGATCTGAACATCGAGAGTCTGTTCAGGAACAATAACCCCTTCTGTAGACGGGAGGGCATCGGATGGGACTTCGGAGCTGGGAACCAAAGGAGCAGGCAAAGGAGTTGGAGCCGCGGAAGGAACATCGGGCGTCTCAGTCCTCGCCGCTTTGAGCCTTTCGCAGCACGGCGGGATAGCTTAGCCTGAAAGAATCAAACCCATCAGTCAGGGACGGAATAGCCTCTTGAACGGCCTGAACGGCGGAGCTTGACTGGCCGAACCGACGGAGCTTGGCGGCCTCGCCCATCTCAACATCGAACCACTCTTTTCAACTTGGGATGAAGACATTTTCTTTCTTGAGAAGAGAGAATTTGGAAAGATGTGAAGAATGAGAAGGGAGGGTTGGCTACTTATAAGAAAAAAGGAGAAGACACAGGTTCTCTGGAAAAATCCTTAGCAAGATTTCGATTTTCAAAAATTCAAATCACTCGCCCGCAAAATCGTCTCCGATCTTACGAGCTGGGGCTGACTGTTGGGGTCAAAACGGTTATCTCGAAATCTACGGCTAAAGACCTTCCCAAAACTCAAAAGATTTCCAAAACGACTGACGAGGGAAAGATCGAACAACGAAAAAAACCACAGACGGCAAGACGGCCTGGCGGCGGCACGCGGGACACGGGCGGCCTGGCGCCGGGCACCTGGCGCCCGGCGCACGGACGCTGGGTGGCCTGGCGCCGGCCGCACCCGCCTGGCGCCGGCTGCACCGCCTGGCGCCGCAGCATGCGGACGGGCTGGCCTGGCGGCGGCACCCGCCTGGAGGACGCGGCCGATTCGGTTGGAATCGTCCGATGTTTTACGGCAGAAACTGGAGGGATTGGATTTCGTGGAAGAAATCGATAAAACGTTTAACGACTTAAGACAAGTCCGCAGACTTACTTACGATTTTCCAGAATTCAGTCCCAATCAGACTATGACGGTTCATCCGATTTCCTAAACGCCGGATAAACATCAAGTCGCCAAAGGATAGCGGAAAACTCGAGGATGATTATGAAGATCGACGAAAATGGAACATTTCCTGAAGAGATAAGCTTGGGCCCAAAGGCAAGGCCCATCACCCTAAGGCAAACCGACCTAGAAGTGGGTATATAGGAGAGCAAGAGCAGAAGAGAAGGGCATCCGAAAATCCGAGAATTAGACTTAGAGCATCCTGCTAGCTTAGAAAAACTAGGGTTTAGGTGGTTAGACTAGCGAGCAAGGCTTAGGACGTTTGGCTGCCTGTGACTCTATATTTTCTTTAATCGCAAATCTCTGTCTTCGGAGAATCCTTGTACTCGCCTCTTTTATCTAATAAAACGCCGGCAAATATTT
Organism: Brassica nigra; assembly: GCA_016432835.1. Taxonomy (NCBI): domain Eukaryota; kingdom Viridiplantae; phylum Streptophyta; class Magnoliopsida; order Brassicales; family Brassicaceae; genus Brassica; species Brassica nigra. The sequence continues at coordinate 20,988,089 of CM028246.1, forward strand.
CAAACTCTTATTTTTATCTATTGAACTTTATCGATTTTGTGGCAACGCAGAGAATCCGGACCTTCAAGGAAAGTCGGGTTTACTTGGCTTTCCTCCGCAATCTTATTTATCGAAAATTGACGGTGTGAATTTCGGTTCCCACCGGACGTCCCACCGCCCTTCCTACCCGCGCGAGACAGCACCGCCTTGGCACACGCGGCCTGAAGGACCCGCACGGCCTGCATACCCGACCTGGAGGACGCGGCCTGAAGGACCAGCACGGCCTGCTGGCTGCTGAACACGGACAGCACGCGGCTCAGAACACCGGACAAGAGAGACCGCACGGCCTGGACGATGGACGAGCAGCATGGTACGCTGCCTGGACATACCCGGCTGGACAGCATAGCCTGACCCGGGTGGCCTAGCTTCTTCCATTCTACTTGCTTCTCATTGGTCGAAAATCACTTGGCCAAGGACATTTTAGTAATTTTGTTTTATGTTTTCAAGGGCTTTCAAGCCACCTATAAATACTCTTGTAATCTCCTTTGTGAGATCTAACTTCTTTTCTCTCAAAAACATAATAAGATCTTGAAGAAAGTTTGGATCTTTGATCCTTTTTATCTCATTTCTTTTGTGTTTAATAGATTATCATCTTCTCTAATCATGTTTAGCCTTGAATCATCATTGATTTTGAGGTTTTCCATGGCTATTAGTGAGTAGATCTATCTAGGGTTCATGGGCTTGGGAGAATAAGGGTGATTAAGTGTAGATCCAAGGTGCTTAGTGTTAGATCTATCCTTTCCTTGCATTGATTTGGTGTTCTTCATGCTATATTTGGGTTGGCCTCTCAAACATAGAGCCATAGGCATTTCATGCCCGAAAGGTGTTCTATGAAATGCCTGAACCAACTCATCTATGCTTTTAGCTTGCTTTGCCTAAGAGATTAGTTGTCAAAGGAGCTAGGATTGCTATTAGACTAATTCTTTATGCTTGCTTTGATCATTACAGCCAAAGAGATTAGGTGTACTTGGGTGATCATTGCAAAAGAGCATTCATCTAGGGATAGAGCTTGCTTAGTTTTGTTTTCTAGGCATAAGGAATTAGATTGATTGAAAAGTTGGCATCTTGGATTGAACCTTGATCACCCAAAGTCAATTCCCGTGTCCCAAGAACCCCCTTGCCTCATTGAGAAAGAAAGTTCAATCTTTTATTTCATTTTTAATATTGGATGACGAGTTTCGTCTCTTGGTGAAGCAGTACGATCCCGCTTGTTTTTCTTCTCTTTCAGCTTAGTCCTTTAGGGACGTACCCTGACTCTAGGCAGGAGAAGTTCTGTAGGAGATAGTAGTCGAGTGGAGACCATAATTCTTCTCATTCCTTTTTCAGGAATAATGAGACCCTTGTTGAGGCGTGGAGGCTGGTTCTTTGTCCTATAACTTGAGGTATTGAAGTACGTCGCATAGTAACTTCTTCTCATCTTTGGGAACCCAGTCTTTGAAGGGCTTCATGTTCTGACCTTGGAGGACCCGTATATTTATCCTTGAGAATCTGGAGGCTCCTTGGAACTAGTGCTCTGGCACATGAGGATCTGTAGATATTCTCTTTTTGTCGATGTCGTTTAGTAAATTCTTCTTACTGCTCTCTGCTCCCACTTGGGTGAGCCACTCTCAGCGCTTCTTGGATATCACTAAATGACCTGCCGCTTTGTCTTGAATCCTCCCTTTAGTGTGCAAGCCAACGAGATTTGTTGACGCATGTTTGCCCCTTGGGTTGAGTATTAACTCGTTTTCCCCCTGCTTTCCTCTCTGTTATCTCTTTCGTAGAAGTTCAGGAAGGCACGTGCCTTGGACCTACTTCCTTGGAAGCTTGTAGACTGGCGTATTCTTGACTCCTTCACTGGGAATTTCTGTTTATTAAAACTTGACGAGGGTGCAGCCTTGGATACTTGGAGAGGCACGTGGCCTTAGCTTCCTAAGAAACTTGGAGAGGCACGTGGCTTCGGAAAATTGTAAAGACATATGTCCTGAGTTTCCTCGGGAGTTTGTAGGGAGTAGAAGGCCTTAGTTTCCTCTAGAGGTATATCAGGGTTTGTTGCCGGGAAAAGCGATAGTAAGGTGGTCGGAGCATGCTTTCTTGTGGAGCCATTGGATTTCACCTCTATGTAAGGTGGGTAGCCGGAGACCCGGGACCTGGGATCCGGGACCTGGAAGCTGGAACCCGGAACCCGTAGGTGAATAGTAGCTGGAACGTGTGTTCTCCATCTTCTTTTACTCTCCTTTGATCTAATTGGACTCAAGAATCTGAAGGCCAGCATGTCATGACGTAGAGTTCGCGTTTTTCTTCGGCTCCTTTGCAGGAAGCAGAGAAGCAGTGTTCCCGGCGCTTGTGCAGGGATCCTCTCGCGGAACAACTCTAATGGAATTCGATGAGTACTAACAGGCGTTCTATCCACCAAGCTATTAGGCTTATCTAGGATTCCACTACCACTTAGATTCTAAAGCCTAAAGAGAAATGTGGTTCTCCGGTTACCTCTTAGTGGTTGCCTGGTATGCATGCAGTATTTCCAGGAGCTCTTCTTCTGACTCTTCTTGTCTTTTGACGTCCAAGTTGTAAAGCCGGCCGGTAAATGTTGTATCCCGCTTGAGAACCTTGCATCTTTCTCATATGATGCAGAGTTGTGAGTCTGGAAGCATGGATGTCGTCTAGGGCTTGCTTGGTGATGGCTGCCCCCACTGGATCCGAAGGTTGTTGAGACTTGATGTGTAGTGAAGACCCAGAACTAGCAGGAGTCAATAATTGTAGACATCGGTTTTGGGTTGGGGCCCAGAACCGGTGGATACGAAGACTGCGGGGATCTGATCTGAGGATAGGACCCGGAACCAGCAGGAACCAGGGACTGCAGGAAGTCTGATCTGAGGATAGGACCCGGAACCAGCAGGAACGAGGGACTGCAGGGAGTCTGATCTTAGGATAGGACCCGAAACTAGCAGGGACCAGGGACTGCAGGGAATCTGATATGAGGATAGGACCGGAACCAGCAGGAACCAGGGACTGTAGGGAGTCTGATCTGAGGTTAGGACCCGGAACAACCAGGAACAAGAGACTGCAGGGAGTCTGATCTGAGGTTAGGACCCGGAACCAGCAGGAACCAGTAGGAACCGGTTGGTAATCCCTGTGTTGGACCTTGTTACTTCTGTTTAGCATTAAGTTATCCTCCCTTGAAGAGGTCTTTCCAGCTGTGTGCAATTTAGATCTGGTGAGAATATGTCGTTTCTCGCCCCTATATGGCTGGGGTTGAAGTATTCCGAGGGAATGGATGTAATGTCTCTTCCGCCTATCAACATCATCACGTAGTATATGACTGTCCCTCCTTCTAGCGCCAAACTGTTAGGGTATTTTCGTGTACAAGTGATTTGTTCTCAGTTCTACGGAATGATAGGAAGAAGGAGACTGGTTGTCGTGGTACTTTGTCCTGCTTCGGTCATGGATAAGCCAAGAGATCCTGCTCTGAGGGTAGTGCCATACGGGTATGGGCCGGTGCGTATCGTCAGTGCCTTAGTAGCAGTAGGGAAGGTCGGTTGTTAGGCAGGAACTGCCTATCTATAGTGGAGATCGCCGGGTCTTCATGGTCTATAGTTGATGGTCCTAGCCCCATGGTCGGTCCTTGGGGATCTAAGCATAGGACCATGGAAGGTGTTTGGTTTTATAGCTGCATCCTTCAGTGGGGATTGCCTATGTACCCTTCAGTGGGGGATCAAGCCGTTCGTAGTTCATGTATTGGCGGAGGCGTGTTGCCTAGATGGAGGCTCGTAGCCTAATGGAGGCGCGTAGCCTGATGGAGACGCGTGGCCTAGTGGAGGCTCGTGGCCTAGTGGGCACTTGGCCTAAGGGGCACGTGGCTCTGTATAGTTGATAGGAGTCATCTGTTATAGAGGGCGCATGGTCGGAACATATGGTAGTCTTGTCAGTATGCTACAGTGAGCATGGACCTTCGGTATGCTTCAATGGGCATGGAGTATTCCTGCTGATGAGGAGGGGAACGTGGTCCGAGCCAGTAAGCCGAGTTGTAGACGTGCTGCAGTGAGCATAAGACGTCATCCTGTTGATAGTAATCACAGGGATTCGTCGGTTGTAAGCACATCGATGAAGGTGGTCTTCTAGGTATGTAGTCTTGCCTTGGCGGCTGTAGAACTTGCGAGCTTTGTGGATGAACGTGTTGACTTCCTCTCTTTAGGTTTTAAACATATATTTATAGTGGAGGTCGTGCCTCCCTCTTAGGATTTGGAAATATTCATTATATCCTTAGATAATAGAATATTTCGAATTTTCTTAAGGAAGGCCATATATATTGGAATACTTCCTCTTTTTCTCTGATTTGAGAGGATCCCTTCGTGTCTAAGTTAATCTTCCTTGTATTAAGGAAGATTTTCATTTTCCCGGAAGAAAGGGTAGTTCCGGAGGTAGTTCCCGAGGTAGTTCCCGAGGGTAGTTCCCAAGGGTAGTTTCGGAGTTCCTTTTAGCGGGGACCCGGAGGTCTGGGTCCTGGAATCCGGAGGAAGAAACCTGGTAGCTGGAGTAATCTCTTCATGGAATTTTTTTCCCCAACACACCTTGTAAGAAAGCATTCTTCACATCCATCTGCCACAAATCCCACTCAAATTTTGTTGCAATGGATAACACAATTCGAATTGTGTGAAGCTTGGCTACTCGAGAAAAGTGTCAATATAATCTTTTCCATAAGTCTGTGTGAACCCTCTTGCTATCAGTCTAGTCTTCTTTCTTTCTATCTTACCATTCGGCAAGTACTTATTAGTAAAGATCCATCTGCTTGAAGACTACTCTTCTCCCTTTTTGTAGCTGACTCTCATACCATGTATCATTCATGATCATAGCATTAGATTCATCAGCTACAGAATCTCTCCACTCTTGTAACTGCATAGCCTCGTCATAGGACGTTGGTACATAGCTCTCATCCAGACTAATGATGAAGGCATGATGCTCTTCAGGAAACTCAGCAAAGGAACACACGGCTTGAGAAGGATGCTCCACAGCCTGAGAATTGTAGTAAACTCTCGTGTTTACCCAGTTGGAAGGATCCTTCCTAGTCCTTGTGCTCCTCCTTAACTCGTGAACTAGGACCTCAGCTTGAACCTGTTCCTCTGAACCAGTAAACTCTCCTTGTTCTTCTTCTGAACCAGAACCAGTATACTTGATATGCTCTATATTTTACCCTATTTTACCTATAAGTTTCATATGTTTTCAAAGGTTTTATATGCATTTCGTAGCTCTTTTAGAGATATTTCAGGTTTAGGTACTCATTGGAATAAAATGATGATTATGGAGCATTTTGAGATCTTTTTGGGAGTTTCAACATTTCACTCGCTGAGCTGACTACTAAAGAAACCATCGACCGACTCATCACAGCCGTATCGATCGACAGAATATAACACGAATCGATCGATTTTCTATGCATCATATCGGTCGATGCAAAGCTCTTCGCGATTAATGAAGATTATAAGATTTACATGTTCAACCCAAAATATGTCATATTTTCATTATACACCCTGGCCGCCTGTTAGGTCATATTTTTAGGGTTTTGTACCATTTAAATAAGGAGGCATTGAGAAGAAAGAAAGCAAGAAATTGAGGAGGCTACAAACAAGTCCCCAAAGTCATCACCAAGGAAAGGAGTATTAGGTTAGAGAATCAGTTGGAGAAGAAGATATCTACCCTGGAGAGATAGATCTGAACTGCACTAAACAGAGAAGATCTTGAACTCCTTTTGTTTTCTTACTCTATTACTATTTTCATTAAGTTCTATTTGAGTAGACTATCATAACTATGCTTCTTATGAATATGTCTGAGTAGTCGTAGTGTTAGATTTAGGTTCACCAAAGGTTGATTTATGTATTGCTAATCACAAATGTGAATGTTAGGGTGTTTTAATAGTTCTTTCATTCTAGTTGTGCTGAATGCTAAGTAAAGGAATTGATCAACCTTGACTTAGATCTTAGGTTTAATTTGGGCAAGTGACAACATGGTGAATTGCTGTTGGGGTCAAAAACGGTCACGACGAAATTAACGTTAGAAAATATTTCTCGAAAAAGATAATTCTCGTAAAACTTACTTAAACTAATTTTTACGATAAAATTATTGAAAAGAATTGTCCGCAACGTCAAAACAAACTCCAACGGTTCGAGCATCAATCCACTCGACGATGGTCGAGTGGACATCGTAACTTGTCTACTCGACGATCGTTGTTGGGGTCGCAAACTGTCATGACAAAGTTAGTATCGAAACATTCCATAAAAACATACATCTCTGATATCTTTACGAAAAATATCGTAAAAATCGAATCCTTGCGAGGAAATCTACGACTAAGTCGTGTCTTCGTTAAAAACTCGATTACTCGATACAATGAAAGATCAACAACAGCGAAGGCTCGGCTCGATCATCGCAAAGCAGCTAACGGCATGCCCGGCTCGGTCGTTATAGCGACCGGGCATCATACGAAGCTCGGTCGCTATAGCGACCGAGCTGCAATACAAGCTCGGTCGCTATAGCGACCAAACATGCATTCGTCACGGTCCTTCCGTAGCATCCGACATCTTCCAAAATGACAATACGATGTAAAACTATGAACTCTCGACTGTCCTCATTACAACCTTCCGCAAACCACGGCTTAACCATTTCTTGATTTCCAATCAAATGGAATCCTTGGTCTGTTTTACGAAAAACCGCGGAAATTATCTTTATCGAAAAAACCGTAATAAACGTCCCGAATCAAAAGACGGTCCAAAGAGTTCTAAAACTTGATTCGAGGCCCACTTACGATTTCTTAAAACCCATAAACGCTATGACGGTTATGCTTGGTGAGATAAACATCAAATTCCGCGGATAAATGGAAAGTTTCCGCAGATAATCATGAAGATCGGAAAAATGAAATATCTCCATTTTTTGGCTATGATGGCTTAAGGGCAGTAAGGGAAAGCGTAAACCGACCTAGAGGAGAGTATATAAGGAGTTCAAGATGAGTATATAAGGATTTCAAGAGGAGAGTATATAAGGAGTATATAAAGAAGCAAGGGGACTCTTCTAGACTCAGAATTCTCTGCACTTAGAAACTTTAGGCTTTATTCTCGACAAGTTCGGTTTCTATGACTGGCACACGATTACTAGACGAACTCGCCTAGGCAGTTTGATCTCTTGTCCAGCTCTATCAATTGAACTACGTTCGACTTGATCCTCTAAAGGGGTATGTAGGCAGCCTTTAATAAGGTTCAGTCCGAAGTCAATCAAAAACCTTTTTTTTTTTATCTTTTTCGTCTTTTGTTATCGAGCTGCGAGTCAACTAGGTTTAAGGTTTTGGGTCGCTAGAACTAAGTAACTCGCTGACAGCCTTTGCGGCCAAAACTTTTATAATCTCTTGTAATGATCGCAACGCTCTTACGCGAACAAGATCTACTGTTTTCTCTAAATTTGTTTTGCTATCTTTTCATATTTTCCGCATCTATTTGGTCAGTTGTCGTTGGCTCCGCATAGATCCGGGACCTCAGGGAAATTAGGGTTTTCCTACTTTCTTTTTTATACGAAAATTGACAGTGCGAATTTTGGTTCCCACAGTTTAGCGCTAGAAGGAGGGGGGGGGGTACAGATTACTCTAACTCATAGCCGCAAAACGCTTGTTCGAAAAGATGTCTGGATATATGAAAGAAAAACTCGCAGCACTGACTGCCCCTATGGCCAACGCTTACGCAAACGCCGCAGTGTTCAACCAAATCGAAAACTTAGTCGCAACCTTCCGCCACAGGAAGAGCACTAAAACGAGCTCGCGATTTCTCCTTCCATACACAAAGGGGAACGATAAAATCTTTCCTACCCCGTAAAATTCCTCTTGTTACCGCTTTGGAAATATCTCAGCGTGTAAGGATTTGACCAAGAGGCTTTTTCCGAAAACTTTTCGGAAAAATAAAACTTGCTCTCCCAATAACTGCGGAAAACCCTAGGTTACTCGCAGAAGGCCAATCTCAAAGCCAAACTCGGTCGCTATAGCGACAGACCATCAAAACAAGCTCGGTCGCTATAGCGACCGAGCACCAGGACAAACTCGGTTGCTATAGCGACCGAGCATCGAAACAAGCTCGGTCGTTATAGGGACCGAGCATCGAAAAAAGCTCGGTCGCTATAGCGACCGAGCATCGAAACAAGCTCGGTTGCTATAGCGACCGAGCATCGAACCAAGCTCGGGTCGCTATAGCCACCGAGCACCGAACAAAGCTCGGTCTCTATAGGGACCGAGCACCGAACAAAGCTAGGTCGCTATAGCGACCGAGCATCGAGCCAAGCTTGGTCGCTATAGCGACCGAGCACCAAAGCAAGCTTGCTCGCTATAGCGACCTGTCAGGCCTCAAAGGGGTCCTCCTTTGCGTTCTCCTTTGAATCCTCATCGTAACGCTTTTCGTTTCGTCTCAATCAGAGTTTCCGTTGAGATTTTACGACGAAAACAAGTGGGACTCGTCTTGGCTTGCTTCTACTCGCTATAGCGACCGAGATGACATCCTCACTCGCTATAGCGACCTTTCAGGCCTAAAAGAGGTCCTCTTTTGCGTTCTCCTTTGAATCCTCATTGAAACGCTTTTCGTTTCGTCTCAATCAGAGTGTCCGTTAAGATTTTACGATGAAAACAAGTAGGAATCTTCTCGGCTTGCTTCTACTTGCTATAGCGACCTGTCAGACATCATCACTCGCTATAGTGACCTGTCAGGCCTCAAAGGGGTCTTTCTTTGGGTTCTCCATTGAATCCTCATCCAAACGCTTTTCGTTTCGTCTCAATCAGAGTTTCCGTTGAGGTTTTACGACGAAAACAAGTAAAACTCGTCTTAAACTCCTTGGCTTGTTCCTACTCGCCCTACCTCCATCTTTGCGTTCTCTTTCGAGTCTCGATCGAAACGTCTCTTGTTTTGTCTCGATTGAAGTTACCATTGAAACTTTATGATATAAAAAAAACCGCAAAGACTTGTTTTCTTGCATGAATTCAAATTGATCGTATATAACGGCAACAGTTAACTTAACACTTTAGCGGCCTCAACTATACGATTACGCTGAACCTTTTTTATAAAAATTGACGTTGTATCTAAGGAGAAGATGACAGTCAAGTTTGAAAGATAATGGTCGAGTTTCAAAGGATAAACACCAATATCAAGAACGGTGAGCGTACGCGAGAAGAGGAGCCGGAAATAAGCGAGCAAAATTGAGAAAAGACAAAACTGCATCTCCGGAAACACTAAGGTGTGTCCGAGTTGGAAAATTTTCAATATCAAACTTGGAATTTTCGTAGGAAGGTAGTAAGCAATAAAACTCTCTTGAGACTGCCATAGAATTTTAGGGAACTTAAAACATAGGTGGATAGTCTAGTGAACAATTTCGTAGGCAATTTTTCCTATTGCTCTTTAATTGCTCTGGCAGATCTTGCTAACCGATCCAATCTCTCGTACAACCGAAAAACGATCGCCACGCATTCAAGCGTACTCATCTCGCTTCCTAAAGAAAGAAAAAATTAGAGACACGAACGCCGTCTTAAAACCGACTCGTTCCTAGCAATTTTCTTTAAAACGGATATATTCCAAGTCGTCATCAATCCAGCGTCATCTTTAAAATCAACCCAGATTGTCGATCATCCTAATCCTCAAAATAAAAACGTACAGAACTCTTCGAAAGAAAAGTCCATCCATTTTATTTCGGGAGGGGGAAGGAGGGAGTAGGTACGTATACTATACTTGTATACTCCTATACTTCAAAAACTTTTTGCCTCGGCATAAAAAAAAAACACTTTTAAAAAAAAGTCAATTCTCGCAGCGATAGGTAGAAAAATATTTTGACAATATGATTCCTCACCAAAGCAAACGACAATCTAAGATTCGTCTAAACGCTAGCAAAAGAAATCGAGAACACAACTAGAAACAAATACGACAAAGGGAACACGTCCTCCCCGCTCGTCTACTTAATCTAGCTGTTTAACAGATTCAATTCGCTCAGGAAACCTACATAAACATCGTTACTTTTACATCTCCATAAGTCGCGCCTATTTACTTAATTCGTAAAACCAGTCGCCTGTTACTTACGAAAAAATTATTCGTATAAATCGAATCAAGCATACGAAGAAACTTTTGAAAGTAAACATAACAGGTTTTACGAAAAAGTATTTTTCTTATAGCAAAAACGAAGCTGTATGATCCGACATTGGACGATCAATCTAAACTTTATTTCCTCACACCAGGATCTGTCAGATCCTATTCTTTAGACATGTGGCTCACCAGCATCCACTCTCATTCCCTCGGTTACATCTAAGTAGCAAATCACACCGCAATTGAATCCGCACGGGCTCTCTATCGAGCTTCTTAGGCTTTGTCTCTATACGATACAAAGGAAACAACTTCCATACGAATAAAGGAAACATTATACGAAAATTTCAACGTATAAATTAAACCCAGAGTGGAAAATCGTTTCCTATGACCATGGGCATACTCGGCCTATCAATCTCAATAAACATTATTCGGTCCTCGCCCAATTACGCCTTCCCTTCAAAGCCGAACTGGGTTACGGTATCCATCTTAAGGACGATTCTAACCAACTTGACCTTATGGCCTAATCCTTTACCGACTACATCCTCGGCAATGCGGCTGAACACAACCTTCACGCCAAGCCAAAAAAATTGAGCGACCACCGCTCCGATAACTTGACGGCTAAACGATAATCCGCAATTTGTCTTGCAACGCTAAGTAACGATTACACAAACAATTATCGTATGACCCGGAAACGGGAATCATACGGTAAAATCGTCATAACAAAACTCAGGTTTAACAACCAAACAGTTAACGGAAAGGTTGAACTTGTTAAAAATCGACCAAGTTCCATATTCTACGACTCACTTTAAGCCCGCTATGTTTTACTCGTAAAATGCGGCATGTAAGGAAAACTCGCAACAGAGCTCTTAGAGCTATACGAAACATCCTCAAATATACACGAAACAAATCTCGGAAGGCTAACACCTCACTAAGCACAGTATAGGAGGACGCCTCTTTCCAGGGACAAACCTACGTGACCCCTTGGTCCTAACTCCTCTATCAACATAACATCCAAACCGGAACAACAGATTTGACTGCCAACATCCGCAGCTAAACCAAAATGTTTCTCCAAACATAGGGTTAAGACTTAACCCTCGCAACACTGCATAACATCGTCAAGTCCGCGAACAATTCCAGCACGAAACGCGGCATACGAAAGAAAAACCAAACTTCAGCATTGCGAGACGTCGCAGACGCTTGAAGAAACATTATTCAAAAAAATACCATCCTCGATAAAAACACTACCTTGGAGGACCAAACAATAATACGCACTCACACCCTTTTGAAACACGTATCCTTCGCGAAGATTCAAAAACGGTAATATCTACCAATAAGTTTGTTGCTGATCCCAACGAACTCTTAACTGTCCGAAACAAACTTAGCCATCTCGTAGAGATAGCTCTCATACACCTGACACAAGGGTAATAGCGCTATAAAAGAAATCCAAAATTTTGGTCAGCACTTCCAGGAGACTTAGAAAATGTCCTTGGAGAGATGATCGATTCCAACCATACAAGTCGCATAAGCCGAGAACCTATCGCGGACTTTAAATCGGTATGGAATCAGGTTGAAACTGTAACGGGATACGTAAGCCGAATTAGTCATCGCACCCCCTAAACCAGAAGTAAGCCTAGGTCTTTCCCTAAACCCAGCACACTGGTCTCTAACATCTCTAGGCATGATATCGAAAGATACGAGATCCCAAAATATGTCTCTTCGCTTGTATTCCAACGTTCATAAAGTTCCGGAAAGCAAAATTTTTGCGTACATTCTCATCTAAAACGAACAGCTAATTTAACGATCTACAAAGAGTTAGATATGAGATGACAACTCATACTCTTCCCTCTTCATTCATACGAATACAAACATGCTCTTAAAACGCGAAACACAATTTATTAAAAAAAAGGAAGTCGCAAAGAGGCTGGGATTCGAAACCACACGCTTTCAGTCCCGAAAACATAAATACGGCCACACTTGGCCAAAGGTCTAGTATAAAATGCTATCAGCAGCAACATGCCTCATAATCTCTACATGACATACAACTAGACCGTAAAGGTCTCACTGGAAAACAGGTCATAAGAGTCTTTACTCCAAGACGAACTACGAATGGCTTGATCCCTTTTGACAAAGGGTACGTAGGCAGCTTTCATCAAGCGCAGCCTCAATCTTATAATTAAGATTCTGCTCTTCTTAGAGTGAACGTACAACTTTCAACGGACATTTTCAACCATTATTTTTGCCTAACTTGCCTGACTTGTCTTATCGCACGCTAGAACCTCACATTTATGATCCACCGTTCTAACGGGCTGGGGGGCTAATTGTTGGGGTCAAAAATGGTCACGATGAAATTAACGTTCGAAAATATTTCTCGAAAAAGATAATTCTCGTAAAAATTACTTAAAGTAATTTTTACGATAAGATTATTGAAAAGATTTTTCCGCAGCGTCAAAACAAACTCCAATGGTTCGAGCATCAATCCACTTGACGATGGTCGAGTGGACATCGTTACTTGTCTACTCGACGATCGTTGTTGGGGTCAAAAACTATCACGACAAAGTTAGTATCGAAACATTTAATAAAAACATACCTCTCTGATATCTTTACGAAAAATATCATAAAAATCGAATCCTTGCGAGGAACTCTACGACTAAATCGTGTCTTCGTTAAAAACTCGATCACTCGAAACAATGAAAGATCAACAACGGCGAAGGCTCGGCTCGATCATCGCAAAGCAGCCAACGACATGCCCGGCTTGGTCCCTATACGAAGCTCGGTCGCTATAGCGACCGAGCCCAAACACAGGCTCGGTCGCTACAGCGACCGAGCCCAAACACAGGCTCGGTCGCTATAGCGACAAAACATGCATTCGTCACGGTCTTTCCGTAGCATCCGACATCTTCCGAAATGACAATACGATGTAAAACTATGAACTCTCAACTGTCCTCATTACAACCTTCCGCAAACCACGGCTTAACCATTTCTTGATTTCCAATCAAATGGAATCCTTCGTCTGGTTTTACGATAAAAACCGCGGAAATTATCTATATCGAAGAAACCGTAATAAACGTCCCAAATGAAAAGACGGTCCAAAGACTCCTAAAACTTGATTCGTGGCCCACTTACGATTTCTTAAAACCAATAAACGCTATGACGGTTATGCTTGGTGAGATGAACATAATATTCCGCGGATAAATGGAAAGTTTCCGCAGATAATCATGGAGATCGGAAAAATGGAAAATCTCCATTTTTTGGCTATGATGGCTTAAGGGCAGTAAGGGAAAGCGTAAACCGGCCAAGAGGAGAGTATATAAGGAGTTCAAGACGAGAGGCACAAGGGGACTCTTCTAGACTCAGAATTCTCTGCACTTAGAAACTTTATGCTTTATTCTCGACAAGTTCGGTTTCTATGACTGGCACACGATTACTAGACGAACTCGCCTATGCAGTTCGATCTCTTGTCCAGCTCTATCAATTGAACTACGTTCGACTTGATCCTCGAAAGGGGTACGTAGGCAGCCTTTAATAAGGTTCAGTCCAAAATCAATCAAAAACCTTTTTGTATCTTTTTCGTCTTGTGTTATCGAGCTGCGGCTCAACTAGGTTTAAGGTTTTGGGTCGCTAGAACTAGGTAACTCGCTGACAGCCTTTGCGGCCAAAACTTTTATAATCTCTTGTAATGATCGCAACGCTCTTACGCAAATAAGATCTACTGTTTTCTCTAAATTTGTTTTGTTATCTTTTCATATTTTCCGCATCTATTTGGTCAGTTGTCGTTGGCTCCGCAGAGATTCGGGACTTCAAGGAAATTAGGGTTTTCCTACTTTCCTTATTTATACGAAAATTGACAGTGCGAATTTTGGTTCCCACAATAGCCTGAAAATAAACTAGACTGATCTTATTAATTAGCTAAAAACGAAAGTTTCCCTAGTTAATATGAGAACCTATCAACCTGCTCGGTAATGCTTACTGGAAGCCAAATCGATCGATACGATACTTATTCATCGATCGATTAGCTGAAAGGCATTTTGATCGATTGTCAAAAAGACATATCGATGGATGCTTTCTCAAGTTGGAACAAGCGACAGCTGACTGACTTGAGATCCAGCTATTAGACAATCCTATAGATTGTTCCTAAGAGTTGAGTTCGAGAACAAAAATATTTAAAATCCGTATAATCCCCAAGCAGCATACTTATCATACCTAAAGGCTTACCTTGATCTAGCTACTTAGCAATTGTCCTGTTCGTCGATCGATTTTCGCAAAGCTTATCGACCGATTTTCCTAGAATTCATTTAAGTTACTGTTTTAAAACCATTCAATCTAGCTTTATTTCGAGGACTATAAAATCTATTGTGCAATCCAAGAGTCTCTGTGGATTCGATCCCTAAGTACTGCAATTGAACCTCTTTTGATGAGAGTAAAGTTGCTCTAGGGTAATTTGAGCACGTATCAAATTTGGTGCCGTTGCCGGGGACTCTTTCTGATTTCCATTAGATTAGGTTTAGAATATAGTCTAGATTTCCCTTTCTGTTTACTAATGTTTTCTTCACTTCCTGCTGACACAGGTACCTGAGGAAAGACTAGCATATTTCGCCACACTATCGATCGACGCGGAAGTTGCCACATCGAACGTTATATTGATGGACGAAACAACTGACACTACGGAGCTGGAGTCGATCGACATGGTTACAACAAAATCGATCAACGATGGTCAAAGGAAATCGCTCGAAACACAACCACTTACATCGATCGACACCGACCAGCCAGAAGCAGGTAAGTTCTCTAAACTTACTAATAATTGGAAAGAAACTCTAGGAAAATCAATAGTTCAATCATGCAACGCAATTAGCCAAATTATGAAAGAACAGGGGACTGCAATCCCTGTTGAAATTCATACAACGTTTAAAAATGAAAAAGAATTGTCTTTGCAAGAATTTTCAAATCCTAGTAGGACCTATTCCAAGGTCCGCCATAAAGTTACCAGAAATTGAAACAATAAAGTCTAAGCTTATCATTAAGCACCTATTTCTGGTATGACAAAACCCTTTCCATGGGACTCTCTTAGAGCACCCACTTGACCACATCGAAAAACTAGAAGATATGGTGAATAACGAGAGTAATCGCTGCAAACTCTTCTCTTTCTCTTTTGCTGGTGAAACCAAGAAATGGCTAGACCTATCACCAACAGAATCTTTAACCTGTTGGAAAGAGATTAGGAGCGCATTCATTAACCATTTTTTCGATGATGCCCGCTACTGGGATGTGAGGAGGAAACTCTCCAAATTTCGCCAAGACACACGAGAATCCTTCAAAAATGCTTGGGGAAGGTTTAAAGAACTCCAAAATGAATGCCCCCATCATGGATACTTGGAACCGCATCTGATTAACGCCTTCTATGGAGGTGTTAGCTTGCACTACCAAAACATTCTCGATACAGCAAGTGAAGGGAGTTTCCGCTCAAGGAGCCCCAAAGAAGCAAAAAGACTAATCCAGAATGTAGCAGCTGGTAGAGCTTATGAAAGGATGGATTTAGAAAGAAGAAACGAAGCAGAATGCACATACGACTCTCAACTATCCTATTTTAAAGAAGATGATAGTAGGAGTTTTCAATGCTCCTAATCAGATGATGAAGTATAAGAGATTGTCGAACCAATCCTAGGTGATTCTGAAGCAAAGGCAATGCAAGTCTATGCTTAATCTAAGTGCAATCAATAGAGTGGAGTGAAATGAACTAGAACTAAACTAAAATGCAATAAAGTAATGATCTCTCTTTTAATATGAAGCAATAGGACTCATGGGACAAGGGAATTAACCTTGGGTAATCAAGTTTCAATCTAAGATGGCCAGCTTTCAATCAATCTAACACCTTAAGCCTAGACACAATCCTAAGCAAGCTCTATCCCTAGATGAATGCTCATTCACTAACATATCTCAAGCATCTAATCCATTAGATTGAATAATATGAAAGCAATCAATAAAAACAAGTCTATAGCTATCTTAACACCTTTAAAAACTAATCCCTTAGGTAAAGGATGTTAAAAGCATTGAGGAGTTGGTTCAGGCATTTCATCATACACCTTGTGGGCAAGAAATGCCTATAGCTCTATCATGAAGAGGCCAACTCCAAAATAGCTATAAGAACACTCTACAAGCAAGGATCAAGAAGGATCTACATTAATACACCCTAGACCTAGCTTAATCACCCTTAGTCTCCTAAGCCCATGAACCCTAAGATGATCTACTCTCTAATAGACATAATTTCCCTTAAACCCGTGATGGATTCAAGTTTAATCATGATTAGAGAGCAACAATTTCTCAAGAACACAAGAATAAAAGAAGAAAAAGGATTCAAGATCCAAACTTTATTCAAGATCCAATTGTGTTTTTAAGAGAAAAAGAGACAAGTCCCAAACTGGGAGATACAAGAGTATTTATATGAGGCTTGAAAGCCCTTAAAAACATAAGAGAAATGACCAAAAGGGCCTTGGAACACTTCATGGTCAACCAAAGGACCAGAAAAACGCTCAGGATAGATCCTAGACCAGTACCCGCGCACTTCTACCCCGTGTGGAACTCTTCCTCGCCCAGCTCTCGCCCGCGCGGGTAGGCTTACCCACGCACTTCTACCCGGGTTGATATGCCTCTAGTAAATCGATCGTAACTCCTCCAATACAGCTCCAAATGAATTGAAACCACTTCCATTGGAAAGCTAACTCAGTTTTCTATGTCGTCCCAGAATTTTAGCAAAATATGATATCTTTCACCTCCTTTTGGATCACAATGCTCCCAAACACCTCCAATCACTCCATGGCACACTCCAACACCTAATAAGGACAATGCATGCAATATGGACTCTAAAGATGCCTAATTCCTAATCTACATGATCAAAATGTACAAGAATGTATGGCTAAAAACATGTAAATATGCATGATATCAATTCTCCCACACTAGTCCTTTACTTGTCCTCAAGTAAACTTTTCAAAAACACAAGGTGGAGAGATATAAAGATGGGAGCTTAGCCAAAAGAAACACTCATAGCACTAAACTTGACATCCTAAGGAAACATAGCAAATAGCATGAGCAAACTCTCTTATTAAACTCTAGCTTCTCAAGGCCTATCAATACTCTCATGTCTCTACACAAGATGCAATGATTATCAACCAACATGCTCTCTTAACCAGCCCTCACATTGATTCACACACACACACACACACACACACACTAGGTGAAGTCTCACAAATGGGCACATGATCTCAATCATTTGGCTAGGTGATCAAATGGTCTAATATGGATGAAAAGGAGGGTTCAATGCATCTTTTTAAGGTGGCAATCACTCAAGAATCAAGGAGCTTGATCATTATGCAAAATTTAGCTAAGACTAGGAGCAATTCATGCATACATGGATCCATCCTCATCATTCTACCCATTCCTAAGTGATTACAAGTTCTAGACCCTTTTTATTCATCCCATAACCCAAAATGAAAAATACTCACACCACTCACCTAATGAACAACTTTCTTTCTTCAAGATTCAACCACTAAGGACCCTATTATTCACAATTCACACTTTTAAGCTCTAACACTTTTTGTTTTCCCTTCCCCACTATCTTATTGAATCTTCTTTTTCATTTCTTTTTCTTTTCTTTTTTTTTATATATATTTAGGGGGAGGGTCTCAAACATCAATCAAGAGCTTCTTATCTTTCTATTCTAGGTCCCTAGGGCTTTTCTTTCACAATACACTCTTTTGTTCATCAATCTCAACTTTATCACTTCCCAAATCCAAGATATAAACCTTTAAGGAACAAAGACCCAACTCACCATCCTAGGAGCTAGCTCAAATGATGACCCTATGCTAGCAAGAGATGAGAACAAATCCATGTCGCTCCCAATACTCTCAAGATTTTGCACATGACAAGCTATCGAAAGAGGCCTCACTCATGCAAATCAATGTAGGCTTCAAAGAATGGCTAGGGTTCAAGGGTATGGAAGTGCCATTTGGGTTAACAAAGGGTGGTACAATGATGATAGATAACCCAAATGTGTATGAGATAGATGATCAAGTATGCAAATGCCCATATGCAAGAGAAATTAAGTTCATTCAAGTCTATGTTCAGGTTGGAGCTGGTTTCAAGAACAATGTTAATATCAAGCAAGCAAGCAAGTTTCAAGAAGAGTTTTCAAGGCTCAAAGCATGCAAGCCTTTCAAAAGATGCTTAACCTACTTGATATGTTTAACTAGGGTGCAAAATTCAGTGCAAACAAGTGTTCTATAATAGGCAATGCTCCATATACATGTGAATGCAACCTATATGCTCTAGAATCAATCTTAAAGATGCAAGTGATGCAACTACATGATTCAAAAATTTCAAAATTTTTTTTAATGCAAATATGAATGTACCAAGCAATGCATGAGACTCACCATCACAAAGCAAACATGATCAAATACATGGTACCTCCCCCACACTTAAATCACACAGTCTCTGTGTGAGTAAGAGAGAAGGAGATACCCCAACAAGACAAAAGCAAATGTATATACAAGAAGGGTTGGAGTGATACCTCATAAGGAGAGTTATCTTCGAGTCTTGACATTTACCTTTGAAAACTTAGCATTTATCGTATTTCCGCGAGTTAGGACAAACCGTCATAACTTTTATGGGCTCGAATCCCTTCTGAGAGCATAGATGGGCTTTTTGACCAGTTTAGATCCTTGCAGACCGTTCTTAGGCCTTTTGGCGTTTATACGATTTCTCGGTTTTGGTCATAAAACTTCGGGAATAACTTTAATTGAAATGAAACGAGAAGTATGTGGTCCCGAAGGTCAGATATCACAGCTATACGGAAGATACGGGAGTCGAAGTAAGTCGGACAGGCCGGGATCAGGTCAAGCTCGCCGGGCGAGCCGACTCGCGTGACGGCCGAGCTCGCCGGCGAGCTGACCCACGCTGTGGTTGAGCTCGCCGGGCGAGTACACCCACGCCGTGGTTGAGCTCGCCGGCGAGCTGACCCGCGTGATGGTTGAGCTCGCCTGGCGAGTACACCCACGTCGTGGTTGAGCTCGCCGGCGAGCTGACCCGCGTGATGGTTGAGCTCGCTAGGCGAGTACACCCACGTCGTGGTTGAGCTCGCCGGGCGAGTACACCCACGTCGTGGTTGAGCTCCCCGGCGAGCTGACCCGCGTGATGGTTGAGCTCGCCGGGCGAGTACACCCACGTCGTGGTTAAGCTCGCCGGCGAGCTGACCCATGTGAAGGTTGAGCTCGCGGGGCGAGTATACCCACTTCATGGTTGAGCTTGCCGGGCGAGTGGCTTTTGTGCGAGATTCGCTCGTTCGTCCACTTCCGATCTTTCTTTCAGTGAATGTTTTGCGGAAAATCCGTGAATAAGGAATAATCTTAGCCGTTGATTTCGAGATAACCGTTTTTGACCCCAACAGCCATTTTGATTTAGACTCAAAGGAGAACAATGTGAGCTTGTCCTAGGGTGAGCTGGGAAGACTGAGCTCGCCCTATGGTGAGTTGACCTGGTAAGAACAAGCTCTGACCTTCTTTCATTTTTGCCGTTCGTTTCTCGAGAGTTGTTTGTCGGAGAGATTTGATATTTTATTTCGAGAACTTGTCGTATAACCTCTTTTTGATATATACGAGACTTTTTGTTCCGAGAAATACTTTCCGGGGACTTTCAGGCATTGATTCCGTCGTGACCGATTTTGACCCCAACAGTTAGCCCCTCAGCTCGTTAGAACTTTCGTAATGTTCTTGTGGGCGGTTTAGACATGTTAGGTAAATTAGGCGGAATTAATGGTTGAAACGCTCCGTTGAAAGTAGTAGGATTGAGGCTGCACCTTTCGAAGGCTGCCTACGTACCCTTGTCGAAGGGATCAAGTCTTTCGTAGTTCGTTTTGGAGTTTAAGACCCTTGTGATCTGTTTTCCAGCGAGACTAATATGGTCTGGTTATGTGTCGTGCAGAGACTTTCGAGCATGTTGCTGTCGATGGTATTTTGTTTTGTCCTGGCTGTTGTGAGGCCATGATGTATCTTTCGGGACTGGCCGCTGGAGGCTTCGAATCCCTGCCCTTTTTAGGGCTTTTCTCAAATTTATAAAATCGTGGTTTTTCAAAGTTAGAGGGACAGGGTGTGAGTTGTCATCTCATTCCTGTCTCTCAGATGATCACCATACCTGTCGTTGTGTAAGATGAGAATTCCCGAAGTCTTTTGGTTTGTGGTGACTCATAAACGTACATTTATAAATGAAGAGACAAATTTTGGGATCTCGTATCGGGGTGTTGATACTATGCCTTTGAGATGTCAAGATCCAGCATGGCTGGGTTTATGGAAAGACCTAGTTTTACTCTCGGACTAAGGCTTTGCGATGACAAGTCGGCTTTCGTTTTGCCTGTTTGCGATTTTAACCTGATTCGTACCGATTCAAAGTCCGCAAATTGTTATTGGCTTATATGACTTGTCTTGGCACGAATCGAGCTACTTCTAAAGACCGTTTGGAGGTGCTAACCAAAATTTCGGATTTCTTGTATAGCGCGCTATGTTATCCTTGTCGGATGTAAGAGAGCCTATCCTTTCGAGGGCGGCTAATGTCTGTTTAGGACGTTAGAGTTCGTTTGTTGTGATCAGGAACAACGAAATGATACCATTTTAGAGGCATGTTACAGTTTAGAGGCGTGTTTGTATGTTTTGAGTTCCTGAGACGAGAATTTTGTCTGGAATGGTTTGAGGAAAAGAATGTCCTTCGAGCGTTAGCGACGTCTCGCAGTGCTGAAGGTTGAGTTTTCCCTGTGCCGCATTTTGTGGTTGAAATGTTCGCGGGTTGGAGATGTTTTGCGAATGTTCGCAGCCAGAAACTGTTGATTCAGTTTGGACGCAGAATTTTTTTTTTTTTTTTGATCGAGGAATTAGGACCGAGGGGTCGCGTAAATTTGACCTAGAGAGAAGCGTCTACCTTCTATGTGCTTCGTGAAGTGTTGGCCTTCCGGGATTTGTTTTGTATATTTTTAAGGATGACTCGTATAACTCTTGGAGTTTTTTCACGAGTGTTTCTTTTCATGCCGTGTTTACGGGTGTATAGAACTTAATCGATTGATGATAAGTTTAAATCTTCCGTTATCCATATGGTTGTTAGGACTGAGTTTTTTTTTATGAAGAATTTATCGTATGATTTCCGATTCTGGATTATACGACAAACTGCTTGAGTAATAGTCACTTGACGTTCTATGATAAATCGTGGATTGACGTTTTAGCCGTTAAGCAATTGGAGCAGCGGTAGCTCAATTATTTGGGTGTGGCATGAAGGTTGTGTTCAGCCGTATGGCCAAGGAAGTTGTTGGGAAAGGATTAGACCATGACCCTTTCGTGTTAACATTAAGTTCATGTTAGTTTACGATTGTCTTTAAAGGGGATGCCGAATTAAGGTTCGGGCTTTATGGAAAGGCGTAGTTGGCCGAGGGCCGAATAGCATTCGTCGATATTGACAGGCCAAGCATAGCAGAGTTTTTAGAGTTACGGATGATGGCTGTTACAAATGATTTTCCACTTTAGGTTTCAGTTATACGATGAATGGTTCATATAAATTTCCTTTGGTTGCATGAAAATTGCTTAGGATGCATATCGTTTCTCGGTTTTTCGAGAGATTAGATCGGTTTGCATGTTCTGCCTGGACAGTCAAGGAACAATAGAAAAATATTGGAAAAATCGCCTAAGACTTAGCTTGCTAGACTATCCACCTAGGTTCTAGGTTCCCTAAATTTTAC
Source organism: Brassica nigra (assembly GCA_016432835.1). NCBI lineage: Eukaryota > Viridiplantae > Streptophyta > Magnoliopsida > Brassicales > Brassicaceae > Brassica > Brassica nigra. The sequence continues at coordinate 21,009,953 of CM028246.1, forward strand.
GGCAGTTTTCAAGACGTTTTCATTCCTTTCCTACGAAGAATTAAAACCTGATAAAACTTTCTGAGTCGGACATACCTTAGTCTCATCGATTATTCGGGATTGCCTCTTCTTCCTTCTTCGTCTCCTCTTGTCCTCTGACGAGTTAGTAATTTATCGGGAGTTTTTTAGGCGTTTCGGAATGGCCACTTTCGATTCAATGTCAAGGGACTTCGAAAAGCCTGATACTGAATTTTATACGAATTGGTTTTCGACGAAATTCTGAAGACAATATCGGAATGAGGAAGAGACATCAACGTCCAAGTTCATCTCGTTTCTTCGTACTTCCGGTTTTCCGAAGGAATTTTACGAAATCGTTGAAACAAAAGGAGGAGAAGCAGGTTAAGAGGGGCGTTTAGGAAAAAGGAAGCAATGGACAAGATGTCATTTGGGTTTAGTTCGTCAAGCTATGAACGAACTGTTCATGTCCCAAACCCTATTGTTTCATATGATCTTGTTTAAATTTTCAAATGATGTTTCGAAAAATATTGCCGAGTTTGATCTTACGGAAGTTGTTTCTTAAAAGTTGTCGAGCTTTTATTTTACGAGAGTTATTCTGCAGACTGTTGTCGAGTTAATTTTATGGAAGCTGTTTCGTAAAATGTTGTCGAGTTTAATTGTACAAAAGCTGTCTCGTGAAATACTGTCAAGTATTATTTTACGAAAGGTATTCCGTAAAATGTTATCGAATTTTAATATCAGAAACTCTCGCTGAGGTGAGCTGTAATTTTTGTGACTTAAACTTCATCAGAAATTTTTTCGTTTCCGTAGGATAGATCCGAAGGAGTTTTGAGTAGTTTCTCCGAAGTAAGCTTAGTGGAAAAATCGAGAATTCGCGCAGCGTTATGAAATTCTAGGTTTCGGAAGACGTCTTAGCTGTGAGGGATACGACCTATCGTTTTTGCTTTGTTTACTCTTCTTTAACCGTCTTAGGTTTCGAGCGATTTTATACAATTGAACTCTGTTTTTTTTAAAACTGCCCGAGATTGACCGAGTTGGCCGTATGGCGAGTTGGTCGAGAAGGGCCAAGCTCACTGTATGGTAAGCTAATCGGGACAGTCGGAGCTTTGTGCTTCCTCGGGATTGTTCGGACGATTGGGAAGTATTGGTAAGCACTTTTTCCGTCTCGTCGTTTGTTTTCCCGAGACATGTCCGAAAGAAGTACGGCAGTGGGGAATTGATGACCCGATTTGTCGTGCTTCTTTTTCACGTGTAATATACGGTTTCCTCATAGTTTCGAAGAGAACAAGTTTTATTTTTCCGAAAAGTTCTCGCAAAAACGTTTTTTGGTATAACAATTTCTCGTTGAGATTTCTTTACCTCGATAACTAGACAAATTTTTTTGGGTTTGACAGATTTTATCGTTTCCCTTTCCGTTTAGATAAAGAAATTGCGAGCTCGTTTCCGTGCTCTTCCTGTGGCGGAAAGCCGCGACTAGGTTTTCGATTTTCTCGAGCACTGCGGCGTTTGCGTAATTGTTGGCCAGAGGAGCAGTCACTGCTGAAATTGTTTTACCAACGTTGATGCGGCCTGCGACTTCGTCTTTCATATTTCCAAACAGCACTTTGATCAAGCGTTTTGCGGCCGTGAGAGTAAGAGTAATCCGTCCCCCCCTCCTTCTAGCGCCAAACTTTGGGAACCAAAATTCACACCGTCGATTTTAATGAATAATAATGGAGGAAAGCAATGAAAACCCTACTTTTCTTGAGGTTCGGATTCTCTGCGCTAGCCAACGACAAGTGACCAAATAAATGCGGAAAAGGTTTGTTAAGATTTGGGACTAGACCTTAAGAAAGGCTGCCTAAGTACCCCTTTCGAGGATCAAGTCGGACGTAGTTCAGTTAGACAGAATTGAACAAGAGATCGAACCACCTGGGCGAGTTCGTCTAGTACGAGCTTGGGTCATAGAAACAAGCATGTCGAGGATAATGCCTAGGGTTTCTAAATGCCAAGCTCTAGAGTAAAAGAATTTTCCGATCCTTCCGAGAGGAACAGAGATCTGCGAACAAGATAAAAATAGAACAAGAGACTGCCAGACGTTCTAGGTCCTGCCTTGCTAGTCTAACCACCTAAATTCTAAGTTCTATAAGCTAACAGGAGTTCTCTAGGTCTCAAATCTCGGATCCCTTTTTCTTATGCTCCAGCTCTCCTTATATAGTTGCTTTACGTCGGTGGCCCATCTATTCCTTCGCCTTCAGGCCCAAGTTTATCTCTTTTAGGAATATTCCATTTTTCGTTGATCTTGATAGTTATCTTCGAGTCTTGACATTTATCTTTGGAAATTTAGCATTTAACTTATTTCCGCGAGTTAGGACTAACCGTCATAACTTTTATGGGCTCGAATCCCTTCTGAGAGCGTAGATGGGCTTAGGCCTTTTGGCGTTTATACGATTTCTCGGTTTTAGTCATAAAACTTCGGGAATAACTTTAATTGAAATGAAACGAGAAGTATATGGTCCCGAAGGTCAGATATCACAGCTATACGGAAGATACGGGAGTCGAAGTAAGTCGGACAGGCCGGGATCAGGTCGAGCTCGCCGGGCGAGCCGACTCGCGTGATGGCCGAGCTCGCTGGCGAGCTGACCCACGCTGTGGTTGAGCTCGCCGGGCGAGTACACCCACGCCGTGGTTGAGCTCGCCGGGCAAGTACACCCACGCCGTGGTTGAGCTCGCCGGCGAGCTGACCCGCGTGATGGTTGAGCTCGCCGGGCGAGTACACCCACGTCGTGGTTGAGCTCGCCCGCGAGCTGTCTTGCATATTTACATGTTTTTAGCTATCATATCTTGTGCATTTTTGCTCATTTATATTAGGCATTAGGCATCTTTAGGTCATTTTTCATTCATAAGTCTCTATCAGGTGTTGGAGTATACTTTGGAGATATTGGAGATGTTTGGAAGTTTTGTGATGAAAAAGAGGGGTTTAAAGATGAACATGGAAGGAAGCCTTAAAAATTTCTTATGATGCTAAGATTTGGTGGAGACATGGAATTTTGAGTTAGATTTCCAATAGAAGTGGTTTCAAGTCATTTGGAGCCATATTGGAGGAGTTATGATCAAAACACTGAGGGCATATCAGTTCCACCCGGGTGAGCATACCCGAGGTCGACCATCCAACCATGCCTGGAAGAGCTCAGGACGCGGCCAGGACGACCCGGGGACAAGGACCCGCACGTCCTGATGATGCTGGACGCCAAGAACGCACGCGGCCTGGAGACACCCGGGCAGAGACACCCGCAAGGCTTGCTGGACGATGGACGAGCAGGACACACCCGGCTTCAACCACCCGACCTGCCACTCGCCCGCGTACAAGACAACCGACCATGCACACCCGACTGCTACCACCCGCACGGCTGGACGGTCTGGACAAAGGAGAGCACCGGGCTGGTCACACCCGGCCATGGACCAGCACAGCCTGACCCGGGTGGCCTAGCTTCTTCCTTTCTCCTTGTTTCTGATTGGTCGAAAATCACTTGGCACCAAGGACCTTTTGGACTTTTCCTTTATGTTTTAAGTGTTTTCCAAGCCACATATAAATACTCTTGTATTCCCTTTGAGAGATTAAACTTCTTTTCTCTCAAAAACATAATAAGATCTTGAAGAAAGTTTGGATCTTTGTTCCTTTTTATCTCATTTCTTTTGTGTTTAATAGATTATCTTCTTCTCTAATCATGTTTAGCCTTGAATCATCATTGATTTTGAGGTTTTCCATGGCTATTAGTGAGTAGATCTATCTAGGGTTCATGGGCTTGGGAGACTAAGGGTGATTAAGTGTAGATCCAAGGTGCTTAGTGTTCTTCATGCTATATTTGTGTTGGCCTCTCAAACATAGAGCCATAGGCATTTCATGCCCGAAAGGTGTTCTATGAAATGCCTGAACCAACTCATCTATGCTTTTAGCTTGCTTTGCCTAAGATATTAGTTGTCAAAGAAGCTAGAATTGTTATTAGACTCATTCTTTATGCTTGCTTTGATCATTACAACCAAAGAGATTTGGTGTACTTGGGTGATCATTGCAAAAGAGCATCCATCTAGAGATAGAGCTTGCTTAGTTTTGTTGTCTAGGCATAAGGAATTAGATTGATTGAAAAGTTGGCATCTTGGATTGAACCTTGATCACCCAAAGTCAATTCCCTTGTCCCAAGAACCCCCTTGCCTCATTGAGAAAGAAAGTTCAATCTTTTATTGCATTTTTAATATTGTCTTAGTTTCATAATCATCCTCTCATCTTGATTTCACTTAGATTAAGCATGAACTTGCATTTCTTTTGCATTAAAATCTCTTAGAATTAGATTGACATCTTGTATTCTACAACATTTGATTAGGACCTTAGAAAAGTCCTATCACCAAATTGGCGCCGTTGCCAAGTTCTAAGTTGATTTTGACATTGGGATTTAGTCACTTGCTTGAGACAAAGTCATTTTTATTTTCTAGTGATATTGATTCTCTTGCTTCTTCTATCTCTTACTTTCAGGTGTATGACCACAAGAAGCAGAGGGACATCTAACTTGGTTCCTACTGTTGAATAGATTGCTGCACTTGAGAGGGAGATAGCAAGACAAAGAAGAGAAGCAGAGCAACAGGCTCATCTTCTAAGGTTGGAGTTTGAGATGGAGAATCTGCCTCACGATGGTGATGTCCTAGGGGGCAATGGTCCAAGAGCTGACAATCCTAGACCACCACGCCAGCCACATTACTAACCACGCCAAGCAAGAGCCATTGAATCCTATGACCAACCTCACATTCATGGTCATAGGTTGGGAATTAGAGCACCAGCTGTGGAGAACAACAACTTTGAGATCAAATCAGGGCTGCTCAATGTGATAGAAAACAACAAGTTTCATGGCTTGGCTGTGGAGGATCCACTAGATCACTTGGATCAATTTGACAAGTATTGTGGTTTGTCCAAGACCAATGGAGTCTCTGAAGATGCTTTCAAACTCAGGCTGTTTCCTTTCTCTCTAGGAGACAAAGCTCATCAGTGGGAGAAGGCTCTTCCAAGTGACTCCATCATCACTTGGAATGATTGCAAGAGGGTATTCCTAGAGAAGTTCTTCTCTTCCTCAAGGACAGCTAAGATCAGAAATGAAATCTCTTTTTTTAAACAAAAGAATCTTGAGAGCTTCAGTGAAGCATGGGATAGGTTCAAGGGCTATTAGTCTCAGTGTCCACATCATGGCTTCACCAAAGAGAGCTTGCTTAGCACCTTCTATAGAGGAGCTCTACAACAGTGCAGAAATAGGCTCGATACTGCTAGCAATGGTTTCTTCTTGGGAAGAACTGAAGAGGATGCTGAATAACTAGTAGAGAACATGGCCAAGAGTGACTCAGTTTATAGTGAGGAGCATGATAGAGCCAATAGAAGTGATGACCAGCACACAAGGAAGGAAATCAAGACCTTGCAAGAAAAGATAGATTTGCTTCTCTCCACCCAAGCTAAACAAGAACAGCTGAATTTAGTGGGTGCTCCTAGTCAAGAGGTTGCTCCTACAATCAATGAGATTGATGGTTTAGAAGGCCAAGAGGAGTTGTGCTTCATCAATGCTAATGGCACATGGTATAGGAAGGAGCCAAACTTCCAATACCAAAACAACTATCAGCCAAGACCTCACTACAACAATCAACAAGGAGGCTACCAAACAAATCAGTCATCTCAGCCTCCAGGATTTGAACCGTTTTTACCCATGGTATATATGTGGCTTAAGATATATATATATATATATATTATGTTTTGGAGTCTATTAGATATGTTTTCAGGTTCAGAAGCATTTTGGAAAAAAGTGATGATTTGGAGAATTTTTGAGCTAAGTAGAGATTTCATCCGAGCTGACCATCAAACCAGACCAGAGGTTGATGGTTGTAGTGCTGCCGTCGATTGATTTCGATGTTCCTGCTCTGATTGCATGTTGTTCTAAATCATGGCTATGTCCTTCTTCATCTCATCTGTGCGTGAAGTCAACTAGCCTATAATGTTGTTGAATGGATAGTAGACATCATCGAGCCTCCTTGTGAAGTCATCTTCTAATGTCCCTAGAGCTCTGTAGATACCATGTACCATCTCATCAATCTCTGCTCTGGTGTAAGTGTCTGATTCTGGCCTGGTTTCTGCTGCTGGTAGAGTATGAATAAATAGCTCGGCATGTTCTGGAAGAGAGATATAGGTGCGCTCAAACATTGTAACTCTTTCCAGAATGTCTCTGATGTCTCTCCTAGATACAGGAATAATTCTCTCATCAGTAGCTCGTGCATGTTCATGCTCATCTCTATTGATGCCATACTCATCTCTACCTTCCCACTATGCCATTCCGTTCTGATGAATAGTTCTTATTGCGGATCTTGTAGGGAAACCGTCGATCGATGGTGGAGTAGTCCTGTCGATCGATGCCTTAGTCGCTGCTTGTTACTGACGGAACAGGTATTCTGGTCCATTGGTTATTGCAAGAATGTATGCAATATCTTCCTTGGAGACCTGTAGAATACGTCCATCCATAGCTCGTGCTTGGCCATCTGGGTCCCTGAAAATACCAAACTTATCTGGTGTTAGGTAATCATAATCGTTATGTTCTTGTTTTCTTACCTTGAATACTGGTGCACGACGAATGTCGATCGATGCTATGTTGTTGCTGTCGTTCGATGTACGTTTTTCTCTGTTGATTGCTGCGCGTCTATCTGCCTCACTAATTCGACTGAAACGAGTTCCATTCCCCCACGCTTCTGCAAAATGTGAGTCGGTCGCTGCTCGTGCCTGATCTTCTGGTTTAAGGGGACAAAAGTTATACTCGATGTTCTCTTCCCTTCTGTAGTGCTCATCATACTCATCATCTCCGATATCAGGCATTGCAGTGTCTACTGCAAAAGTTGGGTGATATCGATCGCTTTCCCAACTGTCAATCGAATAATTCCCTTTTGGGTTATTGTTTTCCCAGTTCGCAGAGTTACTGTCGATTGATTCTTCCATGTTACTGTCGATCGCTTCTTGATGACTAAGATCGATCGATTTCTCCATACCATCGTCGATCAATGCTTCATACTCTGTTTTGTACTCAGCTTCTGAATCGTTCTCAACTCCACAATAGCATGCTGCTATGAATCCCGGATCATCTCCAATCTCTATGCAGGGCATTTGTGTCTTGACAACTCGAACTGGATCATAGTAAACAGGGATCAATGAGTGTCAGGCACAACTGGTTAGTCTGCATGTTGCAAACTGCTCCTACAATAGCCATGAAAGCTCTCCCATAAGTAGAGAAGTGATCCGGTTCAGCATGATATCCAGGACATGAAAGTCTACTGAACTAGGGCATTACCAATCTGCACCTCAAGGTCTTTGATTATTCCTCATGAGTTCCTTTGAGAACAGTCCATAAAAGTGAATGAATCCTAAAGCTCTATCTTCAGACCTAGATGGTCTTCCATCACCTTAGGTAGAATGCTGACTGAAGCTCCTGTGTTGCAGAGTGCACATGGGAACTCAATTCCATGTACCAAGCAAGGTACTGTGAACTTTCCAGGAGTACTCTTCTTCTTAAATGTGAATCTCTGCTTCATCTTCTCTCTGACCTGATGAAACATCCTCTCAGTGTCTTTCTCTGTCTCCCTGGTTTCACTAAAGAACATTGATGTCACTCAAATTACCCTAAGGAGTGAATTACTCTCTCAAATAAGAGGTTCAGTTGTAGTATTTAGGGATCGAATCCACAGGGAGCTAGGGAACACAAAAGATATAATCCTTAGTGACTAAGCTAGGTTGATTTAGATTAACTTTAAATTGCGGGTTTGAGCAAGGCAGTTGCTCGGTGGGTTTGATTTGAGGGTTTAAAACACTTAAACAAAGCAGCAAGACTTAGGGTTTCTATTCAGGTGATCAGGATTATAATCCTATAGATGGCTAACAAGTTACATGCATGATATTAAAGAACTCAACACTTATGAACAAATCGATCAGCTCTCGCCTTCTAGATTCATCTGATAACTAGATCTAGTGATCTCACCTCTCGGGATCATCAATTAGAAAGTGTCGATCGATGACTCTATAGGAGTATCGATCGATGCACCTTTTGCTCGGCCAATCGATTATTCTATAGGAATATCGATCGACTCGCTTCAAGTAAGCTTTATGCGAGGGTTGAAATCAAGCTCACTAAGACTATAGATCAGCTCTCGCCTTTCTCTAGTAATCTTAGCTTAAATAGGATGTATTCAGGATGAAGTCAAGTTAACTAACAATCCTGGGTCAAGGTTCTAGTTAGCTACTCTACAACACAAGCATTAAGAACATCCTAACAATGAATATCACAACTTATCAATCTATAGTTGATGCTAATCCCTCACAACCTATTTGAAACCTAAATCTAACAATAAAATCTACTCAGACATAGCCAAGCAATTCATAGCAACAAGTTGAAAGAAACTCGTAGATAGAAAAATAGAGAAACAAGTAATGGAGTTCAAATCACAAATCTCGTTGGATCTTCTCTCCAACTCTAAGAATCTCTATAAACCTTAAAAAATAAAACTAGAAATTAATAAAAGCATGCTTTGCCTTAAACACATAGGCAAGCTATACATATTGAGTTCATTAGGTTAAAAAACTTGTCAGGGGCAATCTTGTAATTTGGTGAAAACTTTGGCTTTAAGTCTGCTGGAACCATTTGTGGGAACCAAAATTCGCACTGTCACTTTTTGTATAAATAAGGAAAGTAGGAAAACCCTAATTTCCCTGAGGTCCCGGATCTCTGCGGAGCCAACGACAACTGACCAAATAGATGCGGAAAATATGAAAAGATAACAAAACAAATTTAGAGAAAACAGTAGATCTTATTCGCGTAAGAGCGTTGCGATCATTACAAGAGATTATAAAAGTTTTGGCCGCAAAGGCTGTCAGCGAGTTACCTAGTTCTAGCGACCGAAAACCTTAAACCTTAAACCTAGTTGAGTCGCAGCTCGATAACAAAAGACGAAAAAGATACTAAAAAGGTTTTTGATTGATTTTGGACTGAACCTTATTAAAGGCTGCTTACGTACCCCTTTCGAGGATCAAGTCGAACGTAGTTCAATTGATAGAGCTGGACAAGAGATCGAACTGCCTAGGCGAGTTCGTCTAGTAATCGTGTGCCAGTCATAGAAACCGAACTTGTCGAGAATAAAGCCCAAAGTTTCTAAGTGCAGAGAATTCTGAGTCTTGAAGAGTCCCCTCGTGCCTCTCGTTTTGAACTCTTTATATACTCTCCTCTAGGTCGTTTTACGCTTTCCTCTTTTGCCCTTAAGCCGTCATAGTCCAAAAAATGGAGATATTCCATTTTTCCGATCTTCATGATTATCTGCGGAAACTTTCCATTTATCCGCAGAATTTGATGTTTATCTCACCAAGCATAACCGTCATAGCGTTTATGGGTTTTAAGAAATCGTAAGTGGGCCTCAAATCAAGTTTTAGGACTCTTTGGACCGTCTTTTGATTCGGGACGTTTATTATGGTTTCTTAAAACCCATAAACGCTATGACGGTTATGCTTGGTGAGATAAACATCAAATTTCACGGATAAATGGAAAGTTTCCGCAGTTAATCATGAAGATCGGAAAAATGGAATATTTCCATTTTTTGGACTATGACGGCTTAAGGGCAAAAGTATTGAGCCTGTGTTCGCGTTAAAGGCTGCCTACGTACCCCTTTCGAGGATCAAGTCGAACATTGTTCAATTGAAAGAGCTGGACAAGAGATCGAACTGCCTAGGCGAGTTCGTCTAGTAATCGTGTGCCAGTCATACAAACCGAACTTGTCAAGAATAAAGCCTAAAGTCTCCTCTACGAACACAGGCTCAATACTTTTGCCCTTAAGCCGTCATAGTCCAAAAAATGGAAATATTCCATTTTTCCGATCTTCATGATTAATCGGAAACTTTCCATTTATCCGTGAAATTTGAAGCAGCATAATAGCGTTTATGGGTTTTAAGAAATCGTAATAAACGTCCCAAATCAAAAGACGGTCCAAAGAGTCCTAAAACTTGATTCGAGGCCCACTTACTATTTCTTAAAACCCAAAAACGCTATGATGGTTATGCTTGGTGAGATAAACATCAAATTACGCGGATAAATGGAAAGTTTCCGCAGATAATCATGAAGATCGGAAAAATGGAAAATCTCCATTTTTTGGACTATGACGGCTTAAGGGCAAAAGAGGAAAGCGTAAACCGACCTAGAGGAGAGTATATAAGGAGTTCAAAACGAGAGGCACAAGGGGACTCTTCTAGACTCGGAATTCTCTGCACTTGGAAACTTTAGGCTTTATTCTCGACAAGTTCGGTTTCTATGACTGGCACACGATTACTAGACGAACTCGCCTAGGCAGTTCGATCTCTTGTCCAGCTCTATCAATTGAACTACGTTCGACATGATCCTCGAAAGGGGTACGTAGGCAGCCTTTAATAAGGTTCAGCCCAAAATCAATCAAAAACATTTTTTGTATCTCTTTCGTCTTTTGTTATCGAGCTGCGACTCAACTAGGTTTAAGGTTTTGGGTCGCTAGAACTAGGTAACTCGCTGACAGCCTTTGCGGCCAAAACTTTATAATCTCTTGTAATGATCGCAACGCTTTTACGCGAATAAGATCTACTGTTTTCTCTAAATTTGTTTTGTTATCTTTTCATATTTTCCGCATCTATTTGGTCAGTTGTTGTTGGCTCCGCAGAGATCCGGGACCTCAGGGAAATTAGGGTTTTCCTACTTTCCTTATTTATACGAAAATTGACATTGCAAATTTTGGTTCCCAAAGTTTGGCGCTAGAAGGAGGGTGGTACGGATTAGTCTAACTCATAGCCGCAAAACACTTGTTCGAAAAGATGTCTGGATATATGGAAGAAAAACTCGCAGCACAGACTGCCCATATGGCCAACGCTTACGCAAACGCCGTAGTGTTCAACAAAATCGAAAACTTAGTCGCAACCTTCCGCCACAGGAAGAGCACTAAAACAAGCTCGCGATTTCTCCCTCCATACACAAAGGGCAACGATAAAATCTTTCCAACCCCGTAAAATTCTTCTTGTTACCGCGTTGGAAAAATCTCAGCGCGTAAGGATTTGACACAGAGGTTTTTTCCGAAAACTTTTCGGAAAACTAAAACTCGCTCTCCTAATAACTGCGGACAACCCTAGGTTACTCGCACAAGGCCAAGCTCAAAGCCAAGCTCGGTCGCTATCTACACCAGGTAACTCGATCGATTGTAATCGATCGATTGTTGTCTCTGCGCGACTCCATATTGATCGAGGTCAAAGGATGTGCATCGATCGATTGTAATCTTGATACGTTGAAATTTGGTTACTGATGTCGATCGATAGCACAGAGTTTGCATCGATCGATTGTTGTCTCTGAATATCGACCTCTGGCCTTGTTTGATGGTCAACTCGGATGAAATCTCTATTAAGCTCCAAAAGACTCCTAAATCATCACTTTACTCCAAAATGCTCATGAACCTGAAAACATACCTAATAGACTCCAAAACATAATAATTATATCTTAAGACACCTATATACCATGGGAAAAACTGGGTCAAATCCATGGTATATCAAACATCCACAACTTGTTGGTAAAATAAGCTTCCTCGAATGGCCTGTCTATAGGGATCGTGAGAACTCTCTTTGTGAAGCTATCCATCTCCTTCTCATTAGCTCCTCTCTTCAAATGCTTGGAGACCTTCTCCTTCCTTTTCCTCAAGGTTCTCCTCTCAGTATCCTAGTCAACTTGCATAGGCTCTGATACATCCTCAGAGTGTAGAATTATGTTGTCTGCTACTTCCTCCAAAGGTTTGGATGGATTTATGAGTGCATTAAGTCGATCTGCGTCGATCTTGGGAAGTTTCACTCGGTAGGTGAGAGGTGCTAATCGATCGATGCTGGCAGGATGATGTCGATCGTCGGTTGGCTCTCTATATCGATTGATGACGTGCTCAAAGTGTCGATCCATGTTTGCCGTGCTCATACGACAGGGTTTGGGTGGATGAGGGTGTCGGGCTGCAAACTCCTCGTGGGTCATGTTTCGTACTGCTTCGCATGATGCAACCGACCCTTCCGTCGATCAATTCTGGTTTGGAGTTCTCGACCGCTGATCATCGAACTCCATCGCTCGATGTTTGTCCCTAGGTGTCGATCAACACCAATGCGAACTGCCAAAGTTCATTGAGCTTTCGACTTCGAAGTCTCCCTCTTGAAACCTTTCTTCCATCACCACTTGCCAGATATCATCATCTATGACGGCATGTACGTGGTGCCTCATTTCCTTGTCTCCAATCAGCTTCTCTTGTCTGAACCACCTGCATCTCCAACTTCTTCACATGAGTGCTCAAAGTTTCAAACTTTGTGTTCAGGTTGGTGTAGATAGCATCAACCTTCCCATTGAAGTCCACTGTCAGCTTCTGGTGGCCCTCAAGAACCTGATCGAGCATAGCTTCCATATTTCTCTCCTGAGTATGTGGTGGTGGGTTCTAGTAGGAAGAATTCCCAAAGCTTCTATTTCTGCTGCTGTAGTTGTTGTTGTAGTGTCTCTGGTACTGTGAACTCTGGTTGTAGCTGCTTCTATTGCCGTAGAAGTTCCTGTTTCCATTCTGATTGCCAGACTTCTGATTCTGAAATCCAGTTCCACTGATAAAGTTCACATCCTCCTCTACTTCGTTGCCATTGTCGATGTCTATAGCCTGTACATCTTCTGCAAAGCTAACCTGCTTCCTGGGAAGCTTGTGAACACTGTCCAACTTAGCTCTCACATCGTCCATCTGCTCCTTGATATTCACTCAAATTATCCTAAAGAGTGACTTTACTCTCTCAAATAAGAGGTTCAGCTGTGGTACTTAGATATCGAATCCACAAGGAGCTAGGGAACCAAAAAGATCAAATCAGAGTGATTAAGCTAGGTTGATTATGATTAAAACTTAAATAGCAGGTTTTGAACAAGGTAGTTGCTCTTTTGGTTTGATTAAGGTTTTGAAAATTAATAGAAAGTAGCTAGACTTAGGATTTCTATTCAGGTAATCAGGATTATAATGCTATAGATGCCTAACAGTTGTTTGCATGATATTATAGAGCTCAACTTATAAGAACAAATCAATCAGCTTCCGCTTGTTTAGATTCGTCTATTGACTAGATCTAACGATCTTCCCAATCAGCTTGATCAATTAGAAAGTGTCGATCGATGATTCTAGAGGAATATCAGTCGACACACCTTTTGCACCCTCGATCAATTATTCTATAGGATTATCGATCGAGGCGCTTTAGCAAGCTTTGCGAACGGGTTGAATGAATGCTCACTAAGGGTTCCTATATCAGCTTCCGCCTTTCTCTAACAATCCTAGCTCAATTAGGATAGATTCAGGATGAGGCCAATCAATAACTTGTATCCTAGGTCAAGGTTCTAGTTAGCTACTCTAAAACACAAGCATTAAGAGCATCATAATGATGAATATCACAACTTAGCAATCTATAGTTGGGACTAATCCCTCATAACCTATTTGAACCCTAAAACTAACAATGGAACTACTCAGACATAGCTAAGCAATTCATAGCAACAAGGTATATAGAAAACTGCATAGATAGATAGATAGATAGATAATAATGGAGTTTCAATCACAAATCTCTTTGGATCTTCTCACCAACTCTAAAAATCTCTAAAAACCTTTTTCTGTGTAAAAACAAGAGAATTGAAAATCACACTTTGCCTTAACAACTTTGTCAAACTATATATATTAGGTTAAAAACTCGTCAGGGGCAATCTTGTTATTTGGTGAAGTCTTGGGCTTTAAGTCGGCTGGAACTAATCTTTCTTCTGCGCAATTCTCCGTTAATCGATGTCACAGAGTGTGCATCGATCGATTATAATCTCTAATCATAGACCGCATTGATGTTGATCGATGGCACAGAGTGTGCATCAATCGATTATTATCTCTAAATGTCGACCTCTGGTCTGGTTCGATGGTCAGATCCGGTGATATCTCTTTTATGCTCTAAAATGCTCCAAAATCATCAATTTACCTAATAAACTCCAAAACATAATAATTATATATTAAAACACCTATATACCATGTGTGAAAGTGGGTCAAATCCATGGTATATCATCCTTCCCAAGGATAGTGATTTTCTCCTCTCATAATCAGTGTTATTGGTGTTGTTGCTAGATTCCAAGTTCTCTATAAGTCTCACAGCCTCTTCTGGATTCCTAGTGTTGAAGTTCCATTCATAAGCTGTATTCAGAGACATCTGATATGCCAGCTCGATGACTCTGAAGAAAGTGCTGAGCAGGTGCACTTGGTTGAATCCATGGTGTGGACAATCTCTCTCATAAAACTTGAATGTAGCAATCTTGCTCCTCAAGTCTTCAGCACGTGCCTCATCAAAGAAGTTACGCAGGAATGCGTTCTTGATGTCGGCCCAGGATGTAAGAGATCCTGGTGGTAACTGCTTAAGCCACTGCGAAGCTTTTCCACCAAGTGAGTACTTGAAGAGCTTGAAAAAAGATAGTCCTCAGGAACTCCATTGGCTTTAATGGCAGAAAATAGATCCTCGAACCGCTCCAGATGGTCCAAGGATGCTCATGGGATAACCCGCAGTAGGGTGTCTGTCCCACAAGTGTGTAGTACTGAGGTTTCAGCTCGAAGTCGTTCCTCTCAATAGCAGGAGGACGAATAGCAGATCTGTTTGTGTAGTATTGGTCTGGACGGTTGCAGTCAGCCAACGTTCTGATTCGAGCAGCTTCTTCTACAGCTTGAGCAGCTGTAGCAGCTTCAGCATCAGGATCAGGGATTACAGCCAGCTGATCATCTATCTTCTGACCTGCTACATTACGCAGATTACCCTCCTGATCATACCGGTTTTCATTTTCATCCTGAATAAGAGCTAGAGTTGCAACCATGTCTCGAGGTTGAGTGTCGTCGACGTTCGGGATGAAGTATCAATCAATGTCGGATGTAAGCTATCGGTCGATGGTCGAGAGGTATCGGTCGACGGTGGAATGCGAGTATCGGTCAACAGGCAAGTGTTGGTGTCGATCGATGCAGAGCGTCTCTCTTTGCGGATTGAGTATTCTAAGCGTGCAGGATCTGAGAAGAATAGCGGTTGTTCCTTGCTGCTTCTAGTATTGCTGGCCATGCACCTGAAAAGACAATAAATTTTTTTTTATCAGTAAACAGAAAATAACCTAGACTCAATCGAACTAGATAAAATCTAATGCCGATCAAAGCTCCCCAGCAATGGCGCTAAATTTCATACGTGCTCAAATTACCCTAGGAGCAATTTTACTCTCATCAAAAGAGGTCAAGTTGTATTACTTAGGGATCGAATCCACAGAGAGCTAGGGCACACACTAGATTCTAATCAGCAATGACTAAGCTAGGTCAATATTATTAATTTAAAAGGCAAACAAGGTGAACAAGGTAGTTGTTCAAGTAACTGGATTGAGGTTTGTAAGCAATAAATAGAAAGCGTTAGACTTAGGGTTTCTATTAATTTAATTAGGATTATAATGATATAGAGGCTAACTATTTCTTGCAAGATATTATAGAACTCAACTGGGAGTACAATCTATCAACTTTCATTTGTTTAGATTGCCTAATATCTAGATCTTGGATCTCAGCTGTCGCTTGTTGATCTAAAGAAAGTGTCTATCGATTATTCTATATGTATATCGATCGATACACCTTTCACAATATCGATTTATTAATCTATATGATTATCTTCTAGCAAGCTTTACGATCGGGTTGAATTGTGTTCACTAGGCTTCCTAAATCAACTTTCGTTTGTTTCTAGCAATCGTAGCTCAATTAGGTTAGTTTCAGATAAAAGATCAAGCGTTCGCAATTGTATCTAATTATTCTAAAATCAGGGTTCTAGTTAGCTACTCTATAACACAACCAGTAAGAACAATCTATTGATGAATATCACATCTTAGCATTTCTATATTGGGGGCTAATCCTTCATAACCTATTTGAACCCTAAACCTAACAGGTGAATTACTCAGACATAGCTAAGCAAAACATAGCAATAGATAAATAAAATCATCACTTTATTCCAAAACACTCTTGAACATGAAAACATACTAAATAGACTCTAAAACATAATAATTATATCATAAAATACTCATATATCATGGGTGAAAATGGATAAAATCCACGGTATATCACGGCTCCATCACACATAATCTGAACCCTCATCGATCCCTGCGTCAAGCACCAACTCCATACCCACCAATTCTCTGGTTTGGCTCAGAATCTAATCTTAATCTGAATCAAAATTTTGCTGAAGATGAAGAAGTATGGATTACAAATGAGGGCTCCTTCGTCTCAGAAAAAGCAGCCATCACTTTGTCAAGCTTTCTCAGCAATGATGAAATCGAAGACAATGATGATTGAGAAGGGTATTTCTTGGCAAGCTTCCAAGAGCAAGTCTCTTAAAGAAATTTGTCTCCAATTCTCACTCTGTTTCTTAGTTTTCATAGTCCTTTTTTAGGGTTTCGATATGGGGTTTTTAGGTTTGTTGTTGTTTCCATATCTGGTCAATGATGTTGTATAATAAAAAGATGTAAAGGGGTGGAGATTTTCGTATTAATAATCAAGAATAATGAGCTCGGTCAATTACAAGAACTAAAGATGCTCGTCTATACAGTTCGTCTAAACAAGTATTTTTCTTTTTTTGGTCTGAGGTGTCTGGGACGAGCTTGTTTTGGGGGCCAAGGTTGTCCAAGACTTGGTCTGTGATGAAGAGGCGATGCTCTTCTTTTTCTCTGTACTTTTCTGTACATTTCTAACAGTCCTTTCAATGAGTCTGACGTTCTCTATTTATTGTAAAGTACGTTTTGTCTTCTAGGAAAGGAACCAATTGTTGATTATCGGGCCGGGGTTAATTCTGGGCTTTGACTCCTAACGGGCCAGTTCTAAGCCCATCTTCAAATAGTAGAATATGTTTTGCCTTCTAGTGAAATCAACATATGTTGCTTAATGGGCCGACCCTGATTTTGAGCTTAGCTCTTAATGGGCATTGTGCTAAGCCCTTCTCGAACAATAGCCCCACACACACAGTTTGCCAAGTTAGAAGAATCTTCTGTTTTGAGAAAATCAGGTCGGGTTCGGGAAATGTCGGGAAACAAGGAAACACTTTTGTCGCTCTATATAAGTTATGGTAGGGTCTTTTTTATTTCCTTGTCTCTTTTGTGGAAGCAAGGTAAATTTCTCACTTCTCTCTCCTTCTTATCCCCTTCTTTATTATTATAAATTTTTTGTGGTCCTTCTTTGTTCTCACTTCTTTGTCGACACTCATTTTTTTTAAAGAAGAGGGGTTTTGTGTATCTGATGGGGCTCGTCGAGGGTGAGGAATGAGGTGGGGCTTGCCTTGGTCCGAGGTCGACAGAGGAGATTCCGAGCTTGCCTGCTAATGTTCCAAGCTTGACTAGGGCGGTTTCGAGCTCGTCTTATATGGTTTTGACCTCGTCTGATGTTGCATCGAACCTGTTGATGGAAACGGAGCATTCTCAAGGTGAGGCGCGAGGTGGAGCTCACCCTGGTCTGAGGCCGCCGGAATCAGTTTGTGGGTTGAAGAAGGACTCGAGCTTGTTAATGGTGGTCCTGAGCTCGTTAATGACAGTCCCGAGCTCGTCCACTGTTGTTCCGACCTTGTCTATTGTTGTTGCAACGAACTCGATGGTGGAGCATTCTCGCGGTGAGGTGCGACGTGGAGCTCTCTTCAGGCTGAGGTCGTCGGAGTAGATTCGAGCTGGAGAGATCTTAAGGGTTGAGCTCGTTGTTTGTGATAGAGGGTCATCAGGGTGAAGTGGGGTTGTGCGCGGCATCAGGTCGTGCCGGAGAGAGTTAGGGATTGAGCTCTTCGTCCCTTGGTTTGAGTTTGTCGATTGATGTGTCGAGCTCATCCCTTATTAAACCGAGCTCGTCAATGGACGTCCTCGGCGCACCGAGTTTGTTGCTGGTGACAAACCGTCGTCGAGGTGAAGTGGAATTGAGCGCGTCGTTGGAGATCCCAAGCTCATCTGTTGTTGTCCCGAACTTGGTGTTGATGGTACATGCAGGTGTGGGTATGAGCTCGTTAGCTGATATCACTCAAATTACCCTAAGGAGTGAATTTACTCTCTCAAATAAGAGGTTCAATTGCAGTACTTAGGGATCGAATCCACAGAGAGCTAAGGCACACAATAGATTCAAATCAGCGGTGATTAAGCTAGGTTCAATTAATGTAAATAAGATAGCAAGGGTGAACAAGGCAGTTATTCGGTTGATTGAAGTTTAAATCAATATTAAGAAAGTGCTAGACTTTGGGTTTCTATTCAGGTAATCATGATTATAGTTATATAGAAGCTAAAGTTATATGGTATATAAGAACTCAACTTAGCAATAATCTATCAACTTTGGTTTGTTAAAATTATCTATTACATTGGATCTCGGTATCTCAGCTTTCGCTTGTTGATCCGAGCAAGCGTCGGTCGATTTATCTATAGGATAATCGATCGATTTGCCTTTCAGAACGTCGATCGATTTATCTATAGGATAATCGATCGATGGTTCTTTCCTACCAAGCTTTACGAACAGGTTGAATTATGTTCACTAGATATGCTAAATCAGCTGTCATTTGTTTCTAGCAGATCTAGCTCAATCAGGATAATTCAAGTCAATATATCTATCAACCTAGATCAATGTTCTAGTTAGCTACTCTAGAACAAGCAATAAGCACAATGCTATTGATGAATACAACAACTTAGCCATTCTATATCTTGGGCTAATCTCTCATAACCTATGTGAACCCTAAATCTAACAAGTAGATTAGTCAGACATAATCAAAGAAAGCACAATCATGGTCTGAATAAATTGCAAAGATAGAATAGTAAGTAAAACTGGAGTTCCAATCACAAATCTCTGAAGGAGTCTTGGATCTTCTCTCCAAACTACTAAAAACCTAGGAAACCTTTTGCTGTGGTGAAAAAAAGAAAATATGAAAGCTTCGGTTGCCTAAAACTATGGTGTTGACTTGGGCTTTAAGTCGGCTGGCTCATCTTGCATCGCACAGGGTGTACATCGATCAATTTTCATCTCTGATCGTTGACCTCTTGTCTTCTCGATGGTCTGCTCGGGTAACTTCTTCTTATTGCCTCTAAAATGCTCCAAAATCATCACTTTACTCCAAAACACTCCTGAACCAGTAAATACTCTAAAAAGACTCCAAATCATAGTAAAAATATTCTAAAACACTCATACACCATGGCTAAAAGTGGGTAAAATCCATGGCATATCAACTCCCCCAAACTTACCCTTTTGCTTGTCCTCAAGCAAAACAAGTGTAGTCTTGTGAAAACAGCAGGGACTCACATAAATTTTTTAACTTAGAATCATCACCTCAACAATGTTGCAAGCCACATCAAATCAATTCCAACTATAGAGGTACTTTACACCATATCCTAGCTTAGCAAGCAGATTCATCTAGCCAGCAACTTAGCAAATCATGTCTGACTAACCCCTCTACTAACCTCATTTCTTGAATAAGATAAATATGTAGGCTTTACTTTGGGAGTATCGATCAAGGGACACATGGACTCAACTCAAGCAAGTTTCTGAACACAGAGGTAGTCTTCTCTGATCCCTTTCTTCCATCTTTCTATCTTCTCTGAGTTCTTATAGTTTCATTTTTTTACTTCAATTTCAAATGAACAATTTTGTTTATCTTATTGATTCTTTCTTTTGACAAAGTGTAGGCGAATAATGGGGTTACAGGTAATTTACCTATCTCTCGCTTCCAACAATATGTGATCATTCCTTTTTGAATTAGAATATTGGAGTCATAGGAGACACTCCTACCCCTCTGCCTCTTCCAGGAAATCATTTCAATCTTTTGTATCTCAAGATGCTGAAAAGAGAGAGAGAGAAGGAAAACAGAAACACACAGACTTTTACCTTCCAGACTTGCAAGAGGAACCCAATCCAATGTATACCAAGCCCCAACAAAAGCAGTAAAGTCAAATTAGGCTGGAGATCAGCTTTGGTTCCTTCAAACATTCTCAGCAAGTGTGACATAGTTGACAGGTGATCCACTTTAATATCTCTAGTACACTCGACAGTAAATAAATCTAAACGTGGTGCTAGACAGTGGTTAGATAACAAGTAAAAATTTGAAAAAGGTCATCATCCCCTTCTTGACTCAATAAAAACTTTCGAAAACATTTAATAAGACTCACAAAGTAAAGTAATATCAGTAAACCACCGCCCAGACTTAAATTACACTGTCCCCAGTGTATATATAGCCGAAGTTAGGGTGGAAAATAAATCAAAAGTACTAAATTGTAACAAGCAGAATCATTATACCTGACTGGAATCGGGATCGATCGATGGTCGACTAGGACCGTCGATTGTGTATATTCTGTGTTGGGGTCAAAATCGGTCAAAGACGCAATCAACACCCAAAAGTCCTCAGAAGGGATCAAGTGACGAATAAAACAAGGAAAACTAGTTACTCGATGAAACGTCGGAAGGGATGATCACATCGTGGTCCCGGACACCAGCAAAAGCAGCCACGGCCTAGCCGGGCCCGGGCGCGGCGCTGCGCCGTGCTTCTCACGGTCACGGGCACCGGCGGTCGCCCGTGCTGGCACCGGTACGGCGCCAGCTCGCCCTGCTGGCTGGCGGCGGCTGCTCGCCGTGCTGGCCCGGCGGTCGGCTCTCCCGCTGCTGGCCGCTCGCCCGCGCGGGCTGGCTTCGCTGGAAGGCCCGGCGCCGGCTCGCCTGCTGGCCCAGGCACGGCGCCGGCTCGCGGGATGGCCGGGCACCAGCTCGCCTGCTGGCCCCGGGCGCCGGCTCGCCCGTGCTGGCCCTGGGCACCAGGCGCTTGCTCGTCCGTGCTGGCCCCGGGCACCGGGCGCCAGCTCGCCGTGCTGGTCCCGGGTGCCAGCTCACACGCGCTGGTCCCGGGCGCCAGACTCCAGCTCGCCCGGGCTGTTCCCGGGCGCCAGCTCGCTCGTGCTACTCACGGGCGCCGGGCGCCAGCTCGCCCATCCTGGTCACGGGCGCCCGCATACGGACTACTCGACAGGTGCGACCTTCTCCCCGCAAAACCGTCTCGACAACTAGTCCAACTCTATGTTTTGTATCTTTGCTTGAAGACTCACCATTCAACTCCTCGATGACATGAAACCTGAGAACCCCATTTCGTTCCGGTCGAAATATATCGGGAAGGCTTCGGAAGACCACCAAAAGTTCGATTGACGAATGGAATTCGATTCATCGTATAAAACGATCACGGTTATTACGAGGAGTTGGGGTTCCTTCGGTAAAACAAGTACCATGGCAAGATAGTTTCTCGCGAAACAATAAAGTGTCCACGGTCGAAGCAATGGCCCCGGAAGGCCAAAAAGCGACCAAGCGGCCCACTTACGACTTTCCAGGAGATCAAGTCGAAATGGACTTGACGGCCCATGTTCATCTTTACATAAAGAGATAAATGTCAAGTTTCCCGAAGATAAATGTCAGATTTCTTGAAGATAAATGTCAAGTTTCCCGATAAGCATGAAGACCGAGGAAAATGGAAGAAGCCCGATTCACGATAGATATGGCCCAAAGGAGAAATAGACCAACTTAAGAGGAGTATATAAGGAGAGCTTGGGGCGAGGAGCAAAAAAAATAACTTTTTGAGAGCAACATAGCACTTAGAGAGACTTAGGCACTTTTTCCGTTTTTACTAGCGAGCTGCGACTCAACTAGGTTAGATATAGGTGGCTGGACTAGCGAACTCATCGACAGCTCTTGTAGCCGATCTCTTTCCTGTTGTTCGCGCTTAAACGCAAATTCGGAAATAAGATCTTTTGCTCTAACTCTGTTTACGATTTTTATATTTCGTCTTGTTATCTTTCTGTCGTATTGATTGTGTCGTGTGTGGCCCAGCAGATAAGCGGACCTTCAGGGAAGGCTAGGTTCACTTGGCTTTCCTCCAAACCAACTAAAATCGACAGTGCGAATTTCGGTTCCCACAGTTTGGCGCTAGAATGAGGGGGGGTACGGATCTATCTCACTTCCAACCACACACGCTCGGTCTGATATGGCGACCAACACTGACAACCCACAAACGCACGACGGAACTCCCGTCGTGCCAACACAACCAACACTCCAGCTGGAAACGTATCAACGGTCACCGCTGACACCACGATACTGGACCAGATGAAAGAAATGTTCGCCTCCGCTCAGAAACAGGCGGACGAACAAGGAAAACTCGTGGCCTCTCTCGCAAAACAGGTGGAAACCTTAACGGCGAAGGCCAAGAGCAAGGCCCCGCGAGGGATCACAAGAGCCCGCAGCAGCAGAAGACTCGATTTCGAGACTCCGGGCAATCGAGCTGCACGAGAAGACAAGACTTCTTCAGGCCAGAACCCTTACGAACCTCTCCAACCGGGTGCGCAACCGACCACGGAGAATCTTCCACCTCCCGCTGGGGACAACGAAGAGAACAACGTCGAGCGAATCAACTTGGACATTAGCGATCGATCCGATCATTCGGACGATAGCGCTGACGTCCATCCTAGAAGGACCCGAAGTCAATCTGCCCGACAGACGGTCTCCTTCGAAAAACCCATGACAGAAGAGGAAGAAGACCTCTACTGGATGGAACAGGAAGAACTGGCGGAGGATCAAACTCGGATCCATCGTAACCAGCGCCAACAAGCTCGGAAAAAAGCAGGTAGTGATAGCGAGATCCACGATCTCCGCGAGTCTCTCGCAAAAATAGTAGCCGAGGTAAAAGCGGTGAAATCACAAATTCACCAGGCAACTAGTGCCGCTCCCGAGATCCATAGAATTCTCGAGGAAGCACGAAAAACGCCGTTCACCGCTCGGATCAGAGAGACACGCATCTCAGACCCCGGGAAGATCAGGATTCCCGTCTACGACGGAACCACAGATCCGAAGGCACCCTTACAGTCCTTCCAGATCGCGATGGGAAGATGCAAACTCCCGGAGCGTGAACGAGACGCCGGTCACTGCCTTCTCTTTGTCGAGAATCTCAGGGGCGCCACGCTCGAATGGTTCTCTCGGCTCTAAAGAAACTCCATCGGGAGTTTCCGCCAACTAGCCTCGGCGTTTCTCAAACAGTACTCCATGTTTATGGATAGAGAGACTTCCGACGTGGACTTATGGGGTCTGGCTCAAAAGGAAGATGAATCACTTTGCGACTTCATGAGAAGGTTCAAGCTGGTGATGGCCAGAGTGACGGGTATCAGCGACAAAGTCGCAATCGACGCCCTGAGAAAAACTCTCTGGTACAAGTCGAAGTTCCGAAAGTGGATATTGCTGGAGAAACCGTGAACGATCCAGGATACCCTCCACAAAGCAACGGACTTCATCGTCATGGAGGAAGAGCTGAGAGTCCTATCGCAAAAGCATGAACCGCAGAAAACATCCTCAAAAAAGAAACCCTCTCGTAACGACAAGTACGCCATCACGAAGGGGAAGACGTCCAAGGAGAACATAACTACGCCATCAACTTGGAGCAGGGCAGAACCTCAGAAACACCTGGACCAGGAACCAGTACAAGGATAATTCCTACTGCGAGTTCCACGACACCAGAGGTCACTCCACCGCGAACTGCAAGGTTCTCGGCGCCAGGCTTGCCGCGAAACTCCTCGCCGGCGAACTGTCAAAGGTCAAGAGTATAAAAGACTTGCTCCTGGAGTACGACTGCCCAAAAACCAACAAAAATGTCTCCGAGAACCACGCGCCTGAAAGCCAATCGGGTGAGAAGCGCGGAAGGAGACAGGACGACCAAAGGAACAACAGTAGTCGCCAGAGGGTAAATATGATCATCAGAGGGTCCCAGTTCTTCCAAGACTCGGTCTCGTCGATCAAAGCCTATGGGCGAAAAGCCGAGACGAATTCCAACTGGCTTCCGAATAGCGATATTCCCAACCACGCGATCGTTTTCAAGGAGCAAGAAACTGTCGGGATCGACAAACCTCATTACGATTCTCTAGTCGTTGACCTGGTGATCCAAGATCTCGAAGTTGGCCGCATCCTTGTCGATACAGGAAGTACGGTCAACGTCATCTTCCGCGACACCCTCTATAGGATGAACATCCCACTAGGAGAAGTCATCCCATAGCCAAAACCTTTGACTGGGTTTTCGGGCGTCACCTCCATGACCCTCGGGCGTATCAAGCTCCCGGTCATGGCTAAGGAAGTTACAAAGATCGTCGAGTTTGCAGTAGTTGATAACCCGGGTATCTACAACACAATCATGGGAACCTCTTGGATCAACTCCATGAAGGCAGTATGTTGGGGTCGAAAACGGTTATCTCGAAATCAACAGCTAAAGATCCTTCCAAACTCAAAGATTTCCCGCACGAACGGTCAACGGGAATTGAATTCCCATGTGCGCTCTGTGACACAGGTGCTTCAGTCAGCATTCTGCCCAAGGTGACGGCAGACTATCTGGGTCTGGAGATAGAACCTTCAGATGACTCATTCACTTTTTTGGATTTGTCTCAAAGGAACTCAGGAGAAATTATTAGAGATCTTGAGGTGCAGATTGATAATGCACTAGTTCTAGTAGACTTCGATGTTCTAGACATAAAGCTGAACTGGAATTCCTCGCTGCTACCTGGAAGAGACTTTTTGGCTACTGTAGGAGCAGTTTGCAACATACAAACCAACCAACTATGCCTCACACTCATTGACCCTACTGCCCAGAATGATCCTATACAAATTGTGAAGTCACAGATGCCTAGCAGAGAGATTAAAGATAATACATTTTTCGTGGCAGCATGCCATTGTGGAGCCGAGTACAAAACAGAGTATGACGAATCGATCCACTCCAGCAGTCTTCCATCGATCAACCTTTCTCCAATAAATTCGGTCAACTACACGACGAAGACATCGATCGGCGGTCAAACCGAGTTGGAGGAGAATGATCTTCGAGAAGGTAATTACTCGATTGGAAGTTGGGCAGTGATAGCTTGCATATTTACATGTTTTAGCATCCATATCTCATGCATTTTGATCATATAAGTTAGGCATTAGGCATGTTTAGGTCCATTTTTCATTCATTTGTCCTTATCAGGTGTTGGAGTATGCTTTGGTGTGATTTGAGGTGTTTGGAAGCCTTATAGCCCCAAAAGAGATGAAGAATCAAGTTTGGCCATGAAAAGAGAAGTCAAATCAATGATCTGGTCAAGACAAAGATGAGCATGGACAGAGGCCTTATATATGTCTCCTGATGCTAAGATTTTGTGGAGACACATCAAATTGAGTTATCTTTCTAATGGAAGTGGTTTCAAGTCATTTGGACCTGTATTGGAGGAGTTATGATAAATTCACTTAAAGCATGTCAGGCTGGCCGGGTAGAGACGGCCGGGTTCAAGCAGCTGGCCGGGAAAGGAGCAGCTGGATGGAAGTGGTCCGGGATGACTGAGCCTGGGAGAGGAACCCTGTCGTTTGAGTGGTACTGGAGGAGACCAGACCGGGTAGATCAGTCCGGGAAGGGACACCCGGTCGGCAGAGATGGATCAAGGGACACTCGGACGGCCGGGAAGGAGGAACCGGGGAACTGAACCCGGACGGGCTGGAAAACGACTAAGGCAAGCTTGGACCGGGGTGGCCAGACCTGGTTGGACCAGGCTGGTTAACCCCTGACCGAAAATCCAACCCCTCTTCCCATTGGTTGAAGCCCATTTGGCTCAAGGACTTTTTAGTAATTTTGTTTTATGTTTCTAGGGCTTTCAAGCCAATTATAAATACTCATGTTATCCCTTATTTGGGACTTATGTTATTTTCTTTTTAAGAACACAAACCTTTGAGAAAGTTTTATCTTTGATTCTTAATCTCATCTTGTGTTCTTGATTGTTTAATTTCATCTCTTTTCTTTCTCTACATGTTTAAGCTTAAATCTCCCATGGGTTTAAGAGTAAGCATGTGGATTAGTGATTAAGTGTAGATCCAAGGTTCTTAGTGTTAGATCTATCCTCTCCTTGCATTGATTTGGTGTTCTTCATGCTATATTTGTGTTGGCCTCTCAAACATAGAGCCATAGGCATTTCATGCCCGAAAGGTGTTCTATGAAATGCCTGAACCAACTCATCTATGCTTTTAGCTTGCTTTGCCTAAGAGATTAGTTGTCAAAGAAGCTAGGATTGCTATTAGACTCATTCTTTATGCTTGCTTTGATCATTACAGCCAAAGAGATTTGGTGTACTTGGGTGATCATTGCAAAAGAGCATCCATCTAGAGATAGAGCTTGCTTAGTTTTGTTGTCTAGGCATAAGGAATTAGATTGATTGAAAAGTTGGCATCTTGGATTGAACCTTAATCATTTGAGATCAAGTCCCTATACCCATGGGTCTCATCTCCTCATAAAGAAAGAAAGCTTTATATTTTCTTGCATTTTAGATATTGCCTTAGTTTAATAACCATCTCCTTAAATGATTGCATTTAGATTAAGCATAGACTTGTATTTCCTTTGCTTTGTGGTCACTTAGAACTGGTTCGACAATCTTATATACTACATCATTTGATTAGGACTCAAGAAAAGTCCTTTCATCAAATTGGCGCCGTTGCCAAATTCTAAGTTGATTGTGACATTGGGATTTAGTCACTTGCTTGAGACTAAATCATTTTTCTTTTCTTGTGATATTGATTCTCCTTTTGTCTTTTCCATTGATTTTTCAGGTGCATGAACACAAGAAGCAGGGGTGTAACTAACCTGGTTCCCACTGTTGAAGAGATAGCTACACTTGAGAGGGAAATAGTAAGAAGGAGAAGAGAAGAAGAGCAACAGGCTCACATTCAGAGGTTGGGGATGGAGATGGATGAACACCAGCATCAACCTCAAGACAGAGCTGCTCAAGATGGCAATGGTCCAAGAGCTGACAACATAAGACCACAGCGCCAGCCACAACAACCACAGCGCCAAGCTAGAGCTATTGGAGCCTATGATCAACCTCACATTCATGGTCATAGGTTGGGGATAAGAGCACCAGCTGTGGAGAACAACAACTTTGAGATCAAATCAGGACTGCTGAATTTGATTGAGAACAACAAATTTCATGGCCTTGCTGTGGAGGATCCCCTTGATCACTTGGACACATTTGATAGCTATTGTAGCTTGTCTAAGATTAATGGAGTCTCTGAAGATGCTTTCAAGCTGAGGTTGTTTCCCTTCTCTTTGGGAGACAAGGCACATCTATGGGAGAAGGCTGTTCCAAGTGACTCTATCACAACTTGGAATGAGTGCAAGAGGGCATTCCTAGAGAAATTCTTCTCTACCTCAAGAACAGCCAAGATCAGAAATGAGATCTCTAGCTTTCAGCAGAAGAACCTTGAGAGCTTTAGTGAAGCATGGGGGAGGTTCAAGGGCTATTGGTCTCAATGCCCACATCATGGCTTCACCAAGGAGATTTTGCTTAGTACCTTCTACAGAGGTGCTCTACCAGAGTTCAGGAGCAGATTGGACACAGTCAGCAATGGGTTCTTCTTGGGCAGAACTGAGCAGGATGTTGAGGAGCTGGTGGAGAACATGGCCAGGAGTGACTCAGTCTACAGTGAGGAGCATGATAGGGTCAACAGAGGCACTGATGATGATGATCAGCACACAAGGAAGGCTCTTAAATCTCTCCAAGAGAAGTTGGACAAGATTATTGCAGAGAAGGCTAAGCGAGAGCAGATTAACTCCATTGGGAACCAGCAACAAAGGCAGCCTGCTGGGACTACTCAAGTTAATGGTGTAGAAGGTCAAGAGGAGCTGTGCTTCATCAATGCTAATGGCACATGGTATAGGAAAGAGCCCAACTTCCAATACCAAAACAACTACCAGCAAAGACCTTACTACAATAACCAACAAGGAGGTTACCAAGCCAACCAGCCTACTCAGCCCGATTGAAGCTCTTCTCAAGCTCAGGTTCCAAGTTCAAATATGGAGTCCATGTTCAACCAAATCTTAGAAACTCAAGAAAGAAATGCTAAGAACATTGGTGATGAGTTCAAGAACATCCATGCCAAGATTGATGGAACCTATTCTGACCTCAACAACAAGTACATGCAACTTGCCTCTCATCTCAAAGCTTTGGAGAGCCAGGTTGCTTCTATGTCTTCATCCTCCAAGAGCCCAATGGGATCTCTACCAGGAAAACCAGAGAAAAATCCCAAGTAATCTTGCAATGTCATCCTCTCTACTATTTCTTCAAAGATTGATATGTGCACTCATGAGAAAGAGAAGGATGAGATTGAAATGTTTGGCACTGAGTTTGGGGATGTTGAGAGATTTGTTGTGGCCACAGCTGAAGCACATATTCTGAGGGATGCTGCCAAGAAGGCTGAAGTAAATAGTTTTCAGCAAGCTGAGCCTAGAGCTGAGACACCACCTGTGCAAAGAGCAGCCAACAAGCTGAAAGAAGTGGAGCAGGAAGACACTGAGTTTGAGCAATCACCATATGATAAGCTCCCATTTCCCCAAAGAGTTCTCACCAAAGCTCAAAAGAAGGTGATCTAAAAGTTCAGGAAAGATCTTAGTGATGTTGGAGTCACGCTTCCAGAGATATCTGGTATGCGTGAAGCTCATGTCCAGATGATGCTCATCAAGGACATTCTAGACCACCAGGCTGAAGTGGCTGAGATTTTGGACATCTCCATTCTGAAGATTGATCCACCCACCCCTCCAAAGTCCCTCCCTAAGCTTGAGTCTCAAGGGAAGTTCACCTTGTCTTGCTCCCTTGGTAAACTAACTATGGATGATGCCCTTGTTGATAGTCGTGCTAGTGTGAATGTCATTGCCTTTGATATGGTGAAGAGTATGGATTGAAAGCATGGAACCAGATACTCCTCCTCTCACCTTTGGGGATTCTTCTTCTACAACCCCACTTGGCATAATCAAGGAATTCCCCTTGAAGATTGGATCCTGCACCATACCTATTGACCTTACTGTTTTGGAAATGGCATCTGAAGTGAGAGTCCCTTTGATCCTAGGCACTCCTTTTCTCACAACAGTTGGAGCTTGCATTGACTTTCCCAACAAGAAGGTCACCCTAATGCATGTCAACAAAGCTGTTTCCTATCCTCTCCAACCTCCATTGGAATCAGACTATTGTGGGACAATCACTTGTGATGCACAAGCTGTGGAGAAGCCCCAAGATGAAGCGGCTGTTTGTCAAAAAGAAGGTCTTGATGGAGGGTCCTCTATAGAGAAGGGTGGTGAGCACTTGGAAAGTGCTAAAAAGGAGGGGATGAGTGGAGCCTCAAAGGCCACTCATGGCAAGAATAAGATGGTGAATGAGCCTCATCCTCCAACTCTTGATTTGCTCCCACACACCCTCACTCTCCATCCACAGCAGCTCAAAGATGGTGTCATTGAGTACAAAATCAAGCACAAGGGCAGGTCCATACCATTCTGAAGTGCTAGAGCCATCATCACTCCTCAGCTCCAAGATAACCAAATCAAGCTTCAAGAGCTTCTCTCTCAGGTCCCCACCATCAAACTTGAAGGTGGGAAGGATCCTCCTTCTCACTAGTTCAAGAGAAAAGGTAGTCAAGCTAAGTGACTCAAAACAAGCTCACTTGGGAGGAAGTCCCATGGTTATCCTTGTACACAGCTTTGCAAATTTCAATTTTCCTTTGAACATTTTTCTAATAAAAGTGGTCAAGGTTTTCAGGTTGAGCCAAGCACTAGAGGAGAGAAGAAAGGTGATTAACCACCTGAGCCCTATGATTGCCATGTAGCAGCCTCCTCTAGTTGCCATGAACCAAGCCAGCTCCTAGCCCCGGCACCAAACACCACACCCAACACTCCTTATGATGTATCACTCCAACCCTTCTTGTATATACATTTGCTTTTGTCTTGTTGGGGTATCTCCTTCTCTCTTACTCACACAGAGACTGTGTGATTTAAGTGTGGGGGAGGTACCAAGTATTTGATCCTGTTTGCTTTGTGATTTTGAGTCTCATGCATTTCATTGTTCATTCATATTTGCATTAAAAAAAAATTGAATTTTTGAATCATATAGATTGCATCACTTTCATCCTTAAGATTGAGTCTAGAGCATATAGGTTGCATTCACTTGCAGATGGAGCATTTCCTTGTAAAGAACACTTGTTTGCACTGAATTTGGCACCCTAGTTAAACATATCAAGTAGCTTAAGCATCTTTTGAAAGGCTTGCATGCTTTGAGCCTTGAAAACTCTTCTTGAAACTTGCTTGCTTGCTTGATATTGGCATTGTTCTTGAAACCAGCTCCATCCTGAACTTAGACTTGAATGAACTTAATCCCTCTTGCATATGGGCATTTGCATACTTGATCATGGATCTCATACACATTTGAGTTATCTTTTCCCCATTGTACCACTCTTTGTTAACCCAAATGGCACTTCCTTACCCTTGAACCCTAGCCATTTTTTGAAGCCAACATTGATTTGCATTAGTGAGGCCTCTTCTGATAGTTTGTCATGTGCAAAATCTTGAGAGTATTGGGAGTGACATGGATTTGTTCTCATCTCTTGCTAGCATAGGGTCATCATTTGAGCTAGCTTCTAGGATGGTGAGTGGGTCTATATTTCTTAAAAGTTAGATTTCTTGGGTTTGGGATGTGAGAAAGATGAGAAAAGAGTTAGAGTTTAAACAAGTGAATAAGAGGTCCTTAGTGGTTAAATCATAAGAAAAGAGAGTTGTTCATTGGGTGAGTGATGTGAGTGTTTGTTATTTTGGGTTATGCGATGAATGAAAGGGGTGTAGAATTTGTAATCACTTAGGAATGGGTAGAATGATGAGGATGGATCCATGTATGCATGAATTGCTCCTAGTCTTAGATAAATTATGCATAATAATTAATCTCTGTGATTCTTGAGTGATTGCTACCTTAATATGATGCATTGAACTCTCCTCTTCATCCATATTAGACCATTTGATCACCTTTGCAAAGGATTGAGATCATGTGCCCATTTGTGAGAGCTCACCTAGTGTGTGTGTGTGTGTGAATCAATGTGAGGGCTGGTTAAGAGAGCATGTTAGTTGATAAGCATTGCATCTTGTGTAGAGGCATAAGAGTATTGATAGGCCATGAGAAGCTAAAGTTTAATAAGAGAGTTTGCTCATGTTATTTGTTATGTTTCTTTAGGATGTCAAGTTGAGTGCTTTGACTGTTTCTTTTGGCTTTCCTCCCATCTTATATCTCTCCTCCTTCTGTTTTGAAAAGTTTACTTAAGGACAAGTAAAGGACTAGTGTGGGGGAGTTGATATCTTGCATGTTTACATGTTTTTAGCTATCATATCTTGTGCATTTTGATCATATAGTTTAGGCATTAGGCATCTTTAGTTCCATATTGCATTCATAAGTCTATATCAGGTGTTGGAGTGTGCTAGAGAGTGATTAGAGGTGTTTTGGGAGCTTTGTGGTCCAAAAAGATAAAGAATGGAGTTTGGTCAAGGTCAGGAAAAGCCCAACCATGATCAAGACTTTACCTTGGGTTGATGGTACTGCTACGTGGGTGCTTGGACGAGATCAGGACATCAGGACATACCCAGCCTGATATGCCCGGGGTAAGCCACCCGCACGGACTGATGGCTGGACAAGAAGGAGCTTGGCCGAGTTTGGGCAGAGTCGGCCTTGAATTGTATAAGCCGGACAGTCATTGTTGAGAAGTAGAGATGACCGATGCACGGCTGGACAAGCGCGGGATGCTACACCCGCTCGGGGCCAGCCAGTACGAAGGCAGGCCGATGCGCGGCTGGACATGCGCGGGATGCTACACCCGCGCGGGACAGGCGGGTACGAAGGCAGGCCGATGCGCGAGACGATACACGCAGGAAGCCCTATCCGCTTGGGATGAGGCCAGAACGAGAACAGCCGACGCACGGGATGCGATGCGCGGGTCACCCTACCCCCTCGGGACGGGACACGGAGAAGGACGGGACGCGCGGGTCAGCCGTGTGCCGGTTGGATGCGGCCGATATCCCCTGAGCGTTTTTCACTCTCTTTTCTGATTGGTCGTGGCTTATGTGATTCCAGGGACCTTTTAGTAATTTTTAATGATGTTTTAGGGCTTTATAAGCGTAAGTATAAATACTTTTGTAATCTCCTTTGTGAGAGAGAACTTCTTTTCTCTTAAGAACACATTTGGATCTTGAAGAAAGTTGGAATCTTGAATTCTTTTTCATCTTATTCTATTGTGTTTATTGGATTATCTTGCTCACTATCATGTTTAGCCTTGAATCATCCATGGTTTTAGGGTTACCCATGTCTATTAGTGAGTAGATCTATCTTGGATTCATGGGCTTGGGAGACTAAGGGTGATTTGGTGTAGATCTAAGATGTTTTAGGGTAGATCCTTCTTGATCCTTGCTTGTAGAGTGTTCTTATTGCTATTTTGGAGTTGGCCTCTTCATAATAGAGCTATAGGCATTTCATGCCCGAAAGCTGTTCGATGAAATGCCTGAACCAACTCTCCAATGCTTTTAACATTCTTTACCAAAGAGATTTGTTGTTAAAGTTGTTAGGAAGGCTATTAGACTTGTTCTTAATGATTGCTTAGATAATATTCAACCAAAGAGATTTGATGCTTGAGTTATCTTTGTGAATGAACATTCATCTCGAGATAGAGCTTGTTTAGGATTGTGTTCTAGGCCTAAGGTTGATAGATTGATTGTATTGCTGCCATCTTAGATTGAAACTTGATCTCCCAAGGTCAATTCCCTTGTCCCATGAGTCCCCTTGCCTCATATTGAAAGAAAGTTCACTCCTTTATTGCATTTTGAGTATTGTCTTAGTTTATAATCATCTTCACTATCTTGATTGCAATTAACTTAAGCATGGATTTGCATTCCCTTTGCATTAGAATCACTTAGGATTGGTTCGACGATCTCTTATACTACAATATTTGATTTGGAGCCTTGAGAACATCCAAACATCAAAGGTAGTTGCTCGGTTGGTTTGATTGTGGTTTTGAAAAATAATAGAAAGTAGCTAGACTTAGGGTTTCTATTTAGGTAATCAGGATTATAATGCTATAGATGCCTAACAGTTGTTTGCAGGATATTATAGAGCTCAACTTATAAGAACAAATCAATTAGCTTCCGCTTGTTTAGATTCGTCTATTGACTAGATCTAATGATCTTACCAATCGGCTTGATCAATTAGAAAGTGTTGATTGATTATTTTAGAGGAATATCGATACACCTTTTACACCGTCGATCAATTATTCTATAGGAATATCGATTGACACGCTCTAGCAAGCTTTGCGCACGGGTTGAATGAATGCTCACTAAGGGTTCCTATATCAGCGTCCGCCTTTCTCTAACAATCCTAGCTTAATTAGGATAGATTCAGGATGAGACAAATCAATAACTTGTATCCTAGGTCAAGGTTCTAGTTAGCTACTCTAAAACACAAGCATTAAGAGCATCCAAATGATGAATATCACAACTTAGCAATCTATAGTTGATAGATGATCCACTTTAGTATCTGTAGTACATTCTACAGTAAACAAATCTAAGAATTATGCTAGAGAGTGGTTAGATACCAAGTAAATATTAAAAAAGTTCATCATCCCCTTATTGACTCAATAAAAACTTTTGAAAACATTTAGTAAGACTCAAAATGTAAAACAATATCAGTAAACCTTCCCCCTAGACTTAAATTATACATTGTTCTGAGTGTATATCCAGCTGGTGTTGTGGTTAGAACATAAATCATAAGTACTCAATTGAAAAAGTTAGAAAGATATACCTGGCCAAAGTCCGTGTCGATCGATGGAATGAAGTGTCCGTCGATCATTGATGCTGTTGCAGTGTCGATCGATGTTGACCTGGTTTCGTCAGTCGATTTCCTGGCTAATCATTTACTCAGATCCTTTTTTTTGACCTGCAGTAAAAGTTTAAAAAAAATAAGTAACTGTAAAGAATAAAACTAAGTAAAATTACCTAATAGTGGGTTGCCTCCCACTCAGCGTTTTGTTATTGTCATTTAGCTTGACTTTGGAGGTGTTTTGGCTAGTAAGGATGAAAGTGATTACTTGTTGGAAAAAAGTGTCTGTTTCTTCTTTGCTCCTATGGAACCATGTGGCCATTAACATAGTATGGCTTCTTCTCCTCTGGTCCACTTATTCTTCAATATCTCCTCAGCAACCTCCATTGTATGCATCCTCTTCTAAAAATTTTCAATGCTGTCCTGATGAGTTCCAAGTGTGGCATATGTATAGCCTGATATGTCTGTCCATCAACTCCCAGTTAAAATCATCTCTAATCAATTCTAGAGAAAAATCAATGCCATCAAACTTATTCTGTAGCACCTTCTCTGTTACCAGCTTTCCTTGGACTGATGCGGACTCAGCGTCAATCGATGGTGTTGGACTTCTGTCGATCGATTTTTGTCATGATTCTGCAATCGCAGTCTGTTTCTGAACCAGCTCAGAAAGCTTAGCTGAATATGATTGTAGCCATTCCTCAGGTGATGCAAACCTAGCATCGATCAATAGTTGAGTGCTGCCGTCGATCGATTTTGATGTTCCTTCTCCGATTGCATGCTGTTCTTAAATCATGGCTATGTCCTTCTTCATCTCATCTGTGCGTGAAGTCAACTAGCCTATACTGTTGTTGAATGGATAGTAGACATCATCGAGCCTCCTGGTGAAGTCATCTTCTGATGTCCCTAGAGCTCTGTAGATACCATGTACCATCTTATCAATCTCTTCTCTGGTGTAAGTGTCTGATTCTGGCCTGGTTTCTGCTGCTGGTAGGGTATGAGTAAATAGCTCGGCGTGTTCTGGAAGACAGATATAGGTGTGCTCGAACATTATAGCTCTTTCCAAAATGTCTCTGATGTCTCTCTTAGATATAGGAATAATTCTTCCATCAGTAGTTCGTGCATGTCCATGCTCATCTCTATAGATGCTATACGCATCTCTACCTTCCCAGTCTGCCATTCCATTCTGATGAACAGTTCTGATTGTGGATCTTGTAGGGACACCGTCAATCGATGGTGGAGTAGTCCTGTCGATCGATGCCTTAGCCGCTGCTTGTTGCTGACAGAACAAGTATTCTGGTCCATTGGCCATTGCAAGAATGTATGCAATATCTTCCTTGGAGACTTGTAGAATACGTCCATCCATAGCTAATGCTTGGCCATCTGGGTCCCTGAAAATACGAAACTCATCTGGTGTTAGGTATCCATAATCTTTATGATCTTGTCTTCTTACCTTGAATTCTGGTGCATGACGAATGTCGATCGATGGTATGTTGTTGCTGTTGTTCGATGTGCGTTTTTCTCTGTTGATCGCTGCGTGTCTATCTGCTTCACTAATTCGACTGAAACGAGTTCCATTTTTCCCCCGCGCTTTCGAAAAATGTGAGTCGGTCGCTGCTTGTGCCTGATATTCTGGTTTAAAAGGGGATGAAAGTTATACTCGATGATCTATACCCTTCTGTATTCCTCATCATACTCATCATCTCCGATCTCAGGCATTGCCTTGTCTACTGCAAAAGTTGGGTGATATCGAGCGCTTTCCCAACTGTCAATCGAATAATTCCCTTATGGGTTATTGTTTTCTCAGTTCGCAGAGTTACTGTCGATCGATTCTTCCATGTTACCGTCGATCGCTTCTTGATGACTAAGATCGATCGATTTCTCCATACTATCGTCGATCAATGCTTCATACTCCGTTTCGTGATCAGCTTCTGAATCGTTCTCAACTCCACAGTAGCATGCTGCTATGAATCCCGGATCATCTCCAATCTCTAGGCAGAGCATTTGTGTCTTGACAACTCGAACTGGATCATAGTAAGCAGGGATCAATGAATGTCAGGCCCAACTGGTTAGTCTGCATGTTGCAAACTGGTCCTACAGTATACATGAAAGCTCTCCAAAGAAGTAGAGAAGTGTTCCAGTTCAGCTTGATATCCATGACATGAAAGTCTACTGGAACCAGGGCATTACCAATCTGCACCTCAAGGTCTCTGATTATTTCTCCTGAGTTCCTTTGAGGACAGCTCACAAAAGTGAATGAATCCTAAGGCTC
The DNA here is from genome assembly GCA_016432835.1 of Brassica nigra. Classification (NCBI taxonomy): domain Eukaryota; kingdom Viridiplantae; phylum Streptophyta; class Magnoliopsida; order Brassicales; family Brassicaceae; genus Brassica; species Brassica nigra. The sequence continues at coordinate 21,045,983 of CM028246.1, forward strand.
TATCTTCAGACCTAGATGGTCTGCCATCACCTTTGGTAGAATGCTGACTGAAGCTCCTGTGTTGCATAGTGCACATGGGAACTCAATTCCATGTAGCATCCAAGGTACTGTGAACTTTCCAGGATCACTCTTCTTCTTCATTGTGATCCTCTGCTTCATCTTCTCCCTGACCTGATGAAACATCCTCTCAATGTCTTTCTATGTCTCCCTGGTTTCTCTAAAGAACATCCACAACCTGTTGGTAAAATAAGCTTCCTCGAATGGCCTGTATATAGGGATCATGAGAACTCTCTTTGTGAAGCTATCCATCTCCTTCTCATTAGCTCCTCTCTTCAGATGCTTGGCGACCTTCTTCTTCCTTTTCCTCAAGGTTCTCCTCTCAGTAGCCTGATCAACTTGCATAGGATCTGATACATCCTCAGAATGTAGACTTATGTTGTCTGCTACTTCCTCCAAAGCATGTCGAAGCATGCTTTCTAGCAACCTCTCCGTACAGAGCATAGTTTATTCAACCTCTCGGCCCAGCCGCATAGGGACATACTCTAGCAACCTTCCTTTCCGCAAACTAACATGTAGCACCAACCAAGGATACCACATGACAGAGCATGCTTTCTAGCAACCTCCCCGTACAGAGCATGCTTTATACAACCTCTCTGCCAAGCCGCGTAGGGACATTCTTACGTAACTTTCCTTGCCGCGTAATAAACCTAGCATTGCTGATCAGGCATGCTATCGGCACAACACAACACAACCACTAGTACCAGAAGTCCAGCCTATATGGCCTAGGACCCTGAGTACGACACTAACTAGGAATTCGGTCTATGTGGCCTATAACCCAGTACTAACTTAACCATAACGATACGTACTAGAAATTTGGTCTATATGACCTACATCCCATAGTACTAACAACTAATCAACTAAACAACAACAATCCCTGCAAGAAAATAGATAATAACGCAATAGCAATAATTATCTAAGCAAGCAATCTATCAACCTAGCAATCAACCTAACCATCCAAGTTATCTAGCAATCACCAAGCAATAACTATGCATGCAATCTAACAACCTAGCGTCAACCATTTCCAGATCCTAACTATCCACAACCTAGTGATATTATCTAAGCATTCGAATTCTCTAACTAACCAATCAACCTAACCATTAGCATGCTACTAGGATTCTCGAGCAATAAATAAGCATGCTATCAACTCAATCAACCTAACCTCAACTATAAACTAATCAAACCGTTACTCAGTTAGACCTGGAATCCTGCCATGATCCAACATCCAATTAACAAGAACCTGCATGAAAACAAGTTAACAAACAATTGCTGTGACTCACAGTGTTCGGTTCGTTGTGGCTTTGACCCCTTCCCGAATCCTCGACCAAAACTCATTCTTGAACTTCTCATGTAGGTTCCCTTATGAAATTACCTTGAGCTGATCTGATCTTCACTTGACTGATCTTCACTTGAAAAGAAAGTTCTCTAGGCGCTGACCCAAAACGAGTATAGTAACTGCTCTCAAAAACTCTCTAAAACTCTCGAAAAAGCTCGGAAACTCTTACTTTCTTTTCCTACATTTATCTCACGTTTTTAACTTGCTTTAAAGTGGTCTGGATGTGTTGAAATTATCTGGGGTCGTGGGGTATTTATAGGAAGCAGCAACCAATCAGAAACTGGCCGTGTGTCCGCCCGTGTGTCGCTTCGCATGGCTCCGGATGCATGCGCAACGACACCTCGTGCTCCACATGTCTGGTTGCATGACCAGGATGTCATGCATGAAGACACCACGTCCTCCACAGGTCTGAAGGCATGGCCTGGTCACATGAAGTTGGACACCACAATGCCCACATGTCGATCAACATGCTTCGGTCGCAGGTTAGCGGCATCTCTTGCTTCTGTGTGTCACTCCGCATGCTGGGATCTCCTGATCTTCAACATCTCGTGCTTCCCTTGCCACCTGGCATGCCATGCAGTTGACACCACGTCCTTATCTCATAGATCAAGCCACCTCGAGCTTCTCGGTCCATTCAACTGATATCGACCCTTCCGGTATATTTTTGATCCGCGATCAATCCCGAATATTTTTCTACGCCCGTTCTGATGAGCTGAATATTTTTAATAAACTCCAAAATATTCCTGACCTTGATGGAAAATATTTTCCGAGCCTCCGGCTTCCTTGAAAAATTTACAATAACAAAATTAGCGATTTTACATAACTTCGTGCTTCGATCCCGTCGTGCTTCGATCCCGTCGTGCTTACTTCCCGTCGTGCTTAATTCTCGTCCTGCTTAAATTCCCGTCCTGCTTCCGACTTCAAAAATCAGATTTTACTGATACAAAAATTTTCCAGGAAAACTTCGCGGTGAAGAAACGTCTTGCTTCGAAAACGTCGTGCTTTCAAAATATTTATTCTTCCAAAACATTCATCTGATCAATCTAACACATTGTCAAACATGGTTGAGCAGCTTAAGGTTCCCTCACGATCAATTCTTCGACCACTTCATTCTTCGAAATTTCTAGATCGATCTTTATCGCCCGCGATTCGACCACTTTGTTGATGCTAGACCAATCTTCTATTTTCTCTGAACCATATTAAGTTTTTCGTAATGGAAACTTAACATTACTCAAGGTGTTTCAATCCCCAAAAGCCTGGCTCGAAATTCAAACCTGTCAATCTCGACCATTTTATTCCTTTGGGAGGGTTATTACACTCACCTCCGCCGAACTGCGCATCACGACAAGCTCCACCCTCCGCCAGCAAGGAGCTTGGACCAATAGTTGACGAGCACAGCCCCACACTTTCTTCAGCTCGACCCACTGCCGCACTAAGCTCAATCCTATCTTGCGAACTTTCTGTCACTATCGATAAACTCAGACACTTAGAAGAAACTAGAGTTGGCAAGCTCGCACCAACAGCTAGTGATATGCCATGGATTTTACCCACTTTTAGCCATGGTATATGAGTGTTTTAGAATATTTTTACTATGATTTGGAGTCTTTTTAGAGTATTTATAGGTTCAGGAGTTTTTTGGAGTAAAGTGATGATTTTGGAGCATTTTAAAGGCAAAAAGGAGAAGTTACCCGAGCTAACCATCGAGCAGACCAGAAGTCGACGATCAGAGAAGAAAATCGATCAATGCACACCATGTGCAATCGATCAACGGCGATGCGAGATGAGAACAGCCGACTTAAAAGTCAACACCAAATTAAAAGATTGTCCCTGACGAGCTTTAACCTAGTATTTATGTGCTTTGCCATTGTTCTCGGCAACACACGCTTTCATATTTTCTTATTTTCACCACAGCAAAAGATTTTCTAGGTTTTTAGTAGTTTGGAGAGGAGATCCAAGACTCCTTCAGATATTTGTGATTAGAACTCCATTTTTACTTACTATTCTATTTATGCAATTTTATTCATACCATGATTGTGCTTCCTTTGATTATGTCTGAGTAATCTACTTGTTAGATTTGGGGCTCAAATAGGTTACGAGGGATTAGCCCAAGATATAGAACTGCTAAGTTGTGGTATTCATCAATAGGATTGTGCTTATTGCTTATTCTAGAGTAGCTAACTAGAACATTGATCAAGGTTGATAGATATATTGACTTGGATGATCCTGATTGAGCTAAATCTGCTAGAAACAATCAACAGTTGATTTAACATATCTAGCGAACATAATTCAACATGTTTGTAAAGCTTTCCAGGAAAAATCTATCGATCGACTATCCTATAGATAAATCGATCGACGTTCCGAAAGGCAAATCGATCGATTATCCTATATATAAATCGATCGATGCTTGCTCGGATCAACAAGCGAAAGCTGAGATACCGATATCCTATGCAATAGATAATTTAAACAAACGAAAGTTGATATATTATGTCTAAGTTGAGTTCTAATATACCATATAACTTTAGCTTCTATATAACTATAATCCTGATTACCTGATAGAAACCGTAAGTCTAGCGCTTTCTTAATATTGATTTAAACTTCAATCAACCGAACAACTTCCTTGTTCACCCTTGCTATCTTATTTACATTAATTGAACCTAGCTTAATCACTGCTGAGTTGAATCTATTGTGTACCTTAGCTCTCTGTGGATTCAATCTCTAAGTACAAAAATTGAACCTCTTATTTGAGAGAGTAAATTAACTCCTTAGGATAATTTGAGTGATATCAAATTTGGCGCCGTTGCCGGAGAGCTTATATCGCCATTAGATTCTATCTAGTTTGATTTAGTCTAGGTTTTTTTCTTAACTACTATTCTGATAAATCTTCTCTTGTCTTTTCAGGTGCATGCCCAACAGTACCAGAAACTTTAACGAACAACCACTATTCATCTCAGATGCCTCACGTTTTTAACGCTCGATTTGTAATGAGAAGCGCTCCACATCGATCGACTGATATACTCGATCATCGATCGATCCAAAACATCCACCATCGACCTCAACACCTCGACTGTCGACCGACTCTTTCCATCCGACATCGATCGACCGATCACCCTGGCCATCGATCGACCGATCACCCTGGCCATCGATCGACCCCAACTCATGAGACATGGTTGCGACTTTAGTCCTTGTGCGAGACGAGAATGGAAACCTGCATGACCAGGAGGGTCATCTGCGTAATGCAACTGATCAGAAGATAGACGATCAGGGGGCTGTAATCCCTGATCCAGATGATGTTGCAGCTGCTGCTGTAGATCTGGCTGCCAGACCCAGAACGTTGGCTGACTACAACCGTCCATATCAATACTACACCAACAAGTCTACTATTCATCCTCCAGCTATCCAGAGGAACGATTTCGAGCTTAAGCCCCAATACTATACACTCGTGGGACAGACACCCTACTGTGGGTTATCCCATGAGCATCCTATGGACCATCTGGAGAGGTTCGAGAATTTGGTTTCGGCTATTAAAGTCAATGGAGTCCTTGAAGACTACCTATTCTGCAAGCTCTTCAAGTACTCACTTGCTGGACATGCTTTGCATTGGCTTAAGTAGTTACCACCAGGATCCCTTACATCTTCCGCCGACGTCAAGAATGCATTCCTGAAGCATTTCTTTGACGAGACACGTGCTGAGGACTTGAGTAGCAGGATTTCTACATTCACACAGAATCCTGGAGACTCATTCAGAGACTCTTGGATGAGATTCAAGTCCTATCAGAGAGATTTCCCACACCATGGATTCAATGAACTGCAGCTGCTTAGCACCTTCTTCAGAGGCATCGAGCAGGCATATCAGATGGCTCTTGACACAGCTAGGGAAGGAAACTTCAACACTAGGAATCCAGAGGAAGCAGTGGGCCTGATTCAGAACTTAGCATCCAGCAACAGCACCAAAAAAAACTGATTTTGAGAAGATAAAATCGACTACCGCCCTTGGAAAGGAGCAGATGGATGAGGTAAGGGAAAAGTTAGATAGTGTTCATAAGCTTCTCAAGAAGTAGGTGAGATATGCACGAGAAGTGGAAGCTATAGATGTTGACAGCGATGGAGATGTAGAGAAGGATGTGAATTTCATCAGTGGTACCGGATTTCAGAGTCAGAAGTTTGGAAATCAGAGTGGAAACAAGAATCTCTTTAGACCGAGAGGCGGCTTCAATCAGAGTTCACAATACTAGAAACCCTACAGCACCAATAGAGAATATGGAAGTTCTTCCTACCAGAATCAACCACCACAGACTCAAGAGAGCAGAATTGAGGCAATGCTTGATCAGGTTCTAGAGGGTCAGTAGAAGATGACAGTGGATTTGAGACCAACCTGAACACAAAATTTGATTGATGCTGTCTACACCAACCTTAACACAAAATTTGAGACCATGAGCACTCATGTGAAGAAGCTGAAGGTACAAGTGGTGCAATCAGGAGAAGCTGTTAGAAGACAAGAAGCTTTGGTTAAGGGAAAAGGTGATGAAGTAATGAGGCACCACGTGAATGCTATCATTGATGATGACTTCTGGCAAGGTTAAGGATGAGAAACTTCAGGAAGGAGACTTCAAAGTTGAGAACTCCATGAGTTTCGGCAGCTGACACTATTGTCGATCGACGCCGAGATCCGACCATTGATCAACGACGTCTGTACGAGATTGATCGACCACTCCTGCCAGACATCGATCGACCGCTGAATCAGTTGGATCATGCGAATCAGTTGCATCGTGCGAGTCAGTCAAGATCATCACACACGAAGAATTCAGCAAGACATCCTCATCCGCCCAAACTTTTCCATGTCAAGGAAGAAATCGATCGAACTCCAAAACAAGAAATTGATCTACCAAGAGAGTCCGTCAACGATCGACCGCAGCCAGGCGACATCGATCAACTTTCACCTCTCACTTATCGAATGCAGCTACCTAAGATCGATGCAGCACGACTAAATGCACTCAGGAACCAGTCCAAACCTTCAGAAAAACCTACAGACACTACTAGTACATCGTCCGAAGATGTCTCAGAGCCTATGCAAATTGATGAGGTTACTGAAAGGAGAACCTTAAGGAAAAAAGGGAAGGATCATAAGCATCTAAAGAGGGGAGCCAATGAGAAGGAGATGGATAGCTTTACGGAAAGGGTTCTTAGAATCCCACTGGATAAGCCATTCGAGGAGGCTTACTTTACCTACACACTGTGGATGTTCTTCAGGGAAACCAAGGAAACATAAGAAGACATTAGGAGAATGTTCCATTAAGTCAGAGAAAGAATGAAGAAAAGGATTACACTGGAAAAGAAGAGTGATCCAGGGAAGTTCCTAATCCCTTGCAAAATGAAAGGAATTGAATTCCCATGTGCGCTCTGTGACACAGGTGCTTCAGTCAGCATTCTGCCCAAGGTGACGGCAGACTATCTAGGTCTGGAGATAGAACCTTCAGAGGACTCATTCACTTTTGTGGATTGTTCTCAAAGGAACTCAGGAGGAGTTATTAGAGATCATGACGTGCAGATTGATAATGCACTAGTTCTAGTAGACTTCGATGTTCTAGACTTAAAGCTGAACTGGAATTCCTCGCTGCTACATGGAAGAGACTTTTTGGCTACTGTAGGAGCAGTTTGCAACATACAAACCAACCAACTATGCCTCACACTCATTGACCCTACTGCCCAGAATGATCCTATACAAATTGTGAAGTCACAGATGCCTAGCAGAGAGATTAAAGATAATACATTTTTCGTGGCAGCATGCCATTGTGGAGCCGAGTACAAAACAGAGTATGACGAATCAATCCACTCCAGAAGTCTTCCATCGATCGACCTTTCTCCAATAAATGCGGTCGACTGCACGATGAAGACATCAATCGGCGGTCAAACCGAGTTGGAGGAGAATGATCTTCGAGAAGGCAATTACTCGATTGGAAGTTCGGCAGTGATAGCTTGCATATTTGCATGTTTTTAGCATCCATATCTCAGGCATTTTGATCATATAAGTTAGGCATTAGGCATGTTTAGGTCCATTTTTCATTCATTTGTCCTTATCAGGTGTTGGAGTATGCTTTGGTGTGATTTGAGGTGTTTGGAAGCCTTATAGCCCCAAAAGAGATGAAGAATCAAGTTTGGCCATGAAAAGAGAAGTCAAATCAATGATCTGGTCAAGACAAAGATGAGCATGGACAGAGGCCTTATATATGTCTCCTGATGCTAAGATTTTGTGGAGACACATCAAATTGAGTTATCTTTCTAATGGAAGTGGTTTCAAGTCATTTGGACCTGTATTGGAGGAGTTATGATAAATTCACTTAAAGCATGTCAGGCTGGCGGGTAGAGACGGCCGGGTTCAAGCAGCCGGCCGGGAAAGGAGCAGCTGGATGGAAGTGGTCCGGGATGACTGAGCCTGGGAGAGGAACCCGGTCGTTTGAGTGGTACTGGAGGAGACCAGACCGGGTAGATCAGTCCGGGAAGGGACACCCGGTCGGCAGAGATGGATCAAGGGACACTCGGACAGCCGGGAAGGAGGAACCGGGGAACTGAACCCGGACGGGCTGGAAAACGACTAAGGCAAGCTTGGACCGGGGTGGCCAGACCTGGTTGGACCAGGCTGGTTAACCCCTGACCGAAAATCCAACCCCTCTTCCCATTGGTTGAAGCCCATTTGGCTCAAGGACTTTTTAGTAATTTCGTTTTATGTTTCTAGGGCTTTCAAGCCAATTATAAATACTCATGTTATCCCTTATTTGGGACTTATGTTATTTTCTTTTTAAGAACACAAACCTTTGAGAAAGTTTTATCTTTGATTCTTAATCTCATCTTGTGTTCTTGATTGTTTAATTTCATCTCTTTTCTTTCTCTACATGTTTAAGCTTAAATCTCCCATGGGTTTAAGAGTAAGCATGTGGATTAGTGAGTAGATTCATTTAAGATCCATGGGTTAGGGTGATTGAGAGTGATTAAGTGTAGATCCAAGGTGCTTAGTGTTAGATCTATCCTTTCCTTGCATTGATTTGGTGTTCTTAATGCTATATTTGGGTTGGCCTCTCAAATATAGACCCATAGGCATTTCATGCCCGAGGTGTTCTATGAAATGCCTGAACCAACTCATCTATGCTTTTAGCTTGCTTTTCCTAAGAGGTTAGTTGTCAAAGAAGCTAGGATTGCTATTAGACTCATTCTTTATGCTTGCTTTGATCATTACAGCCAAAGAGATTTGGTGTACTTGGGTGATCATTGCAAAAGAGCATCCATCTAGAGATAGAGCTTGCTTAGTTTTGTTGTCTAGGCATAAGGAATTAGATTGATTGAAAAGTTGGCATCTTGGATTGAACCTTAATCATTTGAGATCAAGTCCCTATACCCTGAGTCTCATCTCCTCATAAAGAAAGAAAGCTTTATATTTTTTTTGCATTTTAGATATTGCCTTAGTTTAATAATCATCTCCTTAAATGATTGCATTTAGATTAAGCATAGACTTGTATTCCCTTTGCTTTGTGGTCACTTAGAACTGGTTCGACAATCTTATATACTGCATCATTTGATTAGGACTCAAGAAAAGTCCTTTCATCAAATTGGCGCCGTTGCCAAATTCTAAGTTGATTGTGACATTGGGATTTAGTCACTTGCTTGAGACTAAATCATTTTTCTTTTCTTGTGATATTGATTCTCCTTTTGCCTTTTCTTTTGATTTTTCAGGTGCATGAACACAAGAAGCGGGGTGTAACTAACCTGGTTCCCACTGTTGAAGAGATAGCTACACTTGAGAGGGAAATAGCAATAAGGAGAAGAGAAGAAGAGCAACAGGCTCACATTCAGAGGTTGGGGTTTGAGATGGATGAACACCAGCATCAACCTCAAGACATAGCTGCTCAAGATGGCAATGGTCCAATAGCTGACAACATAAGACTACAGCGCCAGCCACAAAAACCACCGCGCCAAGCTAGAGCTATTGGAGCCTATGATCAACCTCACATTCATGGTCATAGGTTGGGGATAATAGCACCAGCTGTGGAGAACAACAACTTTGAGATCAAATCAGGGCTGCTGAATTTGATTGTGAACAACAAAATTCATGGCCTTCCTGTGGAAGATCCCCTTGATCACTTGGACACATTTGATAGCTACTGTAGCTTGTCCAAGATTAATGGAGTCTCTGAAGATGCTTTCAAGCTGAGGTTGTTTCCCTTCTCTTTGGGAGGCAAGGCACATCTGTGGGAGAAGGCTGTTCCAAGTGACTCTATCACAACTTGGATTGAGTGCAAGAGGGCATTCCTAGAGAAATCCTTCTCTACCTCAAGAACAGCCAAGATCAGAAATAAGATCTCTAGCTTTCAGCAGAAGAACCTTGAGAGCTTTAGTGAAGCATGGGAGAGGTTCAAGGACTATTGGTCTCAATGCCCACATCATGGCTTCACCAAGGAGAGTTTGCTTAGTACCTTCTACAGAGGTGCTCTACCAGAGTTCATCTACCAGAGTTCAGGAGCAGATTGGACACAGCCAGCAATGGGTTCTTCTTGCTCTCTTGGTAAACTAACCATGGATGATGCTCTTGTTGATAGTGGTGCTAGTGTGAATGTCATCTCCTTGGATATGGTGAAGAGTATTGGGATTGAAAGCATGGAACCAGATACTCCTCCTCTCACCTTTGGGGATTCCTCTTCTACAACCCCACTTGGCATAATCAAGGACTTCCCCTTGAAGATTGGATCCTGCACCATACCTATTGACCTCACTGTTTTGAAGATGGCATCTGAAGAGATAATCCCTTTGATCCTTGGCACTCCTTTCCTCACAACAGTTGGAGCTTGCATTGACTTTCCCAACAAGAAGGTCACCCTCATGCATGTCAACAAAGCTGTCTCCTATCCTTTCCAACCTCCAATGGAATCAGACTATTGTGGGACAATCACTCGTGATGCACAAGATGTTGAGAAGCCCCAAGATGAAGAGGTTGTTGGTAAGAAAGAAGGTCTTGATGGTGAGTATTCAAAAGAGTTGTGTGATGAGCATTTAGAAAGTGCTAGAACAGAGGGGATGAGTGGAGTCTCAAAGGCCACTCATGGCAAAAAGAAGATGATGAAAGAGCCTCATCCTCCACCTCTTGATTTGCTCCCACATACTCTCACTCTCCATCCAAAGAAGCTCAAGGATGGAGTCATTGAGTACAAGATCAAGCACAAGGGCAGATCCACACCATTCTCAAGTGCTAGAGCCATCATCACTCCTCAGCTCCAAGATGACCCAATCAAACTTCAAGAGCTTCTCTCTCAGGTCCTCACCATCACTCTTGAAGGTGGGAAGGACCCTCCTTCTCACTAGTCCAAGAGAAAAGGTAGTCAAGCTAGTGACTCAAAACAAGCTCACTTGGGAGGAAGTCCCATGGTTATCCTTGTATATAGCTTTGCAATTTCAAATTTCCTTTTAAGTTTTTAATAAAAGTGGTCAAGATTTTCAGGTTTAGCCAAGCACTAGAGGAGAGAAGAAAGGTGGTAAACCACCTAAGCCTTATGATTGCCATGTAGCGGCCTCCTCTAGTTGCTATGAACCAAGCCAGCTTCTAGTCATGACACAAGCACCATGCCCAAATCTCCTTGTGTGGTATCACTCCAACCCTTCTTGTATATACATTTGCTTTTGCCTTGTTGAGGTATCTCTTACTCTCTTACTCACACAGGAGACTGTGTGATTTAAGTGTGGGGGAGGTACCGGATATTTGATCATGTTTGCTTTGTGATTTTGAGTCTCATGCATTGCATTGTACATTCATAAGTGCATAGAAAATCCAAAAAAAAAAAAAAATTAAATTTTTGAACCATGTAAATTGCATCACTTGCATCCTTAGGATTGAGTCTAGAGCATATAGGTTGCATTCATTTGCATATGGAGCATTGCCTTGTAAAGAACACTCGTTTGCACTGAATTTGACACCCTAGTTAAACATATCAAGTATCTTAAGCTTCTTTTGGAAGGCTTGCATGCTTTTAGCCTTGAAAACTCTTCTTGAAACTTGCTTGCTTGCTTGATATTGGCATTGTTCTTAAGACCAGCTTCATCCTGAACTTAGACTTGAATGAACTTAATCTCTCTTGCATATGGGCATTTGCATACTTAGTCATGGATATCATACACATTTGGGTTATCTTTCTCCATTGTACCACCCTTTGTTAAAAAAAAAAACCTAGGGACCTAGAAATGAAAAATAAAAAGCTCTTGATTGATGTTTTTGGCCTTCCCCACTAATGAGTATATATATAAAAGAAAAAAGAAAAGAAAAAGAAAAGAAAAAAAGAAAAAAAAAAAAAAGAAAGATTCAATAAGATAGTGGGGAAGGAAAAACTTAAGAGTTAGAGCTTAGAAAGTGAATAGAGGTCCTTAGAGGTTGAATCATGAGAAAGAAAATGTTCATTGGGTGAGTGATGTGAGTATGTTTTCATTTTGGGTTATGGGATGAATTAAAAGGGGTGTAGAACTTGTAATCACTTAGGAATTGGGTAGAATGATGAGGATGGATCCATGTATGCATGAATTGCCCCTAGTCTTAGATAAATTTTGCATAATGATCAAGCTCCTTGATTTTTGAGTGATTGCCACCTTGAAATGATGCATTGAACCCTCCTTTTCATCCATATTAGACCATTTGATCACCTAGCCAAATGATTGAGATCATGTGCCCATTTGTGAGACTTCACCTTGTGTGCGTGTGTGTGAATCAATGTGAGGGCTGGTTAAGAGAACATGTTGGTTGATAGGCATTGCATCTTGTGTAGAGACATAAGAGTAATTGATAGGCCTCGTGAAGCTAGAGCATAATAAGAGAGTTTGCTCATGCTATTTGCTATGTTTCATTAGGATGTCAGGTTGAGTTCTATGAGTGTTTCTTTTGGCTTTGTTCCCATCCTTGCATCCATCCCTCTTGTGTTTGAAAAGTTTACTTGAGGACAAGCAAAGGTCTAGTGTGGGGGAGTTGATGTCTTGCATATTTACATGTTTTTAGCTATCATATCTTGTGCATTTTTGCTCATTTAGATTAGGCATTAGGCATCTTTAGGCTCATTTTGCATTTATAAGTCTCTATCAGGTGTTGGAGTATACTTTGGAGATATTGGAGATATTTGGAAGTTTTGTGATGAAAAAGAGGGGTTTAAAGATGAACATAGACAGAGGCCTTAGAAATATCTTCTGATTCTAAGATTTGGTGGAGGCATGGAAGTTTGAGTTAGCTTTCCAATGGAAGTGGTTTCAAGACATTTGGAGCCATATTGGAGAAGTTATGGTCAATTAAATGGAAGCACGTCAAGCCACCCGGGTTACCATACCCGAGCCAGACCATCAGGTCATGCTGGATGAGCTCAGGACGCGGCCAGTACCACCCGAGGACGAGGACCCGCACGGGACAAGAGACGAACTGATCACCACATACCCGGACATGACCACCCGTCCATCACTACCCGCGTGCATTCGTCCATGATCAAAGATCCAAACTTTCTTCAAGATCTTATTATGTTTTTGAGAGAAAAGAAGTTAGATCTCTTAATGAGATTACAAGAGTATTTATAGGTGGCTTGAAAGCCCTTGAAAACATATAACAAAATTACTAAAATGTCCTTGGCCAAGTGATTTTCGACCAATGAGAAACAAGGAGAAAGGAAGAAGCTAGGCCACCCGGGTCAGACTGTGCTGGTCCATGGCCAGGTGTGTCCAGCCGGGTGTGTCCTGCTCGTCCATCGTCCAGCAAACCGTGCGGGTGTCTCTGCTCGGGTGTCTCCAGGCCACGTGCATTCTTGGCGTCCAGCATCATCAGGACGTGCGGGTAGAAGCATCCGGGTGAGGAAGGTCGGGTGTCTGCTGTTACGCGGGTAGGAGGGACTGTGGGACGTCCGGGTGTGTGCAAGGTCGGGTGTCCTGGTCTGTTCTCCCATCGCCCATCCCGTGCGGGTGCCATCGTCCGGGTGCTGCTGGACGGGTGTTGATCATGGACGAAGGCACCCGGGTAGTGATGGACGGGTGGTCATGTCCGGGTATATGGTGATCAGTTCGTCTCTCGTCCCGTGCGGGTCCTCGTCCTCGGGTGGTACTGGCCGCGTCTTGAGCTCATCCAGCATGACCTGATGGTCTGGCTCGGGTATGGTAACCCGGGTGGCTTGACGTGCTTCCATTTAATTGACCATAACTTCTCCAATATGGCTCCAAATGTCTTAAAACCACTTCCATTGGAAAGCTAACTCAAAATGCCATGTCTCCACCAAATCTTAGCATCAGAAGATATTTCTAAGGCCTCTGTCCATGTTCATGTTTAAACCCCTCTTTTTCATCACAAAACTTCCAAATATCTCCAATATCTCCAAAGTATACTCCAACACCTGATAGAGTCTTATGAATGCAAAATGAGCCTAAAGATGCCTAATGCCTAATCTAAATGAGCAAAAATGCACAAGATATGATAGCTAAAAACATGTAAATATGCAAGACATCAGGAGCTGGTGGAGAACATGGCCAGGAGTGACACAGTCTACAGTGAGGAGAATGATAGGGTCAACAGAGGCACTGATGATGTTGATCAGCACACAAGGAAGGCCCTTAAATCTCTCCAAGAGAAGTTGGACAAGATTATTGCAGAGAAGGCTAAGCAAGAGCAGATTAACTCTATTGGGAACCAGCAACAAAGGCAGCCTGCTGGGACTACTCAAGTTAATGGTGTAGAAGGTCAAGAAAAGCTGTGCTTCATCAATGCTAATGGCACATGGTATAGGAAAGAGCCCAACTTCCAATACCAAAAAAACTACCAGCAAAGACCTTACTACAACAACCAACAAGGAGGTTACCAAGCCAACCAGCCTACTCAGCCCGAAGGAAGCTCTTCTCAAGCTCAGGTTCCAAGTTCAAATATGGAGTCCATGTTCAAGCAAATCTTAGAAACTCAAGAAAGAAATGCAAAGAACATTGGTGATGAGTTCAAGAACATCCATGCCAAGATTGATGGAACCTATTCTGACCTCAACAACAAGTACATGCAACTTGCCTCTCATCTCAAAGCTTTAGAGAGCCAGGTTGCTTCTATGTCTTCATCCTCCAAGAGCCCAATGGGATCTCTACCAGGAAAACCAGAGAAAAATCCCAAGGAATCTTGCAATGTCATCCACTCTACTATTTCTTCAAAGATTGATATGTGCACTCATGAGAAAGAGAAGGATGTGATTGAAATGTTTGACACTGAGTTTAGGGATGTTGGAGAGATTTGTTGTGGCCACAGCTGAAGCACATATTCTGAGGGATGCTGCCAAGAAGGCTGAAGTAAAGAGTTTGCAGCAAGCTGAGCCTAGAGCTGAGACACCACCTGTGCAAATAGCAGCCAACAAGCTGAAAGAAGTGGAGCAGGAAGACACTGAGTTTGAGCTATCACCATATGATAAGATCCCATTTCCCCAAAGAGTTCTCACCAAAGCTCAAAAGAAGGTGATCTCAAAGTTCAGGAAAGATCTTAGTGATGTTGGAGTCAAGCTTCCAGAGATATCTGGTATGCGTGAAGCTCATGTCCAGATGATGCTCATCAAGGACATTCTAGACCACCAGGCTGAAGTGGCTTAGCTTTTGGACATCTCCATTCTGAAGATTGATCCACCAACCCCTCCAAAGTCCCTCCCTAAGCTTGAGTCTCAAGGGAAGTTCACCTTGTCTTGCTCCCTTGGTAAACTAACTATGGATGATGCCCTTGTTGATAGTGGTGCTAGTGTGAATGTCATTTCCTTTGATATGGTGAAGAGTATTGGGACTGAAAGCATGGAACCAGATACTCCTCCTCTCACCTTTGGGGATTCTTCTTCTACAACCCCACTTGGCATAATCAAGGACTTCCCCTTGAAGATTGGATCCTGCACCATACGTATTGACCTCACTGTTTTGGAAATGGCATCTGAAGAGAGAGTCCCTTTGATCCTAGGCACTCCTTTTCTGATAACAGTTGGAGCTTGCATTGACTTTCCCAACAAGAAGGTCACCCTAATGCATGTCAACAAAGCTGTCTCCTATCCTCTACAACCTCCATTGGAATCAGACTATTGTGGGACAATCACTTGTGATGCACAAGCTGTGGAGAAGCCCCAAGATGAAGCGGCTGTTTGTCAAAAAGAATGTCTTGATGGAGGGTCCTCTAAAGAGAAGAGTGGTGAGCACTTGGAAAGTGCTAAAAAGGAGGGGATGAGTGGAGCCTCAAAGGCCACTCATGGAAAGAAGAAGATGGGGAATGAGCCTCATCCTCCAACTCTTTATTTGCTCCCACACACCCTCACTCTCCATCCACAGCAGCTCAAAGATGGTGTCATTGAGTACAAGATCAAGCACAAGGGCAGGTCCATACCATTCTCAAGTGCTAGAGCCATCATCACTCCTCAGCTCCAAGATAACAAATCAAGCTTCAAGAGCTTCTCTCTCAGGTCCTCACCATCACACTTGAAGGTGGGAAGGATCATCCTTCTCACTAGTTCAAGAGTCAAGGTAGTCAAGCTAAGTGACTCAAAACAAGCTCACTTGGGAGGAAGTCCCATGGTTATCCTTGTACATAGATTTGCAAATTTCAATTTTCCTTTTAACTTTTTTCTAATAAAAGTGGTCAAGGTGTTTAGATTGAGCCAAGCACTAGAGGAGAGAAGGAAGGTGATTAACCACCTGAGCCCTATGATTGCCATGTAGCAGCCTCCTCAAGTTGCTATGAACCAAGCCAGCTCCTAGCCCCGACACCAAACACCACACCCAACACTCCTTATTTGGTATCACTCCAACCCTTCTTGTATATACATTTGCTTTTGTCTTGTTGGGGTATCTCCTTCTCTCTTACTCACACAGAGATTGTGTGATTTAAGTGTGGGGGATGTACCAAGTATTTGATCCTGTTTGCTTTGTGATTTTGAGTCTCATGCATTGCATTGTTCATTCATATTTGCATTAAAAAAATTTGAATTTTTGAATCATGTAGATTGCATCACTTGCATCCTTAAGATTGAGTCTAGAGCATATAGGTTGCATTCACTTGCACATGGAGCATTGCCTTGTAAAGAGCACTTGTTTGCACTGAATTTTGCACCCTAGTTAAACATATCAAGTAGCTTAAGCATCTTTTGAAAGGCTTGCATGCTTTGAGCCTTGAAAACTCTTCTTGAAACTTGCTTGCTTGCTTGATATTGGCATTGTTCTTGAAACCAGCTCCATCCTGAACTTAGACTTGAATGAACGTAATTTCTCTTGCATATGGGCATTTGCATACTTGATCATGGATCTCATACACATTTGGGTTATCTTTTCCCATTGTACTACTCTTTGTTAACCCAAAATTGCACTTCCATACCCTTGAACCCTAGCCATTCTTTGAAGCCTACATTGTTTTGCTTGAGTGAGGCCTTTTATGATAGCTTATCATGTGCAAAATCTTGAGAGTATTGGGGCGACATGGATTTTTTCTGATCTCTTGCTAGCATAGGGTCCTCATTTGAGCTAGCTTCTAGGATGGTGAGTGGTGGTTTTTGTTCCTAAATGGTTTATATCTTGGGTTTGGAATGTAACAATGTTGAGATTTATGAACAAAAGAGTATCATTCCGAAAGAAAAACCCTAAGGACCTAGAACAAAAAAAAAAATAAGAAAGCTCTTGTGTAATGTTTTTGTCCTTCCCCTTCATGTATATAAAAAAAAAGAAAAAAAAAGAGAAAAAGATAAAAAAAAAAAAAAAAAAGAAAAAGAAAAAAAAAGAAAGAAAGAAAGATTCAATAAGATAGTGGGGAAGGGAAAACAAAAAGTGTTAGAGCTTAGAAATGTGAATTGTGGATAAAAGGGTCCTTAGTGGTTTAATCTTGAAGAAAGAAAGTTGTTCATTGGGTGAGAGATGTGAGAGTGTTTTCATTATGGGTTATGGGATGAATAAAAGGGGTGTAGATCTTGTAATCACTTAGGAATTGGGTAGAATTATGAGGATGGATCCATGTATGCATGAATTGCTCCTAGTCTTAGCTAAATTTTGCATAATGATCAAGCTCCTTGATTCTTGAGTGATTGCCACCTTAAAAAGATGCATTGAACCCTCCTTTTCATCCATATTAGACCATTTGATCACCTAGCCAAATGATTGAGATCATGTGCCCATTTGTGAGACTTCACCTAGTGTGTGTGTGTGAATCAATGTGAGGGCTGGTTAAGAGAACTTGTTGGTTGATAAGCATTGTGTGGGAACCGAAATTCGCACTGTCGATTTTAATGAATAAGATTGCGGAGGAAAGCCAAGTTAACCCGACTTTCCTTAAAGGTCCGGATTCTCTGCGTTGCCACACGAAATCGAGAAAGTTAACAGATGACAAAAATAAAAATTGTGATATTTGCTTGAAGGCGTTTTATTAAATGAAAGATATGAATACAAGGATTCTCCGAAAGACAGAGAAATTTGCGATTAAAGAAAAAGATAGAGTCGCAGGCAGCCAAACGTCCTAAGCCTTTCTCCGCTAGTCTAACCACCTAAACCCTAATTCTTCTAAGCTAGCAAAGTTCTCTAAGTCTAATTTTGGATCCCTTCTCCTCTGCTCTTGCTCTCCTTATATACTCCCTTCTAGGTCGGTTTGCCTTAGGATGATGGACTACGCCTTTGGGCCCAAGTTTATCTCTTAAGGAAATATTCCATTTTCGTCGATCTTTGTAATTATCCTCGAGTTTTCCCTTATTTTTGGTGACTTGATGTTTATCCGATGTTCGGGAAATTGGATAAACCGTCATAGTCTGATTGGGCCTGAATTCTTAAAATCGTAAGTAAGTCCGTGGACTTGTCTTAAGTCGTTAAACGTTTTATACGATTTCTCGGGAAGACTATCTTTCTATTAAAATAAACCGTATAGCCTAAAGGATTGATGTTCGAGTTAATCGATCTTGTTTTACACGATATCCTCTACGAGAAATCCAACCTTTCTATTTTTTGTCGTAAAACATCGAGGATGATTCCAATCGAGTCGAATCGAGAGATGTTAATTCCGTAGCCGTGATCGTATCAAACCCACGAGGATTGATCCAAGCAAGCCAAGACGGGATCATACCGAGCACGATGGGACCGAGAGCAGGATGAGGACCGAGACCAGGACGAGGACCGTCGACCGGCGCCAGGGGACCTGCCGCCGGCGCCAGGCCGGCTGCGTCGCGCTTGCCGCGGGCGCTGTAAGACCCGATCCCGGCCAACTAGGCCGCGGTTGACGCCTTACGTCGCTCGGTCCATACACTGACCGAACCTTGTAAGACCCGATCCCGGCCAACTAGGCTGCGGTCGACGCCTTACGTCGCTCGGTCCATACACTGACCGAACCTCTAAATTTTTTTCGCCCTTTATTCAAAACATCGCCCATAGGCGAGGGCTAACTCAGATCTAAGCTCAAGACTACCGTAGTCAATTCTTAGCTTAGATCAATTCAACAAAGACGCAGCGGAATAACAATTATATCCATTGGTCTACAACCAATCTAGCACTGGTCCGGTTAAATCACCCTAGCCTTGGTTAGTATACACAGCTACCACTAGCTCCAAAGGGTCGATCCTGAACCAGACCAATTCATACAAATCCGAGGTTCCATTCCCCTAATCCATTCTATCTAGATCTAAGCAACATTGCTAGATCATACCTTTGCCACATCCACGGAGCTTGTTAGCTCTTTGTCTCAGCTGACTTAGCTTGCTTATACCTGCATAAACTCTTCCCTTGGGTACTTAGTCATTCAGCCAACCATCCCCACAGACTAAGTACCTTCGGGAAGTCTTCAGCTGCAAAAACGACATCAAGCAAACATGCTCCAAAAATTAATTAAAATTCATGACAAATACTGATAATTCCCCACTAAGAGGAATCCACAATCAGATTGATCAGAACCGGCCTAATTCACATAGAATTTGGCCAAATCCCACTAAACCGGCCATAACTGACCACCATCAAACCGGCCTGATAAATCCAAGCAAATCACATGATAAATCATGATAAATCCTCACTAAGAGGAATCCATGGTCGGATCCCATCAATTCCATCCAGAACTATGAGATCCAGACCTAGCTGCCCAACCAAGGCCATGGAGAGTTCCACTGAACCGGCCAAGGCCTGGTTTAGTACCACCATGTCTCAGGCATGTGCTCCCCTGTAACCAAATCCTTTCATGGACTAACAAGGCCCATCAGATCCTAAGTCAATCAACCAACCACCCACATGACTCAGAACTGATGAGTCTTCACACTTCCTAACCGCCATGGAACCATGTCCCAATGAACCCGATCAGTCTAGCTCATATAACCGGTGCATCCTTTGATCACTTAGCTCAGACAACTTGATCCATCAACCAAGGATAAGGTCGTCCATCCTTGCCCATGATCAGATCACACACGGCCTTCCTTGTATAAACACACCCAGCACAATACTTGTGGTCTACACCACCTAGTATTGGCTATACTCTTCCTCATGGCTCTTAGCCAATCATTCACACCTAGCTTACCAACACCAAGGCTGATAACTAGCATGCCTTAATGTCACTATATCATAGTGACACGTCCTGGATTCATAGAGAATGCAAGACCACAGATCCGGTTCACCCATGATCCACCATGAATCACTAACCGATGTGTGGCATCTAACCATCATCCCACATGGATGAATTAGATCAACTAAGATCCACCCTTTCCTCACAGTCCTGTATCCCTACAATACATCACAATATCTGGTCTCCAAGGGCGTGCCATACTTGGCCTCATTCGCACCTCAAGACACATAAACATAAACCAGAAAGTAATCATAAGCATGTTACCTCATCAATGATGATTGTAGATCTTGTGTCATCCTTTATGAGGGACGACCATACTCCTCTTGATCACACTTCCATCAATCCTTATCATATACTTCCAGTAATGATAAGATCCATTCAATGGTCGTGCCTCCCTTTCATACCATGGAACTCCCATGGAACCAGTTTCTGCACTGCATCCACCTTTGAGGCTGTGTTGGCCTTTGGGAGTGGAGTCCGGCCTTCTCCCTTCACCTCTGACCATTTGCGTGTGTTCCCAGGACACAGAGGAAGCCTTTATGTGTTCATCCATGATCAAACACCCCAAAGGTCGTGCATCACTTCCCCTTCAGTGTCCAAGAAACTGCCTTTCTACACACATCTGCCTTCAAGGCTGTCTCAGCCCTTAGAAGTTAGATCCGGCCTCCTATCTTCTCTCCAGGCTATTTGCGTGTCTTCTATGGATGTAGAGGAAGCCCAGGGCATGGCAAACAATAATCAAAACTCACCAGAGGGTCTTTCTCAACTCTCCTCTTGATTGCCCTCAAACCTGCCTTTGCTGCCTTCACATCTCTCTTTTTCTCTGGAAGTTGTCTGAGTTTTCTGTCTTCTTCCCTGAATATTTTCGACAGAGACAAAGAAAAATAGAAGGAAAATCGATCCCCAACCGTCCATAACCGCCTGGGAGGCAGTTACCAAGTCCTTAGATCCAAAGGGCAGTTTCTCCTTTTCTCAACCGCGTAACAGCCCTTTGGCAGTTTCTTTCTTTTCTTCCTTTCCACAAAATCGTCCACTGAGCCTTAGCTCACACTCCTGGAAGCTTGCCAACTCCTGGTCCATGCCTAAGACAAACCACCTTGCACCCGGACCATCGGCTCACCCGTAACCGCCTGACCCGACCACACTGGTCGGACCAGAACACTTCCTCCAACTGAGTTGAGCTGAATACCAACTGCTCCCAGCTGAGTGAGCTAGTCCTCCAGCTCCTGTGAGCTGATCACACTTAGGTGAGCTATCTTCCAGCTGCACCTAGCTGATCGAGCTTGATCCAGACCTCGTCCAGCTCCCCGATCACTCGTCCAGCTCCTTTACACTTGTTTCTTTCACATCCTAGTTAAGTCTCAGCTTCCGATGCCCTTAACCTTCCTTATTGGACCATGATACGCTTGTCTCAAGGTCTTACGACCTGACTGGTGCGTCTCCTCGCACCATGGTCGTCGGACGATCCTATCTAGGATCGGGGACATGACAAGTCTCCCCCACTTAGGATGGATTCGTCCTCGAATCCAGTGGTGCTGACGTCTTGTCTCATGACAAAGGTTCCAACCGAACTCTTTGCATTTGGAACATGGAGCATGCTCGATTGGTTCTCCTAACCAATTTGTTGCATCTCCCTCCTTGTTCCTTCTCACTGACCACATTTTGATCATCATAAATACAAGTCTCCCCCACTTGATAGAGATTTAATCCAAAATCTTATCAAGTGGTCCATCCTGGTCCATCAAGCACCCATACAAGGACATGACTTGTGTTACAGGCCCAACTCTCCAGGTTGCGGTTCTAGTAAACACCAAGTCTATTACTCTCTGAATCTAGTCCACGACTAGATCATATTCAGTTCTTAAGAACATACTGCGTAACCGGGCCTTAGTAGATCTATCCAATCTCCAAGCCACTCGCTGTACCAGTCAAGTCTTAAGAACTTGTTCCAATCTTTAGGCTTCTCGTTCTACCACGAGTCCTAACAGATTGTTCAGTTTACGTAAGTCCTTCCCAGACACCAAGGTTTATGATTCCAGCCACAAATTACTGGATCATTCCTTAACCAGCCACAGCCTTTCCCAGCTTGGCCATATTGCGATCTTAGTCTCTACAAGACTAAACCGCCTCAACTTAACTTCTGTCCATCACTGGACTTTGTTATATTTCGATCCTGGTCCATTTAGGACGTGATCATATTCCGGTCCTGGTCCACTTAGAGACTTCGACCGTGCATTCCGACCATAGGTCCATCTCCGAGTAGGCGTGTCCTGATCCTCGTCCCTTACGGACTTGATCATAATACGGTTCTGGTCCACTCCAGGACTCAACCATTTCAATCAATACACAGCCTGAAGCTACCATCTTTCTGTTTCACAAAAAGAACTGGTGCTTCCCAAAGCAATACACTATGGGTATGAAACCCTTATCAAGGAACTCCTCAAGTTGCTACTTTACTCAGCCATTTCAGCTGGTGCCATACGATACGGACTTTTGGACATTGGGGCCGTTCCAGGTTTTGTTCGATCATGAACGGGTCAGCCCTGCCAGGGGCAGCGCCGAAACACATCCTTGAACTCATGAACCAACGGTATCCCATCCGCCACCACCCCTACGACCTCATTAGTGTAAATGGTAGCCAATAAGGCCTCACAACCATTTCCAAGCATCCTTTCCACCGGAATTGCTGAAACCACTAAACAACAAGAGGTCGGCAATACCTTGGAACCTGATCGGGGTCCAAACTCATTCTCAAGCTGCACCATTCAACGGTGACAATCAAGAGTTGCCGATTCTTTCCAAATCAGTCCATGCCTAAGATCATCTCATGATTCTTTAGGAGGACAATAAACAGATCTACAGGCATCGGCCTGTCCAAGATCACAATCAGATCTACAGGCATCGGCCTGTCCAAGATCACAATCAGATCTACAGGCAAAAGCATGTCCAAGATCACAATCAGATCTGCAGGCATCGTCCTGTCCAAGATCACAATCAGATCTACAAGGATCGGCCTGTCCAAGATCACAATCAGATCTACAGGCATCGGCCTGTCCAAGATCACAGTCAGATCTACAGGCATCAGCCTGTCCAAGATCACAGTCAGATCTACAGGCATCGGCCTGTCCAAGATCATCAATCAGATCTACAGGTATCGGCCAGTCCAAGATCACAATCAGATCTACAGGCATCGGCCTGTCCAAGATCACAGTCAGATCTACAGGCATCGGCCTGTCCAAGATCACATTCAGATCTACAGGCATCGGCCTGTCCAAGATCATCAATCAGATCTGCAGGCATCGTCCTGTCCAAGATCACAATCAGATCTACAAGGATCGGCCTGTCCAAGATCACAATCAGATCTACAGGCATCGGCCTGTCCAAGATCACAGTCAGATCTACAGGCATCGGCCTGTCCAAGATCACAGTCAGATCTACAGGCATCGGCCTGTCCAAGATCATCAATCAGATCTACAGGCATCGGCCTGTCCAAGATCACAATCAGATCTACAGGCATCGGCCTGTCCAAGATCACAGTCAGATCTACAGGCATCGGCCTGTCCAAGATCACAGTCAGATCTACAGGCATCGGCCTGTCCAAGATCATCAATCAGATCTACAGGCATCGGCCTGTCCAAGATCATCACTGGAATGTATTTAACCAGATCTAGTGAGTTCATAATCTACCCTCCGGCCACACTCACTTTGTCAGGACCATTCCAGATTCCAAACCGGAACATACCCTTTTCGATCATATCTGGACTCACAAAACCATGTGTAGTTCCAGCATCAAAAAGTGTGTGTGTTTCGACACCACCGATCATTAAGTACCTAGATGAGTAGGATCTTAGTTTGATTACACATTTGGAAAATGTCCCATACCATTCTCCAAAGTGTCACACTTCTATGAACGTCCCATACCATTCACAAGAGTGTTTATAATATACTTCAATCCCCATCACACTAAGCAACTTAACATCGTGTTCTCCCATTCAACTCGATCTAAGGAATCCTACCTTTACTTATACCGAGTCCAAGCTGATCCATCTGATCACAAGCTACTCGTACACCAGCCCTGTAGTGTCTCCTTATTCAACATGAACACCATATGCTCATTTGTTTTGAGCGGCCCAAGGAAAACACTAACCCCAAGAGAGTGCTGCGTTTCTTTCAACCTAAGCCACTCTCTGGTCAATGTTACTTCCCTGGTCCAGGTCGTCCATACAAAGATCTTGCATTGCGTCCATCATCCAATCCGTCTATTACTTCCAAATAACTAGATAACTAACCTTCCAAATAACACCCCAAGAGAGTGCTGCACGTTTCTTTCAACCTAAGCCACTCTCTGGTCAATGTTACTTCCCTGGTCCAGGTCGTCCATACAAAGATCTTGCATTGCGTCCATCATCCAATCCGTCTATTACTTCCAAATAACTAGATAACTAACCTTCCAAATAACTAGATAACTAACCTTCCTGTTTCCAGGGTCTGGCCCTTGAGAGTGCATCTTAGCTAAGCCAGCTCATCTTGGAACTTCCCGTTCACAAGCATGAAACCACAACCTAACATCAACTCTCACTTGGCTCACCACAGCTAAGGTTCCAAGTCATCTCAATTTTCAGAAATAATTTCGGTTTGGAACTCAACATCTTTGAGCACTGTCCTTAACAGGATCAAGCATGCTCTGATACCAACTTGTAAGACCCGATCCCGGCCAACTAGGCCGCGGTTGACGCCTTACGTCGCCGGTCCATACACTGACCGAACCTTAAGACCCGATCCGGCCAACTAGGCTGCGGTCGGCGCGTCGCTCGGTCCATACACTGACCGAACCTCTAAATTTTTTCGCCCTTTATTCAAAACATAAGCCCATGGCGAGGGCTAACTCAGATCTAAGCTCAAGACTACCGTAGTCAATTCTTAGCTTAGATCAATTCAACAAAGGCAGCGGAATAACAATTATATCCATTGGTCTACAACCAATCTAGCACTGGTCGGTTAAATCACCCTAGCCTTGGTTAGTATACACAGCTACCACTAGCTCCAAAGGGTCGATCCTGAACCAGACCAATTCATACAAATCCGGGTTCCATTCCCTAATCCATTCTATCTAGATCTAAGCAACATTGCTAGATCATACCTTTACCACATCCACGGGCTTGTTAGCTCTTTGTCTCAGCTGACTTAGCTTGCTTATACCTGCATAAACTCTTCCCTTGGGTACTTAGTCATTCAGCCAACCATCCCCACAGACTAAGTACCTTCGGGAAGTCTTCACTACAAAAGCGACATCAAGCAAACATGCTCCAAAAATTAATTAAAATTCATGACAAATACTGATAATTCCCCACTAAGAGGAATCCACAATCAGATTGATCAGAACCGGCCTAATTCACATAGAATTTGGCCAAATCCCACTAAACCGGCCATAACTGACCACCATCAAACCGGCCTGATAAATCCAATCAAATCACATGATAAATCATGATAAATCCTCACTAAGAGGAATCCATGGTCGGATCCCATCAATTCCATCCAGAACTATGAGATCAGACCTAGCTGCCCAACCAAGGCCATGGAGAGTTCCACTGAACCGGCCAAGGCCTGGTTTAGTACCACCATGTCTCAGGCATGTGCTCCCCTGTAACCAAATCCTTTCATGGACTAACAAGGCCCATCAGATCCTAAGTCAATCAACCAACCACCCCACATGACTCAGAACTGATGAGTCTTCACACTTCCTAACCGGCCATGGAACCATGTCCCAATGAACCCGATCAGTCTAGCTCATACAACGGTGCATCCTTTGATCACTTAGCTCAGACAACTTGATCCATCAACCAAGGATAAGGTCGTCCATCCTTGCCCATGATCAGATCACACACGGCCTTCCTTGTATAAACACACCCAGCACAATACTTGTGGTCTACACCACCTAGTATTGGCTATACTCTTCCTCATGGCTCTTAGCCAATCATTCACACCTAGCTTACCAACACCAAGGCTGATAACTAGCATGCCTTAATGTCACTATATCATAGTGACACGTCCTGGATTCATAGAGAATGCAAGACCACAGATCCGGTTCACCCATGATCCACCATGAATCACTAACCGATGTGTGGCATCTAACCATCATCCCACATGGATGAATTAGATCAACTAAGATCCACCCCTTTCCTCACAGTCCTGTATCCCTACAATACATCACAATATCTGGTCTCCAAGGGCGTGCCATACTTGGCCTCATTCGCACCTCAAGACACATAAACATAAACCAGAAAGTAATCATAAGCATGTTACCTCATCAATGATGATTGTAGATCTTGTGTCATCCTTTATGAGGGACGACCATACTCCTCTTGATCACACTTCCATCAATCCTTATCATATACTTCCAGTAATGATAAGATCCATTCAATGGTCGTGCCTCCCTTTCATACCATGGAACTCCCATGGAACCAGTTTCTGCACTGCATCCACCTTTGAGGCTGTGTTGGCCTTTGGGAGTGGAGTCCGGCCTTCTCCCTTCACCTCTGACCATTTGCGTGTGTTCCCAGGACACAGAGGAAGCCTTTGATGTGTTCATCCATGATCAAACACCCCCAAAGGTCGTGCATCACTTCCCCCTTCAGTGTCCAAGAAACTGCCTTTCTACACACATCTGCCTTCAAGGCTGTCTCAGCCCTTAGAAGTTAGATCCGGCCTCCTATCTTCTCTCCAGGCTATTTGCGTGTCTTCTATGGATGTAGAGGAAGCCCAGGGCATGGCAAACAATAATCAAAACTCACCAGAGGGTCTTTCTCAACTCTCCTCTTGATTGCCCTCAAACCTGCGCCTTTGCTGCCTTCACATCTCTCTCTCTTTTTCTCTGGAAGTTGTCTGAGTTTTCTGTCTTCTTCCCTGAATATTTTCGACAGAGACAAAGAAAAATAGAAGGAAAATCGATCCCCAACCGTCCATAACCGCCTGGGAGGCAGTTACCAAGTCCTTAGATCCAAAAGGGCAGTTTCTCCTTTTCTCAACCGCCCGTAACCGCCCTTTGGCAGTTTCTTTCTTTTCTTCCTTTCCACAAAATCGTCCACTGAGCCTTAGCTCACACTCCTGGAAGCTTGCCAACTCCCTGGTCCATGCCTAAGACAAACCACCTTGCACCCGGACCATCGGCTCACCCCGTAACCGCCTGACCCGACCACACTGGTCCGGACCAGAACACTTCCTCCAACTGAGTTGAGCTGAATACCAACTGCTCCCAGCTGAGTGAGCTAGTCCTCCAGCTCCTGTGAGCTGATCACACTTAGGTGAGCTATCTTCCAGCTGCACCTAGCTGATCGAGCTTGATCCAGACCTCGTCCAGCTCCCGATCACTCGTCCAGCTCCTTTACACTTGTTTCTTTCACATCCTAGTTAAGTCTCAGCTTCGATGCCCTTAACCTTCCTTATTGGACCATGATACGCTTGTCTCAAGGTCTTACGACCTGACTGGTGCGTCTCTCGCACCATGGTCCGTCGGACGATCCTATCTAGGATCGGGGACATGACAGCGCCAGGGGCTTGCGCGGTGCCAGGCGGCTGCGTCGCGTCTGCCGTCGGCGCCAGGGGCTTACCGCGGCGCCAGGCGGCTTCGGTCGCCGCCCGGCCAGGGATTCTCTGCGCCCATGGGTTCTCCGTCGCCCGATCCTTCCTCCGTTGACCGTTAGATGCGGAAATCTTTGAGTTTGGAAAGATCTTTAGCCGTTGATTTCGAGATAACCGTTTTCGACCCCAACAGTTAGCCCCCAGCTCGTAAGATCGGAGACGATTTTGCGGGCGAATGATTCGAGTTTTCTGAAAATCGAAATTTTCGGCTAAGGATTCTTTTCCGCAGGAAGTCTACGTCATCATCCCCCTTTTTTATGAATAGCCAGCCATCCCTTCTCATTCTTCACATCTTTTCAAATTCTCTCTTCTTCTCTCTCAAAAAGAAAAGAAAATGTATTCCTCCCAACTTGAAAAGAATGATTCTGATGTTGACATGGGCGAGGCCAGCCAGGCTCCGTCGGTTCTGGCCGTTCAGGACGCTACTCCGTCCCTCATTGATGGGTTTGACTCCTTCAAGGCTAAGCTATCCCGGCGCAGTGCTGCGAAAGGCTCAAAGCGGGCGAGGACAGAGACGCCCGATGTTCCTTCCGCGGCTCCGACTCCTTTGCCTGTTTCTCAGATCTCTTTGCCTGCTCCTTTGGCCCCTTTGCCTGTTCTTCCGGTTTCCAACCCCGAAGTCCCATCCGATGCCCTCCTGCCTGCGGAAGGGGTTATTGTTCCTGAACAGATTCCTGAACAGGTTCCTGATGTTCAGGTCCATCCATCGGGTTCTTCGACTGCTCCGATCGTGATCTCCGGGAGAGAGGATGCGATAGAATCTACACCTCCTCCCCCGGCGAAGAGGGAACTTGTCTTGGGACTGCTAGCGGCTGGTGCCGCGCCGTTGCCCAAGGGAAGGGCAAGGGCTGGTGAGGCATCCAGAGTGAAAAGGAAGCGGGGTGCTAAGAGCGAGGAGGGCGAACTTTCAGAGCCGTTGGCGCGTCATCGTTCCAAGGTTCGATTTCGATCTATCTGCAATTCTTGCATCGCTTTTTTATGATGATACTTACCCCTTCTTTTGCGGACAGTTTGTGTCGCTGATTGACGGAATGCTTGGCGAGTGTGGGTCGGAAGTCATTCGTCTATCGAAGGAGCTGGAGTCGTCGCAGGAAGCGCTGAAGCGTACTGAGGCTGCACTGCAGACCGTCAAGGACACCCATGCTGCCCAGACGTCCCAGCTTGAGGTTCGTATCAGCGACCTTGAGCGTGACCTTGGGAAGACCGCGAGTTCACTACTCAAGGTGAAGAAGGAGAAGAAGAGCAAATCCTCGGAAGTCCGCCGCCTTCAGCAGAAGATCCAGACTCATGAGGAGATGGACGCCCATAGATCCTCGGAGGTTGCCGATTCTCGTGACGACTTCTTTGGTCGTCTGACGAGGATGGCCATCCTGTTGGAGTCCTTGATAGCTGTCCGCAAGAGGAGTAAAGTGCTCAGGTACTCTTAATGAGGCAAAAAGTGATCTAGCATACTCTCACGTGATATGGCGTACTCTTCTCTATTCTGATACTCTTCACCTCGATGGTCAAAGTCGAAAGTGCCCCTCTTTACTTGACCAATGAAAACCCTCTCTACTTGACCAATCAAAACGCTCCTCTACTTGACCAATCAAAAAAAAGCACGGTTTCTCTCTCTCTCTCCTGTCCAGGTGGATTTTCTTATTTAGTTTTCCCTAATTCTAATTCTCTCTTCTTTCTCGACGGTTTCACGGTTTGCCGCGAAGAAAGGGAACGAAAACGGAGCGATCGTTGGATTGTGGGTCGCGTGGATGCGAACCTCGTGGATGCTGATTCGAAATTGATCCCCAAGCCAGGTCAAATAAACTTCAGGTAAAGCATTATCTAGGTCTGTATCTTATAACTCAACCCCATCATAGTGGACTCGAGTGAATGAAATGCTGCTCGTTTGGTTGGGATTGTTAGACAGTAGATTTCGAATAGTTGGGTTGTCAATTGGGAGCTGGATGGTGTGTTTGTTATGGAATTGGATTATCAATCGAGAATCAAAGATGAAATCCGGAATGAATAGGGTGAAACTGGTAGACTAGGTGAAACTTTACTCTTGACAAAAATGTGTAAAAAAGTATAACTTAGTATTACTTTAATAGAAAAACTGTATAAGTAGGATTAACTTTAAATGTATAATTTTTATTTGGTACAACAGATAATGGGTTACTCTTCTACAAACATACACTTTGAAATTGATGGACAGTATGCGAAATCTGGAGATGATTATGAATGGATTCCTAGCGATGGTCGTTTGTATGGTATATCCTTTAAGACATCATCATTGGATGAGATCACTTATTCGTTTTTGAAGGAGAGGATATGCAAGAAGAAGAGCATAGATCCGTGTTTAAAGGGGCTGAAGCTGAGTTACATTCCAATGGTAGTAGAACCTAAGAGGCAATCATATATTTTCGATGATGAAGACGTGTATGTGTATCTGACATCAGTGGATAAAGAGGGAAGAAGAAGTATTTTGCATATAGAGGTCATCGAAGGAATGGAAATAGTTCCAGTAATGGAGCAACAATCAGTAGTTGAGAAAGAAACCTCATATGGTGGAAACTATAGTGAGCTTGCGAGTGGTTTACGAAGTTGAAGGTAATCCGGGTGCACTCACTCTATTTCCTCGCATTGAAGAAGCAGAACTATATCTAGCGGGGGCTGAACGGGTGGAGAATGTTGTAAATGGAAAACCCGTGGAAGGGGGCATTAACGTTATTAATGGAGAAGCCGACGAAAGGGGCATTATTGTTGTTAATGGAGAAGGAGCCGTGAAGCGTGGAAAATGAGGGGGGCGTCGAAAATGAGGGCGACGTGGACCACTCTATGGGTGTTCGTCCTAGTTGGGACTATGTTGAGCTCCCGTGTTGCAAAAGAAATTCCAGTGGTTAAAGAGTGGGAAGATGGTTTGGGTCTTCAGTTGTTTCAAGAATTTCGAGTAAAGGCGCTGTGAAAGATATTATTGATAGGGCATCACAGGAGAACTGTTTCGGAATCAGTATCTGCAACTCGGACAAGAGTCGATATGTGGTTAAATGTCGGGGAGCAGCTGAAGGTTGTAAATGGAGTGTGAGAGCTACAAAGATAAACAATTCTGAAGCGTTCTCGATTAGAACATACATGAAGATGCATTCATGTTCTCGCAACTTCAAGTACTGGAAAGAAAGGAAAGTTACACCAAGATGTGTTGCAGCTATAGTGCATAAGGATTATCGGGACTATATGAGACACCAACAGCAAAATCCTGGTCGGTCTGGTGAAAAGGAGATTGGGTGTGGAAGTGTCATTATCGACATGTTTGAGAGGAAAAAACAAGCTGTTGCGGTTTGCGTGGTGATCGAGAAAGGATACAAGATATTGCCTGCTTATTTGTATATGTTAGAGAAGGTGAACCCGGACACAAGAACAAGTTTGTTACTGGATAAACACAACCGGTTCAGATACCTATTTATTGCGTTGGGAGCCTCCATTGAAGGCTTTGAATACATGAGGAAAGTCATCACTGTGGATGCAACTTTCCTGAAGACTGTTGAAGGTGGTTGTTTAATTATTGCCACGGCTCAGGATCCAAACCTTCACCATTATCCAATAGCCTTTTCTGTCGTTGATGGGGAGAAAAACGAAAGCTGGAACTGGTTTTTCAAGACGCTGAAAACTGTTATACCGGATTCGACGGAATTGGTGTTTGTTTCAGACAGAAATGCAAGTCTGATAAAAGCGGTTGCTGAAGTGTATCCGATGTCTAAACATGGGTATTGTATCTGGCATCTATCGCACAATGTCAAAGCTCATGTCAACCAGGGCAAGGACGAGGTTGCACAACAATTCATAAAAATTGCCACTCTGTATTCAGAGCCTGAGTTTAAAATGGCGTACGATGATTTTAGGGAGAGGTATCCATCGTGTGCTAAGTATCTTGATAAAACAACCGACGTAAAAAAATGGGCGAAGTGTCATTTCCCCGGTGCAAGGTACAACATAGACACCTCTAATTGTGCGGAGTCTTTGAATGCGCTATTTGAGAAGGCGCGAAATATGTCTTTATTGCCTATGCTTGATACAGTTATTGACAAAATGGCTGAGTGGTTCAACAGACATAGGAAGGATGCAGCATTAAGACCGTCGTCTCGAAAATCGGTTCCTTTAGTGGAGAACAAAATCCATGACAGAGTACCGAAAGGTACAAAACTTACAGTGACTTCGCTGAACACTTTTCAACTAGAATACAGTGTTATTGGAGCGGACGGGAAGACTTATTTAGTGGATTTGCGCAACAAAACTTGCTGTTGCAGGAAGTTTGATATAGATAAATTCCCATGTAGACATGCAATAGGCGCTGTTGTTAAGTGTTTGAAGCATGATAGACCATTAGAGTTGAGTGACATGTATGATTTCATCTCGGGTTATTACTTCATTAAAGTGTGGGTTTTGGCGTATCGAAGGACAGTGTATCCAGTCCCTCATATTACTGATTGGATGGTTCCACAGTCAGTCGCGGATGAGTGTCCCTTACCTCCAGAGAACGAAAAAAGGAAGGGAAGACATAAGGAAAAAAGGTATCCTTCGGCAGGAGAAAGGCGGCCCCGTCCAAATAAGTATATCCCGAATAGGGGTTTGGCTAGCTATTTCAACAGCTCGCAGGGAACTCAAGCAACAGAAGGCTTGCAGGGATCTCAAGGCACTCAACGCACTGAAGGAACAGAAGGAACAGAAGGAACAGAAGGAACAGAAGGAACAGAAGGAACAGAAGGAGCTGAAGGAACTGAAGGAGCTGAAGGAACTGAAGGAGCTGAAGGAACTGAAGGAGCTGAAGGAACTGAAGGAGCTGAAGGAACTGAAGGAGCTGAAGGAACTGAGGAAAACTGTGTGAAAACTTATGAAAACTTTATGAAAACTTTGTGAAAACTTTGTGAAAACTTTGTGAAAACATGCGTTATATGAATGTAAGAATAAAGGTGATTTCGTTATATGTTTGTGAAACTTGGTGAAACTTACGTTATGTTATTGTTGATTTGGAGTAATTGATGATTTAGATTACAATTGCGATGACATGTTCTTATTCATGTTCAACGAAGCTGACGTGATTTATTAACATGTTCTCAACTCCAGATCACGTCGAGTGAAATTTTTTATAATCTGGAACACATTTTATATCGATTGGGAATGGAAAACATCATTGTCAGGTGTTTTTTTGTATATACTACCAGGTGGGATTATAAAAGTTACATATGTTACGAAATCAAAATTTCTTCCACATGAGCACATCTAAAACGTTGATATAAAATAGAATATATCTGGTATAACCATAAAATTATTCATCTAAGTACAGTAAAACCAACAAAATCGCAAAAAACAGAAAAGTAAAACTTTAAAGGTTTTTGTATAACTACAAACTAAGTGAAACTTGAAGCACGAAATACTTTACAAATTGTTCCCCCCCCCCAACATTTTGAATTTTTCCCACCCATTTTTTGAATTTTACTTTCCCCAAAATCGATGCGAGTCTTAGTAGACGTGTATTAAACCCAATTTTTTTCTGTTTCCCCCATTTATCTCAGCGAATCTCTCTCTCCACTTTTCAATATCTCTACATTTCTCGAGAACCCAGATTTACTTTCGGTCCCTCTTCTTCTTTCTAGATTTCTCGATTACTCAGAATCATGACTCATCCAGAGGAGTATAGGCAGATGAAAGCTTGGAAGAAAGCGACATCCTTGGCCGTGGCGGATGCCCAGTGTGGGATTCGACTAGATGCCCTTGTGGGGACAATCATCAACGAGGTGTCGCGGGACCCGAAGTATCCAACCGATTTTGATACTTTACCGGGGAGAAAATACTTCACTTGCAAAAATTTTGAGGTAATTTATGGAAACTTTCGGGTTTTATGTGCTGATTTTGAGAGATTTTGATACTTTCCGCTTTTCGTGTAGAATGATGGATTCCATTTCCGTCAACCATGGGTCTTTGGAGTCAGGAAGAGGTTGAAAAGTTAAGGGACCGTGTGGATGCGATGGCTGCAGAGATTGCTGAACTGAAGTATAATCTTGCCCGTACGAATCCTACCACACCATGAGATGCGTCCGGTCCATGACATTAGACTACTATCTGTTGTTGTTGTTTGCTTCAGATTATGTATTTCTCTATGGATTCTATGTTATGTTCACGAACAACTATCTACTTCAGTTACTAAAGTTTCCCCTACTCTCTCTCGTTCACGATCTACGAATCACGTTAGATTCACAAAGTTATACTAAGTTGAAGGTGAAACTTACTAAAGTTTTCCCTACTCTCTCTCGTTCACGATCTACGAATCACCTTAGATTCACAAAGTTATACTAAGTTGAAGGTGAAACTTACTAAAGTTTTCCCTACTCTCTCTCGTTCACGATCTACGAATCACGTTAGATTCACAAAGTTATACTAAGTTGAAGGTGAAACTTACTAAAGTTTTCCCTACTCTCTCTCGTTCACGATCTACGAATCACCTTAGATTCACAAAGTTATACTAAGTTGAATGTGAAACTTACTAAAGTTTTCCCTACTCTCTCTCGTTCACGATCTACGAATCACCTTAGATTCACAAAGTTATACTAAGTTGAAGGTGAAACTTACTAAAGTTTTCCCTACTCACTCTCGTTCACGATCTATGACTAAGTTGACAGTGAAACTTTGAAAGTTTCTCCTAATCTCCCTCTTTTTCGAGATTTTCGAAGGAAGTTAGGTTTACGAAGTTATACTAAGTTGACATCGAAACTTCGAAAGTTTCTCCTAATCTCCCTCCTTTTCGAGTTAGATTAAGTCTTAAATGAGTTCGTCTTAAAACCACACAAGTCTTAAATAAATTAAGTTTTAAACAACAAAAATGCAAGTCATACGGAAATTCAAGTTCAAATATGTCATACCGACCGAATAGAGTTCAACCACATTAAAACAACTACAAACGGATTTCACTCCGTCTTCTTACCTACCTTCATTGTTTTTTCTTCTTCTTCTCACCTGCTGCCTTCTTAGCTGCTGCTGCCTTCTTAGCTGCTGCTGCCTCCTTCTCTGCTGCTGCCTTCTTAGCTGCCTTCTTTGCACCTCTGTTCTTCTTTCCTGCTGCCTTCTTAGCTGCCTTCTTTGCACCTCTGTTCTTCTTTCCTGCTGCGTCTTCCTCCGCTGCATCCTCATCCGCTGCGTCCTCTTCCTCCGATTCCTCCTCCCTGCTCCCTCCTCCGCTCCCTTCTTTGCACCCTTGCTTCTTGTAAAAACGGGAGTCCTCGCTTTTCCTAAACCCTTTGCCTTTTTCGAAGGCTCTGCTTCTTTTCCATCATCTATTCTCACCCTCTTTTTTTCTTCTTTGCCTTCTCAGCCTCTTCCTTCTCATGCTTCTCAGCATCTGCAATCATCTGTGCATCATCTTCATCCATGGTACCATGTTCCTCCTGCACTTCGTTTGTAACATCGCGAATGTAATTATTTACGTCATCTTCTTCCTCCGACTCCTTAGTCTCCTTATCACCACCATCCTCTTCCTCCGATGCCTTATCAACATCATCCTCTTCGTCCGACTCCTTATTCTCCTCCGACTGATTTTCACTACTCGACCTAAGACTTTTCCCTTCGTCTTCTAGAAGAGTTACCTTGTCAGACAATGAAGAGACTGTTTTGTTCAATTCCTTCATAGCATCCTTCACAGCAACCTTCACAGCATCTTTGACTGCTTTCATAAGCCTCATGTCCAGTATCCTCCACCGAATCTTCATGAGCCTCAGATTGCGCATTATTCGATGGTCCTCCGATAGGATTGGTGGGACCATTAAGCTTAGCTATGCGAGCCTCACAATCGATGCGGAACCGTTCTTCAAAGAAAACTTGTGTCGAGCCTTTCTCTAATATCTTCGACCAACTATCAACTGCTGCATCATCGGAGTCATCGGCCCAACATCTTTCCTTGTCCATCCCTATGGCTTGCAGAAGTTCCTTCTCAGCTGTTTTTGCTACCAAGATACTCTCAATATCCTGTGACAAATACACAAAAAACATTAATTGCCTTAATTTCACCAAGTTTTCATAAGTCTCATAAGTCCCTTCACCAAGTTTTAATAGTTTCACCAAGTTTTCATCAGTCGAATTAAGACAAGTTTTCATAAGTTCTCACCTTTGTATCAGTACCAAGTTTATCGTTCATAGCATTCAAACTGAATGCCTTGGTTCCACTTTTCCGCTTGTACTCCATCTTGCACATCCGCGGGCAATGAGGGCGTGCACCAATCACATTTTCTCGGTAATGGTTCCTTAAGCTTGGGATTGCCTCAAAGGCCAACAACTACGAACACACAACAAATAAACATTAACTTCAATTTAACAATAACACAACTAAGTACAAGAGATCTTAAAAATACCTCCAAAGGAATAGGAAAGCTTGTAAAAACCCAACTCGTCGGCGCAACCCCGTTGGATTTCTCCAAGAAGCTAGAGACATCCTTCAAGTTATGGTCGAATGCATACCGCCCCCAAGGAAACGTTAAACACACATCTAGGTCATCAACAACATTCAAGAAGAAACTGTCCACACGTGATGCTGCATCACCAGTCTTTCGGCCTCCGACGAGGATGCTGGCTAACAATTACAGAACGGCCATCTTCTTACGATCCTCAGATGGCTTTGATTTCATTGACAACATCTGGTTCTCCACGTCAGCGTATGTTACCCTTTTCCCTCCAAAATACTTGTTCATGAATGCTGTACCACCCAACCTCTCATGGTTGGGTGGATACTCATGGCAGTATAGTCCAGAAATGAGTCCTAATTCTCTGAGAGAGTATCGGATTGGGACGCCATTAACGATAAACCATAACTCATATTTCTTTGCTACACAAGCTGATCGCAAAACGAGAATCCACAGTCCCATCCACTTCTGCTTTCGGTTTTTGATATGGAACAAATGTTGGAACTGTGGGTGCTCTATGAGCCATGCCATCTCCTTCTCTTTCAGGATTGCTTGTATATTACTTAGGCAAGTGTCTAGGTAACATTTTCCTGAAAGCTTTAAAGACTTTTGGTACTGGCTTGGAGGAAAGTGAAACTTCAGCGGTTGCATGCCTTCATGCTTGTCATCTCCAACCTGCACTCAAGTGAAAACTGGATCACATACCACATCTTACAACCATCAACATATAGTTTCACAAACTTCGACTTAGTTCAGAAATCACTCATTTAAAGTTTTTCTTGATTTCACAAGGTTCGTACATCTATATTGTTTGCAGTTCCACTCAGATTCACAAAATCATCAACGCATTACAAGTTTCACTTTGTTTCTCCAAATTACACTAACTTAAATTGCACTTAGTTTTCCACACTTATCTATTCTCTTCAAATCATCTTTCCTACTTACCAACCCTGCATGAGACTCAGTTCCATTTGCTCGTACAACTAGCGCTAGCGCCGTTTCATCGTCTCCGGCTTCCTTCACTTCTTCTCCTTCGTCTACGGCTTCCTTCTCTTTTTCTCCTTCGTTTACTTCTCTTGATTCCTCTCCTTCGTTTACTTCTCTTGATTCTTCTCCTTCATCTTTCTTACTTGACTCCTCTTCTTCCCCTTTCCCACTTGCATTTTCTTCGCTTTCATCTCTATCTCGGGACTTTCTTGGTTTGTCGATGCCGCAGGTTTGCTTCAACCACAGCCGTCTCATCTCCTCCTACACTACTCGAGCCGTCTTCTTTTGACTTCGGATCGTCTCGATTCAACATGATTTGGTTTTTGATTCTCTATTGAGGATTCACGATTGAGTAGGGTTTTTAATATTCTTGTGCGAACGTCGTCAAAGGGAGAAATTCTGAGAAATTAGGGGAAAATTAGTGAGCTCGAGACAGTGAAACCTTTTATTTTAGTAAAGTTACATTTATTATTTATTACTCGTCTTTTCAACTTCAACCAATAAGGGAAACTTATTGGGAATTCAAAATCTGGAAGTGGGTATCCGATTTCTTTGGGTCCGGATTTGGATAGTCGTAGGTAGAGTTGTAATTATCTAACTTTTTCTTGGTTTCGTGGTCATTTAATAAATTTTCTGAGTTAAATAAAGATATATTAAATTTCAAACCGGTCAGTTTGGGCAGGAGTATCTCAGATCATTTTTTTGGGCAGGAGCACCTGGCGTTTAATTCCGCAAGAGGGACTTGGCTTTAGCGGGGATCGAGGAGTCTGAGCGAGCTCGAGTTGCCGGTAACGAGGCCCGTCTTTGGACTCGGAGGAAGCCAGACTATCGTCTGTAAAGGAGAGTGGGCGACCTCGAGGGAGACTTCGATTCGATCCTTGCCGCCTGCAAGCCGAATGCACCCTTGCGCCAACCTCCGAGGACTCAGAAGATCAGGGCGCGGGAGAGAATTGCGAGGCTGGCGGATGAGGCGGGTAGTGGTGGTGCGACCGAGGGAGGCGGCGAGGCTGTCCCTATCGCGGGTGAGTTTGAGGATGAAGGTGACCCTCCCGAGGCGTCTAGGTTTATCAATCCCTTCGGGATTTTGTTTTATATGTGTTTCGCCGTTAAGAGGCCATGATGTATTACGGGACTGGCGTTAGTGGCTTCAAATCCCTGCCCTTTTGGGGCTTTGTTTGAACTTTGCGGTCTCAATCTATGAAACGTTTTTTGATTATTTATGAACTTCAGTTTTTTCAAAGTATGAGAAAGAGGGTGTGAGTTGTCGTATCATTCCTAGTTCTCTGATGATCACCGTACCTATTGT
Organism: Brassica nigra; assembly: GCA_016432835.1. Classification (NCBI taxonomy): domain Eukaryota; kingdom Viridiplantae; phylum Streptophyta; class Magnoliopsida; order Brassicales; family Brassicaceae; genus Brassica; species Brassica nigra. Next base: position 21,084,292 of record CM028246.1, read on the forward strand.
TTGCATAAAGCGAGATTTTCCGCGGTTTACCGATTTACGCGAAAAGTTCGTGAAACGAATAGGCTTAAGTGAAGAGACAAATTTTTGGATCTCGTATACCATACTATGTCTGTGAGATGTCAAGATCCAGCGTGGCTGGGTTTAGGGCAAGACCTAGGTTTACTCTCGGACTGAGGCTCTGCGATGACAAATCGGCTTTCGTTTTGCCTGTTTGCGATTTTAACCTGACTCGTACCGTTTAAAATCCGCTAATTGTTGTCGGCTTATTTGATTTGTCTGGGCAAGAGTCGAGCTACTTCCTTTACGAAGAGCTAAACCAAAATTTGGATTTCTTGTATAGTGCGCTATGTTTATTCCTGTCGGATGCAAGAGAGCCTACCCCTTGAAGGGCGGCTATTTGTCTGTTTAGGACGTTAGAGTTCGTTTGTTGTGATCAGCAACAACGAAATGATACCGTTTGGAGGTGTGAAAATTTTGGGAAAATGTTTGTTCGAGCGTGAAGCGACGTCTCGCGGTGCTGCGATAAAATTTTCTTTATGCCATAGTAAGGTCTATGGGCTTTGTAGGAGAAGTCCGCGAATTATTTGGGGTGAATTTTTGGATGTGGTAATCGCTTTGTGGATACTGGATCCGTTGTCGTGGCCGTTTCGGCTGATTTGAAAAAGTCGTGAAAAAGTTTCGAAAATTTTAGAGTCTTCGAAATTTGTGGGAGTATACGAGTATACGTACCCACTCCCCTTTTAATTGGGGGGATAGCTGAACCCGCCGGTTGGCGAGTTGCCTACGTACCCTTGTCTAGGGATCAAGCCATCTCGTAGTTCTTTTGTACCACGTTTTATCGTTTAGTGGTAGTATTTTTTGAGGTGCATCGCATTCCAAGTTCTCGGGATTTTGACGTCTTGCATGTTTGCGATTTGGTATGAGCCTGGTCGGACTACTTTTATTACTTTGTAAGGTCCTTCCCAGTTCGTCCCCAGTTTTCCCGCGTTTCGTTGGGCAGTGTTTTGGAAGACTTTACGCAAGACTAAATCGCCTTCCTTGAACCTGCGATGGCGTACGTTTGCATTGTAGTATCTGGCGGAAACGTGCTGGTAATTTTGTATCCCGAGGAGCGCTTGGTCGCGACGTTCGTTGATCAGGTCAAGATTATCCAGCAGCATGGCGTTGTTCAGATCTTCCCGTTCGGGGAGAAATCTTCCGCGTACGCCGGGAAATTCTACTTCCGCTGGGATCATACATTCTGTTCCGTAGACCAGGGCAAAGGGAGTTTCTCCCGTTGCCTGCCTAGGAGTCGTTCGGTGAGACCAGAGAACTCCATCGAGTTCTTTGGCCCATCGACCCTTCTTGGCTTCTAAGCGCTTTTTCAATCTGTCTAGGATAGTTTTGTTTATAGTTTCAGCCTGTCCGTTGCATTGCGGATACCGGGAGTTGACTTTCTAAGTCGTATTTTCCACTTTTCGCACAATGCTTCGAATCGAGCAGAGATAAACTGAGATCCGTTGTCTTTTACGATTTCGTACGGGACCCCATGTCTAGTTATGATATATTTCCAGACGAAGTTCTCGACTTGTGTGTCTTTGATACTTGCGTAGGATTCTGCTTCTACCCATTTGGAAAAGAAATCCGTGAGGACTAGGAGGAAGCGTTTTTGTTTTGATGGATGCATAGGTCCGACAATGTCCATGGACCATCGCATGAAAGGATAGGGGGACGAGATTGAGGAGAGGATTTCCGCGGGTTGATGGATTGTTGGAGCATGCCTTTGGCATTTCTCGCACTTCCGGGAAAATTTCTCGCAGTCTTTTATCATGGTTGGCCAATAATAACCGTGGAGTTTGATTTTGACTGCGAGAGATCTTCCGCCAGAATGATTTCCGCATGATCCAGAATGGACCTCTTCCATGACTCTTCTTGTCCTTTCTCCTTCTGCGCATGTCATGAGAGGACCAGAGAAACGCCACTTATAAATTTCTCCCTCTATCGTGACATACCGTGCGCAGGTTTTCACTTCAGACGCCCATTTTGGTGGGTAAGGTTCCATCCACGATATAGGCTCGGATTGGTTCTAACCAAGGGTTGTCGCAGCCATACTCGGTTTGGTCCGCATCCGCTTCCGGTTGATCCTCGACATCTTCTGCATCTTCAATCTCTCCTCGGATTAGATTGACGACCACTGGTTGTCCGATGCTCGGATGTTCAAAGAATTCTACGGGGATTATCCTTTTGAGCCCTGGAATTGAGCTTGAGGCGAGGGCAGCGAAGGCGTCGGCCTGGGCGTTTTCGGCGAGGATTCTGGTCAGGCGAACTGGTCGAAACTATGAGCCAGTTCTTGGACGAGTTTCAGATATGCGTCCATCCTTTCATCCCTTGCTTCATACTCTCCGCTGTATTGGTTGGCGACTAACTGAGAATCGCAGTAAGCGTGAATATTACGGATTTTTAATCCATGGGCTAGCCGCAAGCCTGCGACGAGTGCCTCGTATTCTGCCTCATTGTTTGAAGCATGAAAAGCCAATCGGAATGACTGTTCTAGGATTTCCCCGTTAGGAGAGGTGAGTCGAATTCCGATTCCGGACTCTTGTTTGGACGAGGATCCATCGACGTGGAGGACCCAAGTTGAGTTTGGCTCCTCGTTAGTCATGTCTCCAGTGGGTAATTCTACCAAGAAATCCGCAAGCACCTGGGACTTTGCACATGTCCTTGGCGATATTCGACATCGTATTCACTTAGTTGGATTGCCCATTTCGCGAGCCTACCGGATTGGTTCGGACTGTGCAGGATTATCCGCAGTGGGATGTGGTGAGAACCACTATAGTATGAGACTGGAAATATGGTCTTAGTTTCCTTGCCAAGGTTATGACCGCGAATGCTAATTTTTCCATTAGCGGGTATCGAGTTTCCGCATCCAGAAACGTCTTGCTTACGTAAAGATTGGCTTTTTTTCGCGTTCTTCTCCGTATCAGGGCGCCACGGCTGCTATGCGGAAACTGCGATATAGAGGACAAGAGGTTCACCTTCCACCCGTTTTGCGAGAACTGGTGGAGTGGCCAGGTAATGTTTCAACTGTTGGAAAGCCTTTTCACATTGCTCGGACCATTCGAACTTCTTGTTTCCCTTCAGCGTTTAGTAAAGCGGTAGACACTTATCCGTGGGCGAGATGAAGCGGTTCAAAGCGCGACTCTTCGGTTAACCTTTGGACTTCGCTTGGTTCTCGGGAGGCCATCTCTATCACTGTGTTGATTTGTTTAGGATTGGCCTCGATTCGCGATACGTTACGAGGTATCGAGGAATTCTCCGATGCCACTCGAATCTGCATTCGCGGGTTGAGTTTCATGTTATGCTGGTTGTGTCGTGCAAAACATTCCTCTAGGTGGGTTACATGATCGTGTTCGTCGAGTTTTACGAGCATATCATCGATGTATACTTCCATAGTTTTTCCGAGTTGCTCGGCAAACATTTTGTTGACGAGTCGCTGATACGTTGCACCCAGCGTTTTAAGACCGAAGGCATTACCTGGTAGCAATCGTTCCGCGGTCTGTGATGAATGTAGTTTTTTCGCGGTCGTCGGGATTCATCATGATCTGATTGTATCCGGAAAAGCGTCCATGAATGACAGAAGCTTGTTTCCGCGGTTGCCGACTAGCCGGTCGATGTGTGGAGCGGAAGCAGTCCTTTGGACAGGCTTTATTCAGATCCGTGAAATCGACACAGACTCGCCACTTGCCGTTCTTCTATTTTACCACGACAGGGTCGGCAAGCCAGTCTGGATACCTAACTTCTGTTATCGACCCTACTTTGAGGAGTCTTTCGACTTCCTCGTTGACTGCAGTGGCACGCTCAGGTCCCAGCTTTCGTCTCTTTTGTTTTACGGGTTTGTGAGTCGGGTCGATGTTAAGTTCGTGACATGTTACGCTAATGTCGATTCCCGGCATATCCTCCGCAGCCCAAGCGAACGTACCGAGGTTCTTTTTGAGGCATGCGATGAGCTCTGCTTTTATTGGTTCGCGGAGGTTAGCTCCGATTTCGACACAGCATTCCAAGAAGGAATCGTCGAGGCAGGTCGAGACCACCGGTTCGCAGGTTGGTTCATGCTTCCCTTCTAGGGCCTCAGCTCTTTGGGACTGCCAGAAGGTTTCCGGCGAGTCGTGAATCGTTTGCTTTTTCCGAGAGGTCTCGATTTCAGAATTTTTCCGTTTTAGTTCGGTAGCGAGGTAGACCTGCGCTGCTCCGTGACTACCATGTATCGTTTCGACCCCGAAAGGTGTCAGGAATTTGAGGCATAGGTGGAATGTTGATGGGATCGCTCTCATGGAATTTAGCCAAGGAGTTCCAACTATCGCATTGTAGGATGTTGGACCATCGATCACCAGGAATTCCGTGTTTTTGGCGACGCTCCCGGCTCTGACTGAGAGGTTTGTCGAACCGAGGGTCATAACTTTTCCCGAGAGTCCGAATACTGGGCTGGGGTCATCTGTAAGGATGCTTAGATCGACGCCCATCCTCTCGAGGGTGCTTTTATAGATAATATTAGCCGAGCATCCGGTGTCGACTAATACCCTTGCTACGTCAATATCCTGGATCGTGAGTTCTATTACGAGGAGATTTTTGTGAGGTTTGTCCATGCTGGACGTTGCTCGATCCTCGAAGGATACGATGTTGCGGGCTGTGAAGTAGCCATACTGAACCGATCGATTGGTGGTTTAAAGTTAGAGATCCGTCCCCCCCCTCCTTAGCGTAAACTGTTGGAACCAAAATTTGCACTGTCGATTTTAATGAATAAGATTGCGGAGGAAAGCCAAGTTAACCCGACTTTCCTTGAAGGTCCGGATTCTCTACGTTGCCACACGAAATCGAGAAAGTTAACAGATGACAAAAATAAAAATTGTGATATTTGCTCGAAGGCGTTTTATTAAATGAAAGATATGAAGAAACCGTCATAGAGTCGCAGGCAGCCAAACGTCCTAAGCCTTGCTCCGCTAATCTAACCACCTAAACCCTAATTCTTCTAAGCTAGAATAGTGCTCTAAGTCTAATTTTCGGATCCCCTTCTCCTCTGCTCTTGCTCTCCTTATATACTCACTTCTAGGTCGGTTTGCCTTAGGATGATGGACTTCGCCTTAGGACCCAAGTTTATCTCTTCAGGAAATATTCCATTTTCGTCGATCTTCGTAATTATCCTCGAGTTTTCCCCTATTTTTCTGTGACTTGATGTTTATCCGATGTTCGGGAAATTGGATAAACCGTCATAGTCTGATTGGGCCTGAATTCTTAAAATCGTAAGTAAGTCCGTGGACTTGTCTTAAGTCGTTGAACGATTTCTTGGAAAGACTATCTTTCTCGTAAAATAAACCGTATAGCCTAAAGGATCGATGTTCGAGTTAATCGATCTTGTTTTACACGATATCCTCTACGAGAAATCCAACCTTTCTAATTTTTGTCGTAAAACATCGAGGATGATTCCAATCGAGTCGAATCGAGAGATGTTAATTCCGTAGCCGTGATCGTATCAAACCCACGAGGATTGATCCAAGCAAGCCAAGACGGGATCAGACCGAGCACGATGGGACCAAGACCAGGACGAGGACCGTCGACCGGCCAGGGGACCTGCCGCCGGCATAGCCGGCTGCGTGCCCGGCGCCCGGCCGGCTCGTCGCGGCTACCGCCCGGCGCCGGTTCTGCCGCCCGTGGGTTCTCCGTCGCCCGATCCTTCCTCCGTTGACCGTTCGTGCGGGAAACCTTGAGTTTGGAAAGATCTTTAGCCGTTGATTTGAGATAACCGTTTCGACCCCAACATTGCATCTTGTGTAGAGGCATAAGAGTCATTGATAGGCCTTGTGAAGCTAGAGCATAATAGGAAGTTTTGCTCATGCTATTTGCTATGTTTCTTTAGGATGTCAAGTTGAGTGCTATGACTGTTTCTTTTGGCTTTGCTCCCACCTCTATGTCTCTCCTCCTTGTGTTTTGAAAAGATTTCTTGAGGACAAGTAAAGGTCTAGTGTGGGGGAGTTGATAGCTTGCATATTTGCATGTTTTAGCATCCATATCTCATGCATTTTGATCATATAAGTTAGGCATTAGGCATGTTTAGGTCCATTTTGCATTCATTTGTCCTTATCAGGTGTTGGAGTATGCTTTGGTGTGATTTGAGGTGTTTGGAAGCCTTATAGCCCCAAAAGAGATGAAGAATCAAGTTTGGCCATGAAAAGAGAAGTCAAATCAATGATCTGGTCAAGACAAAGATGAGCATGGACAGAGGCCTTAGAGATGTCTCCTGCTCTTGTATTGTGTGGAGACACAGAAAATAGGTTAGCTTTTAATGGAAGTTGTTTCAAGTCATTTGGACCTGTATTGGAGGAGTTATGATCAATTCACTTGAAGCATGTCAGGCTGGCCGGGTAGAGGCGGCGGGTAGAAACGGCCCGGGTTCAAGCAGCCGGCTGTGAGAACCAAAATTCGCACCGTCAATTTCCGATAAAGATTTGTGGAGGAAAACAGGTTAACCGATCTTCCTTGAAGGTCCCGGATATCTGCTGGGCGCTGCGAAACAATCAATAGAGATAAAAGTTGCAAATAGAAATCGTAAAAGTTAAGCGAAAGAGATCTTATTTCTAAATTCGTTTGGCGTGTACAACAAGAAATCGGCCGTAAGAGCTGTCGAGGAGTCCGCTAGTCTGGTCGCCTAAGTCTATCCTAGTTGAGTCGCAGCTCGCTAGTGAAAACAGAAAAGAATGCTAAATCGCTCTAAGTGCTAAGTGCTCTGAAGTTTGTGATCTGGTTTGCTTCTTGCTCAAAGCTCTCATATATACTCCTCTTAAGACGGTCCTATCTTCGCGGGCTGAATCGGGCTTTTTCCATTTTCGTCCATCTTCGTGTTTATCGGGAAACTTGACATTTATCTTTGGAAAACTTGACATTTATCTTCTGGAAACTTGACATTTATCTCCTGGAAACTTGACATTTATCTCTTATGTGAGGATAAAGATAAACCGTCATAGTTATCCTTCTTTTTTGGAAAATCCTAAGCGGGCCGTTTTGGCCACGTTGGGCCGTTTAGGCGTTTTACGTTTTGAAGAACGGTCTTTGAAGGTTTCGGTGTTTCCGAAGGAACCCCAATTCCTTGTATAGTCGAGATATTGGTGTTTTAGAATAACCGTGATCGTACCAAACTTGCGTGGATTGATCCCAACAAGCTAAGATGGGATCGGACCGGGCATGATAGGACCGAGACCAGGGCGAGGGCGTGGACGACCAGGCCGCCCAGCGTGGCGTATGCGCGTATGGGCGAGTGCATGGCGTAGACGACCGCGTCCAGCGTGCCGCCCGGTGCCAGGCCGGGAGTGCCACCGGCGCCAGGCCGTCCAGCGTGGCCGGTGCCGCCCGGCGCCAGGCGAGGTGCCCCGGCGCCAGGCCGGCCAGCGTCCAGCGTGCACGCCGGCATAAAGCGATCAGCGTGGTGCCGCCCGGGCGCCAGGCGGGGGTGCCGCCCGGCGCCAGGTTGGCCCTCGTCCAGCGTGCCGCCAGCGCCAGGCGGTTCCGCCCGGCGCCAGGCCGGCCAGCGTGGCAGTGCCGCCCGGCGCCAGGCTGGAATGCCCGCCCGGCGCTGGCTAGCCGCGTCCAGCGTGCAGCGCCAGGCGAGTGCCGCCCGGCGCCGAAGACCGGCGTCCAGCGATGCGCCCGGCGCCAGGCCAGCCCGTCCGCGTGCCGCGTATGAGCGGCCGTCCATGCAGCCCGGCGCCAGGCCATCTGCCATCTGTGGTTTTGTTGTTCGATCTTTCCCGTTAGTCGTTTCGGAAATCTTTGGAGTTCGGAAGATCGTTAGCCGTAGAATTCGAGATAATCGTTTATAATCCAACAAGACTCCTCGATCGGGATTTTCGCGATGGACTTGGATTTGTAGACTTTCGTCTTCAGGGGATGTGAGCACGAGGCTTGAGCTTTAGATGTGTTAAAGAGAAATCTTTTAAACAATCGGGAAGGCTACGGAAGACTCATCGTAGATCTCGAGCGATCGGACATGGTTTCAAGGACCAAGATGCGCCATTGCCGAGATCATGAGATGATTGCGGATGGGCCAGGGACCCTCGCCGCTGGCATGAGATGGGAAGTGGGCGAGCCTTCCGTGAGTTTTATCGGCGGCGACCGTTTCTTGGCTTTGATTGTCGCTTGGCTTTTCTTCGAGGACTTTGGTGCGATTTCGTCATTGACCGATTTTGACCTTGCCAGTTAGCCCCAGCTAGCTAGGAACCGTAGTGCCTGTCGGATCCTAGCTTGCGGTATAACCGTATGGGAAGGTGTAGAGGCGTGTCGTTTGCGAAGTCGGGGTAAATAGTGATTTTACCTCCTTTATAAGGATGGAGTAAGAAATCTCATTCTTACTTCATCATAAAAATTACTCTCTCTCTCAAGAATCCTTTCTCTCTCTTTAAGAACAATGTCTTCAAGGTCCTCAACGAGAAACTCTTCTTCCCAATCATCCTCGGATGACTCTCCTGCCCATGTGACGGTGAAGCAGGAGGAGTTGGTCGAAGAGGAAACGAAGAATGCGTATTACCGAGCCGTATTGCGCCCCAACACTGCCGAGATCCCTGTTCGGGAGACCTGCAGAGGCAGCCTGGTGCTCCTTTTCGGCGAGCGGTTTCTCGTAAATATCTCAAGGTTATTGAGATTTTACCAGGTTCTGAAGAGTCAAATTCAGTTCCGTTGGCGAGAGTGCAGAGAATCCTCCGCGAGTTTCTTTACATGTTCAAGCTTTCTTTCATACTGCCGTATGTGGTTCCCGATCCCTGGTGCCATTGTTACGTGCGCTTCACGCTTGAACTTCGATCAACCAGCTCAGCGTTCCTGCCTTGGAGATTGATCTTGGTCGATGATTTCAAAGGTCTTTGGGGCACTTTCGGCCCGCCCGGGGGGGCGGCGATTCTTACTCCATGCTGCCTAAGAAGGATATGGCCGTGATTCAGGACTACTTGAATCCCAAATCGTGGCAGGGCGTTTCTTCTTCGTCCAAATAGATGGTGAGTCTGTCGAGGAGAGCTGCCTCCATCTATTTCGCAAGCATGGAACTTCAACCGAGGTATCTGATGAAAACCCTGTTGTCTATTTCACCTGTTGGAAGTCGAGTTTTAGTGAAAAGTTTTGCTTTGTAGGGAACAACCCTTCGCATTTGCATGGTGATCTCTTTGTCAAGAGAGATCTTCTTCGTCAAAGGCGTTTTAAGTCCTTCACCCTCGAGCGGATTTGAGGCGGTAAGATTTTATCGGTCGAGATCCTGTCCGTCGTATGATGCGAACCGGTCATCGAAGTTCCTACTCGGGCGTAGGCAGAGATCTCCAAGGAAGAAATGCGATGATGGGGAAGGCGGAAGATCCTTCACCGTTGGGAGAAAACCTAGTTTTGCTCCAGCGAGCCAGCGATTTTCCACTCAACAACTTCTTTGATGCCTTCCTCCGGAGTTTGTTACTGATGAGTAAGCTGGAGGATGAGGAGAAACAACGGGTTTTGCGAGGGCTCAGCGTGTCAGCGAGGTTTGGCCCTTCGAACTTCTTATACGTTGAATCTGTATATAAGCATGCTTGCTGATCTTGAGTTTATGCAGGGACTACGAGTGTTTAGCGGTAGCGGCTTCGAGTTTCCGCAAATCCAGGATTGCTAACTTCAAGACCACAAGCGGGCGAGCTTTCGGTTCCGACAAGAGGTAAAGGCGCGGAAGCGAAGCAAGCTGAGCTTCATGCTCGAGCTCTCGTTGGTGAAGGAGAAGAAGGATAGTGCATGGCGGAGTGGCAGGCGGTAGTCGTTTGCTGCTGAGTTTCAATGTTTTAAAGCTCGGGGAGTTTGTTGGTGATTTCATGAGTGCCGGGTTGATCGTAAACCTTTACAAGTCTCAGAACCGGTTTCTCTTCGATTCGAGATTGAGATGAAGGATTTCATGGCCGAGTGTGCTCATGCTGAGTCCTTGGTTCCTCCGGTAGAAAAGTCCGGAGACTATAGGAACCTATCGAGGTTTCGAGGATCTGATGGAGGCGGAGCGATGAGAAGCGCCGAGGTGGTGGGAGCGGCTCAGCGTGAATGAGGAAGTGGACCAGCCTGCTAGTTCATTTGGGATTTCCGCATCGGTTTCTCAATGTTGACTTCCTTTTGTGAATCATATTTTTTGGCGTGTGTGGCGTTTTAGTAGTTTATTCTGCGACCGTTGGAGGTTGCATTCTTATGTTTGGGACTGGCCGTTGGTGGCTTTGAATCCTGCCGTTTTGCGGCTTTTATGAATATGAAAATTTGCAAGATTTAGTCTTTTGTTTTGATTTATACTTTCGTCAAGTTAGAGGAAGGATCACGGTAGTCGCCATTATCCTAACTCTTTTTGTCGCTTGGTCCGTATGCTACTTTTAGCGCGTTTTAGGTGTAGCGATAAGAGACATGTTTTGGGATCTGTATCACGATACTATGTCTGTGAGATGTCAAGATCCAGCAAGACTGGGTTTAGGGCAAGACCTAGGCTTACTCTCAGCTTTAAGGCTGTCGATGACTGATCGGCTTCGTTTGCCTGTAGTGATTTCTTCCTGATTCTTTTCGTTTAAAGTCAGCGACTAATTAAGCGGCTTATATGACTTGTGTTAAAAGAAGAGCTATCTTCGGAGTTTATCCGAGGCGCTAAACCAAAATTTTGGGTTTCTTGTATAGCAGCTATGATATCCTTGTCGGATGTAAAGAGGACCTTGTAGGTCTGACTCTGAGTTTGTATTGAATGAAGCGTTTCTTGTGTCGTCCGTCGGGGCCAATCGGCGTGAGTTATTTTTAAGTCGCGGTGGACTGTCTTTTGGATGATCTGAGTTTTGTTATCTTTTAAGAAGTTGCGGCGTCTCGCGTTTCTTTTAAAGATATGATTTTCGTTTTCGAGCGTTGATCGTTTAAGTGAGCATAAAAGATAGAAAGAATTTTATTAAAAATTTGAAAAGTTAGAGTACGTAATGGATTTTGCGTTTTTGTGGGAGTATAGGGTATCGCACAGTCCCCTTTTGGTGAGGGGATAGCTGAACTTCGCCGGGTTTCGACGAGCTGCCTACATACCTCTTAGGATCAAGCCATCTCGTAGTTCTGATAGTTGTCCCAAACGTTTTACTCCCGTCGCGTTGCCGTTCGATCGTGCTGGTTGGATCGGCGGTTTGTCTTGGTCGAGCTAATCTGCTTTTATGGCGGTGGACTCGGAGGCTTTGTCGCTGTCTTGAATCGTTGCCTGTTTTGATGATTCTGGATCATCTTTCTTGAGTCCTGGGAATGTTGTGTGATTCCTTTGCTCGTTTGGGGGTTGGCCGAGGCGTTCGATCTTTTAGTTTGAACTTCGGCTGGTAGAGAGTCTCGATTGTTTCTGACTACCCGGATGGCTGCGGTTCGGTCAGTCGGAAACTTGATACCGAGGTGATATGTGGATGGTACTGCCTTCATGGAGTTGATCAAGGGTTCCCATGATGGCGTTGTAGATGGCGGGTTGTCGACTACTGCAAACTTCGGCGATCTTTGTAACTTCCTTTGCCATGACCGGGAGTTTAATTCTCGAGGTCATGGTAGTGGCGAAACCCGTCAAAGGTTTTGGCTCGGGGGCGACTTCCCCAGTGGGATCTTCATCCTGTAGGGTGTCGCGGAAGATGGCGTTGACCGTGCTTCCTGTATCGATGAGAATCGGCCGACTTGAGATCTGGATTACCAGGTCGATTACCAAAGGATCGATGAGGTTTGTCGATTCCGGCGGTCTCTGTTTCAGCGAAAGCGTCGTGTGGTTAGGAACATGGCTGTCACAGGAACCAGTTGGAACTTGTCTCGGCTTTTCGCCCGTAGGCTTTTATCGGCGAGACAGAGTCTTGGTAGAACTGTGATCCTCCGATGATCATGTTTACCCTCTGGCGACTGCTGTTGTTCCCTTGGTCGTCCTGTCTTCTTCGTTTTTCCCGATTGATTTTTGGTCGCCGGTCCTCGGAGACAGTTTTGTTGGTTTTGGTGGTCGGTCAGGAGCAAGTCCTTTATACTCTTGACCTTTGATAGTTAGCGGTGAGGAGCTTTGCGAGTCGAGCGCCAGCTTGCGGTTCGCGGTTAGGTGACCTCTGGTTTCGTGGAACTTCGCGGTGGAATTATCCTTGCTGGTTCCTGGTCCAGGTGTTTCCGGAGGTTCTGCCTTGCTCGAGTTGATGGCGTAGTTATGCTGCCTTGGGCGTCTTCGCCGTGATGGGCGTTTTTGTGTTCGAGGGTTTTCTTTTCGAGGGCGTTTTCTGTGGTCCGTTAGCTGCGATAGAAGCTTCATCTCTTCTTCCATGATGATGAAGTCCGTTGCCTTGTGGAGAGTATCCTGGATTGTCCGCGGCTTTTCCAGTAGTATCCACTTTCGGAACTTCGACTTGTACCAGAGAGTTTTCCTCAGGGCGTCGATGCGACATTATGCGCTGATGCCTGTTACTCTGGCCATCACCAGCTTGAACCTTCGCGAAGTCGCGAGTGACTCGTCCTCCTTCTGAGCTAGACTCCATAGATCCACGTCGGACGTTTCTCTGTCCATGAACATGGAGTATTGTTTGAGAAACGCCGAGGCCAGTTGGCGGAAGCTTCCGATGGAGTTCCTTTTGAGCGGAGAACCACTTTCGGCATGGCGCCTTTGAGGTGCTTTCGGCGAAGAAGACAATGACCAGCGTCTCGTTAAGCCGGGAATTTGCACCTGCCCATTGCGATCTGGAAAGCTGCAGGTCGCGACTTAGGATCCGTCGTACCGTCATGGGCGGGATTTTGATTTTCCCTGGGTCTGAGATGCGTGTTTCCGTGATCCGGGTGGTGAACGGTGTTTTCCGTGCTTCCTCGAGAAGTCTATCGATCTCGGGAGCGGAACTGGTCGCCTGATGGATTTGCGATTTCACCGCTTTCACTTCGGCCACGGTCTTTTTTTAGAGTTAGCGGAGATCATGGATCGCTATTGCTACCGGCGTTCCTCGAGTTTGTGGCGGCTGGTGGCGATAGATCGAGTTTGATCTTCCGAGTTCTTCCTGCTCCATCGAGTAGAGTTCTTCTTCCTCTTCGTCATGGGCTATCGAAGGATACCGTGCCGGCGGACTGGCAGGTCCTCCTGGGGTGGATGTCAGCGTCTTCATCGGAAGGATCCGATTGGTGGCTGATATCTAGATCGATCGCTTCGGCGTCGCTTTCCTTGTTTCCGTGGCGGGAGTGGAAGGTTCTGCGAGTCGTTTGCTGTCCTTCGGAGCCGTTTCCTCGAGTGGGCTCTTCGGGGCATCTTTTCGTGCCGGGGAGATCCGAAGTCGAGTCTTCTGCATGGCGTGCCTTGGTGGATCAGCGGCAGTTTGCTCCTCGCAGTTAAGGTGTCGACCTGTTTTGGCGAGGTTATCAGCTTGTCCTGTTGTTCCGCGTGCCTGGGCGAGTAAACAGTTCCTTCATCTGCCTGGCGCCTCGGTGTTTGCATCAGCGGTGACTGCGGGCGCATCTCCAGCTGGAGTCTTCTCAGCGTTGGCGTCGGCCGTTGTTCCGTCTAGCTGGTTGATCTTTGGTGGCGTCGGTGAGCATGATCGGCGTGTGCAGTTGCGAGATAGATAGATCCGTAACCCTCCTCCTGGCAGCCAAACTGTAGGCGAAATTACGCACCGTCAATTTCCGATAAATTTGTGGAGAAAACCGAGTTAACCCGATCTTCCTTGAAGGTCCCGGATATCTGCTGGGCGCTGCAAAACAATCAATAGAGATAAAATTTAGAAATAGAAATGCGAAAGTTGAAGCGAAGAGATCTTATTTCTGAATTCTTGTTGGCGTGTACAACAAGAAAGAAATGCGGCCGTAAGAGCTGTCGGGAGTCCGCTAGTCACAGTGGCCTAAGTCTATCCTAGTTGAGCGCAGCTTCGCTAGTGTAAGCGAAAAGAATGCTAAATCGCTCTAAGTGCTAAGTGCTCGAAGAAGTTTGTGATCTGGTTTGCTTCTTGCTCAAAGCTCTCCTTATACTCTCCTCTTAAGGCGGTCTATCTTCTGCGGGGCTGAATCGGGCTTTTCCATTTCGTCCATCTTATGTTTATCGGAAACTTGACATTTATCTTGGAAAACGACATTTATCTTGGAAACTTGACATTTATCTTAAAACTTGACATTTATCTCTTATGTGAGGATAAAGATAAACCGTCATAGTTATCCTTCTTTTGAGAAAATCGTAAGCGGGCCGTTTGGCCACGTTAGGGCGTTTAGGCGTTTTTACGGTTTTGAAGGCGGTCTTTGAAGGTTTCGGTGTTTCGAAGGAACCCCAATTCCTTGTATAGTCGAGATATTGGTGTTCTAGAATAACGTGATCGTACCAAACTTGCGTAGATTGATCGAACAAGCTAAGATGGGATCGGACCGGGCATGATAGGACCGAGACCAGGGCGAGGGCGTGGACGCGTCAGGCCGCCCAGCGTGGCGGATACGCCGGTGCCAGGCGAATGCCGCCGGCATGGAAGCGGACCCAGCGTCCATTGGCGCCAGCCGGGGTGCCGCGGCATGAGCCGGCGCGCAGCGTGGCAGTGCCGCCCGGCGCCAGGCGTACCCGCCCGGTGCCAGGCCGGCCAGCGTATTGAGTGCCGCCCGGTAGGCGGGGATTACGCCCGGCGCAGGCTGGCCGTCCAGCGTGCCGAGCGGCCAGCGTGGCAGGTGCCAGCCCGGCGATCACTGGCCAACGTCCGCGTGCCGCCGGCATGGGCCCGGCCCAGCGCGTGGCCAATTACCGTCGGCGCCGAACGGCCAGCGTGGCGGGTTCCGCGGTAGGCGAGCGTACCGCGGCCAGGCCAGCTTCCGCGTCCGTGCGTTGCGTAGAACATCCTGCCGTCGTGGTATTTTGTTGTTTAGATCTTTCCCGTTAGTCGTTTCGCGAAATCTTTGAGTTCGGGAAGATCGTTAGCCGTGGATTTGAGATAATGCGTTTCTAATCCAACAAGACTCCCTCGCGTGTCGGGATTTTCGATGGACTTGGATTTGTAGACTTTCCGTCTTCAGGGATGTGAGCACGAGGCTTGAGCTTTAGATGTGTTAAAAGCGAATCTTTTAAACAATCGGGAAGGCTTTACGGAAGACTCATTGTAGATCTCGACCGATCGGACATGGGTTTCAAAGGACCAAGATGCATATTGCGAGATCATGAGATGATACGCGGATGGCGCAGGACCTCGCCGCTGGCGGATGGGAGTGGGCGAGCCTTCCCGTGAGTTTTATCGGCGGCGACCGTTTCTTGGCTTTGATCGTTAGCAGCTTTTCTTCGAGGACTTTGGTGTAGTTTTGTCATTGACCGATTTTACCACAAAATGTCTTTCCCTCGCCAAGAACATCGTTGAAGGTTCTAAAATTTTGGGGGCTAAGCTGACCCCAGG